>JACAVU010000011.1:40095983-40720126 GCA_014183005.1 Castanea mollissima
TCCCTTGGCCAAACAGTCAAATTTGAGTTTGTCAGAAGCCCAGCATCTTGGGATATCTACTCCCTTCAGAAAGCTTCTATATCTAAAACTCTCAGCACCATCACCAGTCAAAATCAAGCCCAACATCTTGATTCAGCCAAAACAATTGATCATCCCTTTGACTCAAATCAATTGTCAGCATGCATCCATCATGAAAATATTTGCAACTCTGCATCCATCAGTTTTAAAAGCAAAAAGGTTTTTAACAATTATTTGAAAAGCTCAAATGATCCAAGCCTTTCATTGCAGGATAAAGAGAAAGCAATATTTAATACCACTAGTAAGTGGCAGATGACTTCTTCAGCAGAGAAGAAGGGCAAGGGGAAAGTACCCGCAAGGGACTATCCTCAAGACAAAAGACTACCAGTGGGACAGTCTTTTGTAAAGCATGAAGGCGCTTCCTCTACCAGCCATAGAGAAGCAACATCCCTTCAGGAATTTGTCCCCTCAACGATGGCATATTCCAGTAGCAACATGGCTATCATCCTGAAAGAGGTCACAACCAGTCAACTCTTTGGCAAAGATGATATCCATTCAATGGATAGAAGGACTATCATGGGTACTGATTATGCTAAGTTCAGTCTTAAGACTAGAATGACCTTAAAAAGTACCACAGCCAACTTGCCATCAGATATACAAAAGCGTATTCTGTATAGCAAGGCAATGAACAAATCTCTGAAGCGTTGGTTCAAACATTTCCAAATGCTAGTAACATTCTCTATCCCTAATCCAGAAGATTCTGATGATATTGATAATTATATCATGCAAGCCAAATGGGAAGAATACTTTGGAACCAGCACCAGGGTTTATGAAAACAAGCATCCCTTCCCGGGACTTTTAGTCAATTATAATGATGGGTCAGATGAAGAAGAAATAGATCCAGAATGGCTCTCTCAAATGTTTGAATCTGGTTTTATCAGACTTATTAATCTCACAAGTCATGACCAAACTAGCCAACTACCCGAGATCATCCAAAATGCAGTTAAGCAAATCAACAGCCCCTCTGTTTCTATCAGGTGTTGGAGTACATTACCAGAATGGGACAAAAACGATTGGATGACAGTGCATCCCTCAAAGCATCTTGTCCTCATCAATGGTTTTACTTATCAAGGCCCTTGGCATGGAGGAGACACATATGTTTCCTATAAATACCCTGATGCTCTAGCAGAACGCTGGAGGATCTACTTCAACAACCACATTCTAAACATCAGCCAAGATCTATGGAAGGATTACTAGTTCCTAGGATCTACAGACAGAATATATATTTTTTTGGAAGATGTCCATATGACTCAGCCATCAGAAATCTCAAGAGACTTGGCCCAAGTAACCCCAGAGAGTTCCTATACAGGAGAAAAGATCCTCTCCTCTACTGTGGGCTTTGCAATAACTATGCCAGAAGTCATGAGCACAACTGTAATAACGATTCCCCATGGAATCCACCAGACGCTTCTGACTCTGACTAAAAAGCATCCTGACCCAGCAAAATCAGGATAGGGACAATCCGGTTACTATTCAAGATCAGCTCCAGCCACTGATTGAACAGTACCCGCAGCACCAGCACCCAGAAGTTTCCCCGACAGGTTACTATAACCAAGACCATAAAAGCAAGGGGACAGTCTACTATTCATGAACAGTGAAAACCAGAAGCACTATTGCTTTCGGTGGAAACAGCTTTCACCCCAGTAAAAGCAATTTACCTCCGTGATTCCAGCAATTATCCAGCAGCATCCAATGCTCCCTCCAGCCTATATTAGGGAAGCCATTCTCCAGTCTTCAGCAGGTCCAATTTTGAGAGTCTAGCCTCAAGGTTCAATTTTGTGAGATATCAAAGTTCAGTCCTGAGAGCACCAGCAACTCCAAAGTTACCTCCTCTCCCAGTCGAGAGTTTATTTTTTTGTAATCCAGTGACTCAGTCAAATACTTAAGTCAGTATTAGTCATTGTAGCATAGCCCCAGTCGGCTTTCAGTTGTAACAGTCTTCCGCACACTTGTAACTTACCCCCCTTTTGAGTTGTAACAGTCTTCCGCACACTTGTAACTTACCCCCCTTTTGGTATCAGAGCCAAGTTTGGCCCGGTCGGAGTTGTAAGTTACTATTTATCATACAATCAAGTTGGTCGGCACTGCCACCATAGTTATCCAGAATTATTTTGTGGCATTATAACTACTTTGAATTATTTTGATATATCTCCATATATTGTTTTACATCCATTTCATGATAACTCTTTTATTCCCAGTTATTTATTTCTTCGTCTGCTATACTTATCAGTTTCAATTACATCTGTAAATGGTAGGCTGAGCCTCCTTCTAACCATTCTATTGTTACTCTGTGATTACTTGTTCAAATTACCTTTGCTTCCTCTGTATCCCTATTCTCGTATTCCTGTGTTAGCCTTAAAATTTGTTGTAGATTTATATACCTGTGAGATTTGTTACCAAAGTCTGTGAGGTGCTCTGTTCTTTAAAGATGGCCGAAAATCTTCCTAGGTTTGGTTTGGTCAAGCCGTTGAAGCGAAGAGAAGGCGTGTAAGGGTGGTCCCCATTTAAGGAGGAGAGTCGGCGGGAAAAGGAGTTTACTGATCAGGTGTCTATCCCATAGTTGTTATACTTTTGTTTCAAGTGTGAAGGTTGATCTAGAAGTTTGAGGATAAAGGTGACTAGGTTTGAAATCGTTAGTTTAAACTTTTAACCCCAGAATCATGAATAGATTGTTTAGAAGTTACTCATCCACCAGCAGTAGATGTTCTCAACCCACATCCATCCAGATATCCCAGCAGACGTAGGAACAGTTAATTCGGAGTCTTTTGAGCTATCCGATTTAGATCTAGACATAGGAGATTGGAATATCCCAAAAGTAGCCACCAGTCAATTCTATAAGTCTTCACGGTCTTGAAAACAGCTTCAAACAGACTACATGTAAAGACCATAGAACAAGTCTATGGAATAAACAAAGAGTACGAAACGTGCTACTTGTTATCCCCCTCAGCCATCCAAAGACACAAGGACAATGGACATAACTTCCTACACATAGGATTAGTCCAAATAGGAGTCTCAGTTATCCTAAGGATAAGTCAGCCTTAGAGATAGTCAGCCAGAAATTGGATGATCTTGTGAAGAGGGAACCAGCCACCCCTTCATCAGTCAAGGTTTTAGATATCCAATCAGCCTCTAGCAGTTCTAGCCAAACCTCTGACCAAGAGTTAGAACAGTTAGAAAACCAGTTCTAGGATTTAGAGGTAAAACGGCTTTACCACCTTGATCCAACCAGCTCAGCCAAGAATTGGTACCCCAGACCGACACCCCCTGACCTCCGGTATGAGGAAAGGAATGTTAGTAACCAATTCTCAGTATCCTCTGGTAGACTCTATGAATGGAACATAGACGGTTTATCAGAACAAGAAATCCTAAACAAAATCCAGCATATGACCATGGTAGCCAACAACTACTTGGACGAAGGCCGTCCACATAAAGAGGTCATAGAAATGATGACATTAGGATTCACCGGTAAACTCCAGCAATGGTGGAACAATTGTCTTACTGAAGTGTCTAAGGAAGACATTAAGTATGCAATTCAGAAAGATGAGGAAGGAAACCCCATCATCAATGAAATTGAGCAAGGAATTCCTGATGGATGTGGGTTGAGAACATCTACTGCTGGTGGATGAGTAACTTCTAAACAATCTATTCATGATTCTGGGGTTAAAAGTTTAAACTAACGATTACAAACCTAGTCACCTTTATCCTCAAACTTCTGGATCAACCTTCACCCTTGAAACAAAAGTATACAACTATGGGATAGACACCTGATCTGTAAAACTCCTTTCTATATATATATATATATATATCCCCAACCATATCCCAAAGACTAGTTTGGACATGATGGAGAGCATGCTGAAGAAAATACTCCTGACTTAGGAGCAAATTGATGATTTTCATTATTCACTAAGGAAAAGTATTACTATTGCTTTACCTCTATCCCTTTACCTATTGATTATTGTGGTTGATTCTCTGTTGACTACTTTTGGCACATTACCTGATGATTCCTCTGGCTCAATATGCCAAACTACTTTCGGCACCAATATTGATGCAATATCCTCACTATTGCATTACCTGCTGACTACTATATTTTACATGATAATGACACCTCCTCTATTGACTACTTTTGCACACATATAGAGAATAAGAAACGAGATACGAGTTGGAGTTTGAGTGATAGGTATGAATTTGGAAAACTGAGCTTTGAGCAATGCTCAAACCAAACATCCCTAAGCATCTTCACACTTTTATGTATTAGTAGACAACTGTACTTTTACACAAATTATCTTTCAACAAAACAGACCAATGAAATGAACTCATCCAAATACACTAGACAAAAACCGTTTGATAAGTACTAAGTAATATTTGAACTCAAAATATTGATTCATGCCAACTAAATTTAATTGTTTCATTCTGTAGCATATATACATGTAGAGGTCCCAATGAATCTTAGTATATTTACATCAATATACTCCCGGTTTGACAATCACAGATGAATAGGATTGAGATAGAAACAATAGACTAAGCTGATTGTGGCATAAGTATATACCTTTATACAGATAGAAGACGAAACAATCCGAAACAACTTTTTTACAGTTATAGATCTATGACACTCCCACAAATGCGCTGCCATAGTTTGCAAGTTTCAACAGTTATCAACTTTAGGCTATCGCAAAATACTATAAAATGCACAAATCATACTAGAATGGGGAAAAGTACAGAAAAAAACAAATCCTTGAGTAGCATACCTTGCAAAAATGAATATTTAGATTTTAGGATGATCTCTAAAACTAAAGATTTGGTATCTTCCTCTAGTCTCTTCACTATTTGCATTTATTTTAGGCTCTCAATCTTTAAAAAAAATCCTTACGGCTTCCAATTCAGTTCAAAACTTTAATATGTTGATTACTATTAAAACAATTAAGAAGATTTAATTTAAAAGAATCAAAGATATAAAGCAAAACACGAAAACAAGAAGAAAAATTAGTAATGTTGTTATGGTTGCATAGGAGAATACAAGATATCCATAATCTATTGAAATTAGAAAAATATGATTATATATCTTGCCTCCCTCACCTGAAAGAAACTGTCCTAAAAGAACTATGCTTTCACCCACCACCACTACCAAATGCCAGCACAAAAATATGTGGATCTAAACTGTTGTCACTCTACCATAAATCACTGGAATACAAGTAGATTAGTATCGACTAATGTGCTGGCATCCACTTAAGATATTTTTCACAACCAATTTCTTTAGTTTTAAGCCAACAATCATGTAGCAATGCCCAACCTTAATCAACTGATTAAGGTTAGTAAAGTAGCTAATTGATATGAAGCCATAAACAGGAACCATATGAGGAAGTGAATTCCAATGTTCCCACAATTTTTCTCCCTTTTCTAGAGATTGCAAAATCTACAAATAGCAGAAAATGATTGAACAAAAGAAGCCTACGGCATGCTTTCAATAGCCCAAAGAACAATCCGTAGCCATTTGGGTGTCAACTATCAGTAGATTCCAAAGATTTGAACAGGATTTTAGGAACATTCTCTGCTGCTTTTCTCTCTCCCCCCTTGTTTTTCTCTCTTACACTTGTTTGATCATTGTATTTTATATTGATTGTACTTCTCTCTTAGTACAACACTGGTGTGCTAGGTTTGCTTTTTTCTAATAAATTTTTTCGTTTATCAAAAAAAAAAAAAAGATTTAGGAACATTGGATCACGGCCAATGATACTATAATAAAAGGTTCGTAGTTTGTAACCTCAAAAATCTTCATTTTTCTTTTCATGTTAAGCATCATACACAATAGCACGTTAAATACATGTATGATTCTAAGTTCATATAACCAAAAGTTACAGACACACAAAGCTTAAATCATGAACAATACCTTTGCTACAACTGTATGTATAGCACATTCCAGAACCTATCTCCAGCACGAAGATCTGCTTCTAGCACTCTCCCTACAGGTCTGCTGCAGCACTACAACCAGCACAAGAGAAAAATGCATGCGACTACAAAAATGTCTTCACTGCTTTTGAATCATGAAGCACAATTATGAAGTCCATGAGCTCTCCTCCAATCTGGGAACTCATAATAAGTACAATTATTAGCTGAAACATAAATTATGGAATTCTTGATAAACAATTAGAATTCCAAAAATAGTTAAAAGGAACTCTTACCAAACCTGTGCATATCCTGGATTTTTTTTTCCAGGCCTTCAACCTAAGATTGACTCTTACAGACATAGTAGTAATTGGGAATTCAGACAGCAATAAAATTTATCCTAAAGGATTGAAGAAAGGAAATAGCATCTATCCTGAAGCTGGGGTTGCATTCATGAAAGCAAAAATCAGTCCTAAGGAGAAACATCATTTTTATATATCAGAAGCTAAACTGCAGATGCATCAGCCTTGGACCCCGTTGTGGGCAAAACATGAGGTATTTGAGTCTGGTGAAATGGAATATTGTGCTTGTTCAATCATGCATACATTTTGTTTGATGTCTAAAATCTCCCTTGTTCTTGTAAATTCGCTTGCTAGATATACTTTCAATCAATGATGGTGGAAGGCTCCAAAATTAATGAATAAAATTCTTCCGGTAGAGAAATTGAAATTGAAAGGATCCCAACTTGCATGATTGAAGCAAGGTCAAAAGACTGGTTCCAGTTTTAACTATCTTCAAACCCCTAAAATCCAACAAACAAGGTTCACTAGGTTTTTTGTCTATTTTTTACATATTCTGGGTTCTGGCTGTTTTTTTATATATAACATTGCTTTCTCATTATGTTTTGGATGCATGAGCACCTAATTCTTTACATTATCATGCTAAAAGGACTTTATCTTAGATAAAGCTGACATATAATAATTATATGTTTTGTTTAATTTGCCATGAACTCTAGCTTATATAGCACCTCATCCTCATTAAAGTGGGATAGAGGGTGAGGTTGTGGGTTTAAGATCCACTGAGTGGGTGTGCAACTTACCAATAGAATAAAATTAATGATTTGCTTAAATGTGCACTCGCAATTTCTTTGCTTTTGATCACTGTATGTTGTTCTTTTTTGTGCACAACAATGAGGGTTGTACTGACATTTTTGTGTACCATTCCTTGTATCATACAGGAACCCAACTTTAGATTGCAATACCAGTGAGCTTCAGAATCCGAGGTCTGAGCTGTCTCAAATGGCAGGCTTTCAAGTAGGAGCAGCTCTGGCTTGCTTGACTCTATGACTAACAATGCATTTCACAATGCTAGTAAGGAAATTGAATGTAATGGTCCTCAGATGCTAGTAGGAACCAAGGGCTTTGTAAATATTAGTGATAGCCCAAAAACAAAGACTTGCTTGTGATTGTAAATAATAGAGAGAGCTTAAGAATGGAGGCTCATCTCAAGTTTGTAAATAGTAATAAAAAAGGCCAGAAAATGAAGAATCATTTTAAAGATGAAGGTGGTGAGTTTGATTAGAGTTATGTTCCTTTTCTGGTTTAAATGGTTGGTTGGACATGAAAAATGAAGTTATTGAGCTTATTAGTATTGAATAATATTGAAATACATTCTACCTTGTTTGGATTTCTTTAGTCACATTTTAATTAATTTCTATATTCTTGCGGGTGGTAGTTTTGAATACACGTTGTCCTCTTCTCTTAACAGTGTTAATATGATGGGTGGAAATTGGAGAATAGTGATGCGGAACTGTGGATGCTATGTAGTTGGGATTTCATCTACTCAACTTTGTAAATAACAGTCTATATATTTTCTCAATAACCAGTTGTAAATGTGTACATGATATCATCTTGTAAAATCTCTCTCACTCTTTCTTTATTCTTTAATTAATTTATTCTGCTACCACTCTTTTTACATTTTATCATAGATGAAATGCTTGACCGATCTCTTTATCTTCTTTCTGCAACAATTTGTTAATTGGATTTCTTCTTGTTCTGTCATGGAGTTCCTATATCTTTAACCAGTTGATCTTTTCACGTGAACTGAAATGTGCTTCAAGTTTTACTCTCTGGCTTTCTACAACATACTTAATGAGTTATAAGGAAAAGGGTTGATGCTTTGTGGATTCAGGAAAGTTTTCTTAAAGTGTCAACAAGCGGTGTAAAACAGTGAATATTCAAACATGTTTGAAGGTATATCTGTTTGTACCCCAAGCATCAGTTTTGTATATTCAGGGAAAATGGTTTTTTTTATTACTAAAGTTAAAGATGCCATAAAGAATTGTCATTTAAATGTAAACAACATAGCAATGAGATGAGGATGATATGCAGGGTCTAATGAATAGGATGACTAGAAAAGTTAGGAATAAGATCTAAAAATATCTTATTCTGCAAAGGTTCTAATGTAATGGCATTTTAATCTATCAATTGATAAGCTGATGTCAATGAATATAATGCTTATTAATGAACTTGTGGAACTACAACTATAAATTAACCTATTTTCTTTCAATATAAATGGCATTTAAACTAATCAGATCCTGTGTGCATTGGGGTATGTGGTAGTTTTTGATAGCTATTTGCTTATTAATTACTGCTTATTTGCATAAACAACTTGAGCAGCAGCTAAAAAAAGCTCTGTTTTTTGGTAGTGCTGTTCTGTATTTGCTGAAGATCACATAATCCAGGGAATTTGGAGATTTCTATTTAGTTTCAAGTTGTAATTTATGTTCAGACATATAAGAGCTGGGAAGTACAGGCTACACAGTTGCATGTACAGGAAATTTATAATGGTCCAAAAGCATAACAAAAATACCAGAAAAGATAGGACAATAAAATTTTGGGAAGATTATTAATAAATTGCCTACTCAAATCATTTTAAGCTTGAAATCAAAGAGATGATCTGATATATAACTTGCAGAAGAATATAAATGTATTTCTTTCCCTAATGGAGCTTTATAAAAGAAGAAGAAATCATGAAAAGGAAAATGCAAAAAGATCTAGTTGGATTAGTGCTGCCAAGAAGGAAACTTGAAATTATTTTATTACTTGCCATAATTCTTAATATTTAATAAAATGGAAATTCTACTACCAACATTTTAATTTTTAATTAGTATAAATATATTAACATGATTTCAATGTCATTTCGCCAACTTCATACCTGCCTATGTCTTCTAAAAAAAAAAAAAAAAATTCATGCCTACATGACATCTATGGGCACACCAATAAAAATCCATTTATGAAAGATAGAGATGCAAACATCAAACTCTATAAATCTCTCACATTTTCAAACCCATTATGGGTAACTCAAAACTCTTTTGATCTTAACTCACAAACATGACACTCAATTATTCCAAATTTTCAATACACGCATTGACTCACACTCAAATAATGCACACATACTCTCAAACTTGAATTAAATGAAAAAATAAAAATAAATAAATAACAACAACAACAACAAACCAACAACAACTCTCAAAACTGATCGGTGCTTTCACACTACGAAAATTGAACAAACTCTTAACTCACTCATTTTCAAACACAATCAGAAGGGCCACTTTGGGCCGAAGCCTTTATTTGACCGAAGCCACCCAACTACTGAGGATGGAAAAAAAGGCCGCAAACTTGATTTGGTTGGTCATCGTCCCACTCCAAAGCATCCCACCAAACAGATTCTCCTTTAATTTCTTTTATGGTACCTGCATTTTGGTTAGTAAGAGGCAGCCTTCTGAGACCTTTGCACCACCGCACGTAAACCTGCTCCAGACACGGCCATGTCTCCTCGTATCTGCAAAGAGTTTTGAATATGGGAAGGAACTCCAATTGCAATATCCGTAGTTTTGGAACCATAGGATCTATAGATATGTTCTGCCCTGATTCATAATTAAAGAGCTCCTCGAAGTTATCACAATAGTTTACCTTGATTTTTTCTAGGTTTGGCAGAGTCTGAATGAAGTCACCACAGGAGAGAAGATATTTCATCTGAGGACAGCGGTACACCTCTATTGATTTTAGGCTATTAAGTCTCAGCCCAAGATGACCAGCTAGCTCTGAAATACTATTTAGTTTTTCCATCCGGTAGATACGAAGTTTCTCCAGGTTTGGTAGTAGGTCACAGCGGGCAGCACATCCTCCTCCCTGCCCTAAACTGGTTGGACAATCTACAATAGAAAGTGACTTTAAACCAGCAAAACTGGCATCACTTTCAATGAAGTCTTCAAGCATTTCATCCAGTCCTGTACATTCAAATAATTCCAGAGAACTTGAATTACCCCAGAACCACCCAATCCATTCTTGCGAGGAAGAAAGATTAAGACGCCTGAAAGAACACCATTTTTTTTTTATTGTAAGTCGGCATGTCCTTCCTTGTGGGTGGGGAAAATGAAGTTCAAGATCACTAATTCTATTTATCCAGGAAAGATCTTCGGCTCTGTCCCATGGGATCCCATTCAATGAGATGTTTAAGTAATGTAATCGATTAAAGGATGATTTGAGCTCTTCAAAAGTTGCCAGTCCGTCTTCCTCTCCCTTCAAACGGAAACGAAAGCCACTTTCGCAGATAGATAGACTTTCTAAACAAGAAAACTTGGATATAATTCCAGGTTGAATGCTTTTCAGTTTTTCAGTACGTACTAAGTTTAAAATCCTTAGCTCACTCAAGTTTTCAATCCCTCTTGGCAAATTTGGGATACACGTGCCACGAAGATCAAGTTCTCGAAGTTTAGTAAGCGTTCCCAGTGAGGGTAGTTCTTCAAGATTACGGCAACCACAAAGAAGAAGAACACGGAGATCTCTAAGTTGAAGTAGAGAATGAGGCAATGACCGGATGCTGGTGCTACTGAGATCAAATACCTTGAGAGCTTCAAATCCTTGCAGGAATTTCTCAGGAACTGTGTCAAGGGCATTATTGTATTGGAGTAGCAGAGTCGAGGCCTTTGAACATTGTATCATGCAATCAGGTAGCCTTGTTATGTTGTTACGCATGAAAGAAACTCTATCGAGAGAATTTGAATTTGAAAACTCTTCAGCAGAAATCTCACTCAACCCAATCCCCGAACGAACAAGGGATTTACACCCATCCTCAGCGATGATGAAATCCAGTATAGCAACATCCCGAACAACGTCATGCATCTTTACAGTTCTCCAACGGGACCTTCTTCCAACAAACAAGAGTCCTTCAGATTTTCAATCAAAGAAATGCCTTCATCCATATTAGCCCAATTCTGTCCTACATCTATCAAACCTTCTGCCCGCCAGTATTGTACTAATTTGTCTATTACAATTTCGAAGTCCTCAGGAAATAGACAGCAATATAAGAAACAGGATTTTATGTTGTTACCTTGTAATGAGTCGTAACTCAACTTCAACGGCTTATAGACCTCAGCCTCAATTCCTTCTATAGAAGGCACTGATCTTCGCAACTCCTTTAACGCATGCCTCCACAACTCGACCTTCGTCTTTTTTCTCATGGCAGCTCCCACGGTGATGATGGCTAGTGGTAATCTGCAACATTCTTTTACAATTGCTTCTGCTAATGGTTTAATTTCTTCCAGATGAGCCACATCCCTGCCTTTGACAAAACAATTGCCATGCTTCAACATCATTTAAAACTTCTACTTTGATATCGAGATCGGTGTCCATAGTCTACAGACTTCCATAAGTCGAGAAGTCAATAGGATCTTACAGCCTTTATGAACTTCAGGCACTGGGACACCCAAAGTGTGTAAATCAATTTTCTCCCAAACATCATCTAGAATGAGTAGAAATTTTTCTACTTTCTCAAGCCTTTCAAAAAGCCGACTGGCCATTCTCTGCACGCTTTCATCCACTTTCACCTCCAAATTTAATCTTTCAGCTATTTGTTTCTGGACATTTTTAATGACCAAATTCTTCGAAACGGTGGCCCAAATGACAATGCCAAAAGGCTGTGTAGAAGCCTCTCTGAGCTGATTATTCAAGTTCTTCACCAGAGTAGTCTTGCCAACTCCTCCTAGTCCCCAAATACCAATCCTTTTGAATCCATCAGCCAATGCCTTCATAGTCTCGTCTAATTGTTTTGATGCGGTTGTTTGAACTTGAATTGAAGGGCCAGGAATACACTCCACTGCTCTGGGAACTCTAGTAAGACAAACCACACCAGAGTCAAAACTTGCAGCTACAGAAGAAGCCTTCTGATCTCTTTCAGAGTTTCTTCCACCTCCCTGCTCGCTCTTATACCGCTTTCTGCAATTAAGAAACATCGAGAAGGCCTTTTGTTGTTGAACATTGTCCTTGAATTGCCTTGACTCTAGGCTGAAGCGTTTCACGTCCTAAGCCAAATTACGACTGAGCTTGATTTCTTTTCCTTCTTCCTTCGCTGCTTCCGTTTTACGTTCGACTTCTTCTATATGAACCGTAAGGCTTTCCATCTCCTTCTCAACAGCAGCAAGATTTGAATGCAAATTAAAAGTGGTGTTGGTCTTAGAACTGACACAACTACAGAGAAGCTCGCTAGTTGTTGTCACTAGCGCACCGACAGCTGCGGCCACCACTTCCAAGCCGACATTGAAAATATTTGAATAAAGCAAAAGGATCTAGACAGACAAACTATCTGGCTACACCATAGCAGGAGCCAGCAGAGTATATCTCATAATGCTTGAGCCTGCCACCATGCCTCTGCAGTGATTTTCTATCTGAGATTCTGAATTGAAGAAAGAACAGAGATATGCCTCTAGTCAGGGAGAAGAGAGAGGCGTGCCATGGTCCATGGAGCTCAGAGAAAGAAAAAGAAAAGAAATAATGAGGCAGCTGAAAGTGAAGTGAGAAAGGTAGAGACTTAGACAGAGAAAATTGGGGAAGGAGGTGGCTGAAGTGAGTAGTGAGAAGCGTAGAGGCAGAGAGATTTGGGGGAAGGGGGCGGCTGTGAAAAGAAAAGAATAGAGAAGATGTGGTATTTATATCATGCAATTAGGGCTTTAGGATTGGTTAGCCATTACACAAGGAGCGTACCGACAGCTGCACCCACAGAGAAGCTCGCTAGTTGTTGCCACTAGTGCACCGACAGAAATTTTGCTATGGGAGATGCCAGAAGCTTAAAATATTGGCAGCCAAAAAATGAAAGAACCACAGAAAATACAAAGTTTCCACGGTCTCGCTGGCACAATGATGTAAAGAAACAGAATGAAAAGACATACAATGACTCGTGTTGAGAGGATTACCTCTTTCACATAAAGTATCCAGAATGGTTCCAAATTTGGGTCCCATAACCTCAACTTTTGTCTATGACTGATTGGGTTACAGAATGACTCGTGGGGTTTCACGCGTGTGTTTTGGGTTGGAAAATGTTGGACTGCCATGGTCCCGTGACTTTAAAAAAGATTCCTTCCCCACTTCAATTTTAATTGCTGTTTGGATACAGCGTTTCACCAAGCTACGCGTTTCTTTTTTTTTTTTTTTTTTTTTTTTTTTTTTTTTTTTTTTTTTCTGCTCGGCACGCCTAGGGAAGACAAAAGAAAAAGATTCCTCTCTAAAATAATTTGGAGAAAAACTTTTTTAAATTTATCAAATATTTTTATATGAGTGTGGAAATTTAAAAATCTAATCGTGGATTGCATGTTATTATTTATATTATGCTTGCAAAATTTCAAGAAATCAAAAAATCAATTGCTATGTCATCAAACAAATGTTAAAATTTAAGTTTTTGTAATCTAAAATTGTGTATAAAAAATAAGTTCATTGATCAATAGTAAATAAAATCCAATTGAACGAAATTGATATGCATGTTAAGAACATAAGGAACATGAAATTCAACGGTTAGATTTTCAAAATTTACACCTAAAAAAAGATATATGATAAGTTTGAAGGGTTTCTCTCCAAACTAGTTTGGAGAGAAATTTTTGTTTGGGACGAAATCTACTATTTATGAACAGTAGCTATATTTGTTGACTTTTCAACTTTTTTTTATCACATTTGTGGGTCTCGTGTACTGTTCATGGACCCACAACTTCACTTTTCAGTAATTTTAATTAAAAATGGGTCTCACGTACTATTCACGTATTTAAAAATTATTTTGTTACAATATTAGTGCTTTTAGTTTTCAGCAATAAGTTCTATCCAAGACATAGTCAAACTAATGAGTAGAGCAACCACACAGTTCAGCTAAAATTTTGTAAAATAAAAAAAAGTACAACTTTATACATTTTATGCAAAAAAACACCCACATCAGCGGGTGTATAAATGGGCAAAAATATGAAAACCCTAAACGAGCTACGGTACCCGTGTAAATATACACGGTACTGTAGCTCATTTATTCAGTTGTTTATATTATTTGTACAGTATAAAAATCATTTTGCTCTTTTTTTTATCTCTCCTCTCACTGAGCAATGCCACGCCACTCTCAGGTCTCATCTCTTCTCTTTTCCTCCTTTCATTCTTGAGCTATTCCTTCATCTTCTCTCTTCGTCTGCTTCTTACTTTGTTCATTCTCATCACCACGAGAAGCAAAATATGATCGGTTTGGGGTTTTGCAGCCACAGACTCATCTCTCTATTGACAGACTTGGGGCTAATTTCTCTAAAAAGGTATGGGTTTTTCTCATTAAGATTTTAGGGTTCTTGGGAGTTTCTCTAAACTAATTTTTGGGAGTTTCTCTAAACTAATTTTTTTTAGGGTTTCTTAGGAGTTTCTTGTTTCAAATTTTTCTAGTTTGGGTTTTTTTTTTTAGGGATTCTTCGGAGCACACCTTGCTTCTCCCCTGTTTTCAGACTGATTGAACAGAGAGAAGAGAGAGAGAGAGAGAGAGAGAGAGATATTCCAATGGAAATGGGTTTTTGGACTGATTGAACAGAGAGAGAGAAATATTCAAATGGAAATGGGTTTTCAGACTGACCCATGACTGAACTCCTTTAAAGACCGCAGCTTCATAGTAAGTTCCCTTTTTCTTTTTCTTTTTGGCTTCTATGTATTTTTTTAAAACATTTGTGTTCATCACACCGCAGCTTCGTTTGTGAGTTTGACATTGTATTATCAACATAGCATTATGCATGAATGCCATATATTTGTAGTTGCACTTGTTTTTTTTCTTACTTTTAAGCCAATGTGTCAACTGTGGTCTATAAGTAGTGAGTGGAATTTGATAATTGGAATTGGTTTTTTATCTGGGTTTTGAGTGACTGTTAGAGCTCGAGTTGGGCATTTGATGTTATTTGATAAATTTATGCACTTGGAAAATACCAATTGCTGTTGGTAAAGAATTAAATGGTTATTGGGGTAAAATCATGTTCTATTGATAAATTGGCTTCAATCCTAATCAAATAAAGTTGATACAGATAAAGTTTTTCTCCCCATTATAAAGGAATTAAGGTTCTCTTCTCTATGTGCACATTGTTCTCTAATCATAAATTCAGAATTTTTTGAGTGGTGAACTGGGCGGGCTTACTGCAGTATAGGGATGGCGCTGGGTATGTGTCATGGTTGTGGAATAGTGTGGTGGTGGTTTGAGGTTCCATACTCTAAGAGCTTTTTGCTTGCCTTGAGTGAAAACTTGGAATAAAATATTCTGGTCTGCAATTAATTTTATCTTAAATGAAAGTGGGGTTTTAGAAAATACCCCCGGTGGGTCACTATTCGGCGGTATGGTGGGCGGCGAGACCAATCCGTCGGCGTTCGTCGGAGCCACTATTTTGGCGATTCGGCCATCGAACCTCCACCACAAGCGCTCCATTGGCCGGACCACCGGTATTGGTAGTTTTCTTAAAATATAAGTCTAAATTAAAAAAGTATGACCATTAGGGAAATTAATAAAAATTGATGAAGAATGAATATTTTATTGAAAAGTCTTGTAAAATAGATAAACTGATATGGGTGTTTTGTAAAAGTAATAGTGTAAAATAGAAAAAGTAGGTTTTTTGTGTAAAATAGAGAGAATCTTTTACACGAGCAGATGTGGTTGCTCTTATACAATTACAATGACTTAAAAAAATAATAATTGAAGCCTATAAAGGTTTCTCTGACAGCTAGGGTTTAGGGTTTCCTCTACCTTAACGTCTGTAGAATTATGTCCCTAGCTTAGTTTAGGTTTTCTTTCCCTTCAGACTCTGGTGAGGCTAGTAGGACGATGAGTTTCTGTGGTTGGGTAAGTGTTTTCTGTTCGGTTTGGTTGTTTGGCTGTCTGTGTGGTTATGGCTGGACTCGAGGAGATGTGGGCTCGTTTTCTTTGGTCAAGGAGGAAGAATGGGGCACCAAAGTAGTTGGACAGGAGGAGACTATCATCCATCGTTTGGATGGTAAATTCTTCACAAAACAGGTCTTGAATGTCGATGCCGTAGAACGCACGTTTAAACCTCTGTGGAGATCTAGGGGGGAACTTAAAATCCGAGACATGGGAGATAACATACTTCTATTTGAATTTGAGGACTGTCTTGATCTTGAATGTGTACTGGAATGTGTACGAGTGGCTCCCTAACTTTTGCTATTAGTGTGGTTGAGTCAGCCATGGAGAAAGAAATTGTGAGATGTGGCTGCGTAGCATAGTTTTAAAAACCGGACCGGACCGGCCCGGTTCAACCGGAAATTTGTTATAATCCGGTCTGGTTATGAAAAATAATCGAAAAAGACTTAAAAACCGGAAATATTCAAAAACCGTCCGGTTCAACCGAAAAACTGGAAACCAGTGTGATTGAACCGGTTTTGCAAAATTGCTGAAACAGATCCGCAATGGAGCTTTTTTTGCAGTAAAAATCTTTTTTTTTTTCTCATATCTGCTAATGGTGATGACAGATTTTCGCAATAAAGTTTTTTCTTAAGATTGGCTATGCTTGAAAGATAAAAAATGACTGAATATTCATGCTTGGCGTTCAAATTAGCATCTTGGAATAGTATCTACAATCTACAGATCTCCAGTGAGAAAGAGAGGAATGAGAGGAACTGATGAGGTATTGCAGAGATAAACAATAGATCTAACTTCCTTTTTTTTTTTTAGAATAAAAAAGAGTAATATATACTTACTTTCCTTGTAACTGTGAAGAAATATTTGAAATAAATGCAAAGTGGAATAGATCTAACTTCCTAACAGATAGGGAGATGTGGATTCTGCGGAGGACATAGGGTCCATTTGGATAGAACTTATTACTGAAAACTGAAAACTGAAAACTGAAAACTGAAAATACTGTAGCAAAATAATTTTAAAATGTGTGAATAGTACCGCGGGACCTATTTTTAATAAAAAAGTTGTTGAAAAGTGAAATTTGTGGGTCCATGAACAGTGCACGAATGCACTGTTCACAGAAGATTGGGTCAACACTTGCGGCTGGAGGGAAAAAAAAAAACTGAAAACGCAGACGCGCAATCCAAACGCCCTCATAATCACTGAAGACTGGAAAAATAAGGTCTCTTGATGGTAAGCAAAGTGGGGAGCGGAGACTTGCATTAGGGAAAAAAAGAAGAAGTAAACGTGTGGCTAGGAGTTGGAGTGGGAAAGTGGATTGGTAAGAGTAATAAGTCAGTGACTTGTCTAGTCACCTGACTTTGTGTTTTTTTTTTAAATTTAAATTTTCTTTAATAAATTAATTGTTAAAGTATACTATTATTTATATAAACTAAAAGATGAAACTTAAATAGTTAAATTTTTATTCTTTGTCAACATTACTCAAAAGAAAAGAAAATTCCAATCAGTCCAGTGATTTCAATTTTCTTAGAGACAAATGAGGCTTGTGTCTTAAAACTTAGTAGTTATCTGTTTGAAATTTTAAAATTTATTTGCTATTTAGATGTAATGAACTTATTTATTATTTGTCATTTGGATGTAAATGTAATGACTAATGAATTTATTTATTTGGTTTTGTTGAAAATTTATTATGTTAAGGATGATTGTTTTATAATGTTATTATGTTACATTCTTTAAAAAAAATGTTATATATTTGTATTTTTTTAAAAGGAAATATATTTATTACTATTGGTTGGTTAGTTTTAGTATATTAAAAAATTATTAATTATTTATATAATTTAAATAAATAATAATTAAATTATTTATAACGTCACCGGTTTAACCATCGGTTGGACCCCGGTCCGACCTAAAAACCGATAATTAGCCCCTCGACCGGTTCTTTCACCGTACCGGTTTTTAAAACCATGTTGCGTAGTAAGGGTAGTTTACGAAAGGAGGATCAACAATATAGAGATTGGCTTCGTGCGGATTCAGTGAGGGTTGTTCATAAAACAGTGGCAATTATTCTAGGAGTAACTCGCAATAAAGTACCGTGGCAAAAGCACCAATATCCAAACCTAATCCCATCGTAGTGAGGTTGAAAGGTCCATGCAGTCTATCAGTGTGGGTGCTCACGAGGAAGCAAGGGAGAATGAAGGCAGAGGGATTGAATCAGCGGTACCTAATCTCGGTAATCTAGGGTTGGTGGATGTAGTACAGCAAGGAAGCTTCGGCACTGGGATTGATCATACTGTGTGGTTGGTGAAGGAATCTGTTGGACTCTTAATTTTCAACCCTACGGACTCTAGGATTACAGTGGAGGAACAGGACAGCCATGACTTTGTCCAATCAGCTCAGCCAATCATTCTAGTTGATAATTCATCTGAGATTCCAGGCCCAACTATTTTGACTAGGGCATGGAAGAGACTAGCTAGGAAGGTGGGTAAGGTTCCTAAGGATACTGATGAAGGCCGTATGTTCATGACAGTGGAGAACAAAGTGGACAATAGGAAGCGTCGCATGAGCATTGATCTCGAGGAACAAGTGGAAAGTAAAAAAACGCTGCATGGATTTATGTGTTAGGATGGAGGACCAAAATATTGAGGTGGTGGCTGCACGGCAGCACCACCGAGCATTATGAGTTGCCTAAGCTGGAACTGTCACGAGCTTGGGAACTCACAGACAGAAGATGAGCTTGTTGCCCTAGTGACAACAAACGATCCCAAAATAGTTTTCTTAATGGAAACTAAAGCTGAAAATTTTATTTTGGATAGAATTGGTAGAAGGATCCATTTTGCTAATCTCTTTTTTGTTCCACATGTCAATACAGGTGGGGGTCTTGCTTTGTTTTGGAAGTCTGATGTGGATGTTACTATTCAGACCTCTTCTGATCGCCACATTGATGCTGTAATTAACCAAGGAGTGGATGACGCCTAGCGGTTCACGAGTTTTTACGGAGATCCTAAAACTACTAGCCAGGAAAACTCTTGGGATTTACTTCAATCATTGAGTCATCGTTACAATTTGCCTTGGGTGTGCATGGGCGATTTCAATGAAATTTTGTTTGCCAATGAGAAATTGGGTTGGTTAGAAAGGCCGGAGAGACAAATGCAGGGATTCCAGGATGCTTTGGATTGTTGTGGTTTGAAGGATCTTGGTTTTACTAGATTTCCCTACACTTGGTGCAGTAGAAGACTTGGTGACCAAAATACTTGGATTCGACTGGATAGGGCTGTGGCAAGTGTAGATTGGATCCTTCGCTTCCCAGCATTCCATATTCATCATCTTGATGCTTTTCATTCTGATCATAAATCCCTTCTACTTTGCTCAAATTCTGAATTTAAGTGCTTTTACAGGAAAGGTCATCCTTTTTCGCTTTGAAGCCATGTGGCTAAAAGATAGCACTTGTGAAGATGTAATAAAACAATCTTGGGAGGGTGATCCAGCGCCTAATGTAGAGTGGGGTTTTAATAGGAAGATCACAGCTTCTCAAGATAATTTGAGAGTATGGAATAAGAATTGCTTTGGGCATGTGCGTAATACTTTGGCAAAGAAGCTTAAGGATTTAAAGTGGGCCGAAAAGGAGGGTTGCTATGTGTCAAATCCGGGGAAGATTTATAAGCTAAGGGATGAAATTCAGAACCTTAAATGTCGAGAAGAAAGTATATGGAAGCAACGGTCTCTCAATGCTTAGCTTAAGGAAGGAGATAGCAACACAAGCTATTTCCATTGCCGAGCAAACCAACAGAATCAACATAATTTCATATCAGGTTTGGAGGACAATGCCGATGTGTGGGGGTAGAAGATAAAAACCAATTGGGTGGTATTATTGAGGAGTATTTCAGGTCCATTTATTCTTCCTCAAACCCTTCTGATTTTGACAATATTTTGCAGGGCATTCATCCAGCTAATACCGAGGAAGCAGATGAGTTGTTAGGCCGTGATTTTCATGCAGATAAGGTTGGGGTAGCACTCAAACAAATGGCTTCCCTTACCGCTCCTAGACTCAATGGGATGTCACCTATATTTTCTAAGTCCTTCTGGCATATTGTTGGGGAGGATGTCATTGTGGTGGTGCTTAAAGCTCTTAACATAGGTGTGGTTTTAGATTCCTTAACTCAACTTTCATTGCTTTAATTCCGAAAATAAAGCATCCTAAGAAAGTTTCTGATTTTCGGCCTATTAGTCTGTGCAATGTTGTTTATAAATTGATTTCAAAGGTTGTGATTAACCGTTTGAAAAAATTTCTAGCTATTGCTATTCCTAAATCTCAGAGTGCTTTTTTGTCTGGGCAACTTAAAACTGATAATGTGCTTGTGGCCTTTGAAACACTTCATTATCTTAAAAAAAACCCCCAATGGAAGGTGGGTCAAACGACTCTTAAGCTTTATATGAGTATAGCTTATGATAGGGTGGAATGAGAATTTTTTGAGAGAATCATGCGCCATTTGGGTCTTGGAGATAGAATGGTGAACCTTATTATGTCATGCATAACGTCTATCTCTTATTCTGTGCTCCTTAATGGTCAGCTTGTGGGATATATTAAACCGGAGAGAGGTTTACGCCAAGGTGATCCTTTATTGCCTTATCTTTTTCTTATGTGTGCAATGGGACTCCAAAGCTTGTTACATAAAGCAGAGATGGAAGGGCGTATCCAAGGTGTAGCTATTTGTCGGAATGGACCTAGGGTCAGAAGATATTGGACATTTTGGCTATCTATGAGATAGAGTCGGGACAGAAAATTAATAAAAACAAAACTAATATTTTTTTTTCAGTTCCAATACCACTTCGGTTATGAAGACTCGGATCTAAAATATTTTGGGTGTCCCCACCATTTGCCAGTATGAGAAATACTTGGGTTTGCCAGCTCTTGTGGGTGTCGGGGGCGAAAAAGTTTCTTTTCCGACAAATGAGATTTATGTTGGGTCGGGGGCCTAAACCGAAACTAGACTATGGGCTGATGCATGACCCAAAGGCTATCGACGAAGATCCAAATAATTCACTATATTTTTATGCCTTGGTCCTAGATTGAGACTATGGACCATAAACAATCCCTACAGTAGACACATCAGCGTGGTTAAAAAGCATATTGTAAGAAATAGCTCGGCAGTGAAATTTTTCTGCAGAAAATAACTCAGTGGTAAAGTGTTTCTGTAGAAAAAGTAACCTAGTGGTAAAGAGCTTCTACAGAAAAAGTAACCCAGCTGTAAAGTGCTTCTGTAGAAAATAACCCAGTTGTAAAGTGCTTCTGTAGAAAAAGTTACCCAATTGTAAAGTGCTTCTGCAAAAAATAACCTAGCTATAAAGTGCTTTTGCAGAAAAGTAACCTAGCAGTAAACTGCTTCTGCAGAAAATAACCCAGCGGTAAAATGTTTCTACAGAAAAGTAACCCAGCAAAAAGTGCTTCCGCAGAAAAAGTGACCCAGCAGTAAAGTAAAACGAAATAAACTTCCAGCTGTTAAGTATTTCACAGATTAAGGGAAACATCCATATTCTCAGACTCATCATCTGTTAGCTCTGGAAAAGAGTCTTGTAACACAATAATATGAGGAAAAAATTCTATAGTAACAGTTACATCATAACCATCAATAGTAAACGAGTAAGTAAATATCATGGGTTCCATAATAACAAGTAATGAGAAAAGCTTAGTGTGAGATGAAGGGAGAGAGGAGATCCCAGCTAGCGCAGCAAGATCATTATGGTGCTAAGGCATACTCGTGGATGTAGTATATATAATAAGTAGAGAGAGTCATTTGAGAGTAGTATGAGTAATGAGTGAGAGTGTATAGTAAGGCTGCTGGGACTTTCTGTTGGGGGTAGCTGTGTGTTTTTAAGTGGAAGTATGAGGGGTGTTTTTGAGCTATAAGCTGAAGAACTCTGTTTCTATGCTTGAAGCTGAGAGCTTAGTGACTTAGAACTTTGCTAGAGTTTAGAGAAAGCTAAAACGAGGAGTTAAGGAAGAGTTCTTCCCTATGAGTATATTTCTCAGTGTGTTCTTGTTCTCCCCTGAAGCATTAATGGAGAGTTCCATTTATAGTTGGGTTTTAGGGGGTAATTAGCAAATAATTTTGCTAAATCTTTCTCAATCTTCAGAAAATCCTTAGAGAATCATTCCTAGGATTTTAGCTAAAAGTAGTAAGTTCAACTTTTAGAAGATTCTTGTTGTTTTGGGTAATAACAGCTGGGATTCTGACTCAGCATTTAATGTTGATTGGCCTTGGCTAATAGGATTAGAGCATACATTAGGCTAATGATCTTGGTTATGCTGCTACTAGATTCAAAGCTCCCTAGGGTAGATTGTGTCACCCCAAGCCAGATGTCAACCTTGGAGCCCTTGCTAGGAATTTTGCTGGGCTCCCCTTGGTGCCTTCCAAATCACATTTCCCTAAGTTTGCCAATTTGAGGTTCATGTGCATGGTCCACGAACCAGAGAATACACATTTTTAGCATGAAAATGAGCTGATTTCAAGTTGTTTCAAGAGCTTTAATGGCCTGGTCATGGCTGCTCTTGATGCTTAACCGAATGGGCTAGAGGAGAAAGAAAGGACAGCTGGTTGAAGTCTTTCAGCTTTCTGTCAAGTCAGCTTCAGCTTTATGTCTCATGAGAAATGATGAAATTTCAACTTGTGAAGGAAGGGTTCTACCTCTGATGGACACGTGTCCTCTTCTGACCTAATTGGACAAGTTGGAACCTAATGGCAGTAGACTCCAGCTGTTGAATTGTATTGAGTTTTGGCTGATTAGCTCACGTGAGCTTCAGCTACTGGGATTTGTGTACGGGCTGGGCTGGCCCAGCTAGCCTTTGTTGTTAAGCTTCTTTGGGCTTGGTTATCCCTACAAAATGAAGAGTTTTGCCATGGGTGATATACATGGGCTTTTATAAATTTTATAGAGGAGATATTTCTTGAGAAGTGAGTATTTATATTTCCCATGAGTGAGGGATTTAGTATATGTAAAACAAGTGTTAAGATAATATTTGAGTTTTGTTAATATGTGCCAAAATAGCATTTGGGCTTTGTAAAATAATTGCCATAATAATGTTGGGCTTTTAAATATAGTTGCCAAAATAATATTGAGCTTTTAGAAATAGTGCCAAATTAATATTTTGGGCTTTATGAAATAGTGCTAAATTAATATTTGGGCTTTGTAAAATAGTTGCCAAAATAATATTGGGCTTTGTAAAATAGTTGTCAAATTAGTATTTGGGCTTTGTGAAATAGTTGCCAAAATAATATTGGGCTTTTAGAAATAGTGCCAAATCAATATTTGGGCTTTGTAAAATAGTGTCAAATCAATATTTGGACTTTGTAAAATAGTTGCCAAAATAATATTTGAGCTTTGTAAAATAATACCAAATTAGTATATAGGCTTTTAGAAATAGTTGTCAAATTAGTATTTGGGCTTTGTTAAAATAGTGCCAAATTAGTATTTGGGCTTTTAGAAATAGTTGCAAAATTAGTATTTGGGCTTTGTTAAAATAGTGCCAAATTAGTATCTAGGCTTTGTTAAAATAGTTGCCAATAAATTTTGGCTTTTAGAAATAGTTGCCAAAATAATATTTGGGCTTTGTTAAATAGTGCCAAATTAGTATTTGGGTTATGTGAAATAGTTTGAGATTTTGTAAAATATTACCGTGTAGCAACGAACTTAGAGGTGCTGTGTAGCAACAGACTTAGATGTGTCGTATAACAACGGGCTTAGTAAGGTGCCGTGTAGCAACGAGCTTAGAAAATGTGTATGTAGCAACGGACTTAGAGGTACCGTGTAGCAATGGACTTAGAGGTGCCGTGTAGCAACGAATTTAGTAAGGTGTCGTGTAGCAACAGGCTTAGAAAAGGTGTCGTGTAGCAACGGACTTAGAGGTACCTTGTAGCAACGGGCTTAGTAAGGTGCCATATAGCAACGGGCTTAGTAAAGGGTTTTGTTAGGCCTTCTGGGTCTTGCCCATAAGTTAAATGATTTTGGGCTTTTTTGTGGAGGAAGTATAATTTTGTAGCCCAATGTTGGTAGCAATGTGATGGGTGTTTTTGTGAAAACTCAAGTTGGACAATGGGTAATATTTTGTGAGAGGGTCCAAGGTAATTTGTGGGGCTTATATATAGGGAATATTTGTGGGAGCCCAATAATATGGAGAATATTTAAGTAATATGTGGAAAATATTTATGTGGGCTTCAAAATAGTTCTTGGGCTTATGTGGGTATTTTTGTGAGTGGGCTAAAGAAATTAGAGCCCAAAAATTTGTACCTCAACAGTGGGAAGGGCTAAGAAACAAAGTTTTATTTATATCAAGGAAAGGGTGTGGAAGAAACTTCAAGGGTGGAACGAAAAACTGTTGTCTCAGGCTGGTAGGAAAGTGCTCATCAAATCAGTCATACAAGCAATTCTCACGTACACAATGAGTTGTTTTAAGCTCCCTAAAGGATTGATTAAGGAATTGGAAATCATGATTCGAAATTTTGGTGGGGTTACAGTGGTGGAAACAAGAAGACTCATTGGGTTAAATGGGATGGACTTTGTGAGGCTACGGAGGTTGGTGACATGGGGTTCAAGGAAATTGAGAAATTTAATGATGCATTATTGGCCAAACAAGTTTGGCGGATGATTAATAATCCTGATTCGCTTTGTCATCGTGTATTCAAGGCAATATTTTTTTCCAAATTGCTCTATTCTTGAAGCAAGAGACTCTATTGTGGGATCTTATGCGTGGAAAAGCATCCTAAGTGCTAGGGATTTCATTCGCAGGGAGCTAGTTTAGAGGGTAGGAATGGGGGAAAAAGTGAGGATAAAGGAGGATAGGTGGTTGCTAAATAAAGCTAATAGCTCTATTATTTCACCTCTTTCCCAGGTTACAGCGGATCCAAGAGTGAGTTCTCTTATTGATCAGGACAGATTCATGTGGAAAGAGGAGGTTGTGTGGAATTTATTCCTTCCCCATGAAGCCAAATTAATTATGGGCATTCCCTTAAGTTTTCGGCGCCCCCCTGGTCGCATTGCTTGGATACACACTCCCTCGAGTATGTTCACCACTAGTAGCACCAATAAAATGCTTGTTTCTTGTGATTCTATGTCCATTGCTGGTAGTTCAAATATGGATAATCAAAAGAAGTTTTGGAAGAGCCTTTGGCAACTCTAGGTGCCTAACAAAATTAAGCATTTTGTGTGGAAGGCATGTAATGATGCTTTGCCAACAAAGGAGAACCTGCACCGTCGTCATGTCACAGTTGCTAACACTTGTGATCTGTGTAGAGAACATTCTGAGGACACCGTTCATGCACTCTGGCTGTGCAAGGAAATTGCTTGTGTCTGGTCTTCTTTGGAGTGGTTCCATCAAGCAATCCCTGTTCAACCGGCAAATTTCAAAAAGTTATTGGCCAGGTTTATGTAGTGCCAAGATGAGTATAAAGCTGAATTTTTCGTTATTGCAGCGTGGTGTGTTTGGAAGGCGAAATGCCATTCATTTCAACCGAGCTGTCCGCCTCGTGGCTAGCATTTGCAGGGAAGCAAGCAACATTCTTCAGGAGTTTCTTAATGCTCGAGAGGTTGAGTTGGTTCCCCCTCATCCTCAGGTCATGCAACAATGGCGTCCTCCTGACCCTAACATATACAAGGTTAATTTTGATGCAGCAGCGTTTTAGGCCTCAAATCTAGCGGGAGTGGGTGTGATTGTTCGTGACAACTGGGGAGATCCTATTGAGGCATTGTCTATGCCTGTTCCTTTCAGTAAATCTGTGGCGGAGTTGGAAGCCTTGGCCTGTCAGCAAGCAGTTCAGTTTACTTTGGAGATTAGTCTAACTCGAGTGGTGGTTGAAGGGGATTCTACTATTGTCATTGAGGCGCTTATTAATGGTTCGGGTCAGTTTGCCAGTTATGGGAACATTCTTAGGGACATTCATTTCCAAGCAGCTTGTTTTCAACATGTTGAGTTTCATTATATTAGTCATGTTTGTAATTCTGTTGCTGATGCGTTAGCAAAGAAGGCTAGTTTTGCTTTAGGGCTTCAGGTGTGGTTGGAAGACTTACCTGATGATATTGCCCCTCTTGTGTTTAGAGATGTTCATTGATTTTGTTTTTGAATGAATTTCCTAGGTGTATGGTCTGGCTTCTCAAAAAAAAAAAAAGTTGAAAACTTACAATTTCTTTCTTTCATTCTACACTTTCTAGAGTAGTATTTTAGTTCCTCACATGCTAAGCCTTAGTCCTTGGTCCTTGGTCCTTGGTCCTAAGTCTAGGCCCACTTTAATGGTTCTTGGGCTACACTTTAAGGGCCCATTCCAAGACTTTAAAAAACACACTATTGCTATTGCTTTGTTGCTAGGGTCCTAGTCATAAGTCTGGGCCGACATCTATACTGCGCCGAGATGCCTAATAAATGGAAAACGGTCACATATAAGCCCAATCAGCAAATACTAATTATTTAAACACTTAAGTGTACGAAAAGTAATTGGAGATCTCAAATTCTCAGGTAATTCTACCATACCCCCTTTTATTTTTTTGGGATACGGTACCCATTAATAAGTAACCTGCTATACTAGGTTACCAAATTCTCACATTTGATAGTTCTATCTTTACATTGTGCAGTTTCAACATCACATGTGACAGTTCTTTTGTCACATTTGGTGGTTCCTTTTTCTTCCACATTTGATGGTTTCATCCTCACATTGTGCAGTTCCAACATCACATGTGACAGTTCTTTTGTCACATTTGGTGGTTCCCTTTTTTTCACATTTGATGGTTCCATCATCACATTGTGCAGTTCCAACATCATAATTGACAGTACTTTTGTCACATTTGGTGGTTTTCTTATTTTTCTCTCACATTTGACGATTTTATCCTCACATTGTGCAGTTCCAACATCATATGTGACAGTTCATTTGTCACATTTGGTTGTTCCCTTATTTTTTCTCATATTCGACAGTTCCCTTCTCACATTGTGCAGTTCTAACATCACATTTGACAATACTTTTGTTACATTTGGTGGTTTTTTTTCTCACTTTTGACAGTTTCATCCTTATATTGTGTAGTACCAACATCACATGTGACTATACTTTTGTCACATTTGGTGGTTCCTTTATTTTTTTCTCACATTTTTCGGTTCCATCCTCACATTGTGTAGTTCTAACATCACATTTGACTGTTTTTTTCTCACATGTGGCAGTACTAACATCACATCCGACTGTGCTTTTGTCACATTCGGTGGGACCCTTTTTTTTCTCACATTTGACAATTTCATTGTCATATTGGGCAGTACTAACATCTCATGTGACTATACTTTTATCACATTCAATGGTTACCTTTTTTTTCTCTCACATTTGACAATTTCGCCAAATTAGACGGTACCAACATCGCATGTGACAAAATTACCCCTTGAAACTCTAAAAAATTATTGTGATACCCTTAAAACCTAAAAAATGACTGATATACCCTTAGAACCTATAAAATGACTAAAATGACCCTAAAACCTAAAAAATGACCGAAATACCCTCTAATACCCTTAGAACCTAAAAATTGACCTAAATGACCCTGAAATCTATAAAAAAAAAGGTCCGAAATGACCTTGTAACCTAAAAAGTAATTAAAATACCCTTAGAACCTAAAAACGACCGTAATGCAACTAAAACCTAAAAAATGACCGAAATACCCATAGAACCTAAAAAATGTCCGAAATGACCATAAAACCTAAAAAATGACCGAAATACTCTTAAAACCTAAAAATAACCCTAAAACCTAAAAAATGACTAAAATGATCTTGTAACCTGAAAAGTGATTGAAATACCTTTAGGACCTAAAAATAACCGTAATGCACTTGAAACTTAAAAATGACCAAAATACCCTCAAAACCTATAAAATGACCAAAACACCCCCTGAAACCGTATAAAATTACTGAAATACCCTTTGAACCTACAAAATGACAGAAATGACCGTGAAACCTAAAAATGACCGAAATGACCCAGAATGTTGAAACCTGAAAAATGATTGAAAAGCCCTTAGAACCTAAAAAAAAACCATCCCTGGTGTCATTAAGAGATTTTGCATATTTTATGGAATTAGGGTTTTGATCTTAACCTTCCAGTTCCACTATATCAAAGTGATTTTGATCTTTTTGAGAAACCTTCCCCGGTGAGTAAAGCCATGAGACAGAGATAGAGAGATCACCCAAGTGAGAGAAGAGAAGTGGTTTGAGAGAGAGGAGAACACAAGAGAGTCGAGAGCTCAAATGAAAAAGTACATAACTTTGTGTTTTTTTTTAGCAGGTACCGTACCCACCAAAAAAATATATGGGTACCATAGAATGACCTTAGATTCTCTCTCTGACAATAGATAAAACCCCTAAACCCCTAAATTGATTTCTGCCGTTTATTTATTTGTTTTTTAAAATAGTGTTATAAAAACTCGCCACCGACTTCACGCCAAGGTCCACTCTCTGGTTCAGCCGCTTATTATCTCCCTCTCTGTCTCCTTCAGTCGCGTCAGAACTCTGTTATCTCTAATCTCATCCCTCTGCTATCTCCCTGAAATCCCCAGACCTCTGTTCACTCTCCCTCGCTCAAGGTAATGTATTTGGCGATATTGTTTTTTTGTGTGTTCTGCGATATATGTTTGCTGTTTTTGTCTAGGTGTGACTCCTTTTCCCAATTTTTACACTGAGTTTTTCTGGATTGGTTTTGGGTATTTCGCTTTGAATGTTAAGGGTTTCGTGGGATTCGTGTATTTGATTATGGGTTTCGTGGTGCTTGGATGATGGTTCCAGTGCATTTGATATGGGTTTCTTGTATTTGATTATGCTTCTGACGTATTGGACGATGGATCTGATTATGATGGTTCTGAATAATTTGATAGTGCTGTTGATCTTGGTGTTTTGATCCGTGAGCCTTTAAATTCTGGATATAAAATCGAAATTCATAAGGAATTTTTAAATTCTGATTCTTTGAGATTGTGTATTTGAAATTTTAGTGGAAACTGAGCTATGGGTTTGAATTTTTTAGGATTCATATGTTAGATATTGGGATTGGTATTGATGGTGAGATCGGTTTATATACTAGAAAGGAGATTAATTCAATCACAATGGTCTTTGAATATAACCTTGAATAATAAGTCTTGGCATGGTTTCTACTGATTGTATGAAACTGTATTTTACCCATTCAACAGTTTATTTATTAACAGCTTCAATACTTTTTTGTCTCAGCTCAAAAAAAGCGGCTTTGTCTACTTGATCTCCCTTCTCATCGATGGAAAACACGTTTGAAATTTGTCTTTGTGGAAAAGCAGTAGACAATATTTGTAATTGTGATGATGACATTAAGTTTTATGTCATTAAGGTTCCATACGTGCACCAAGAGTGTTCTTCTTCTTCTTCTTCTTCTTGGACAATGAGAAAGAAAAAGGAAGAGGAAAATGTGGAGCATCTCATACCTGTTTCAGTACAAAAGGCACAGACATGCAATCACTTTGCTGTGTTAGATGGCAAACTTTATTTTGTTACCAACGATCTTTCCTCAGACGCTCCGGTCAGAACGTCTGAAAATTTGTTATGTCATGAAGTGTGGACCTTGGACCTTGCGCGCGCTGAGGAGGGATGGAGTTGTGCACCTCGATTGAAAACTGGGAGATGCAACCCACATACCATCGTTCTAGGTGGTAAACTGTATGTTTTAGGTGGTTTTGACCTAAAAAAGAATATGCGCAATCGTTTTCCTTGGATGGAGGTTTTTGACCCGGTAAAAAGAAAATGGAAACCCTTGCCAAATCTTGGATTTAGCATTAGGTCGGATCTTGTGTTTACTGCATCTTTAGAGGATGAGGATAATCAAAAGATTCTTGTTGCTACAATTTCACCTGGTGGTGAGATTGCTCAAATCTATGGTTATGATGTTGCAGCATGTCTTTGGACAAAACTTCTAGCTGATTGTAAGATGGGTTTTCATTTTGGGGTTCCAAGACCAGTAAGCTCAATTGAAATGGATTACTCTGATTTTGGAAGTTTTGTTACTGCTGGTAGCACCCTATATTGGGCTTCTAATCGGGACGAGGATGACTATATTTGCCATATTAATGCATTTGATTTAGTCAATCAAAAATCTTATGAAGAATGCCTGCACACTGGTAGTATTTTTGGGAGGCAAGAACTATTGAACTCTGTACGTCCAGATCTTCTCAATCTGCCTGATGGGAATTTTTGCCCTATCTTGCAGTCAAAGAGGATAAAGAAGATGAAGAAGAGTAGGAAATATCTTTATGCTCATTATATATATTGTGTAGTGCTTAAGATGGACAAGGAAGAGGAAGAGAAGAAGAAGAAGAAGTGGAAGAAGAAGAAGAGTATGATGATGTTTACAAACACGGGTTGAGAGTTTCCATTCTGTCAGTCCATAAGTATTCCGTGGATGAATGGATACCCCTTCTTGAAAGTGTGTTAGTGGAAGTTTCTTGCCTGCTATATGTTTAATGTGGTTTATTGTTTTATTTTACCCTTTGATCTAGCCCAATAATTGCATTAGGAAGAGTTTATCTCATTTGCAGCTAATAGTAACATTACCTTTTGTCACTTATTTGTATGCTCCATCTTGTAGGGATGAAAGATCTTATACATCAAAGAAGAGGAAACTAAAGTCATCAAATGAGAATGACCTTCTATAAGAGCCTGCAGAAACTTAAGTCATCAAATGAGTGGCCTTCTTTAAGAGCCTGCAACCTGTTGACAGATTGTAGTGATTATAGTTTGAGATTCATACTGTAATTACAAACTAATTATTACCATTGACTCATTAGATTAATTAGAATGTTATTTAGATGCAATTAGAGCATTGGCATCAGGTGTGCCAAATTTTTGGCATTTTGCACACTAAACACCAAAAACCATGCCTCATGAGGTGTTAGGGAGCTATTCGTTTGATAAGCATTGCTAATAGCCATTTGATTAGCATTGTTAATTGAGTAGTGGCTGTGCTAAGTTTTATTCAGTTAGTTGAATTCTGTTAGTCAGTTACTAGTTGATGTGCTCAGTTAATTAGTTGCATTGGTTGGGTAGTTTAGGCGGGAAAATGGGACTCAAATGTATAAGAGGAGATTTCAGATGTTGAATGGGGATTATCCAGAAAATTAACCACTTGCTCTTCCTATTTCTCTCTAAGTCTCTCTTTTCCTTTCTTTAAGTCTTTCCTTTGCTAAGGAGGTGGTTACCCTTGAAGTAACCAATCTTTCTTTCCCAAATCCATTTGTGGGTTTGCTGAATTTTGGTTGTTTATATGTGTGATTTTGGTTGGTTTTTTAGATGATTTTGTTGTAAATTTGGTGGATTTGGGTTGTGGTAATGGGGGTCGGTGGGCAGTGGAGGTGGCTGTAGGTTGTGGGTTTGCTAGTTGTTCTTCAAAATCTTCATATGAGAAAGGGAGAGACAGATAAAGTGAGCTGTGGAAAAAAGAATAAAAAATTAATAAAGAAATAATATTTAAATGAAAAACTAAAGAAATAATAAATTAAAAGTGAGTTATATTGATTTTAATGGGTTTTTCTTTGTTGGGATTTGGTGCTTGCAAAAATTTGAGACTACACAAATTTGTTTCCTGGAATTGGGTTTATTTCATTTTTAATTGAAAGTGGGTCTTGATTTTGAGCTTTTATACTGTAACAATTTGTGACATTATTTATCTTCATTATTGTGAGTGGGTTCCTTAACTGGGTTGATTTATCTTTTGTTTCGATGAATTCCAAACAAATATTTGTTCATTATGTTGTAAGATTAGAGAAATTAAATGGCAAAATAGAAAGCTCAATTTTTTTTTTGTTTCTCTAATAATGTTTTTTTTTTTTTCGACAATAGGGATGAGAAGAGTTGTTTCTACAGAGGTTGTATGGATCGTCATTATCTGAGCTTTTGGGTTTATTTTGACTTTTCTATTGTATTTTGCCTATATTTAAAAACTTTGTAAATTATCAAGTGATGTAAGGTTACACTCCATTAAAGTAGAAAGCTATTTTGATTTAAAGGTTAGTAAAACTAAATATGTCTGCAGGGTGCAGTATTTTGGATGAAATATACTTGTTCACCTTGTTTTTACTAATGTGTAGAGTTTCGTTCCACATTTGGGAGACTTTATTGTACCATCAATTATCTAGACGTGATTGTGATCTCTATTTAAACGTGAAATATGGTGAGGGGGTTGTCACTTTATTGTAGTTTCATTTTTGACACTTTATCCATCTGTGCTTCACTCCGTAACTATTCTGTAACCCACCTCCCTTTCAGATGTTACTCTAACACATAATTAATCAAAAACAAAAGTCAAAATAGATCAAACACTTTTCACTCCCAAAACACACTCCCATCCAACGTGCTCACCAAACTAAGAACCTTGATGCTACAATGCAATGTGCTTAAGAAAATAGACTGAGAACCAGCTGGGTTTTGATTGTGTAAGTAAACCGAGGAAGAACAAGACACTGATTCTGGGTTTAGCTGTAACACCTCGTATTTGTTATTTTTGGTACTTGATCCGTTCATTTTCTCTTGATTGAGCAAGTTCCTGACTTTGTGAGCTTCAAGTTTTGGTTTTCTTTTACTTTCATATGCTTTGTTCATCTGATTCTAGGTAGATCCCTTTAGTTTTTGAAACCTAGGGTTTTAATTTTTTTTGGGGAAATTACGTTTCTGCAAGGACGATTTACATGCAAATCTACGTTTTTGTTTTTTTGTATTCATCAATGTGGGGCTCCATGACTATAGGTCTATAACTTGTACTTGTATCACTGTGAGGGAACTTGTTTTTCTTTCACGTCACTTTGTTTCGATTGTTGCTTTTCATGAGTAAAAATAGTATTGATTATTGTTTTTCTGCTTTCCCTTTTCCATGGGTTTCTCTGCTTTCCCTTTCCATAGTTAAAGGTTTTGGGTTCAAATCAATCTTCATGCTGGCTCACTATCATTCCAGAAAAATAAAAAAAGAAGATAAGCCTAAAGTGGTGCATGTGATAGTTAAATGAAAGTGTTCCCTTTATGATGTTTGAGAAAATAGTATTTGTTTGTCTTATATTTTCTGCATTTGTGGCTTAATCAAGCGTTTATCTCTTGCTAATATCTACAGAAGCCCCAAAATGTTAGAATTTAATTTATATAATCTGTGGTTAAATGAAAAAGGATGTAAATTTGATAACTAAGGACTTTTACATTCGATATACTTGATTTAAGCACATGCCATGGTGTGAGTTAATTCTTTTTACTGATTTGACATTTTTCTTGGAATGCTTTCTGCAGGTATTGAGGCAGCTGGCACCAGATGTTTCCTTCCGCAGCTTAGTTATGTTGGGCAGTGCCTGCGTTGAAGGCTTGTCAGTGGCTTCATTTGAAAATGATGATGCTGAACACCTTCTTTTCTTTTGTACGAAGCAGGGAAAAGTAATTCATCCAAACAATTCTGTTCTTGCTGTGTCTCCCAGCTGGTGTTGCCTCCTCCACCTAGTCGAAAGAGATCTGAACCATGCTAAGAAACAAAACCTGTCACCTTTAGTAGCCTGAAAAGGAAAAATGGAGATAAACGTAATGGTAGACAAAAAATGAATATTGCTGCAATGAGGCCAATCCCGCAGAGTCATCATCAGAAGATGGTTCCTTTTTCTGGAATTTATTAGATGGAGACCAAGGAAAAAAAAAACTTTCCAGTTGCCCCTGCAAAGCATAGTATGCCTGGCCCTACTGTTGTCACACACCGGAAATCAAGCTCTTTTCAGGCCCAGCAGATAATTTCTCTAAATCCACTTCCCTTGAAAAAACATGGCTGTGGCAGATCTCCAATTCAAGTATGCTTGGAGGTTAGTCATTTGGTCTCCAGTTCCAAGAGTGTAGTTAGGCATTGCTTTCCATGTCACTATTGAAGTGGTTTCATATTTCATTTTCTTGGGTTAGAGAACCATTTTCTTTTAAAGTCACACACACATGTCAAGTTATTAAATGTTCTGAAGTTTTATATAATATTTATTCATTGATCAAAACATTGTGTCATAAAACTTCTTTTACTCGGCAATATATTCCTGTCCCGGAATAAATAGTCATTTTCTAATCTTTAATGTGTATCCAATGCTTATGTACAAGTGCTCAAGAAGTAATAGGTTTTTAAGCACTTGTGATAGTTATATTATTTATAAAAAGATGATTTAAATTTGATTTTTCCCTTAAAATTTTATATACATTTATGAGGTATATTATATGCCCCATATCAGTGAGGATTCATTGTAGAACTTATGAAGTATCTGTAGAAGTAGTTGTGCTGCATAGTTTTAGTCTCTACAACAATAACAACAAAACTTTAGTTTCAAAATGTTGGGGTCAACTATGGATTCTCAACAGGCTAATCAGGGTTGGCCACATGTATTAACCCGGATGCCAATGTTGCTTGTTGCTTACTGCTCACTTTTTGTTACATTCAGGATTCAATCAAGTGCTTTGTTGGTAGTGGATGCTCCAACTTGTGTCTGTACAGGTTTCATTCGTAGTAAAATGACTAAATTTTACGCTGAACATCAACCTATCGCAACACTCTACCTTTTTCTAGGCTATCTCAACTTTTAATATAAGTTGCATTCTTGTGAATTTATGTTTGGACATAGACAAAGAGTGTGTTATCTCTATTGTGACTTGTAAAACTAATTGGCAAACATGTCTGAGTTCTTGGGACTGCCATCATAGTATCAGCGATTAAAAATATAAGAAGCATGCTATATGACCAGATAGTGCTCGTAATTGCAAAAACAAAGCCATATGATTCTTAGCTGATGATTTAATCAATAGTTTCACTGTCAGTTCCTTGTGTAATTCCAATCAGCTTCGGTTTTATATTTTTGCACAATGTTTTTGAGAGCCAAAACCTACTAGTTTGAATAGATTTTGGCAGTAAGATCTTGTAGATGAATGAGCTGTTTATGCAAATGAATGTTCTACCTTGGATCAAAATGTTGGATCTCTCGATATATTTGATGCAATTTATATGCAAGGAGTAGTAATACTTATATGTCAACTTTCTTATCCTGGCAGGAGGAATTTTTGAGGGATGTAATGCAGTTTCTGACCCTCCGTGGACGTACTCGTCTCATTCCTCAAGGTGGGTTAGCTGAGTTCCCTGATGCCGTTCTCAATGCTAAGCGCCTTGACCTTTTCAACTTGTATAGAGAAGTAAGTTCTTTACCTTATTAGAGGTTATTGAAAATATGCCAAGAATTAGCTTTTAAAAGTTGGTCCCTCAGGTGATTTCACGAGGAGGCTTTCATGTTGGAACGACATCAATTGGAAAGGACAAGTTTTCTCAAAGATGCGTAATCACACATTGACCAATAGAATGACTGTATGGTTTTTCAACTTTCATTGTTTTCCTCTTTTATTCTTGAGATGCTTTATGTTGCATGATATGCAATTGAAGGTTAGACATTAATTACAAAATTAATATTATGTCACATTGCATAGTAAATGCCTTTTGTGATTGCAAGCTTATCTAATTGGGAACATTTGAAGTATCTGGGAGATGGTGTTTGCTAATGATGATTTTTTACTATTTATTTTCAAAATATTCTTGACACAAATTTATTTTCAATATTTTCTGTTGAACTTTATAGGTTTACTTGGGGGGGCTAGATAGGCTGCAAGTAACTCTGGCAGTTTTTTTATTTATTTTTAAATTGCAATTTTCTCTTGGGATTGGTTTCATATGATGTTATTGTTTCATAATTCAAATTTCATTAACCTGTTGTAACTTACAAGAATTTTGGAAAACTTTTGGAGGACTCAAGTTGTATTTCTGCTGATAATTAGGGTGTGGGGAATACACTAAAAAGGCATTAGGAAACTTATCTTCTAGAATATGAACTGGCTCATGATGATTTAGATGGAGAATGCTGCTTGTTGTGTCACAGGTCTCTCTCTCTCTCTCTCTCCATGTTGCTGTTTACTGTAAGCATGCACACAAAACTGATTGCCTTACTAAATAATTTGAGTCTGCATGATATAACAGTAGTGCAGCTGGTGATTGGGTGAACTGTGGAATATGTCGCGAGTGGGCTCACTTTGGCTGTGATAGGCGGCAGGGGCTTGGTGCTTTTAAGGTATGGTTGCCTTATTTGAGTTCTTATACAAAATTTGGGTGAATGCTGTGGTAATTTACAAGAATCCTTAGTAAGATTTCTTTTAATTCATTGGTTTCATGAATTGCAAATTTACCTTAGCTTTTGGTTTCCTTCCATTTGGCTTTCCCTATTTGATCCATCTGCATGAAGATACAGACAGCATGAGTAGATTCAAAAAAGTATATTTGATGTCTTGACGTCTTTATGATGATTGGCAGGACTATGCTAAAACGGATGGGCTGGAGTACATTTGTCCGCACTGCAGCATCACAAATTTGAAGAAAAAATCTCAGAAAATAACTAATGGATATTAATAGATGTCGGGAAGACATCTCAGGAAACTGTTAGTGAATATTGATGAGCCTTAGCCCACAACCTGCACGCCCTCCCCGTGCTCTTTTTGCTCTAGAAAAACCCCCCAACCCTCTCCCAAATATAATCTGAGGGAAGGTGGGTGTAGGAATGTAATTATCATTTTATATTTCCATTGTTTTTAATTATAGATAGATTATGCTCAACACAAGCCCCTTAAATTTTCCCATTGTTCCTCTGTACCCTGCAGAAGGAGGAGTCTCAAAATAGAATTGTAGATGTCAGTTTATGCAAATTAATTCAATAACATAGTTCTGTAGCTGTATGATATTGAAACAGTCAAATAATTTCCCTTGTATTAAGGTGTATTCCCCATTGTTACAAATCATTTTTCCCCATTGGACTAGGTACGCTATCTATATAATTCAGCCCACTGTTTAGTCTTAGCAATGACAGTTCTATCACATTTTAGATTTCATTTTCATGTAACTTAGAACTTTGCTAAATTCGTGTAACTTGATTGTGATAACAATTTGATATGTATCTGATATGACATCAAGAGACTTTATTGAGTTATCATAACTTTCACATGCATTCTCCTTATTAATTTCTCCACTAGTGTGGAACATACTGAAGGCTATATTGGTGTATAAATTAATCAAGTTGTTATTGCTTGCTTAATCAGCCGCTAGAGCATTTTCAGGTCCAAACCTGTCAATTGGAAGTCATATCCTTGAAGTCACGTACAAAGTTTATAGTTATCACTTTGATCCAATTGCCATGCAGAGTTCAGTTGTAGAGGTGATGGCTGAAGTTGCTCCCGGTTTGGCTCATATTAAGGCATACTTCCATAACATATTCTGATTCAACTTATAGAGCACATGCTCTTGGGCATTTTGACATTAATCCACAACAAAGTGAAATAGACCTTTTTCTGTTTAAAATATAACAACATTAACCATATTATTCACCTTGATTGAAACTTCTAAATAGTTCTGTTCATGGTATGTACATTCATCTTTACCTTATGTACAAGTTCTTTAAACCTCATCTTTTTTAAGTATTAGAAAGAAATGCAACTTATAATATATAGGTAGTAGCCCACAAAATCTGTTGTGCCATCTCTAGACTCAACGAATACTTGTCAAAACCAATGAGCATATACTTAAGGAATTCTATCAAACACTTTATGAGTAACCCACAGCCTATCCAAATGTAAGATTTTCAATTCTTCACTTACCTTTAACCAGATCCTAGATTGATTGTTCTTCCAAGAAATTGACTCCAATTTCAGGAACAAATCGAAAATTGGCTTGATGAGCAAAATAAAAAATCAAGCAAACCCCTCAATTTCTTGAAGGCTCAGGTCCTTATATCCAATTTTGGAGAATACGCATCAATTCAAAACAAAACCACTTCCAAATTCCAATGATAAAGTCATGTCAAAAGAGTTCCAAATACATACATACATACATACATACATATATATATATATATATATATATATATATATATATATATATATATATTCCCAACCATATCCCAAGACTGGTTTGGACATGATGAAAACCATGATGAAGAAAATACTCCTGACTTAGGAGCAAATTGATGATTTTCATTATTCACCTAAGGGAAAAGTATTACTATTGCTTTACCTCTATCCCTTTACCTATTGATTATAATGATGATTTCTCTGTTGACTACTTTTGACACATTACCTGATGATTCTTCTAGCTCAATATGCCAAACTGCTTTCGGCACCAATATTGATGCAATATCCTCACTATTGCATTACCTGTTAACTACTATTATTTTACATGATAATGATACCTCCTCTATTGATTAGTTTCGACACTCATATGGCTACAATATTCCATTACCTCCTACTGTTGCTTTTACTGTTGTCACTTTTGGCATAACATGCCAACCTGATAAGGCCAATCCTTCCGGATTTTGCGCTCCTGCTGGCTCACGGACCCTGATACGAATAGTGCAAGATTATTATTCCCTGCTTTATTTACCTATATAAGGGGGGTTGTCTCTTATTGCAATTCAGAACTTTGTTTAGGATTAAATCTTCCTTATATATATATAAGTAACGTGAAAAGTGAATAACGTGTACAAATTGTGGAATCAAACTTTTCCAAGTAATATTTTTTGAAATGCAAATTAAGCTATTAGAAAACCTTCATTTATTAACCAAAAAAAAAAACTATTCATGTGGGCTCAACCTCTTTTAACTTAAAGGTGACTTCTTTAGCTGAAAACTAAAGCAAATATTTGAGCCAAACATATTGATAGGCAAGTCAAGAGAAAAATAGAGAATAAGAAATGAGATACGAGTTGGAGTTTTGAGTGATAGGTATTGAATTTGGAAAACTGAGCTTTGAGCAATGCTCAAACCAAACACCCCTAAGCATCTTCACACTCTTTTTATGTCATTAGTAGACAACTGTACTTTTACACAAATTATCTTTCAAACAAAACAGACCAATGAAAATGAACTCATCCAAATACACTAGACAAACCGTTTGATAAGTACTAAGTAATATTTGAACTCAAAATATTTTATTCATGCCAACTAAATTTAATTTTTATCATTCTGTAGCATATATACATGTAGAGGTCCCAATGAATCTTAGTATATTTACATCATATTATACTTACCGATTTGACAATCACAAATGAATAGGATTGAGATAGAAACAATAGACTAAGTTGCCTGTGGCATTAAGTATATCCCTATTATACAAATAGAAGACTAAACAATCCGAAATAACTTTTTTACAGTTATAGATCTAAGATGAGGAATCTGTATCAGAATCCAAACATGTCTAAAAAGTGATCTACAGCAATGCGCATGGGGCTGCTTCACATGCATTAGAAAGATGCCAAATTGCAACAACTGGAATTATCACCTTAGATTGGAGAATAGGTCTTCAAGTGCGGCATACAAGGGCTCAGCAGTCTTTGGTTTGCTCACCATCCCAAGAAGAATATCTGATGTGGTGAGATAAGGATCACCATAAAATGTAAATTGGTATCCATCCTTGTTGCAACAACATTCCCTTCCAATGACACTCCCACAATGCGCCTGCCATAGTTTGCAAGTGTCAGCAAAATTACTTTAAAATGCACAAATCATACCAGAATGGGGGAAAAGTACAGAAAACAACATCCTTGAGTAGCATTACCTTGCAAAAATGAATATTTATATATTTATTTTAGGCTGATCTCTAAAACTAAAGATTTTGGTATCTTCCTTTAGTCTCTTCACTATTTGCATTTATTTTAGGCTCTCAATCTTTAAAAAATATTTATGCTTCTAATTCAGTTCAAAACTTTAAGATGTTAATTACTATTAAAACAATTAAGAAGACTTAATCTTAAAAGAATCAAAGGTGTAAAGCAAACACGAAAACAACAAGAATAAATTAAGTAATGCCGTTATAGTCGCATAGGAGAATACAAGATAATCCACAATCTATTGAATTTAGAAATATGATATATATCTTGCCTCCCTCACCTAAAAGAAACTGTCCTAATAGAACCATGCCTTCCCCCACCCACCCCACTACCAAATGCCAACACAGAAACATGTGGACATCTAACTATTGTAATTCTACCATAAATCACTGGAATACAGGTAGATTAGTATCGACTAATGTGCTAGCATCCACTTAAGATATTTTTCACAACAATTTCCTTTAGTTTTGAGTCCAACAATTCATGCAGCCAATGCCCAACCTTAATCAACTGGATTAAGGTTTAGTAAAGTCACTAATTGATATGAAGCCATAAATAGGAACCATATGAGGAAGTGAATTCCAATGTTCCCACAATTTTTCTCCCTTTTCAAGAGATTGCAAAGTCAACAAATAGCAGAAAATGATTGAACAAAAGAAGCCTACGGCATGCTTTCAATAGCCCAAAGAACAATCCGTAGCCATTTGGGTGTCAACTGTTAGTAGATTCCAAAGATTTGAACAAGATTTTAGGAACATTCAGTTCAGCTTCTCTCTCCCCGCTGTTTTTCTCTCTTACACTTGTTTGATCATTATATTTTATATTGATTGTACTTATCTCTTAGTACACCACCGGTGTGCTAGGTTTGCTTTTTTCTAATAAAATTTTTTGTTTATCAACAAAAAAAGAAGATTTTAGGAACATTGAGATCACGGCCAATGATACTATAATAAAAGGTTCGTAGTTTGTAACCTCTAAAGATCTTCATTTTTTCTTTTCATGTTAAGCCATCGTACACAATAGCACGTTAAATACATGTATGATTCTAATTATTCATATAACCAAAAGTTACAGACACACACAAAGCTTAAATCATGACACAATACCTTTGCTACAACTGTATGTATAGCACATTCCAGAACCTCTATCTCCAGCACGAAGATCTGCTTCCAGCACTCTCCCTGCAGGTCCTGCTGCAGTACTACAGCCAGCACCAAGAGAAAATGCATACGACTACAAAATGTCTTCACAGCTTTTGAATCATGAAGCACAATCATGAAGTCCAGGAGCTCTCCTCCAATCTGGGAACACATAATAAGTACAATTATTAGCTGAAACATAAATTGAGGAAGTCTTGATAAACATTAGAATTTCAAAAATAGTTAAAAGGAACTCTTGCCAAACCTGTGCATATCCTGGATTTTTTTTTTCAGGCCTTCAACCTAAGATTGACACTTACAGACATAGTAGTAATTGGGAATTCAGACAGCAATAAAATTTATCATAAAGGATTGAAGAAAGGAAATAGCATCTATCCTGAAGCTGGGGTTGCATTCATGAAAGCAAAAATCAGTCCTGAGGAGAAACATCATTTTCATATATCAAAAGCTGAACTGCAGATGCATCAGCCTTGGACCCCGTTGTGGGCAAAACATGAGGTATTTGAGTCCGGTGAAATGGAATATTGTGCTTGTTCAATCATGCATACATTTTGTTTGATGTCTAACATCTCCCTTGTTCTTGTAAATTCACTTGCTAGATATACTTTCAATCAATGATGGTGGAAGGCTCCAAAATTAATGAATAAAATTCTTCCGGCAGAGAAATTGAAATTGAAAGGATCCCAACTTGCATGATTGAAGCAAGGTCAAAAGACTTGGTTCCAGTTTTTGACTATCTTCAAACCCCCAAAATCCAACAAACAAGGTTCACTAGGTTTTTTGTCTATTTTTTACAGATTCTGGGTTGTGGTTGTTTCTTATATATAACATTGCTTTCTCATTATGTTTTGGACGTAGGAGCACCTAATTCTTTACATTATCATGCTAAAAGGACTTTATCTTAGATAAAGCTGACATATAATAATTATATGTTTTGTTTAATCTGCCATGAGCTCTAGCTTATATAGCACCTCATTATCATTAAAGTGGGATAGAGGGTGAGATTGTGGGTTTAAGATCCACTGAGTGGGTGTGCAACTTACCAATAGAATAAAAATCATATGATTTGCTTAAATGTGCACTCGTAATTTCTTTTGCTTTTGATCACTTTGTATGTTGTCTTTTTTGTGCACAACAATGAGGGTTGTACTGACATTTTTGTGTACCATTTCTTGTATCATACGGGAACCCAACTTTAAATTGCAATACCAGTGAGCTTTAGAATCCGAGGTCTGAGCTGTCTCAAATGGCAGGCTTTCAAGTAGGAGCAGCTCTGGCTTGCTTGACTCTATGACTAACAGTGCATTTCACAATGTTAGTAAGGAAACTAAATGTAATGGTCCTCAAATGCTAGTAGGAACCAAGGGCTTTGTAAATATTAGTGATAGCCCAAAAACAAAGACTTGCTTGTGATTGTAAATAATAGAGAGAGCTTAAGAATGGAGGCTCAACTCAAGGTTGTAAATAGTAACAAAGAAGGCCTGAAAATGAAGAATCATTTTAAAGATGAAGGTGGTGAGTTTGATTAGAGGTATGTTCCTTGTCTGGTTTAAATGGTTGGTTGGACATGAAAAATGAAGTTACTGAGCTTATTAGTATTGAATAATATTGAAATACATTCGACCTTGTTTGGATTTCTTTTTAGTCACATTTTAATTAATTTCCCTATTTATTGCAGGTGGTAGTTTTGAATTACACGTTGTCCTTCTTCTCTTTACAGTGTTAATATGATGGGTCGAAATTTATAGAATAGTGATGTGGAACTGTGGATGCTATGTAGTTGGGATTTCATCTACCCAACTTTGTAAATAAGTCTATATATTTTCTCAATTACCGGTTGTAAATGAGTACATGATATCATCTTGTAAAATCTCTCTCACTCTTTCTTTATTCTTTTAATTTAAAATTTATTCTGCTACCACTCTTTTTACATTTTATCATAGATGAAATGCTTGACCGATCTCTTCTTATCTTCTTTCTGCAACAATTTGTTTAATTGGATTTCTTCCTATTCTGTCATGGAGTTACTAGATTCTTTAATTAGTTGATCTTTTCACTTGTGGACTGAAATGTGCTTACAAGTTTTACTCTCTGGCTTTCTGCAACATACTTCAATGTGTTATAGAGGAAAAGGGTTGATGCTTTTGTGGATTCAGGAAAGCTTTTCTTAAAGTTGTCAACAAGCGGTGTGAAACAGTGAATATGCAAACATGTTTGAAGGTATATCTGTTTGTACCCCAAGCATTAGTTTTGTATATTCAGGGAAAATGGTTTTTATTTACTAAAGTTAAAAATGCCATAAAAAATTGTCATTTACATGTAAACAACATAGCAATGAGATGAGGATGATATTGCAGGGTCTAAATGAATAGTATGACTAGAAAAGTAAGGCATAAGATCTAAAAATATCTTATTCTGCAAAGGTTCTCATGTAAATGGCATTTTAATCTAATCAGTTGATAAGCTGATGTCAATGAATATAATGCTTATTAATGAACCTGAGGAACTACAATTATAAATTAACCTGTTTTCTTTTCAATATAAATGGCATTTTAAACTAATCAGATCCTGTGTGCATTGGGGTATGTGGTAGTTTTTGGTAGCTTATTTGCTTATTAATTACGGCTTATTTGCATAAACAACTTGAACATAAGCTAAAAAGCTCTCTTTTTTGTGTAGTGTTGTTCTGCATTTGCTAAAGATCACATAATTCCAGGGAATTTGGAGATTTTCTATTTAGTTTCAAGTTTTAATTTATGTTCAGACATATAAGAGCTGAGAAGTACAGGCTACACAGTTACATGTAAAGGAAATGTATAATGCTCCAAAAGCATAACATAAATACCAGAAAAGATAGGACAACAAAATTTTGGGAAGATTATTAATAAATTGCCTATTCGAATCATTTTAAGCTTGAAATCAAAGAGATGATCTGATATATAACTTGCAAAAGAAGATAAATGTATTTCTTTCCCTAATGGAGCTTTATAAAAGAAGAAGAAATCATGAAAAGGAAAATGCAAAAAGATCTGGTTTGATTAGTGATGCCTAGAAGGAAACGTGAAATTATTTTATTACTTGCCATAATTCTTAATATTTAATATAATGGAAATTCTACTACCAACATTTGAATTTTTAATTAGTATAAATATATTAACATGATTTCAATGTCATTTCGCCAACTTCATACCTGCCTACGTCTTCTCAAAAAAAAAAAAACTTCATGCCTACATGACATCTATGGGCACACCAATAAAAATCCATTTATGAAAGATACAGATACAAACATCAAACTCTATAAATCTCTCACATTTTCAAACCCATTATGGGTAACTCAAAACTCTTTCGATCTTAACTCACAAACATGACACTCAATTATTCCAAATTTTCGATACACAGATTGACTCACACTCAAATAATGCACACATACTCTCAAACTTGAATTAAATGAAATAAATAAATAAATAACCAACAACAACAACAAAACCAACACAACTCTCAAACTGATCGGTGCTTTCACACTACGAAAATGAACAAACTCTTAACTCACTCAATTTTCAAACACAATCAGAAAGGCCAGTTTGGGCCAAAGCCTTTATTTGACCGAAGCCACCCAACTACCAAGGATGGAAAAAAGGCAGCAAACTTGATTTGGTTTGGTCATCGTCCCACTCCAAAGCATCCCACCATTCAGATTCTCCTTTAATTTCTTTTATGGTACCTGCATTTTGGTTAGTAAGAGGCAGCCTTCTGAGACCTTTACACCCCCGCACGACAACCTGCTCCAGACACGGCCATGTCTCCTCGTATCTGCAAAGAATTTTGAATTTGGGAAGGAACTCCAATTGTAATATCCGTAGTTTTGGAACCATAGGATTTGGAGATATGTTCTGCCCTGATTCATTATTAAAGAGCTCCTCGAAGTTCACACAATTGCGTACCTTGATTTCTTCTAGGTTTGGCAGAGTCTGAATGAAGTCACCACAAGAGAGAAGATATTTCATCTGATGACAGAATTCCACCTCTATTGATTTTAGGCTATTGACTCTCAGCCCAAGATGACTAGCTAGCTCTGAAATGCTATTTGGGTTTTTCATCTCGGAGAGACGAAATTTCTCCAGGTTTGGTAGTAGGTCACAGCGGGCAGCACATCCTCCTCCCTGCCCTAAACTGGTTGGACAATATTCAATTTCAAGTGACTTTAAACCAGCAAAACTGGCATCACTTTCAATGAAGTCTTCAAGCATTTCATCCAGTCCTGTACATTCAATTAATTCCAGAGAACTTGAATTACCCCAGAACCACCCAATCCATTCTTGCGAGGAAGAAAGATTAAGATCCTCGAAAGAACACCTTTTTTTTTTATTGTAAATCGGCAGCTCCTTCCTTGTGGTTGGGGAAAACGAAGTTCAAGATCACTAATTCTATTTATCCAGGAAAGATCTTCGGCTTTGTCTCATGGGATCCCATTCAATGAGATGTTTAAGTAATGTAATCGATTAAAGGATGATTTGAGCTCTTCAAAGGTTGCCTGTCTGTCTTCCTCTCCCTTCAAACGGAAACGAAAGCCACTTTCCAACACAGATAGACTTTCTAAACAAGACAACTTGGATATAATTCCAGGTTGAATGCTTTTCAGTTCTTCAGTATCTGCTAAGTTTAAAATCCTTAGCTCACTCAGGTTTTCAATCCCTCTTGGCAAATTTGCGATACACGTGCTACGAAGATCAAGTTCTCGAAGTTTAGTAAGCGTTCCCAGTGAGGGTAGTTCATCAAGATTAGGGCAATCGCAAAAAAGAAGAACACGGAGATCTCTAAGTTGAAGTAGAGAATGAGGCAATGACCAGATGCTGGTTCTACTCAGATTCAATACCTTGAGAGCTTCAAATCCTTGCAGGAATTTCTCAGGAACTGTGTCAAGGGCATAATTGTCTTGGAGTAGCAGAGTCGAGGCCTTTGAACATTGTATCATGCAATCAGGTAGCCTTGTTATGTTGTTACACATGAAAGAAACTCTATGGAGAGAATTTGAATTTGAAAACTCTTCAGCAAAAATCTCACTCAACCCAATCCCCGAACGAACAAGGGATTTACACCCATCCTCAGACGATGATGAAATCCATATAGCAACGTCTCGAACAACGTCATGCATCTTCACAGTATCCAAATAGTGACCTTCTTCCAACAAACAAGAGTCCTTCAGATTTTCAATCAAAGAAATGCCTTCGTCCATATTAGCCCAACTCTGTCCTACATCTATCAAACCTTCTGCCCGCCAGTATTGTCCTAAGTTGTTTATTCCAATTTCGAAGTCCTCGGGAAATAGACAGCAATATAAGAAACAGGATTTTATGTTGTTACCTTCTAATGAGTCGTAACTCAACTTCAACGGCTTATAGACCTCAGCCTCAATTCCTTCTATAGAAGGCACTGATCTTTTCAACTCCTTTAACGCATGCCTCCACAACTCGACCTTCGTCTTTTTTCTCATGGCAGCTCCCACGGCGATGATGGCTAGTGGTAATCTGCTACATTCTTTTACAATTGCTTCTGCTAATGGTTTAATTTCTTCCAGATCAGCCACATCCCCTGCCTTTTGAAAAAACAATTGCCATGCTTCAACATCATTTAAAACTTCTACTTTGATATCGGGATCGGTTGTCATAGTCCTACAGACTTCCATAAGTCGAGAAGTCAATATGATCCTACAGCCTTTATGAACTTCAGGCACTGGGACACCCAAAGTGTCTAAATCAATTTTCGCCCAAACATCATCAAGAATGAGTAGAAATTTTTTTTCTTTCTCAAGCCTTTTATAAAGCCGACTGGCCATTCCCTGCTTGCTTTCATCCATTTTCACCTCCAAATTTAATCTTTCAGCTATTTGTTTCTGGACATTTTTAATGACCAAATTCTTGGAAACGGTGGCCCAAATGACAATGCCAAAAGGCTGTGTAGAAGCCTCTCTGAGCTGATTATTAAAGTTCTTCACCAGAGTAGTCTTGCCAACTCCTCCTAGTCCCCAAATACCAATCCTTTTGAATCCATCGTCCAATGCCTTCCTAATCTCGTCTAATTTTTTTGATGCGGTTGTTTGACCTTGAATTGAAGGGCCAGGAATATACACCACTGCTTCAGGAACTCTAGTAAGACTAGAGTCAAAACTTGCAGCTACAAGAAGAAGCCTTCTGATCTCTTCCAGAGTTTCTTCCACCTCCCTACTCGCTCTACACCGCTTTCTGCAATTTAAGAAACATCGAGAAGGCCTTTTGTTGTTGACCATTTGTCCTTGAATTGCATTGACTCTAGGCTGAAGCGTTTCCACGTCCTTAAGCCAAATTACGACTTGAGCTCCGATTTCTTTTCCTTCTTTCTCCGCTGCTTCCGTTACACGTTTGACTACTTCTATATGAACCGTAAGGCTTTCCATCTCCTTCTCAACAACAGCAAGATTTGAATGCAAATTAACAGTGGTGTTGGTCTTAGAACTGACACAACTACAGAGAAGCTCGCTAGTTGTTGCCACTAGTGCACCGATAGCTGCGCCCACCACTTCCATGCCGGAAATTTTGCTATGGGAGATGTCGGAAGCTTAAAATAATTGGCAGCCAAAGAATGAAAGAACCACAGAAAATACAAGTTTCCACGGTCTCGCTTGCACAATGATGTAAAGAAACAGAATGAAAAAGACATACAATGACTCGTTGAGAGGATTACCCTCTTTCACATAAAATATCTAGAATGGTTCCAAATTTGGGTCCCATGACCTCAACTTTTGTTTATGACTAATTGGGTTACAGAATGACTCGTGGGGTTTCACGCCTGTTTTGGGTTGGAAAATGTTTGGAGTGACATGTTCCCGTGACTTTAAAAAAGATTCCTTCCCCACTTCAATTTTAATTGCCGTTTGGATATAGCGTTTTCACCAACCTACGCGTTTTCTTCTCTCTCTTTTTTTTTTCTGCTTCAGCACGTGTCAGGTGACAAAATCTACTGTTCATAAACAATAACTATATTTTGTTGAATTTTCAATTTTTTATCACATTTGTGAGCTGGTGTACTGTTTACGAAACCCAAAAAACTTCACTTTTTAACAATTTTTTAATTAAAAATGGTCTCTGAGACCCATTTTTAAAATGGGTCTCGCTGGCACAATGATGTAAAGAAACAGAATGAAAAGACATACGATGACTCGTTGTTAAAATGATTACCTTCTTTCACATAAAATATCCAGAACGGTTCCAAATTTGGGTCCCATAACCTCAACTTTTGTCTATGACTGATTGGGTTACAGAATGACTCGTGGGGTTTCACACGTGTTTTGGGTTGGAAAATGTTTGGAGTGACATGGTCCCGTGACTTTAAAAAAGATTCCTTCCCCACTTCAATTTTAATTGCCTTTTGGATACAGCGTTTTCACCAAGCTACGCGTTTTCTTTTCTTTTTTTTCTTTTTTTTCTGCTTCAGCACGCGTCAGTGGACAAAATCTACTGTTCATAATATTGTTCATAAACAGTAGCCTGACTTTTTAATTTTTTTTATCACATTTGTGGGTCACATGTACTGTTTACAGGACCCACAAACTTCATTTTTTAGCAATTTTTTAATTAAAAATGGGTCACACAGTACTATTCACACATTTAAAAATTATTTTGCTACAATGTTTAGTGTTTTTAGTTTTCAGCAATAAGTTTTATCCAAGTCATAGTCAAACTAATGAGTTATACAATTACAATGACTTAAAAAAAAAATTGAAGCCTATAAAGGTTTCTCTGACAGCTAGGGTTTAGGGTTTCCTCTACCTTAACGTCTGTAGAATTCTGTCCCTAGCTTAGTCTAGGTTTTCTTTCCCTTCAGACTCTGGTAAGGCTGGTAGGACGATGAGTTTCTGTGGTTGGGTAAGTATTTTCTGTTCGGTTTGGTTGTTTGGTTGTCTGTGTGGTTATGGCCGGACTCGAGGAGATGTAGGCTCGTTTTCTTTGTTTAAGGAGGAAGAACGGGGCGCCGAAGTAGTTGGACAGGAGGAGACTATCATCCATCGTTTGGCTGGTAAATTCTTCACAAAACGGGTCTTGAATGTCGATGCCGTAGAACGCACATTTAAACCTCTGTGGAGATCTAGGGGGAACTTAAAATCCGAGACATGGGAGAAAACATACTTCTATTTGAATTTGAGGACTGTCTCGATCTTGAACGTGTACTGGAATTTGAACCGTGGTCATATGATAAACATATGGTGGTCTTTTAGAGAACTTTGGTTGCTGAGGCGGCTCCCTCTCTTGATTATTCTTGCTCTTCGTTTTGGATTCAGCTTCATAATGTCCCTGAACATCTATTAAAATCGAAAATTGGTGAATCGGTGCATAGGACCTTAGGTACGGTGCTTCAGGCGGCTAACCCGGAAGATGATAGGGCAAGGGGAAAATTCTTGAGGGTCTGAATCAGCTTAGACGTATCACAACCTTTACCGAGGTGTTGCAAGCTTTGGGCAAAAGGGAAACTTGTGGGTTGGGTAGGCATAAAGTACGAGCGGCTCCCTAACTTTTGTTATTGGTGTGGTTGAGTCAGCCATGGAGAAAGAAATTGTGAGATGTGGCTGCGTAGTAAGGGTAGTCTGTGAAAGGAGGATCAACAATACGGAGATTGGCTTCATGCGGATTCAGTGAGGGTTGTTCATAAAACAGTGGCAATTATTCTAGGAGCAACTCGCAGTAAAGTACCGTGGCAGAAGCACACTAATCTCTAAACCTAATCCCATCGTAGTGAGGTTGAAAGGTCCATGCAGTCTATTAGTGTGGGTGCTCACGAGGAAGCAAGGGAGAATGAGGGCAGAGGGGTTGAATCAGCAGTACCTAATCTTGGTAATCTAGGGTTGGTGGATGTAGTACAGCGAGGAAGCTTCGGCACTAGGATTGATCATATTGTGTGGTTGGTGAAGGAATCTGTTGGACTCTTAATTTTCGACCCTATGGACTCTAGGATTACAGTGGAGGAATAGGACAGCCATGACTTTGTCCAATCAGCTCAACCAATCATTCTAGTTGATAATTCATCTAAGATTCTAGGCCTAACTATTTTGACTAGGGCATGGAAGAGACTAGCTAGGGAGGTAAGTAAGGTTCCTAAGGATACTGATGAAGGCCGTATGTTCATGACAGTGGAGAACAAAGTGGACAGTGGGAAGCGTCGCATGAGCATTGATCTCGAGGAACAAGTGGAAAGTAAAATGGATTTATGTGTTAGGATGGAGGACCAAAATATTGAGGTGGTGCTGCCGTGTGTTAGGATGGAGGACCAAAATATTGAGGTGGTGGCTGCACGGCAGCACCACCGAGCATTATGAGTTGCCTAAGCTGGAACTGTCATGGGCTTGGGAACTCACAGACAGAAGATGAGCTTGTTGCCCTAGTGACAACAAAAGATCCCAAAATAGTTTTCTTAATGGAAACTAAAGCTGAAAATTTTATTTTGGATAGAATTGGTAGAAGGATCCATTTTGCTAATCTCTTTTTTGTTCCACATGTCAATACAGGTGGGGGTCTTGTTTTGCTTTGGACGTTACTATTCAGACCTCTTCTGATCGCCACTTTGATGCTGTAATTAACCAAGGAGTGGATGACGCCTAGCGGTTTACGGGTTTTTACGGAGATCCTGACACTGCTAGCCAGGAAAACTCTTGGGATTTACTTCAATCATCGAGTCATCGTTTCAATTTGCCTTGGGTGTGCATGGGCAATTTCAATGAAATTTTGTTTGCCAATGAGAAATTGGGTTGGTTAGATAGGCCGGAGAGACAAATGCAAGGCTTCCGGGATGCTTTGGATTGTTGTGGTCTGAAGGATCTTGGGTTTACTAGATTTCCCTACGCTTGGTGCAGTAGAAGACCTGGTGACCAAAATACTTGGATTCGACTGGATAGGGGTGTGGCAAGTGTAGATTGGATCCTTTGCTTCCCATCATTCCGTATTCATCATCTTGATGCTTTTCATTCTGATCATAAACCCCTTCTACTTTGCTCAGATTCTGAATTTAAGCGCTTTTACAGGAAAGGTCATCCTTTTTCGCTTTGAAGCCATGTGGCTAAAAGATAGCACTTGTGAAGATGTAATAAAACAATCTTGGGAGGGTGATCCAGCGCCTAATGTAAAGTGGGGTTTTAATAGGAAGATCACAGGTTCTCAAGATAATTTGAGAGTATGGAATAAGAATTGCTTTGGGCATGTGCGTAATACTTTGGCAAAGAAGCTCAAGGATTTAAAGTGGGCCGAAGAGGAGGGTTGCTATGTGTCAAATTCGGGGAAGATTTATAAGCTAAGGGATGAAATTCAGAACCTCAAATGTTGGGAAGAAAGTATATGGAAGCAACGGTCTCTCAATGCTTAGCTTAAGGGAGGAGATAGCAACACAAGCCATTTCCATTGCCGAGCAAACCAACGGAATCAACATAATTTCATATCAGGTTTGGAGGACAATGCCAATGTGTGGGGGTAGAAGATAAAAACCAATTGGGCGGTATTATTGAGGAGTATTTCAGGTCCATTTATTCTTCCTCAAACCCTTCAGATTTTGACAATATTTTGTAGGGCATTCATCCAGCTATTACCGAGGAAGCAACTGAGTTGTTAGGCCATGATTTTCATGCAGATAAGGTTGGGGTAGCGCCAAACAAATGGCTTCCCTTACCGCTCCTGGACTCGATGGGATGTCACCTATATTTTCTAAGTCCTTCTAGCATATTGTTGGGGAGGATGTCATTGTGGTGGTGCTTAAAGCCCTTAACACAGGTGTGGTTTTAGATTCCCTTAACTCAACTTTCATTGCTTTAATTCCGAAAATAAAGCATCCTAAGAAAGTTTCTGATTTTCGGCCTATTAGCCTATGCAATGTTGTTTATAAATTGATTTCAAAGGTTGTGGTTAACCGTTTGAAAAAAATTCTAGCTATTGCTATTCCTAAATCTCAGAGAGCTTTTTGGTCTGGGCAACTTATAACTCATAATGTGCTTGTGGCCTTTGAAACACTTCATTATCTTAAAAGAAAAACCCAAAGGAAGGTGGGTTAAGTGGCTCTTAAGCTTGATATGAGCAAAGCTTATGATAGGGTGGAATGGAAATTTTTGGAGAGAATCATGCGCCACTTGGGTCTTGGAGATAGAATGGTGAACCTTATTATGTCATGCATAACGTCTGTCTCTTATTCTGTGCTCCTTAATGGTCAGCCCGTGGGATATATTAAACCGAAGAGAGGTTTATGCCAAGGTGATCCTTTATTGCCTTATCTTTTTTTTATGTGTGCAATGGGACTCCAAAGCTTGTTACATAAAGCAAAGATGGAAGGGCATATCCAGGGTGTAGCTATTTGTCGGAATGGACCTAGGGTCTCCCATTTATGTTTTACTGATGATAGCATTTTATTTTGCTGGGCGAAAGAGGAGGAATGTCAGAAGATACTGGACATTTTGGCTATCTATGAGAGAGAGTTGGGACAGAAAATTAATAAAAACAAAACTAATATATTTTTTTTTTCAGTTCCAATACCACTCCGGTTATGAAGACTTGGATCTAAAATATTTTGGGTGTCCCCACCATTCGCCAGTATGAGAAATACTTGGGTTTGCCAGCTCTTGTGGGTGTCGAGGGCGAAAAAGTTTCCTTTCCGACAAATGAGATTTATGTTGGGTCGGGGGCCTAAACCGAAACTCAACGATGGGCTCGATGCACGACCCAAAGGCTATCGGCGAAGATCCAAATAATTCACTATATTTTTATGCCTTGATCCTAGATTGAGACTTACAAGAATGGCCCATAAACAATCCCTACAGTAGACACATCAGCATGGCTAAAAAGCATATTGTAAGAAATAGCTCAGTAGTGAAATTTTTCTGCAGAAAATAACCCAGCGGTAAAGTGTTTCTGTAGAAAAAGTAACCCAGTGGTAAAGTGCTTCTGCAGAAAAAGTAACCCAGCTGTAAAGTGCTTCTGCAGAAAATAACCCAGCTGCAAAGTGCTTCTGTAGAAAAAGTAACCCAGCTGTAAAGTGCTTCTGCAAAAAATAACCCAACTGTAAAGTGCTTCTGCAGAAAAGTAACCCAGCAGTAAACTGCTTCTGCAGAAAATAACCCAGCGGTAAAATATTTCTACAGAAAAGTAACCCAGCAGAAAGTGCTTCTGCAGAAAAAGTGACCCAGCAATAAAGTAAAACGAAATAAACTTCCAGCTGTTAAGTATTTCACAGATTAAGGGAAACATCCATATTCTCAGACTCATCATCCGTTAGCTCTGGAGAAGAGTCTTCTAATACAATAATATGAGGAAAAAATTCTATAGTAACAGTTACATCATAACCATCAATAGTAAACGAGTAAGTAAATATCATGGGTTCCATAATAACAAGTAATGAGGAAAGCTTAGTGTGAGATGAAGGGAGAGAGGAGATCCCATCTAGCGCTGCAAGATCATTATGGTGCGAAGGCATACTCGTGGATGTAGTATATATAATGAGTAAAGAGAGTCATTTGAGAGTAGTATGAGTAATGAGTGAGAGTGTATAGTAGGGCTGCTGGGACTTTCTGTTGGGGGTAGCTGTGTGTTTTTAAGTGGAAGTATGAGGGGTGTTTTTGAGCTATGAGTTGAAGAACTCTGTTTCTATGCTTGAAGTTGAGAGCTTAGTGACTTAAAACTTTGCTGGAGTTTAGAGAAAGCTAAAATAGAGGAGTTAAGGAAGAGTTCTTCCCTATGAGTATATTTCTTAGTGTGTTCTTGTTCTCCCCTGAAGCATTAATGGAGAGTTCCATTTATAGTTGGGTTTTAGGGGGTAATTAGCAAATAACTTCTGCTAAATCTTTCTCAATCTTCAGAAAATCCTTAGAGAATCGTTCCTAGGATTTTAGCTAAAAGTAGTAAGTTTAACTTTTAGAAGATTCTTGCTGTTTTGGGTAATAACAGCTGGGATTCGAACTTAGCATTGAATGTTGATTGGCCTTGGCTGATGGGATTAGAGCATGCATTAGACTAATGATCTTGGTTATGCTGCTACTAGATTCAGAGTTCCTTAGGGCAGATTGTATCACCCCAAGCCAAGTGTCAACCTTGGAGCCCTTGCTGGGAACTCTGCTGGGATCCCCTTGGTGCCCTCCAAATCACATTTCCCTAAGTTTTCCCATTTGAGGTTCATGTGCTTGGTCCATGAACCAGAGAATACACATTTTTCGCATGAAAATGAGCTGATTTCAAGTTGTTTCATGAGCTTTAATGGCCTAGTCATGGCTGCTCTTGATGCTTGACCGAATGGGCTGGAGGAGAAAGAAAGGACAGCTGGCTGAAGTCTTTCAGCTTTCTGTCAAGTCAGCTTCAGCTTTATGTCTCATTAGAAATGATGAAATTTCAGTTTGTGAAGGAAGGGTTCAACCTCTGATGGACACGTGTCCTCTTCTGACTTGATTGGACAAGTTGGAACCTAATGGCAGTGGGCTCCAGCTGTTGAATTGTATTGGGTTTTGGCTGATTAGCTTATGTGAGCTTCAACTGCTGGGATTTGTGTACGGGCCGGGCTAGCCCAGCTAGGCTTTGTTGTTAAGCTTCTTTGGGCTTGGTTATCCCTACAAAATGAAGAGTTTTGCCATGGGTGATATACATGGGCTTTTATAAATTATATAGGAGAGATATTTCTTGAGAAGTGAGTATTTATATTTTCCATGAGTGAGGGATTTAGTATATGTAAAACAAGTGTTAAGATAATATTTGAGTTTTGTTAATATGTGCGAAAATAGCATTTGGGTTTTGTAAAATAATTGTCAAAATAATGTTAGGCTTTTAGAAATAGTTGCCAAAATAATATTGGGCTTTTAGAAATAGTACCAAATTAATATTTTGGGCTTTATGAAATAGTGCTAAATCAATATTTGGGCTTTGTAAAATAGTTGCCAAAATAATATTTGGGCTTTGTAAAATAGTTGCCAAAATAATATTGGGTTTTTAGAAATAGTGCCAAATTAATATTTTGGGCTTTATGAAATAGTGTCAAATCAATATTTGGGCTTTGTAAAATAGTATCAAATCAATATTTGGGCTTTGTAAAATAGTTGTCAAATTAGTATTTGGGCTTTGTGAAATAGTTGCCAAAATAATATTTGGGTTTTGTAAAATAATGCCAAATTAGTATTTAGGCTTTTAGAAATAGTTGTCAAATCAGTATTTGGGCTTTGTTAAAATAGTGCCAAATTAGTATTTGGGCTTTTAGAAATAGTTGTCAAATTAGTATTTGGGCTTTGTTAAAATAGTGCCAAATTAATATTTGGGGCTTTGTTAAAATAGTTGCCAAAATAATATTTTGGCTTTTAGAAATAGTTTCCAAATTAGTATTTGAGCTTTGTTAAAATAGTGCCAAATTAGTATTTGGGTTTTGTGAAATAGTTTGAGATTTTGTAAAAATATTATCATGTAGCAACGGATTTAGAGGTGCCGTGTAGCAACGGACTTAGTAAGGTGCCGTGTAGCAACGGACTTAGTAAGGTGCCGTGTAGCAACGGGCTTAGAAAAGGTGTCGTGTAGCAACGGACTTAGAGGTACTATGTAGCAATGGACTTAGAGGTGCCGTGTAGTAATGGACTTAGTAAGGTGTCGTGTAGCAACGGACTTAGAAAAGGTGCCGTGTAGCAACGGACTTAGAGGTGCCTTGTAGCAACGGGCTTAGTAAGGTGCCATGTAGCAATGTGCTTAGTAAAGGGTTTTGTTGGGCCTTTTGGGTCTTGCCCATAAGTTAAATGATTTTGAGCTTTTTTGTGGAGGAAATATAATTTTGTGGCCCAATGTTGGTAGCAATGTGATGGTGTTTTTGTGAAAACTCAAGTTAGATAATGGGTAATATTTTGTGAGAGGGCCCAAGGCAATTTGTGGGGCTTATATATAGGGAATATTGTGGGAGCCCAATAATATCGAGAATGTTTAAGTAATCTGTGGGAAATATTTATGTGGGCTTCAAAATAGTTCTTGGGCTTGTGTGGGTATTTTTGTGAGTGGGCTAAAGAAATTAGGGCCCAAAAATTTGTACCTCAACAGTGGGAAGGGCTAAAAAACAAAGTTTTATTTATATCAAGGAAAGGGTGTGGAAGAAACTTTAAGGGTGGAACGAAAAACTGTTGTCTCAAGCTGGTAGGAAAGTGCTCATCAAATCAGTCATACAAGCAATTCTCACGTACACAATGAGTTGTTTTAAGCTCCCTAAAGGATTGATTAAGGAATTGGAAATCATGATTCGAAAATTTTGGTGGGGGTACAGTGGTGGAAACAGGAAGATTCATTGGGTTAAATGGGATGGACTTTGTGAGGCTATGGAGGTTGATGGCATAGGGTTCAAGGAAATTGAGAAATTTAATGATGCATTATTGGCCGAACAAGTTTGGCGGATGATTAATAATCCTGATTCGCTTTGTCATTGTGTGTTTAAGGCAATATTTTTTTCCGGATTGCTCTATTCTTGAAACAAGATACTCTATTGTGGGATCTTATGTGTTGAAAAGCATCCTAAGTGCTAGGGATGTCATTCGCAGGGGGCTAGTTTGGAGGATAGGGACGGGGGAAAAAGTGAGGATAAAGGAGGATAGGTGGTTGCTAGATAAAGCTAATAACTCTGTTATTTCACCTCTTTCCCAGGTGGCAGCGGATCCAAGAGTGAGTTCTCTTATTGATCAGGACAGATTCATGTGGAAATAGGAGGTTGTGTGGAATTTATTCCTTCCCCATGAAGCCAAATTAATTCTGGGCATTCCCTTGAGTTTTTGGCGCCCCCCTGGTCGCATTGCTTGGACACACACTCACTCGGGTATGTTCACCACTAGTAGCGCCTATAAAATGCTTGTTTCTTGTGATTCTATGTCCATTGCTGGTAGTTCAAATATGGATAATCAAAAGAAGTTCTGGAAGAGCCTTTGGCAAGTCTGGGTGCCTAACAAAATTAAGCATTTTGTGCGGAAGGCATGTAATGATGCTTTGCCAACAAAGGAGAACCTGCACCGTCGTCATGTCACAGTTGCTGGCACTTGTGATCTGTGTAGAGAACATTCTGAGGACACCGTTCATGCACTCTGGCTGTGCAAGGAAATTGCTTATGTCTAGTCTTCTTTGGAGTGGTTCCATCAAGCAGTCCCTGTTCAACCGGCAAATTTCAAAAAGTTATTGACCAGGTTTATGTGGTGCCAAGATGAGCATAAAGCCGAATTTTTCGTTATTGCAGCGTGGTGTGTTTGTAAAGCGAAATGCCATTCATTTCAATCGAGTTGTCCGCCCCGTGGCTAGCATTTGCAAGGAAGCAAGCAACATTCTTCAGGAGTTCCTTCATGCTCGGGAGGTTAAGTTGGTTCCCCTCATCCTCAGGTCATGCAACAGTGGCATCCTCCTGACCCTAACATATACAAGGTTAATTTTGATGCAGCAGTGTTTCGGGCCTCAAATCTAGCGGGAGTGGGTGTGATTGTTCGTGACAACCGGGGAGATCCTATTGAGGCATTGTCTATGCCTGTTCCCCTCGGTAAATCTGTGGCGGAGTTGGAAGCCTTGGCCTGTCAGCAGGCAGTTCAGTTTGCTTTGGAGATTGGTCTGACTCGAGTGGTGATCGAAGGGGATTCTGCTATTGTCATTGAGGTGCTCATTAATGTTTCGGGTCAGTTTGCCAGTTATGGGAACATTCTTGGGGACATTCGTTTCCAAGCAGCTAGTTTTCAACATGTTGAGTTTAATTATATTAGTCGTGTTTGTAATTCTATTGCTAATGTGTTAGCAAAGAAGGCTAGTTCTGCTTTAGGGCTTCAGGTGTGGTTAGAAGACTTACCTGATGATATTGCCCCTCTTATGTTTAGAGATGTTCATTGATTTTGTTTTTGAATAAATTTTCCAGGTGTATGGTCTGGCTTCTCAAAAAAAAAAAAAAAAAAAAGTTGAAAGCGTTACAATTTATTTCTTTCATTCTACACTTTCTAGAGTAGTATTTTAGTTCCTCACACGCTAAGCCTTAGTCCTTGGTCCTAGGTCCTAGGTCTAGGCCCGCTTTAATGGTTCCTGGGCTACACTTTAAGGGCCCATTCCAAGACTTAAAAAAAACACACTATTGCTATTGCTTCGTTGCTAGGGTCCTGGTCCTAAGTCTGGGCCAACATCTATACTAGGCTGGGATGCCCAATAAATGGAAAACGGCCACATATAAGCCCAATCAGCAAATACTAAGTAAGCGTTTGGATCTGCGTTTTGTAATTGCGTTTTGCGTTTGCATTTAAAATGTGCTGGGACCCACGCTACAGAAGAAAAAAAGAAAAACACTAAGATGAAAATAGCTGAAACGCAGGAAAGAGAAATAATCAAGAAGAAAAAACGCTAGCTTTTTTCTTCGGTGCGCACCGAAACAGCAGAGGATCATCCAAGAAGGTTCGCCGACGTCGAACTGGGTTCTTTTTAAGGCTGTACAGTCACCGCCCGCCACTGACGAAACCGGCCGGAGCTGAACCGATCCACCCACCTCAAACCTCCACCGCAGGTGTTAGGCATGGTGGTTGGTAGCGATTTTCAAGCACCAAAGTCGGCCGGTACGGTTGTCGGCAAAGGTTTTTGGATTCCGGTGAACACCGAACCGCACCAATTTGCTTATATCTATACAAAACTTGAGATTTCTACCCGCTTCAAGTCAGATCTAAGATTTCCATCCCCACCCACAACACAAAACCCACCACCATTTCAACTTTTTATCTTCAAGCACCTTTGTTTTTGCTGCCACCCAGGTCAGATCTTCAAGTTGTTGTCTCTACCTCCATTGCTTGGTGATCGATTACTTGATTAGACTTCGCAGGTGAATCAATCGATGGTTAGTCCCAAGAATCTTGAGCTTGTTTGGGTTTTAATATTTGGGTCTGTAATGGGTTTTGAATCTTTTGATATTTAGATTTTATCTAAGTTTTGATTTGTGGTTTGAATCCTTGAGTTTTCTGGGTTTGATTTTGGTTTTAGATATCTCCTCCTCTTTGTGGGTGTGATAGACAGGTGGACACCGACCACCGCCCCGACTGGAACCTCCACCAGCGTCGGACTAGGTTGTCTTCCTCTGTGGATTTCTCTGGTGGGCATGGGCTTCTCTTCTTGAAGACAGGCGTTAGGGTGGGCGAGGAGTGAAAAAAAAAATCATCTGCGTTTTTCAACTGAGCTACAGTACTCGTATCAAAAAATAATCATCCACGTTTTTTCACTTATTTGCTACAGTGTTTTCAGTTTTCAGTTTTCAGTTTCAGCAAAATAAGTTCTATCCAAACGGACCATAATTCTTTAAACACTTAAGTGTACAAAAAGTAATTGGAGTTCTCAAATTCTCAGGTAATTCTACCATACCCTCTTTTTTTTTTGGGATACGGTACCCATTAATAGGTAACCTGCTATACTAGGTTACCAAATTCTCACATTTGATAGTTCTATCTTTACATTGTGCAGTTCCAACATCACATGTGACAGTTCTTTTGTCACATTTGGTGGTTCCCTTTTTTTCACATTTGATGGTTTCATCCTCACATTGTGCAGTTTTAACATCACATGTGATAGTTCTTTTGTCACATTTGGTGGTTCCCTTTTTTTCACATTTGATGGTTTCATCCTCACATTGTGCAGTTTCAACATCACAATTGACAGTATTTTTATCACATTTGGTGGTTCTCTTATTTTTCTCTCACATTTGACAGTTTCATCCTCACATTGTGCAGTTCCAACATCATATGTGACAGTTCTTTTGTCACATTTGGTCGTTCCCTTATTTTTTCTTACATTTGACGGTTCCATTATCACATTATGCAGTTCTAACATCACATTTGACAATACTTTTGTTACATTTTGTGGTTTTTTTCTCACATTTAACAGTTCCATCCTTATATTGTGACATTGGGCAGTACTAACATCTCATGTGACTATACTTTTATCACATTCAATAGTTACCTTTTTTTTCTCTCACATTTGACAGTTTCATTGTCAAATTAGACAATACCAACATCGCATGTGACAAAATTCCCCCTGAAACTCTCAAAAATTATTGTGATACCCTTAAAACCTAAAAAATGACTGATATACCCTTAGAACCTATAAAATAACTGAAATGACCCTAAAACCTAAAAAATGACCGAAATACCCTCTAATATCCTTAGAACGTAAAAAATGACCTAAATGACCCTGAAATCTAAAAAAAAAAGTCTGAAATGACCTTGTAACCTAAAAAGTAACTAAAATACCCTTAGAACCTAAAAAATGACCGTAATACAACTAAAACCTAAAAAATGACCGAAATACCCATAAAACCTAAAAAATGACCGAAATGACCATAAAACCTAAAAAATGACCGAAATACTCTTAAAACCTAAAAATAACCCTAAAACCTAAAAAATGACTAAAATGATCTAGTAACCTGAAAACTGATTGAAATACCTTTAGGACCTAAAAAATAACCATAATGCACTTGAAACCTAAAAAATGACCAAAATTCCCTCGAAACCTATAAAATGACCAAAACACCCCTTGAAACCCTCTAAAATTACTGAAATACCCTTAGAACCTACAAAATGACAGAAATGACCGTGAAACCTAAAAATGACCGAAATGACCCAGAATGTTGAAACCTAAAAAATGACTGAAAAGCCCTTAGAACCTAAAAAATGACTGTAATGCCCCCGAAACCTAAACAATTACCAAAATACCCCTAAAACCTAAAAAATGACCAAATTACCTTTAGAAACCTATAAAATGACTGAAATACCCTTGAAATCTATTAAATGACTAAAATACCTCCTAAAACCTTTATTTGCAAGACCAAAATGACCAAAAAAAAAAAAAAATTATATAATCACTACTTGCTTCCCCCCCTCCCTCTCTAAAAGTCTCGGTGGAACTTATAAATTTTATTTTATCATTAAGTTGTTGTATTTTGTTGTAAACCTATTGAAATTTAAAATATGATAAGTTATCAAAAAAAAACCATCCCCGGTGTCATTAAGAGATTTTGCATATTTTATGGAATTAGGGTTTTGATCCTAACCTTCCACTTCCACTATATCAAAGTGATTTTGATCTTTTTGAGAAACCTTCCCCGGTGAGTAAAGCCACGAGACAGAGATGGAGAGATCACCCAAATGAAAGAAGAGAAGTGGTTTGAGAGAGGAGAACACAAGAGAGTCGAGAGCTCAAATGAAAAAATACATGACTTTATGTTTTTTTTTTTTAGCAGGTACCGTACCCACTAAAAAAATATATGGGTACCATAGAATGACCCTAAATTCTCTCTCTGACAATAGTCAAAACCCCTAAACCCCTAAATTGATTTCTGCCGTTTATTTATTTATTTTTTAAATTAGTGTTATAAAAACTCGCCACCGACTTCACGCCAAGGTCCACTCTCTGGTTCAGTCGCGTTAGAACTCTGTTATCTCTAATCTCATCCCTCTACTATCTCCCTGAAATCCCCAGACCTCTATTCACTCTCCCTCGCTCAAGGTAATGTATTTGGCTATATTGTTTTTTGTGTGTTCTGCGATATATGTTTGCTGTTTTTGTCTAGGTGTGACTCCTTTTCCCAATTTTTACACTGAGTTTTTCTGGATTGGTTTTGGGTATTTCGCTTTGAATGTTAAGGGTTTCGTGGGATTCGTGTATTTGATTATGGGTTTCGTGGTGCTTGGATGATGGTTCCAGTGCATTTGAAATGGGTTTCTTGTATTTGATTATGCTTCTGACGTATTGGACGATGGATCTGATTATGATGGTTCTGAATAATTTGATAGTGCTGTTGATTTTGGTGTTTTGATCCATGAGCCTTTAAATTCTGGATATAAAATCGAAATTCATAAGGAATTTTTAAATTCTGATTCTTTGAGATTGTGTATTTGAAATTTTAGTGGAAACTGAGCTATGGGTTTGAATTTTTTAGGATTCATATGTTAGATATTGGGATTGGTATTGATGGTGAGATCGGTTTATATACTAGAAAGGAGATTAATTGAATCCCAATGGTCTTTGAATATAGCCTTGAATAATAAGTCTTGGCATGGAGTTTCTACTATGTGCTGCATCAATATGCATTATTACAAGAACTTTATAGTATGAGATTATGCGTGTACAATTTTGTGTTTTATTTGTAGTTGCTTTCACCTGCAAGGAGGTTATGATAAATCATTTACTATACACATGAGAAAAAGTCCAATAGAGATAAAGTTAGATGAATAGTCTACCTATATTTATCATGTAGTCATATGAATTGAAATGCCTAACATTGACATAGTAGATTTATTGAACTTTGAATTCATTGTTTCCTCCTGTTTTTATATTTTTTTGGGGGGTGGCGGGTTGCAAAGAGGAAGAGTAGGATTTGACTAAGATGAAGAAATTGAGCATCATTGGTATACCTCCCCTAAGCGGATGATTAGGGTTTATACATGAGTCGCATGAGATTTTAATAGTAGTCATTACATAGGTTGTTAAAAGGCTAGTCTTATAATAGCTCTCCGGCTTGAGCAAATTGAACTAATTGTCACTAGTATTAGTCACAACTATTGACAGATTGTAGTGATTATAGTTTGAGATTCATACTGTAATTACAAACTAATTATTACCATTGACACATTAGATTAATTAGAATGTTATTTAGATGTCATTAGAGCATTGGCATTAGGTGTGCCAAATTTTTGGCATTTGGCACACCAAACACTAAAAACCATGCCTCATGAGGTGTTAGGGAGCTATCCATTTGATAAGAATTGCTAATAGCCATTTGATAAGCATTGTATGATTAGCATTGTTAATTGAGTAGTGGCTGTGCTAAGTTGTATTCAATTAGTTAGTTGAATTCTGTTAGTCAGTTAGTAGTTGATGTGCTCAGTTAGTTAGTTGCATTGGTTGGGTAGTTTAGGCGGGAAAATGGGATTCAATTGTATAAGAGGAGATTTCAGATGTTGAATGGGGATTATCCAGAAAATTAACCACTTGCTCTTCCTATTTCTCTCTAAGTCTCTCTTTTCCTTTCTTTAAGTCTTTCCTTTGTTAAGGAGGTGGTTACCCTCAAAGTAACCAATCTTTCTTTCCCAAATCCATTTGTGGGTTTGTTGAATTTTGGTTGGTTTTATGTGTGATTTTGGTTGGTTTTTGAGATGATTTTGTTGCAAATTTGATGGATTTGGGTTGTGGTAATGGGGGCTGGTGGGCAGTGGAGGTGGCTGTGGGTTGTGGGTTTGCTAGTTGTTCTTCAAAATCTTCATATGAGAAAGGGAGAGACAGATAAAGTGAGTTGTGGAAGAAAGAATAAAAAATTAATAAAGAAATAATATTTAAATGAAAAACTAAAGAAATAATAAATTAAAAGTGAGTTATATTAATTTTAATGGGTTTTTCTTTGTTGGGATTTGTTGCTTGCAAAAATTTGAGACACACACAGATTTGTTTCCTGGAATTGGGTTTATTTCATTTTTAATTGAAAGTGGGTCTTGATTTTGAGCTTTTATACTGTAACAATTTGTGACATATTATTTATCTTCATTATTGTGAGTAGGTTCCTTAACTAGGTTGATTTATCTTTTGTTTTGATGAATTCCAAACAAATATTTGTTCATTATGTTGTAAGATTAGAGAAGTTAAATGGCAAAACAGAAAGCTCAATTTTTTTTTTGTTTGTCTAATAATGTTTTTTTTTTTTTCCGACAACAGGGATGAGAAGAGTTGTTTCTGCAGAGGTTGGATGGATCGTCATTGTCTGAGCTTTTGGGTTTATTTTGACTTTTCTATTGTATTTTGCCTATATTTAAAAGCTTTGTAAATTATCAAGTGATGTAAGGTTGCACTCCATTAAAGTAGAAAGCTATTTTGATTTAGAGGTTAGTAAAACTAAATATGTTTGCAGGGTGCAGTATTTTGGATGAAATGTACTTGTTCACCTTTGTTTTTACTAATGTGTAGAGTTTCGTTCCACATTTGGGAGACTTTATTGTACCTTCAATTATCTAGACATGATTGTTATCTCTATTTAAACGTGAAATATGGTGAGGGGGTAGTCCTTGATGTTGCACTTTATTGTGGTTTCATTTTTGACACTTTAACCATTTGTGCTTCACTCCGTAACTATTTCGTAACCCACCTCCCTTTTAGATGATACTCTAACACATAATTAATCAAAAACAAAAGCCAAAACAGATCAAACACTTCTCACTCCCAAAACACACTCCCATCCAACGTGCTCACCAAACTAAGATCCTTGATGCTACAATGCAATGTGCTTGAGATAATGGACTGAGAACCAACTGGGTTTTGATTGTGCAAGTAAACCGAGGAAGAACAAGACACTGATTGTGGGTTTAGCTGTTACACCTCGTATTTTTTATTTTTGGTACTTGATCCGTCCATTTTCTCTTGATTGAGCGAGTTCCTGACTTTGTGAGCTTCAAGTTTTGGTTTTCTTTTACTTTCATATGCTCTGTTCATCTTATTCTAGGTAGATCCCTTTAGTTTTTGAAACCTAGGGTTTTAATTTTATTTTTTTTGGGAAATTAGGTTTCTACAAGGACAATTTACATGCAAATCTATGTTTTTGTTTTTTTGTATTCATCAATGTGGGGCTCCATGACCATAGGTCTATAACTTGTACTTGTATCACTGTGAGGGAACTTGCTTTTCTTTCACATGTCACTTTGTTTCGATTAGTGCTTTTCATGAGTAAAAATAGTATTGATTATTGTTTTTTTGCTTTCCCTTTCCATGGGTTTTTCTGCTTTCCCTTTCCATAGTAAAAGGTATTGGGTTCAAATCAATCTTCATGCTGGCTCACTATCATTCCAGAAAAATAAAAAAGAAGATAAGCCTAAAGGGGTGCATGTGATAGTTAAATGAAAGTGTACCCTTCATGATGTTTGAGAAAATAGTATTTGTTTGTCTTATATTTTCTGCATTTGTGGCTTAATCAAGCGTTTATCTCTTGCTAATATCTACAGAAGCCCCAAAATGTAAGAATTTAATTTATATAATCTGTGGTTAAATGAAAAAGAATGTAAATTTGATAACTAAGGACTTTTTCATTTGATATACTTGATTTAAGCACATGCCATGATGTGAGTTAATTCTTTTTACTGATTTGACATTTTTCTTGGAATGCTTTCTGCAGGTTTTGAGGCAGCTGGCACCAGATGTTTCCTACCGCAGCTTAGTTATGTTGGGCATTGCCAGTGTTGAAGGCTTGTCAGTGGCTTCATTTGAAAATGATGATGCTGAACGCCTTCTTTTCTTTTGTACGAAGCAGGGAAAAGTAATTCATCCAAACAACTCTGTTCTTGCTGTGTCTCCCAGCTGGTTGAGGCCTCCACCTAGTCGAAAGAGATCTGAACCATGCCAAGAAACAAAACCTGTCACCTTTAGTAGCCTGAAAAGGAAAAATGGAGATAAACGCAATGGTAGACAAAAAAAATATTGCTGCAATGAGGCCAATCCCGCAGAGTCATCGTCAGAAGATGGTTCCTTGTTCTGGAATTTATGAGCCTGAGAGATTAGATGGAGACCAAGGAAAAGAAAACTTTCCAGTTGCCCCTGCAAAGCATAGTACGCCTGGCCCTACTGTTGTCACACACTGGAAATCAAGCTCTTTTCAGGCCCAGCAAATAATTTCTCTAAATCCATTTCCCTTGAAAAAACATGGGTGTGGCAGATCTCCAATTCAAGTATGCTTGGAGGTTAGTCATTTGGTCTCCAGTTCCAAGAGTGTGGTTAGGCATTGCTTTCCATGTCACTATTGAAGTGGTTTCATATTTCATTTTCTTGGGTTAGAGAACCATTTTCTTTTACGCTCTGTTTGTTTCAGCCATGACGTTTTCTAGAAAACAAGTCATTTTTTAAGAAGTATTTTTTATAAAACTATCTCATTTTCTAATGTTTGGTAGCAACTTTAAATGAGTTGAAAAATAACCTCGTAACTTCCCTTATTTAGCTTGCTATGAGATATAGTTGTTTTCCAAAAAAATTTAATGGAAAACAATTTCTAAAAATAAGCCATACTTTATATGTTGAACAAAAATAGTTTTCCTTTGACTCATCTTTTTTTATGCTACCAAATACTAGAAAATATGAAAAACTATCTTTACACGAATTTTTTCATCGAAACAAACGGAGCATAAGTCACACACACATGTCAAGTTATTAAATGTCCTGAAGTTTTATATAGAATTTATTCATTGATCAAAACATTGTGTCATAAAACTTCTTTTACTCGGCAATATATTCCTGTCCTGGAATAAATAGTCATTTTCTAATCTTTAATGTGTATCCAATGCTTATGTACAAGTGCTCAAGAAGTATCAGGTTTTTAAGCACTTGTGATACTTATCTTACTTATAAAAAGATGATTTAAATTTGATTTTTCCCTTAAAATTTTCTATACATTTATGAGGTATATTATATACCCCATATCAGTGAGGATTCCTTGTAGAACTTATGAAGTATCTGTAGAAGTAGCTGTGCTGCATAGTTTTTGTCTCTACAACAATAACAACAAAACTTTAGTTTCAAAATGTTGGGGTCAACTATGGATTCTCAACAGGCTAATCAGGGTTGGCCACATGTATTAACCGGGATGCCAATGTTGCTTGTTGCTTACTGCTCACTTTTTGTTACATTCAGGATTCAATCAAGTGCTTTGTTGGTAGTGGATGCTCCAACTTGTGTATGTAAAGGTTTCATTCGTAATAAAATGACTAAATTTTATGCTGAACATCAACCTATCGCAACACTCTACCTTTTTCCAGGCTATCTCAACTTTTAATATAAGTTGCATTCTTGTGAATTTATGTTTGGACATAGACAAAGAGTGTGTGTTATCTCTATTGTGACTTGTAAAACTAATTGGCAAACATGTCTGAGTTCTTGGGACTGCCATCATAGTATCAGCAATTAAAAATATAAGAAGCATGCTATTTGACAAGATTGTGCTCGTAATTGCAAAAACAAAGCCATATGATTCTTAGCTGATGATTTAATCAGTAGTTTCACTGTCAGTTCCTTGTGTAATTCCAATCAGCTTCGGTTTTATATTTTTGCACAATGTTTTTGAGAGCCAAAACCTACTAGTTTGAATAGAGTTTGGCAGTAAGATCTTGTAGATGAATGAGCTGTTTATGCAAATGAATGTTCTACCTTGGATCAAAATGTTGGATCTCTTGATATATTTGATGCAATTTATATGCAAGGAGTAGTAATACTTATATGTCAACTTTCTTATCCTGGCAGGAGGAATTTTTGAGGGATGTAATGCAGTTTCTGACCCTCCGTGGACATACTCGTCTCATTCCTCAAGGTGGGTTAGCTGAGTTCCCTGATGCCGTTCTCAATGCTAAGCGCCTTGACCTTTTCAACTTGTATAGAGAAGTAAGTTCTTTACCTTATTAAAGGTTATTGAAAATATGCCAAGAATTAGCTTTTAAAAAGTTGGTCCCTCAGGTGGTTTCACGTGGAGGCTTTCATGTTGGGAACGGCATCAATTGGAAAGGACAAGTTTTCTCAAAGATGTGTAATCACACATTGACCAATAGAATGACTGTATGGTTTTTCAACTTTCATTGTTTTCCTCTGTTATTCTTGAGATGCTTTATGTTGCATGATATGCAATTGAAGGTTAGACATTAATTACAAAATTATATTATGTCACATTGCATAGTAAATGCCTTTTGTGATTGCAAGCTTATCTAATTGGGAACATTTGAAGTATCTGGGAGATGGTGTTTGATAATGATGATTTTTTACTATTTGTTTTCAAAATGTTCTTGACACAAATTTATTTTCAATATTTTCTGTTGAGCTTTATAACTTTCCTTGAGGGGGCTAGATAGGTTGAAAGTAACTCTGGCAGTTTTTTTTTTTTTTTTTTTTTTTAAATTGCAATTTTCTTTTGGGATTGGTTTCATATGATGTTATTGTTTCATTCTTCAAATTTCATTAACCTGTTGTAACTTACAAGGATTTTGGAAAACTTTTGGAGGACTCAAGTTGTATTTCTGCTGATAATTAGGGTGTGGGGAATACACTAAAAAGGCATTACGAAACTTATCTTCTAGAATATGAACTGGCTCATGATGATGTAGATGGAGAATGCTGCTTGTTGTGTCACAGGTCTCTCTCTCTCTCTCTCTCTCTCCATGTTGCTGTTTACTGTATGCATGCACACAAAACTGATTGCCTTACTAAATAATTTGAGTCTGCATGATATAACAGTAGTGCAGCTGGTGATTGGGTGAACTGTGGAATATGCGGCGAGTGGGCTCACTTTGGCTGTGATAGGCGGCAGGGGTGGTGCTTTTAAGGTATTGTTGCCCATTGTTACAAATCATTTTTCCCCACTGGACTAGGTATGCTGTCTATATAATACAGCCCACTGTTTAGTCTTAGCAATGACAGTTCTATCACATCTTAGATTTCATTTTCATGTAACTTAGAACTTTTCTAAATTCGTGTAACTTGATTGTGATAACAATTTGATATGTATCTAATATGACATCAAGAGACTTTATCGAGTTATCATAACTTTCACATGCATTCTCCTTATTAATTTCTCCACTAGTGTGGAACATACTGAAGGCTATATTGGTGTATAAATTAATCAAGTTGTTATTGCTTGCTTAATCAGCTGCTAAAGTATTTTCAGGTCCAAACCTGTCAATTGGAAGTCATATCCTTGAAGTCACGTACAAAGTTTATAGTTATCACTTTGATCCAATTGCCATGCAGAGTTCAATTGTAGAGGTGATGGCTGAAGTTGCTCCCGGTTTGGCTCATATTAAATCATACTTCCATAACATATTCTGATTCAACTTATAGAGCACATGCTCTTGGGCATTTTGACATTAATCCACAACAAAGTGAAATAGACCTTTTACTGTTTAAAATATAACAACATTCACCTAGATTGAAACTTCTAAATAGTTCTGTTCATGGTATGTACATTCATCTTTACCTTATATACAAGTTCTTTAAAGCTCATCTTTTTTAAGTATTAGAAAGAAATGCAACTTATAATATACAAGTAGTAGCCCACAAAATCTGTTGTGCCATCTCTAGACTCAACAAATACTTGTCAAAACCAATGAGCATATACTTAAGGAATTCTATTAAACACTTTATGAGTAACCCACAGCCTATCCAAATGTAAGATTTTCAATTCTTCACTTACCTTTAACCAAATCCTAGATTGATTGTTCTTCCAAGAAATTGACTCCAATTTCAGGAACAAATCGAAAACTAGCTTGATGAGCAAAAAAAAATAAAAATAAAGCAAACCCCTCAATTTCTTGAAGGCTCAGGTCCTTATATCCAATTCTTGAGAATACGCATCAATTCAAAAACAAAACCACTTCCAAATTCCAATGATAAAGTCATGTCAAAAGACTTCCATATATATATATATATATATCCCCAACCATATCCCAAAGACTGGTTTGGACATGATGAAAACCACGATGAAGAAAATACTCCCGACTTAGGAGCAAATTGATGATTTTCATTATTCACCTAAGGAAAAAGTATTACTATTGCTTTACCTCTATCCCTTTACCTATTGATTATTGTGGGGATTTCTCTGTTGACTACTTTTGGCACATTACCTGATAATTCATCTGGCTTAATATGCCAAACTGCTTTCGGCACCAATATTGATGCAATATCCTCACTATTGCATTGCTAACTACTATTATTTTACATGATAATGATACCTCCTCTATTGACTACTTTCGACACTCATATGGCTGCAATATTCCGTTACCTCCTATTGTTGCTTTTACTGTTGTCACTTTTGGCATAACATGCCAACCTGATAAGGCCGGTCCTTTCGGATTTTGCGCTCCTGCTGGCTCACGGACCCTGATATGAATAGTGCAAGGTCACTATTCCCTGCTTTATTTACCTATATAAGAGAGGGTTGTCTCTTATTGCAATTCAGAACTTTGTTTATGATTAAATCTTCCTTATATATATATAAGTAACGTGAAAAGTGAATAATGTGTACAAATTGTGGAATCAAACTTTTACAAGTAATATTTTTTGAAATGCAAATTAAGCTATTAGAAAACCTTCATTTATTAACCAAAAAAAAAACTATTCGTGTGGGCTCCACCTTTTTTAACTTAAAGGTGACTTCTTTAGCTGAAAACTAAAGCAAATATTTGAGCCAAACATATTGATAGGCAAGTCAAGAGAAAAATAGAGAATAAGAAATGAGATACAAGTTGGAGTTTTGAGTGATAGGTATTGAATTTGGAAAACTGAGCTTTGAGCAATGCTCAAACCAAACACCCCTAAGCATCTTCACACTCTTTTTATGTCATTAGTAGACAATTGTACTTTTACACAAATTATCTTTCAAACAAAACAGACCAATGAAAATGAACTCATCCAAATACACTAGACAAACCGTTTGATAAGTACTAAGTAATATTTGATTCATGCCAACTAAATTTAATTTTTATCATTCTGTAGCATATATACATGTAGAGGTCCCAATGAATCTTAGTATATTTACATCATATTATACTTACCGGTTTGACAATCACAGATGAATAGGATTGAGATAGAAACAATAGACTAAGTTGTCTGTGGCATTAAGTATGTCCCTATTATACAGATAGAAGACTAAACAATCCGAAATAACTTTTTTACAGTTATAGATCTAAGATGAGGAATCTGTATCAGAATCCAAACATGTCTAAAAAGTGATCTACACCAATGCGCATGGGGCTGCTTCACATGCATTAGAAAGATGCCAAATTGCGACAACTGGAATTATCACCTTAGATTGGAGAATAGGTCTTCAAGTGCGGCATACAAGGGCTCAACAGCCTTTGGTCTGCTCACCATCCCTAGAAGAATATCTGATGTGGTGAGATAAGGATCACCATAAAAATGTAAATTGGTATCCATCCTTGTTGCAACAACATTCCCTTCCTATGACACTCCTACAAATGCGCCTGCCATAGTTTGCGAGTGTCAGCAGTTATCTCAACTTTCAAGCTACTGCAAAATTACTTTAAAATGCACAAATCATACTAGAATGGGGAAAAGTACAGAAAACAACATCCTTGAGTAGCACTACCTTGCAAAAATGAATATTTTATTTATTTATTTTAGGCTGATCTCTAAAACTAAATATTTTGGTATCTTCCTCTAGTCTCTTCACTATTTGCATTTATTTTAGGTTCTCAATCTTTAAAAAATATTTACGCTTCCAATTCAGTTCAAAACTTTAAGACGTTGATTAGTGCTGCCTAGAAGGAAACGTGAAATTATTTTATTACTTGCCATAATTCTTAATATTTAATATAATGGAAATTTTACTACCAACATTTTAATTTTTAATTAGTATAAATATATTAACATGATTTCAATGTCATTTTGCCAACTTCATACCTGCCTATGTCTTCTCAAAAAAAAAAAAAAAAAAAACTTCATGCCTACATGACATCTATGGGCACACCAATAAAAATCCATTTATGAAAGATAGAGATACAAACATCAAACTCTATAAATCTCTCACATTTTCAAACCCATTATGGGTAACTGAAAACTCTTTCGATCTTAACTCACAAACATGACACTCAATTATTCCAAATTTTCGATACACGCATTGACTCACACTCAAATAATGCACACATACTCTCAAACTTGAATTAAATGAAAAAAATAAAAAATAAAAAATAACCAACAACAACAAAAAAACCAACAACAACTCTCAAACTGATCGGTGCTTTCACACTACGAAAATGAACAAACTCTTAACTCACTCAATTTTCAAACACAATCAGAAGGGCCACTTTGGGCCAAAGCCTTTATTTGACCGAAGCCACCCAACTACTGAGGATGGAAAAAAGGCAGCAAACTTGATTTGGTTTGGTCATCATCCCACTCCAAAGCATCCCACCATTTAGATTTTCCTTTAATTTCTTTTATGGTACCTGCATTTTGGTTAGTAAGAGGCAGCCTTCTGAGACCTTTGCACCTCCACACGTCAACCTGCTCCAGACACGGCCATGTCTCCTCGTATCTGCAAAGAGTTTTGAATTTGGGAAGGTTCGCCAATCGCAATATCCGTAGTTTTGGAACCATAGGACCTGGAGATATGTTCTGCCCTGATTCATTATTAAAGAGCTCCTCGAAGTTCTCACAATTGTGTACCTTGATTTCTTCTAGGTTTGGCAGAGTCTGAATGAAGTCACCACAGGAGAGAAGATATTTCATCTGATGACAGAATTCCACCTCTATTGATTTTAGGCTATTAACTCTCAGCCCAAGATGACCAGCTAGCTCTGAAATGCTATTTAGGTTTTTCATCCCGTAGAGATGAAATTTCTCCAGGTTTGGTAGTAGGTCACAGCGGGCAGCACATCCTCCTCCCTGCCCTAAACTGGTTGGACAATTTACAATAACAAGTGACTTTAAACCAGCAAAACTGGCATCACTTTCAATGAAGTCTTCAAGCATTTCATCCAGTCCTGTACATTCAATTAATTCCAGAGAACTTGAATTACCCCAGAACCACCCAATCCATTCTTGCGAGGAAGAAAGATTAAGAAGCTCGAAAGAACACCTTTTTTTTTTAATTGTAAGTTGGCTGCTCCTTCCTTTTGGTTGGGGAAAACGAAGTTGAAGATTACTAATTCTATATATCCAGGAAAGATCTTCGGCTTTGTCCCGTGGGATCCCATTCAATGAGATGCTTAAGTAATGTAATCGATTAAAGGATGATTTGAGCTCTTCAAAAGTTGCCTGTCCGTCTTCCTCTCCCTTCAAACGGAAACGAAAGCCACTTCGCAACACAGATAGACTTTCTAAACAAGACAACTTGGATATAATTCCAGGTTGAATGCTTTTCAGTTTTTCAGTATCTGCTAAGTTTAAAATCCTTAGCTCACTCAGGTTTTCAATCCCTCTTGGCAAATTTGCGATACCCGTGTTCTCAAGATCAAGTTCTCGAAGTTTAGTAAGCGTTCCCAGTGAGGGTAGTTCTTCAAGATTACGGCAATCGCAAAGAAGAAGAACACGGAGATCTCTAAGTTGAAGTAGAGAATGAGGCAATGACCGGATGCTGGTGCTACTGAGATCCAATACCTTGAGAGCTTCAAATCCTTGCAGGAATTTCTCAGGAACTGTGTCAAGGGCTTTATTGTCTTGAAGTAGCAGAGTCGAGGCCTTTGAACATTGTATCATGCAATCAGGTAGCCTTGTTATGTTGTTATGCATGAAAGAAACTCTATCGAGAGAATTTGAATTTGAAAACTCTTCAGCAGAAATCTCACTCAACCCAATCCCCGAACGAACAAGGGATTTACACCCATCCTCAGACGATGATGAAATCCATATAGCAACGTCCCGAACAACGTCATGCATCTTCACATGTATCCCATAGAGACCTTCTTCCAACAAACAAGAATCCTTCAGATTTTCAATCAAAGAAATGCCTTCGTCCATATTAGCCCAATTCTGTCCTACATCTATCAAACCTTCTGCCCGCCAGTATTGTACTAAGTTTTCTATTCCAATTTCACAGTCCTCGGGAAATAGACAGCAATATAAGAAACAGGATTTTATGTTGTTACCTTCTAATGAGTCGTAACTCAACTTCAACGGCTTATAGACCTCATCCTCAATTCCTCCTATAGAAGGCACTGATCTTTGCAACTCCTTTAACGCATGCCTCCACAACTCGACCTTCGTCTTTTTTCTCATGGCAGCTCCCACGGTGATGATGGCTAGTGGTAATCTGCAACATTCTTTTACAATTGCTTCTGCTAATGGTTTAATTTCTTCCAGATGAGCCACATCCCCTGCCTTTTGACAAAACAATTGCCATGCTTCAACATCATTTAAAACTTCTACTTTGATATCGAGATCGGTTGTCATAGTCCTACAGACTTCCATAAGTCGAGAAGTCAATATGATCTTACAGCCTTTATGAACTTCAGGCACTGGGACACCCAAAGTGTCTAAATCAATTTTTGCCCAAACATCATCAAGAATAAGTAGAAATTTTTCTTCTTTCTTAAGCCTTTCATAAAGCCGACTGGCCATTCTCTGCACGCTTTCTTCCATTTTCACCTCCAAATCTAATCTTTCAGCTATTTGTTTCTGGACATTTTTAATGACCAAATTCTTGGAAACGGTGGCCCAAATGACAATGCCAAAAGGCTGTGTAGAAGACTTTCCGAGCTCATTATTCAAGTTCTTCACCAGAGTAGTCTTGCCAACTCCTCCTAGTCCCCAAATACCAATCCTTTTGAATCCATCACCCAATGCCTTCATAGTCTCGTCTAATTTTTTTGATGCGGTTGTTTGACCTTGAATTGAAGGGCCAGGAATACACTCCACTGCTCTGGGAACTCTAGTAAGACAAACCACACCAGAGTCAAAACTTGCAGCTACAGGAAGAAGCCTTCTGATCTCTTTCAGAGTTTCTTCCACCTCCCTGCTCGCTCTATACCGCTTTCTGCAATTTAAGAAACATCGAGAAGGCCTTTTGTTGTTGAACATTTGTCCTTGAATTGCCTTGACTCTAGGCTGAAGCGTTTCCACGTCCATAAGCCAAATTACGACTTGAGCTTTGATTTCTTTTCCTTCTTTCTTCGCTGCTTCCGTTTTACGTTCGACTTCTTCTATATGAACCGTAAGGCTTTCCATCTCCTTCTCAACAGCAGCAAGATTTGAATGCAAATTAAAAGTGGTGTTGGTCTTAGAACTGACACAACTACAGAGAAGCTCGCTAGTTGTTGTCACTAGTGCACCGACAGCTGCGGCCACCACTTCCAAGCCGGACATTGAAAATATTTTGAATAAGCAAAAGGATCTAGACAGACAAACCTATCGTGGCTACACCATAGCAGGAGCCAGAGTATATCTCATAATGCTTGAGCCTGCCACCATGCCTCTGCAGTGATTTTTCTAGCTGAGATTCTGAATTGAAGAAAGAACAGAGATATGCCTCTAGTCAGGGAGAAGAGAGAGGCGTGGCCATGGTCCATGGAGCTCAGAGAAAGAAAAGAATAGAAATAATGAGGCAGCTGAAGTGAAGTGAGAAAGGTAGAGACTTAGACAGAGAAAATTGGGGAAGGAGGTGGCTGAAGTGAGTAGTGAGAAGCGTAGAGGCAGAGAGATTTGGGGAAGGGGGCGGCTGTGAAAAGAAAAGAATAGAGAAGATGTGGTATTTATATCATGCAATTAGGGCTTTAGGATTGGATAGCCATTACACAAGGAGCGTACCGACAGCTGCACCCACAGAGAAGCTCGCTAGTTGTTGCCACTAGTGCACCGACAGAAATTTTGCTATGGGAGATGCCAGAAGCTTAAAATAATTGGCAGCCAAAGAATGAAAGAACCACAGAAAATACAAAGTTTCCACGGTCTCGCTGGCACAATGATGTAAAGAAACAGAATGAAAAGACATACAATGACTCGTTGTTGAGAGGATTACCTTCTTTCACATAAAGTATCCAGAATGGTTCCAAATTTGGGTCCCATAACCTCAACTTTTGTCTATGACTGATTGGGTTACAGAATGACTCGTGGGGTTTCACGCGTGTTTTGGGTTGGAAAATGTTTGGACTGCCATGGTCCCGTGACTTTAAAAAAGATTCCTTCCCCACTTCAATTTTAATTGCTGTTTGGATACAGCGTTTTCACCAAGCTACGCGTTTTCTTTTTCTTTTTCTTTTTTTTTTTTTTTTTTTTTTCTGCTTCGGCACGCCTAGGAAGACAAAAGGAAAAGATTCCTCTCTAAACTAATTTAGAGAAAAACTTTTTAAATTTATCAAATATTTTTATATTGAGTGTGAAATTTAAAAATCTAATCGTTGGATTGCATGTTCTTATTATATTATTTATGCTTGCAAAATTTCAAGAAAATTAAAAATCAATTGCTATGTCATCAAACAAATGTTAAAATTTTAAGTTTTTGTAATCTAAAATTGTGTATAAAAAATAAGTTCATTGATCAAATAGTAAATAAAATCCAATTTGAACGAAATTTGATATGCATGTTAAGAACATAAGGAACATGAAATTCAACGGTTAGATTTTCAAAATTTACACCTAAAAAAAAGATATATGATAAGTTTGAAGGGTTTCTCTCCAAACTAGTTTGGAGAGAAATTTTGTTTGGGACGAAATCTACTATTTATGAACAGTAGCTATATTTTGTTGACTTTTCAACTTTTTTTTATCACATTTGTGGGTCTCGTGTACTGTTCATGAGACCCACAAACTTCACTTTTCAGTAATTTTTTAATTAAAAATGGGTCTCACGGTACTATTCACGTATTTAAAAATTATTTTGTTACAGTATTTAGTGCTTTTAGTTTTCAGCAATAAGTTCTATCCAAGACATAGTCAAACTAATGAGTTAGAGCAACCACACCAGTTCAGCTAAAATTTTGTAAAATAAAAAAAAAGTACAACTTTTATACATTTTATGCAAAAAAACACCCACATCAGCGGGTGTATAAATGGGCAAAAATATGAAAACCCATAAACGAGCTACGGTACCCGTGTAAATATACACGGGTACTGTAGCTCATTTATTCAGTTGTTTAATATTATTTGTACAGTATAAAAATCATTTTTGCTCTTTTTTTTATCTCTCCTCTCACTGAGCAATGCCACGCCACTCTCAGGTCTCATCTCTTCTCTTTTCCTCCTTTCATTCTTGAGCTATTCCTTTCATCTTCTCTCTTCGTCTGCTTCTTATTTTTGTTCATTCTCATCACCACGAGAAGCAAAATATGATCGGTTTGGGGGTTTTGCAGCCACAGACTCATCTTCTCTATTGACAGACTTTGGGGCTAATTTCTCTAAAAAGGTATGGGTTTTTCTCATTAAGATTTTAGGGTTTCTTGGGAGTTTCTCTAAACTAATTTTTGGGAGTTTCTCTAAACTAATTTTTTTTTAGGGTTTCTTAGGAGTTTCTTGTTTCAAATTTTTCTAGTTTGGGTTTTTTTTTTTAGGGATTCTTCGGAGCACACCTTGCTTCTCCCCTGTTTTCAGACTGATTGAACAGAGAAAGAGAGAGAGAGAGAGAGAGAGATATTCCAATGGAAATGGGTTTTTGGACTGATTGAACAGAGAGAGAGAAATATTCAAATGGAAATGGGTTTTCAGACTGACCCATGACTGAACTCCTTTAAAGACCGCAGCTTCATAGTAAGTTCCCTTTTTCTTTTTCTTTTTGGCTTCTATGTATTTTTTAAAAAACATTTGTGTTCATCACACCGCAGCTTCGTTTGTGAGTTTGACATTGTATTATCAACATAGCATTATGCATGAATGCCATATATTTGTAGTTGCACTTGTTTTTTTTCTTACTTTTAAGCCAATGTGTCAACTGTGGTCTATAAGTAGTGAGTGGAATTTGATAATTGGAATTGGTTTTTTATCTGGGTTTTGAGTGACTGTTAGAGCTCGAGTTGGGCATTTGATGTTTATTTGATAAATTTATGCACTTGGAAAATACCAATTGCTGTTGGTAAAGAATTAAATGGTTATTGGGGTAAAATCATGTTCTATTGATAAATTGGCTTCAATCCTAATCAAATAAAGTTGATACAGATAAAGTTTTTCTCCCCATTATAAAGGAATTAAGGTTCTCTTCTCTATGTGCACATTGTTCTCTAATCATAAATTCAGAATTTTTGAGTGGTGAACTGGGCGGGCTTACTGCAGTATAGGGATGGCGCTGGGTATGTGTCATGGTTGTGGAATAGTGTGGTGGTGGTTTGAGGTTCCATACTCTAAGAGCTTTTTTGCTTGCCTTGAGTGAAAACTTGGAATAAAATATTCTGGTCTGCAATTAAATTTTATCTTAAATGAAAGTGGGGTTTTAGAAAATACACCCACCGATGGGTCACTATTCGGCGGTATGGTGGGCGGCGAGACCAATCCGTCGGCGTTCGTCGGAGCCACTATTTTGGCGATTCGGCCATCGAACCTCCACCACAAGCGGCTCCATTGGCCGGACCACCGGTATTGGTAGTTTTCTTAAAATATAAGTCTAAATTAAAAAAGTATGACCATTAGGGAAATTAATAAAAAATTGATGAAGAATGAATATTTTATTGAAAAGTCTTGTAAAATAGATAAACTGATATGGGTGTTTTGTAAAAGTAATAGTGTAAAATAGAAAAAGTAGGTTTTTTGTGTAAAATAGAGAGAATCTTTTACACGAGCAGATGTGGCTGCTCTTATACAATTACAATGACTTAAAAAAATAATAATTGAAGCCTATAAAGGTTTCTCTGACAGCTAGGGTTTAGGGTTTCCTCTACCTTAACGTCTGTAGAATTATGTCCCTAGCTTAGTTTAGGTTTTCTTTCCCTTCAGACTCTGGTGAGGCTAGTAGGACGATGAGTTTCTGTGGTTGGGTAAGTGTTTTCTGTTCGGTTTGGTTGTTTGGCTGTCTGTGTGGTTATGGCTGGACTCGAGGAGATGTGGGCTCGTTTTCTTTGGTCAAGGAGGAAGAATGGGGCACCAAAGTAGTTGGACAGGAGGAGACTATCATCCATCGTTTGGATGGTAAATTCTTCACAAAACGGGTCTTGAATGTCGATGCCGTAGAACGCACGTTTAAACCTCTGTGGAGATCTAGGGGGGAACTTAAAATCCGAGACATGGGAGATAACATACTTCTATTTGAATTTGAGGACTGTCTTGATCTTGAACGTGTACTGGAATTTGAACTGTGGTCATATGATAAACATCTGGTGGTCTTTTAGAGAACTTTGGTTGCTGAGGCGGCTCCCTCTCTTGATTATTCTTGCTCTTCGTTTTGGATTCAGCTTCATAATGTCCCTAAACATCTATTAACATCGAAAATTGGTGAATCGGTGGGTAGGACCTTAGGTACGGTGCTTCAAGTGGCTAACCCGGAAGATGATGGGGCAAGGGGAAAATTCTTGAGGGTCCGAATCAGCTTAGACGTATCACAACCTTTACCGAGGTGTTGCAAGCTTTGGGCAGAAGGGAAACTTGTGGGTTGGGTAGGCATAAAGTACGAGTGGCTCCCTAACTTTTGCTATTAGTGTGGTTGAGTCAACCATGGAGAAAGAAATTGTGAGATGTGGCTGCGTAGCATAGTTTTAAAAACCGGACCGGACCGGCCGGTCCGACCGGTTCAACCGGAAATTTGTTATAATCCGGTCTGGTTATGAAAAATAATCGAAAAAGACTTAAAAACCGGAAATATTCAAAAACCGTCCGGTTCAACCGAAAAACTGGAAACCAGTGTGATTGAACCGGTTTTGCAAAATTGCTGAAACAGATCCGCAATGGAGCTTTTTTTGCAGTAAAAATCTTTTTTTTTTTTCTCATATCTGCTAATGGTGATGACAGATTTACGCAATAAAGTATTTTTTCTTAAGATTGGCTATGCTTGAAAGATAAAAAATGACTGAATATTCATGCTTGGCGTTCAAATTAGCATCTTGGAATAGTATCTACAATCTACAGATCTCCAGTGAGAAAGAGAGGAATGAGAGGAACTGATGAGGTATTGCAGAGATAAACAATAGATCTAACTTCCTTTTTTTTTTTTAGAATCAAAAAGAGTAATATATACTTACTTTCCTTGTAACTGTGAAGAAATATTTGAAATAAATGCAAAGTGGAATAGATCTAACTTCCTAACAGATAGGGAGATGTGGATTCTGCGGAGGACATAGGGTCCATTTGGATAGAACTTATTACTGAAAACTGAAAACTGAAAACTGAAAATTGAAAACACTGTAGCAAAATAATTTTAAAATGTGTGAATAGTACCGCGGGACCTATTTTTAATAAAAAAGTTGTTGAAAAGTGAAATTTGTGGGTCCATGAACAGTGCACGAATGCACTGTTCACAGAAGATTGGGTCAACACTTGCGGCTGGAGGGAAAAAAAAAACTGAAAACGCAGACGCAAGAATAAGTGCAATCCAAACGCCCTCATAATCACTGAAGACTGGAAAAATAAGGTCTCTTGATGGTAAGCAAAGTGGAGAGCGGAGACTTGCATTAGGGAAAAAAAGAAGAAGTGAACGTGTGGCTAGGAGTTGGAGTGGGAAAGTGGATTGGTAAGAGTAATAAGTCAGTGACTTGTCTAGTCACCTGACTTTGTGTTTTTTTTTTTTTTAATTTAAATTTTCTTTAATAAATTAATTGTTAAAGTATACTATTATTTATATAAACTAAAAGATGAAACTTAAATAGTTAAATTTTTTATTCTTTGTCAACCATTACTCAAAAGAAAAGAAAATTCCAATCAGTCCAGTGATTTCAATTTTCTTAGAGACAAATGAGGCTTGTGTCTTAAAACTTAGTAGTTATCTGTTTGAAATTTTAAAATTTATTTGCTATTTAGATGTAATGAACTTATTTATTATTTGTCATTTGGATGTAAATGTAATGACTAATGAATTTATTTATTTGGTTTTGTTGAAAATTTATTATGTTAAGGATGATTGTTTTATAATGTTATTATGTTACATTCTTTAAAAAAAAATGTTATATATTTGTATTTTTTTTTAAAGGAAATATATTTATTACTATTGGTTGGATAGTTTTAGTATATTAAAAAATTATTAATTATTTATATAATTTAAATAAATAATAATTAAATTATTTATAACGTCACCGGTTTAACCATCGATTGGACCCCGGTCCGACCTAAAAACCGATAATTAGCCCCTCGACCGGTTCTTTCACCGTACCGGTTTTTAAAACCATGCTGCGTAGTAAGGGTAGTTTACGAAAGGAGGATCAACAATATAGAGATTGGCTTCGTGCGGATTCAGTGAGGGTTGTTCATAAAACAGTGGCAATTATTCTAGGAGTAACTCGCAATAAAGTACCGTGGCAAAAGCACCAATATCCAAACCTAATCCCATCGTAGTGAGGTTGAAAGGTCCATGCAGTCTACAGTGTGGGTGCTCACGAGGAAGCAAGGGAGAATGAAGGCAGAGGGATTGAATCAGCGGTACCTAATCTCGGTAATCTAGGGTTGGTGGATGTAGTACAGCAAGGAAGCTTCGGCACTGGGATTGATCATACTGTGTGGTTGGTGAAGGAATCTGTTGGACTCTTAATTTTCAACCCTACGGACTCTAGGATTACAATGGAGGAACAGGACAGCCATGACTTTGTCCAATCAGCTCAGCCAATCATTCTAGTTGATAATTCATCTGAGATTCCAGGCCCAACTATTTTGACTAGGGCATGGAAGAGACTAGCTAGGAAGGTGGGTAAGGTTCCTAAGGATACTGATGAAGGCCGTATGTTCATGACAGTGGAGAACAAAGTGGACAATAGGAAGCGTCGCATGAGCATTGATCTCGAGGAACAAGTGGAAAGTAAAAAACGCTGCATGGATTTATGTGTTAGGATGGAGGACCAAAATATTGAGGTGGTGGCTGCACGGCAGCACCACCAAGCATTATGAGTTGCCTAAGCTGGAACTGTCACGAGCTTGGGAACTCACAGACAGAAGATGAGCTTGTTGCCCTAGTGACAACAAACGATCCCAAAATAGTTTTCTTAATGGAAACTAAAGCTGAAAATTTTATTTTGGATAGAATTGGTAGAAGGATCCATTTTGCTAATCTCTTTTTTGTTCCACATGTCAATACAGGTGGGGGTCTTGCTTTGTTTTGGAAGTCTGATGTGGATGTTACTATTCAGACCTCTTCTGATCGCCACATTGATGCTGTAATTAACCAAGGAGTGGATGACGCCTAGCGGTTCACGAGTTTTTACGGAGATCCTAACACTACTAGCCAGGAAAACTCTTGGGATTTACTTCAATCATTGAGTCATCGTTACAATTTGCCTTGGGTGTGCATGGGCGATTTCAATGAAATTTTGTTTGCCAATGAGAAATTGGGTTGGTTAGAAAGGCCGGAGAGACAAATGCAGGGATTCCAGGATGCTTTGGATTGTTGTGGTTTGAAGGATCTTGGTTTTACTAGATTTCCCTACACTTGGTGCAGTAGAAGACTTGGTGACCAAAATACTTGGATTCGACTGGATAGGGCTGTGGCAAGTGTAGATTGGATCCTTCGCTTCCCAGCATTCCATATTCATCATCTTGATGCTTTTCATTCTGATCATAAATCCCTTCTACTTTGCTCAAATTCTGAATTTAAGTGCTTTTACAGGAAAGGTCATCCTTTTTCGCTTTGAAGCCATGTGGCTAAAAGATAGCACTTGTGAAGATGTAATAAAACAATCTTGGGAGGGTGATCCAGCGCCTAATGTGGAGTGGGGTTTTAATAGGAAGATCACAGCTTCTCAAGATAATTTGAGAGTATGGAATAAGAATTGCTTTGGGCATGTGCGTAATACTTTGGCAAAGAAGCTTAAGGATTTAAAGTGGGCCGAAAAGGAGGGTTGCTATGTGTCAAATCCGGGGAAGATTTATAAGCTAAGGGATGAAATTCAGAACCTTAAATGTCGAGAAGAAAGTATATGGAAGCAACGGTCTCTCAATGCTTAGCTTAAGGAAGGAGATAGCAACACAAGCTATTTCCATTGCCGAGCAAACCAACAGAATCAACATAATTTCATATCAGGTTTGGAGGACAATGCCGATGTGTGGGGGTAGAAGATAAAAACCAATTGGGTGGTATTATTGAGGAGTATTTCAGGTCCATTTATTCTTCCTCAAACCCTTCTGATTTTGACAATATTTTGCAGGGCATTCATCCAGCTAATACCGAGGAAGCAGATGAGTTGTTAGGCCGTGATTTTCATGCAGATAAGGTTGGGGTAGCACTCAAACAAATGGCTTCCCTTACCGCTCCTAGACTCAATGGGATGTCACCTATATTTTCTAAGTCCTTCTGGCATATTGTTGGGGAGGATGTCACTGTGGTGGTGCTTAAAGCTCTTAACATAGGTGTGGTTTTAGATTCCTTAACTCAACTTTCATTGCTTTAATTCCGAAAATAAAGCATCCTAAGAAAGTTTCTGATTTTCGGCCTATTAGTTTGTGCAATGTTGTTTATAAATTGATTTCAAAGGTTGTGATTAACCGTTTGAAAAAATTTCTAGCTATTGTTATTCCTAAATCTCAGAGTGCTTTTTTGTCTGGGCAACTTAAAACTGATAATGTGCTTGTGGCCTTTGAAACGCTTCATTATCTTAAAAAAAAAACCCAATGGAAGGTGGGTCAAACGACTCTTAAGCTTTATATGAGTATAGCTTATGATAGGGTGGAATGGGAATTTTTTGAGAGAATCATGCGCCATTTGGGTCTTGGAGATAGAATGGTGAACCTTATTATGTCATGCATAACGTCTATCTCTTATTCTGTGCTCCTTAATGGTCAGCTTGTGGGATATATTAAACCGGAGAGAGGTTTACGCCAAGGTGATCCTTTATTGCCTTATCTTTTTCTTATGTGTGCAATGGGACTCCAAAGCTTGTTACATAAAGCAGAGATGGAAGGGCGTATCCAAGGTGTAGCTATTTGTCGGAATGGACCTAGGGTCTCCCATTTAGTTTTTGCTGATGATAGTATTTTATTTTGCTGGGCGAAAGAGGAGGAATGTCAGAAGATATTGGACATTTTGGCTATCTATGAGATAGAGTCGGGACAGAAAATTAATAAAAACAAAACTAATATTTTTTTTTCAGTTCCAATACCACTTCGGTTATGAAGACTCGGATCTAAAATATTTTGGGTGTCCCCACCATTTGCCAGTATGAGAAATACTTGGGTTTGCCAGCTCTTGTGGGTGTCGGGAGCGAAAAAGTTTCTTTTCCGACAAATGAGATTTATGTTGGGTCGGGGGCCTAAACCGAAACTAGACTATGGGCTGATGCATGACCCAAAGGCTATCGACGAAGATCCAAATAATTCACTATATTTTTATGCCTTGGTCCTAGATTGAGACTTACAAGAATGGACCATAAACAATCCCTACAGTAGACACATCAGCGTGGTTAAAAAGCATATTGTAAGAAATAGCTCGGCAGTGAAATTTTTCTGCAGAAAATAACCCAGTGGTAAAGTGTTTCTGTAGAAAAAGTAACCTAGTGGTAAAGAGCTTCTACAGAAAAAGTAACCCAGCTGTAAAGTGCTTCTGTAGAAAATAACCCAGTTGTAAAGTGCTTCTGTAGAAAAAGTTACCCAATTGTAAAGTGCTTCTGCAAAAAATAACCTAGCTATAAAGTGCTTTTGCAGAAAAGTAACCTAGCAGTAAACTGCTTCTGCAGAAAATAACCCAGCGGTAAAATGTTTCTACAGAAAAGTAACCCAGCAAAAAGTGCTTCCGCAGAAAAAGTGACCCAGCAGTAAAGTAAAACGAAATAAACTTCCAGCTGTTAAGTATTTCACAGATTAAGGGAAACATCCATATTCTCAGACTCATCATCTGTTAGCTTTGGAAAAGAGTCTTGTAACACAATAATATGAGGAAAAAATTCTATAGTAACAGTTACATCATAACCATCAATAGTAAACGAGTAAGTAAATATCATGGGTTCCATAATAACAAGTAATGAGAAAAGCTTAGTGTGAGATGAAGGGAGAGAGGGGATCCCAGCTAGCGCAGCAAGATCATTATGGTGCTAAGGCATACTCGTGGATGTAGTATATATAATAAGTAGAGAGAGTCATTTGAGAGTAGTATGAGTAATGAGTGAGAGTGTATAGTAAGGCTGCTGGGACTTTCTGTTGGGGGTAGCTGTGTGTTTTTAAGTGGAAGTATGAGGGGTGTTTTTGAGCTATAAGCTGAAGAACTCTGTTTCTATGCTTGAAGCTGAGAGCTTAGTGACTTAGAACTTTGCTAGAGTTTAGAGAAAGCTAAAACGAGGAGTTAAGGAAGAGTTCTTCCCTATGAGTATATTTCTCAGTGTGTTCTTGTTCTCCCCTGAAGCATTAATGGAGAGTTCCATTTATAGTTGGGTTTTAGGGGGTAATTAGCAAATAATTTTTGCTAAATCTTTCTCAATCTTCAGAAAATCCTTAGAGAATCATTCCTAGGATTTTAGCTAAAAGTAGTAAGTTCAACTTTTAGAAGATTCTTGTTGTTTTGGGTAATAACAGCTGGGATTCTGACTCAGCATTTAATGTTGATTGGCCTTGGCTAATAGGATTAGAGCATACATTAGGCTAATGATCTTGGTTATGCTGCTACTAGATTCAAAGCTCCCTAGGGTAGATTGTGTCACCCCAAGCCAGATGTCAACCTTGGAGCCCTTGCTAGGAATTCTGCTGGGCTCCCCTTGGTGCCTTCCAAATCACATTTCCCTAAGTTTGCCAATTTGAGGTTCATGTGCATGGTCCACGAACCAGAGAATACACATTTTTAGCATGAAAATGAGCTGATTTCAAGTTGTTTCAAGAGCTTTAATGGCCTGGTCATGGCTGCTCTTGATGCTTAACCGAATGGGCTAGAGGAGAAAGAAAGGACAGCTGGCTGAAGTCTTTCAGCTTTCTGTCAAGTCAGCTTCAGCTTTATGTCTCATGAGAAATGATGAAATTTCAACTTGTGAAGGAAGGGTTCTACCTCTGATGGACACGTGTCCTCTTCTGACCTAATTGGACAAGTTGGAACCTAATGGCAGTAGACTCCAGCTGTTGAATTGTATTGAGTTTTGGCTGATTAGCTCACGTGAGCTTCAGCTACTGGGATTTGTGTACGGGCTGGGCTGGCCCAGCTAGGCTTTGTTGTTAAGCTTCTTTGGGCTTGGTTATCCCTACAAAATGAAGAGTTTTGCCATGTGTGATATACATGGGCTTTTATAAATTTTATAGAGGAGATATTTCTTGAGAAGTGAGTATTTATATTTCCCATGAGTGAGGGATTTAGTATATGTAAAACAAGTGTTAAGATAATATTTGAGTTTTGTTAATATGTGCCAAAATAGCATTTGGGCTTTGTAAAATAATTGCCATAATAATGTTGGGCTTTTAAATATAGTTGCCAAAATAATATTGAGCTTTTAGAAATAGTGCCAAATTAATATTTTGGGCTTTATGAAATAGTGCTAAATTAATATTTGGGCTTTGTAAAATAGTTGCCAAAATAATATTTGGGCTTTGTAAAATAGTTGTCAAATTAGTATTTGGGCTTTGTGAAATAGTTGCCAAAATAATATTGGGCTTTTAGAAATAGTGCCAAATCAATATTTGGGCTTTGTAAAATAGTGTCAAATCAATATTTGGACTTTGTAAAATAGTTGCCAAAATAATATTTGAGCTTTGTAAAATAATACCAAATTAGTATATAGACTTTTAGAAATAGTTGTCAAATTAGTATTTGGGCTTTGTTAAAATAGTGTCAAATTAGTATTTGGGCTTTTAGAAATAGTTGCAAAATTAGTATTTGGGCTTTGTTAAAATAGTGCCAAATTAGTATCTAGGCTTTGTTAAAATAGTTGCCAAAATAATATTTTGGCTTTTAGAAATAGTTGCCAAATTAATATTTGGGCTTTGTTAAAATAGTGCCAAATTAGTATTTGGGTTATGTGAAATAGTTTGAGATTTTGTAAAAATATTACCGTGTAGCAACGAACTTAGAGGTGCTGTGTAGCAACAGACTTAGATGTGTCGTATAACAACGGGCTTAGTAAGGTGCCGTGTAGCAACGAGCTTAGAAAATGTGTCATGTAGCAACGGACTTAGAGGTACCGTGTAGCAATGGACTTAGAGGTGCCGTGTAGCAACGAATTTAGTAAGGTGTCGTGTAGCAACAGGCTTAGAAAAGGTGTCGTGTAGCAACGGACTTAGAAGTGCCTTGTAGCAATGGGCTTAGTAAGGTGCCATATAGCAACGGGCTTAGTAAAGGGTTTTGTTAGGCCTTCTGGGTCTTGCCCATAAGTTAAATGATTTTGGGCTTTTTTGTGGAGGAAGTATAATTTTGTAGCCCAATGTTGGTAGCAATGTGATGGGTGTTTTTGTGAAAACTCAAGTTGGACAATGGGTAATATTTTGTGAGAGGGTCCAAGGTAATTTGTGGGGCTTATATATAGGGAATATTTGTGGGAGCCCAATAATATGGAGAATATTTAAGTAATATGTGGAAAATATTTATGTGGGCTTCAAAATAGTTCTTGGGCTTATGTGGGTATTTTTGTGAGTGGGCTAAAGAAATTAGAGCCCAAAAATTTGTACCTCAACAGTGGGAAGGGCTAAGAAACAAAGTTTTATTTATATCAAGGAAAGGGTGTGGAAGAAACTTCAAGGGTGGAACGAAAAACTGTTGTCTCAGGCTGGTAGGAAAGTGCTCATCAAATCAGTCATACAAGCAATTCTCACGTACACAATGAGTTGTTTTAAGCTCCCTAAAGGATTGATTAAGGAATTGGAAGTCATGATTCGAAAATTTTGGTGGGGTTACAGTGGTGGAAACAAGAAGACTCATTGGGTTAAATGGGATGGACTTTGTGAGGCTACGGAGGTTGGTGACATGGGGTTCAAGGAAATTGAGAAATTTAATGATGCATTATTGGCCAAACAAGTTTGGCGGATGATTAATAATCCTGATTCGCTTTGTCATCGTGTATTCAAGGCAATATTTTTTTCCAAATTGCTCTATTCTTGAAGCAAGAGACTCTATTGTGGGATCTTATGCGTGGAAAAGCATCCTAAGTGCTAGGGATTTCATTCGCAGGGAGCTAGTTTAGAGGGTAGGAATGGGGGAAAAAGTGAGGATAAAGGAGGATAGGTGGTTGCTAAATAAAGCTAATAGCTCTATTATTTCACCTCTTTCCCAGGTTACAGCGGATCCAAGAGTGAGTTCTCTTATTGATCAGGACAGATTCATGTGGAAAGAGGAGGTTGTGTGGAATTTATTCCTTCCCTATGAAGCCAAATTAATTATGGGCATTCCCTTAAGTTTTCGGCGCCCCCTGGTCGCATTGCTTGGATACACACTCCCTCGAGTATGTTCACCACTAGTAGCACCAATAAAATGCTTGTTTCTTGTGATTCTATGTCCATTGCTGGTAGTTCAAATATGGATAATCAAAAGAAGTTTTGGAAGAGCCTTTGGCAACTCTAGGTGCCTAACAAAATTAAGCATTTTGTGTGGAAGGCATGTAATGATGCTTTGCCAACAAAGGAGAACATGCACCGTCGTCATGTCACAGTTGCTAACACTTGTGATCTGTGTAGAGAACATTCTGAGGACACCGTTCATGCACTCTGGCTGTGCAAGGAAATTGCTTGTGTTTGGTCTTCTTTGGAGTGGTTCCATCAAGCAATCCCTGTTCAACCGGCAAATTTCAAAAAGTTATTGGCCAGGTTTATGTAGTGCCAAGATGAGTATAAAGCCGAATTTTTCGTTATTGCAGCGTGGTGTGTTTGGAAGGCGAAATGCCATTCATTTCAACCGAGCTGTCCGCCTCGTGGCTAGCATTTGCAGGGAAGCAAGCAACATTCTTCAGGAGTTTCTTAATGCTCGAGAGGTTGAGTTGGTTCCCCCTCATCCTCAGGTCATGCAACAATGGCGTCCTCCTGACCCTAACATATACAAGGTTAATTTTGATGCAGCAGCGTTTTAGGCCTCAAATCTAGCGGGAGTGGGTGTGATTGTTCGTGACAACTGGGGAGATCCTATTGAGGCATTGTCTATGCCTGTTCCTTTCAGTAAATCTGTGGCGGAGTTGGAAGCCTTGGCCTGTCAGCAAGCAGTTCAGTTTACTTTGGAGATTAGTCTAACTCGAGTGGTGGTTGAAGGGGATTCTACTATTGTCATTGAGGCGCTTATTAATGGTTCGGGTCAGTTTGCCAGTTATGGGAACATTCTTAGGGACATTCATTTCCAAGCAGCTTGTTTTCAACATGTTGAGTTTCATTATATTAGTCATGTTTGTAATTCTGTTGCTGATGCGTTAGCAAAGAAGGCTAGTTTTGCTTTAGGGCTTCAGGTGTGGTTGGAAGACTTACCTGATGATATTGCCCCTCTTGTGTTTAGAGATGTTCATTGATTTTGTTTTTGAATGAATTTCCTAGGTGTATGGTCTGGCTTCTCAAAAAAAAAAAAAAGTTGAAAACTTACAATTTCTTTCTTTCATTCTACACTTTCTAGAGTAGTATTTTAGTTCCTCACATGCTAAGCCTTAGTCCTTGGTCCTTGGTCCTTGGTCCTAAGTCTAGGCCCACTTTAATGGTTCTTGGGCTACACTTTAAGGGCCCATTCCAAGACTTTAAAAAACACACTATTGCTATTGCTTTGTTGCTAGGGTCCTAGTCCTAAGTTTGGGCCGACATCTATACCGCGCCGAGATGCCTAATAAATGGAAAACGGTCACATATAAGCCCAATCAGCAAATACTAATTATTTAAACACTTAAGTGTACGAAAAGTAATTGGAGATCTCAAATTCTCAGGTAATTCTACCATACCCCCTTTTATTTTTTTGGGATACGGTACCCATTAATAAGTAACCTGCTATACTAGGTTACCAAATTCTCACATTTGATAGTTCTATCTTTACATTGTGCAGTTTCAACATCACATGTGACAGTTCTTTTGTCACATTTGGTGGTTCCTTTTTCTTCCACATTTGATGGTTTCATCCTTACATTGTGCAGTTCCAACATCACATGTGACAGTTCTTTTGTCACATTTGGTGGTTCCCTTTTTTTCACATTTGATGGTTCCATCCTCACATTGTGCAGTTCCGACATCATAATTGACAGTACTTTTGTCACATTTTGTGGTTTTCTTATTTTTCTCTCACATTTGACGGTTTTATCCTCACATTGTGCAGTTCCAACATCATATGTGACAGTTCATTTGTCACATTTGGTTGTTCCCTTATTTTTTCTCATATTCGACAGTTCCCTTCTCACATTGTGCAGTTCAAACATCACATTTGACAATACTTTTGTTACATTTGGTGGGTTTTTTCTCACTTTTGACAGTTTCATCCTTATATTGTGTAGTACCAACATCACATGTGACTATACTTTTGTCACATTTGGTGGTTCCTTTATTTTTTTCTCACATTTTTCGGTTCCATCCTCACATTGTGCAGTTCTAACATCACATTTGACTGTTTTTTTCTCACATGTGGCAGTACTAACATCACATCCGACTGTGCTTTTGTCACATTCGATGGGACCCTTTTTTTTTCTCACATTTGACAATTTCATTGTCATATTGGGCAGTACTAACATCTCATGTGACTATACTTTTATCACATTCAATGGTTACCTTTTTTTTCTCTCACATTTGACAATTTCGCCAAATTAGACGGTACCAACATCGCATATGACAAAATTACCCCTTGAAACTCTAAAAAATTATTGTGATACCCTTAAAACCTAAAAAATGACTGATATACCCTTAGAACCTATAAAATGACTAAAATGACCCTAAAACCTAAAAAATGACCGAAATACCCTCTAATACCCTTAGAACCTAAAAAATGACCTAAATGACCCTGAAATCTATAAAAAAAAAAGGTCCGAAATGACCTTGTAACCTAAAAAGTAATTAAAATACCCTTAGAACCTAAAAAACGACCGTAATGCAACTAAAACCTAAAAAATGACCGAAATACCCATAGAACCTAAAAAATGTCCGAAATGACCATAAAACCTAAAAAATGACCGAAATACTCTTAAAACCTAAAAATAACCCTAAAACCTAAAAAATGACTAAAATGATCTTGTAACCTGAAAAGTGATTGAAATACCTTTAGGACCTAAAAAATAACCGTAATGCACTTGAAACTTAAAAATGACCAAAATACCCTCAAAACCTATAAAATGACCAAAACACCCCCTGAAACCGTATAAAATTACTGAAATACCCTTAGAACCTACAAAATGACAGAAATGACCGTGAAACCTAAAAATGACCGAAATGACCCAGAATGTTGAAACCTGAAAAATGATTGAAAAGCCCTTAGAACCTAAAAAAAAAACCATCCCTGGTGTCATTAAGAGATTTTGCATATTTTATGGAATTAGGGTTTTGATCCTAACCTTCCAGTTCCACTATATCAAAGTGATTTTGATTTTTTTGAGAAACATTCCCCGGTGAGTAAAGCCACGAGACGGAGATGGAGAGATCACCCAAGTAAGAGAAGAGAAGTGATTTGAGAGAGGAGAACACAAGAGAGTCGAGAGCTCAAATGAAAAAGTATATGACTTTGTGTTTTTTTTTAGCACGTACCGTACCCACCAAAAAAAATATGGGTACCATAGAATGACCCTAGATTCTCTCTCTGACAATAGTCAAAACCCCTAAACCCCTAAATTGATTTCTGCCGTTTATTTATTTATATTTTAAAAATAGTGTTATAAAAACTCGCCACCGACTTCACGCCAAGGTCCACTCTCTGGTTCAGCCGCTTATTATCTCCCTCTCTGTCTCCTTCAGTCACGTCAGAACTCTGTTATCTCTAATCTCATCCCTCTGCTATCTCTCTGAAATCCCCAGACCTCTGTTCACTCTCCCTCGCTCAAGGTAATGTATTGGGCGATATTGTTTTTTGTGTGTTCTGCGATATATGTTTGCTGTTTTTGTCTAGGTGTGACTCCTTTTCCCAATTTTTACACTGAGTTTTTCTAGATTGGTTTTGGGTATTTCGCTTTGAATGTTAAGGGTTCGTGGGATTCGTGTATTTGATTATGGGTTTTGTGGTGTTTGGATGATGGTTCCAGTGCATTTGATATGGGTTTCTTGTATTTGATTATGCTTCTGACGTATTGGACGATGGATCTGATTATGATGGTTCTGAATAATTTGATAGTGCTGTTGATTTTGGTTTTTTGATCCGTGAGCCTTTAAATTCTGGATATTAATTCGAAATTCTTAAGGAATTTTTAAATTCTGATTCTTTGAGATTGTGTATTTGAAATTTTAGTGGAAACTGAGCTATGGGTTTGAATTTTTTAGGATTCATATGTTAGATATTGGGATTGGTATTGATGGTGAGGTCGGTTTGTATACTAGAAAGTAGATTAATTGAATCACAATGGTCTTTGAATATAACCTTGAATAATAAGTCTTGGCATGGTTTCTACTAATTGTATAAAACTGTATTTTACCCATTCAATAGTTTGTTTATTTATTTATTTATATATTATTTCTTAATAACGCTTCAATACTTTTTTGTCTCAGCTCAAAAAAAGCGGCTTTGTCTACTTCATCCTCCTTCTCATCGATGGAAAACACGTTTGAAATTTGTCTTTGTGGGAAAGGAGAAGATGCTTTTGCTAATTGTGATGATGACATTAAGTTTTATGTCATCAAGGTTCCATACGCGCACCAAGAGGGTTCTTCTTCTTCTTCTTGGACAATGAGAAAGAAAAAGGAAGAGGAAAAGGTGGAGCATCTCATACCCGTTTCGGTACAAAAGGCAGACATGCAATCACTTTGCTGTGTTAGATGGCAAACTTTATTTTGTTGCCAACGATCTTTCCTCAGACGCTCCGGTCAGAACGTCTGAAAATTTGTTATGTCGTGAAGTGTGGACCTTGGACCTTGCGCGCGCTGAGGAGGGATGGAGTCGTGCACCTCGATTGAAAACTGGGAGATGCAACCTGCATACCATCATTCTAGGTGGTAAACTATACGTTTTAGGTGGTTTTGACCTAAAAAAGAATATGCGCAATCGTTTTCCCTGGATGGAGGTTTTTGACCCCATAAAAAGAAAATGGGAACCCTTGACAAATCCTAGATTTAGCTTTAGGTCGGAACGTGGTTTACTGCATCTTTAGAGGATGAGGATAATCAAAAGATTCTTGTTGCTACAATTTCACCTGGTGGTGTGATTGCTCAAATCTATGGTTATGATGTTGCAGCATGTGTTTGGAAAAACATCTGGCTGATTGTAAGATGGGTTTTCATTGTAGGGTTGCAAGACCAGTAAGATCAATTGAAATGGATTACTTTGATTTTGGAAGTTTTGTTACTGCTGGTAGCACCCTATATTGGGCATCTAATCGGGTGGAGGATGACTATGTTTGCCGCATTAATGCATTTGATTTAGTCAATCAAAAATCTTATGAAGAAAGCCTGCACACTGGTAGTATTTTTGGGAGGCAAGAACGATTGAACTCTGTACGTCCAGATCTTCTCAATCTGCCTGATAGGAATTTTTGCCTTATCTTGCAGTCAAAGAGGATAAAGAGGATGAAGAAGAGTAGGAGATTTCATTATGCTCATTATATATATTGTGTAGTGCTTAAGGTGGACAAGGAAGAAGAAGAGGAAGAGGAAGAGGAAGAAGTCGAAGAAGAAGAAGAAGAAGAGTATGATGATGTTTACAAACACGGGTTGAGAGTTTCCATTCTGTCAGTCCATAAGTATTCCGTGGATGACTGGATACCCCTTCTTGAAAGTGTGTTAGTGTAAGTTTCTTGCTTGCTATATGTCTAATGAGGTTTATTATTTTATTTTGCCCTTTGATCTAGCCCAATAATTGCATTAGGAAGAGTTTATCTCTTTTGCAGCTGATAGTAACATTACCTTTTGTCACTTATTTGTATGCTCCATCTTGTAGGGATGAAGGATCTTATACATCAAAGAAGAGGAAACTAAAGTCATCAAATGAATGGCCTTCTATAAGAGCCTGCAGAAACTTAAGTCATCAAATGAGTGCTCTTCTTTAAGAGCCTGCAACCTATTGGAAAATTTAAAGAAAAAAAAAACAGGTATTCTCTGTTTGTTCTAATGCAATGCACTTATTATATTGATGAGACTTTTTTTTTTTTTTTCATTTTTAAAATATTAGTGGTAAGTGTTTGAGCTTGTGAATATTTTGGATATGCATTGTTACAAAAACTTTATAGTTTGAGATTATGCATGTACATTTTTTTTTAGTTGTTTGTAGTTGCTTTCACTTGCAAGGAGATTATGACAAATCATTCACAATACACATGAGATAAAGTCTAATAGAAGTAAAGTTAGATGAATAGTCTACCTATATTTATTATGCAGTCATATGAATTTAAATGCCTAACATAGACATAGTAGACTTGTTGGATTTGCAATTAATTTTGTTTTTGAATTTGGTTATTAATGTTGATGGCTTTTAGGGATTTGATTAGATGCTTTCCATATTAGTATAATTTCTAAAACTATTTAACTAGTGCTCCTGTATTGGTGAAAGACAGATGAATTTGAATAAGATACTATTTAACTAGTGCTCTTGTAATGGTGAAAGACAAATGAATTTGAATAAGATACTATTTAACTAGCGCTCCTATAATGGTGAAAGACGGATGAATTTGAATAAGAATAATATTATTATGGGTTGTGAAATGTCTCCTCTTTGTTTCCCTGCTTGATGGTGATGCCAAATGCCCCCAAGTGGTGATGCCTAGGGTTTGCAGGCAGGTTCTAGGTGGTGAAGCCTAGAGTTTGTTCTGTTCCTTTTGTTACTCTTTTATTTCCTATTTTCTACTATGTGCTGCATCAATATGCATTATTACGAGAACTTTATAGTATGAGATTATGCATGTACATTTTTTTGTGTTTTATTTGTAGTTGCTTTCACCTGCAAGGAGGTTATGACAAATCATTTACTATACACATGAGATAAAGTCCAATAGAGATAAAGTTAGATGAATAGTCTACCTATATTTATCATGTAGTCATATGAATTGAAATGCCTAACATAGACATAGTAGATTTATTGAACTTTGAATTCATTGTTTCCTCCTGTTTTTATATTTTTTTGGGGGCTGGCGGGTTGCAAAGAGGAAGAGTAGGATTTGACTAAGATGAAGAAATTTAGCATCATCGGTATACCTCCCCTAAGCGGATGATTAGGGTTTATACATGAGTTGCATGAGATTTTAATAGTAGTCATTACATAGCTTGTTAAAAGGCTAGTCTTATAATAGCTCTCCGGCTTGAGCAAATTGATCTAATTGTCACTAGTATTAGTCACAACTATTGACAGATTGTAGTGATTATAGTTTGAGATTCATACTGTAATTACAAACTAATTATTACCATTGACACATTAGATTAATTAGAATGTTATTTAGATGCCATTAGAGCATTGGCATCAGGTGTGCCAAATTTTTGGCACTTGGCACACCAAACACCAAAAACCATGCCTCATGAGGTGTTAGGGAGCTATCCATTTGATAAGAATTGCTAATAGCCATTTGATAAGCATTGTTAATTGAGTAGAGGCTGTGCTAAGTTGTATTCAATTAGTTAGTTGAATTCTGTTAGTCAGTTAGTAGTTGATGTGCTCAATTAGTTAGTTGCATTGGTTGGGTAGTTTAGGCGGGAAAATGGGATTCAATTGTATAAGAGGAGATTTCAGATGTTGAATGGGGATTATCCAGAAAATTAACCACATGCTCTTCCTATTTCTCTCTAAGTCTCTCTTTTCCTTTCTTTAAGTCTTTCCTTTGCTAAGGAGGTGGTTACCCTCGAAGTAACCAATCTTTCTTTCCCAAATCCATTTGTGGGTTTGTTGAATTTTGGTTGTTTTTATGTGTGATTTTGGTTGGTTTTTGAGATGATTTTGTTGTAAATTTGGTGGATTTGGGTTGTGCTAATGGGGGCCGGTGGGCAGTGGAGGTGGCTGTGGGTTGTGGGTTTGCTAGTTGTTCTTCAAAATCTTCCTATGAGAAAGGGAGAGACATATAAAGTGAGCTGTGGAAGAAAGAATAAAAAATTAATAAAGAAATAATATTTAAATGAAAAACTAAAGAAATAATAAATTAATAGTGAGTTATCTTGATTTTAATGGGTTTTTCTTTGTTGGGATTTGTTGCTTGCAAAAATTTGAGACAAACACAGATTTGTTTCTTGGAATTGGGTTTATTTCATTTTTAATTGAAAGTGGGTCTTGATTTTGAGCTTTTATACTGTAACAATTTGTGACATATTATTTATCTTCATTATTGCGAGTGGGTTCCTTAACAGGGTTGATTTATCTTTTGTTTTGATGAATTCCAAACAAATATTTGTTCATTATGTTGTAAGATTAGAGAAATTAAATGGCAAAACAGAAAGCTCAATTTTTTTTTTGTTTCTCTAATAATGTTTTTTTTTCTTTCCGACAATAGGGATGAGAAGAGTTGTTTCTGCAGAGGTTGTATGGATCATCATTATCTGAGCTTTTGAGTTTATTTTGACTTTTCTATTGTATTTTGCCTATATTTAAAAGCTTTGTAAATTATCAAATGATGTAAGGTTACACTCCATTAAAGTAGAAAGCTATTTTGATTTAGAGGTTTGTAAAACTAAATATGTTTGCAGGGTGCAGTATTTTGGATGAAATATACTTGTTCACCTTGTATTTACTAATGTGTAGAGTTTCGTTCCACGTTTGGGAGACTTTATTGTACCTTCAATTATCTAGACGTGATTGTTATCTCTATTTAAACGTGAAATATAGTGAGGGGGTAGTCCTTGATGTTGCACTTTATTGTGGTTTCATTTTTTGCACTTTATCCATTTGTGCTTCACTCTGTAACTATTCCGTAACCCACCTCCCTTTCAGATGTTACTCTAACACATAATTAATCAAAAACAAAAGCCAAAACAGATCAAACACTCCTCACTCCCAAAACAGACTACCATCCAACATGCTCACCAAACTAAGATCCTTGATGCTACAATGCAATGTGCTTGAGATATTGGACTCAGAACCAGCTGGGTTTTGATCGTGCAAGTAAACCGAGGAAGGACAAGACACTGATTTTGGGTTTAGCTGTTACACCTCGTATTTTTTATTTTTGGTACTTGATCGGTTCATTTTCTCTTGATTGAGCGAGTTCCTGACTTTGTGAGCTTCAAGTTTGGTTTTCTTTTACTTTCATATGCTCTGTTCATCTGATTCTAGGTAGATCCCTTTAGTTTTTGAAACCTAGGGTTTTAATTTTTTTTTGGGAAATTAGGTTTCTGCAAGGACGATTTACATGCGAATCTATGTTTTTGTTTTTTTGTATTCATCAATGTGTGGCTCCATGACCATAGGTCTTTAACTTGTACTTGTATCACTGTGAGGGAACTTGTTTTTCTTTCACATGTCACTTTAATTCGATTATTGCTTTTCATGAGTAAAAATAGTATTGATTATTTTTTTTCTGCTTTCCCTTTCCATGGGTTTTTCTGCTTTCCCTTTCCATAGTAAAAGTTATTGGGTTCAAATCAATCTTCATGCTGGCTCACTATCATTCCAGAAAAATAAAAAAGAAGATAAGCCTAAAGTGGTGCATGTGATAGTTAAATGAAAGTGTTCCCGTCATGATGTTTGAGAAAATAGTATTTGTTTGTCTTATATTTTCTGCATTTGTGGCTTAATCAAGCGTTAATATCTTGCTAATATCTACAGAAGCCCCAAAATGTAAGAATTTAATTTATATAATCTGTGGTTAAATGAAAAAGGATGTAAATTAGATAACTAAGGACTTTGACATTTGATATACTTGATTTAAGCACATGCCATGATGTGAGTTAATTCTTCTTACTGATTTGACATTTTTCTTGGAATGCTTTCTGCAGGTTTTGAGGAAGCTGGCACCAGATGTTTCCTACCGCAGCTTAGTTATGTTGGGCATTGCCAGCGTTGAAGGCTTGTCAGTGGCTTCATTTATAAATGATGATGCTGAACGCCTTCTTTTCTTTTCTTTTGTACGAAGCAGGGAAAAGTAATTCATCCAAACAATTCTGTTCTTGCTGTGTCTCCCAGCTGGTTGAGGCCTCCTCCACCTAGTCGAAAGAGATCTGAACCATGCCAAGAAACAAAACCTGTCACCTTTAGTAGCCTGAAAAGGAAAAATGGAGATAAACGTAATGGTAGACAAAAAAAATATTTCTGCAATGAGGCCAATCCTGCAGAGTCATCGTCAGAAGATGGTTCCTTTTTCTGGAATTTCTGAGCCTGAGAGATTAGATGGAGACCAAGGAAAAAAAACTTTCCAGTTGCCCCTGCAAAGCATAGTACGCCTGGCCCTACTGTTGTCACACACTGGAAATCAAGCTCTTTTCAGGCCCAGCAGATAATTTCTCTAAATCCACTTCCCTTGAAAAAACATGGCTGTGGCAGATCTCCAATTCAAGTATGCTTGGAGGTTAGTCATTTGGTCTCCAGTTCCAAGAGTGTGGTTAGGCATTGCTTTCCATGTCACTATTGAAGTGGTTTCATATTTCATTTTCTTGGGTTAGAGAACCATTTTCTTTTAAAGTCACACACACATGTCAAGTTATTAAATGTTCTGAAGTTTTATATAAAATTTATTCATTGATCAAAAGATTGTGTCATAAAACTTCTTTTACTCAGCAATATATTCCTGTCCTGGAATAAATAGTCATTTTTTAATCTTTAATGTGGATCCAATGCTTATGTACAAGTGCTCAAGAAGTATCAGGTTTTTAAGCACTTGTGATAGTTATATTACTTATAAAAAGATGATTTAAATTGATTTTTTCCTTAAAATTTTCTATACATTTATGAGGTATATTATATACCCCATATCAGTGAGGATTCCTTGTAGAACTTATGAAGTATCTGTAGAAGTAGCTGTGCTGCATAGTTTTAGTCTCTACAACAATAACAACAAAACTTTAGTTTCAAAATGTTGGGGTCAACTATGGATTCTCAACAGGCTAATCAGGGTTGGCCACATGTATTAACCCGGATGCCAATGTTGCTTGTTCCTTACTGCTCACTTTTTGTTACATTCAGGATTCAATCAAGTGCTTTGTTGGTGGTGGATGCTCCAACTTGTGTATGTAATGGTTTCATTCATAATAAAATGACTAAATTTTACGCTGAACATCAACCTATCACAACACTCCACCTTTTTCCAGGCTATCTCAACTTTTAATATAAGTTGCATTCTTGTGAATTTATGTTTGGACATAGACAAAGAGTGTGTGTTCTCTCTATTGTGACTTGTAAAACTAATTGGCAAACATGTCTGAGTTCTTGGGACTGCCATCATAGTATCAGCAATTAAAAATTTAAGAAGCATGCTATATGACCAGATTGTGCTTGTAGTTGCAAAAACAAAGCCATATGATTCTTAGCTGATGATTTAATCAATAGTTTCACTGTCAGTTCCTTGTGTAATTCCAATCAGCTTCGGTTTTATATTTTGGCACAATATTTTTGAGAGCCAAAACCTACTAGTTTGAATAGATTTTGGCAGTAAGATCTTGTAGATGAATGAGCTGTTTATGCAAATGAATATTCTACCTTGGATCAAAATGTCGGATCTCTCGATATATTTGATGCAATTTATATGCAAGGAGTAGTAATACTTATTTGTCAACTTTCTTATCCTGGCAGGAGGAATTTTTGAGGGATGTAATGCAGTTTCTGACCCTCCGTGGACATACTCGTCTCATTCCTCAAGGTGGGTTAGCTGAGTTCGCTGATGCCGTTCTCAATGCTAAGCGCCTTGATCTTTTCAACTTGTATAGAGAAGAAAGTTCTTTACCTTATTAAAGGTTATTGAAAATATGCCAAGAATTAGCTTTTAAAAAGTTGGTCCCTAAGGTGGTTTCACGAGGGGGCTTTCATGTTGGGAACAGCATCAATTGGAAAGGACAAGTTTTCTCAAAGATGCTTAATCACACATTGACCAATAGAAGGACTGTATGGTTTTTCAACTTTCATTGTTTTCCTCTTTTATTCTTGAGATGCTTTATGTTGCATGATATGCAATTGAAGGTTAGACATTAATTACAAAATTAATATTATGTCACATTGCATAGTAAATGCCTTTTGTGATTGCAAGATTATCTAATTGGGAACATTTGAAGTATCTGGGAGATGGTGTTTGCTAATGATGATTTTTTACTATTTGTTTTCAAAATATTCTTGACACAAATTTATTTTCAATATTTTCTGTTGAGCTTTATAACTTTACTTGAGGGGGCTAGATAGGCTGAAAGTAACTCTGGCAGTTTTTTTTTTTTTTAAATTGCGATTTTCTCTTGGGATTGGTTTCATATGATGTTATTGTTTCATTCTTCAAATTTCATTAACCTGTTGTAACTTACAAGGATTTTGGAAAACTTTTGGAGGACTCAAGTTGTATTTCTGCTGATAATTAGTGTGTGGGGAATACACTAAAAGGCATTACGAAACTTCTAGAATATGACCTAGCTCATGATGATGTAGATGGAGAATGCTGCTTGTTGCGTAACAGCTCTCTCTCTCTCTCTCTCTCCATGTTGCTGTTTACTGTATGCATGCACACAAAACTGATTGCCTTACTAAATGATTTGAGTCTGCATGATATAACAGTAGTGCAGCTGATGATTGGGTGAACTGTGGAATATGTGGCGAGTGGGCTCACTTTGGCTGTGATAGGCGGCAGGGGCTTGGTGTTTTTAAGGTATGGTTGCCTTATTTGAGTTCTTATACAAAATTTGGGTGAATGCTGTGGTAATTTACATGAACCCTTAGTAAGATTTCTTTTAATTCAATGGTGTCATGAATTGCAAATTTACTGTAGCTTTTGGTTTCCTTCCATTTGGCTTTCCCTATTTGATCCATCTGCAAGAAGATACAGACAGCATGAGTAGATTCAAAAATGTATATTTGATGTCTTGACGTCTTTGTGATGATTGGCAGGACTATGCTAAAACGGATAGGCTGGAGTACATTTGTCCGCACTGCAGCATCGCAAATTTCAAGAAAAAATCTCAGAAAATAACTAATGGATATTAATAGATGTCGGGAAGACATCTCAGGAAACTGCTAGTGAATATTGATGAGCCTTAGCCCACAACCTGCACGCCCTCCCCGTGCTCTTTTTACTCTAGAAAAACCCCCCAACCCTCTCCCAAATATAATCTGAGGGAGGGTGGGTGTAGGAATGTAGTTATCATTTTATATTCCCATTGTTTTTAATAATAGATAGATTATGCTCAACACAAGCCCCTTAAATTTTCTCATTGTTCCTCTGTACCCTGCAGAAGGAGGAGTCTCAAAATAGAATTGTAGATGTCCGTTTATGAAAATTAATTCAATAACATAGTTCTGTAGCTGTATGATATTGAAACAGTAGAATAATTTCCCTTGTGTTAAGGTGTATTCCCGATTGGTACAAATCATTTTTCCCCATTGGACAAGGTACGCTGTCTATATAATACAGCCCGCAGTTTAGTCTTAGCAACGACAGTTCTATTACATTTTAGATTTCACTTTCATGTAACTTAGAACTTTGCTAAATTCGTGTAACTTGATTTAATATGTATCTGATATGACATCAAGAGACTTTATCGAGTTATCATAACTTTCACATGCATTCTCCTTATTAATTTCTCCACTAGTGTGGAAAATACTTAAGGCTATATTGGTGTATAAATTAATCAAGTTGTTATTGCTTGCTTAATCAGCTGCAAGAGCATTTTCAGGTCCAAACCTGTCAATTGGAAGTCACGTACAAAGTTTATAGTTATCACTTTGATCCAATTGCTATGCGGAGATCAAATGTAGAGGTGATGGCTGAAGTTGCTCTCGGTTTGGCTCATATTAAGGCATACTTCCATAACATATTTTGATACAACTTATAGAGCACATGCTCTTGGGCATTTTGACATTAATCCACAACAAAGTCAAATAGACCTTTTACTGTTTAAAATATAACAGCATTAACCATATTATTCACCTAGATTGAAACTTCTAAATAGTTCTGTTCATGGTATGTACATTCATCTTTACCTTGTGTACAAGTTCTTTAAACCTCATCTTTTTTAAGTATTAGAAAGAAATGCAACTTATAATATACAGGTAGTAGCCCACAAAATCTTCTGTGCCATCTCTAGACTCAACAAATACCTGTCAAAACCAATGAGCATATAGTTAAGGTTCTATCAAACACTTCATGAGCAACCCACAGCCTATTCAAATGTAAGATTTTTTCAATTCTTCACTTACCTTTAGCCAGATCCTAGATTGATTGTTCTTCCAAGAAATTGACTCCAATTTCAGGAACAAATCGAAAACTGGCTTGATGAGCAAAATAAAAAATCGAGCAAACCCCTCAATTTCTTGAAGGCTCAGGTCCTTATATCCAATTTTGGAGAATACACATCAATTCAAAAACAAAACCACTTCCAAATTCCAATAATAAAGTCACGCCAAAAGTGAATAATGTGTACAAATTGTGGAATCAAACTTATACAAGTAATATTTTTTGAAATCCACATTAAGCTATTAGAAAACCTTCATTTATTAACCCCAAAAAAAAAAAAAACTATTCATGTGGGCTCCACCTTTTTTAACTTAAAGGCGACTTCTTAAGCTAAAAACTAAAGCAAATATTTGAGCCAAATATATTGATAGGCAAGTCAAGAGAAAAATAGAGAATAAGAAATGAGATACAAGTTAGAGTTTTGAAGTGATAGGTATTGAATTTGGAAAACTGAGCTTTGAGCAATGCTCAAACCAAACACCCCTAAGCATCTTCATACTCTTTTTATGTCATTAGTAGACAACTGTACTTTTACGCAAATTATTTTTCAAACAAAACAGACCAATGAAAATGAACTCATCCAAATACACTAGACAAACCATTTGGTAAGTACTAAGTAATATTTGAACTTGAAATATTTGATTCATGCCAACTAAATTTAATTTTTATAATTCTGTTGCATATATACATGTAGAGGACCCAATGAATCTTAGTATATTTACATCATATTATACTTACTGATTTGACAATCACAGATGAATAGGATTGAGATAGAAACAATAGACTAAGTTGCTTGTGGCATTAAGTATATCCCTTTATACAGATAGAAGACGAAACAATCCGAAACAACTTTTTTACAGTTATAGATCTATGACACTCCCACAAATGCGCCTGCCATAGTTTGCAAGTTTTAACAGTTATCAACTTTCAGGCTATCACAAAATTACTTTAAAATGCACAAATCATACTAGAATGGGGAAAAGTACAGAAAACAACATCCTTGAGTAGCACTACCTTGCAAAAATGAATATTTATTTATTTTAGGCTGATCTCTAAAACTAAAGATTTTGGTATCTTCCTCTAGTCTCTTCACTATTTGCATTTATTTTAGGCTCTTAATCTTTAAAAAATCCTTACGCTGCCAATTCAGTTCAAAACTTTAATATGTTGATTACTATTAAAACAATTAAGAAGATTTAATCTTAAAAGAATCAAAGATATAAAACAAACACGAAAACAACAAGAATAAATTAAGTAATGCTGTTATGGTGTCATAGGAGAATACAAGATAATCCATAATCTATTGAAATTAGAAATATTATATATATATCTTGCCTCCCTCACCTGAAAGAAACTGTCCTAAAAGAACTATGCTTTCCCCCACCCACCCCACTACCAAATGCCAGCACAAAAATATGTGGACATCTAACTGTTGTAACTCTACCATAAATCACTGGAATACAAGTAGATTAGTATCGACTAATGTGCTAGCATCCACTTAAGATATTTTTCACAACAATTTCCTTTAGTTTTAAGTCCAACAATTCATGTAGCCAATGCCCAACCTTAATCAACTGGATTAAGGTTTAGTAAAGTCACTAATTGATATGAAGCCATAAACAGAACCATATGAGGAAGTGAATTCCAATGTTCCCACAATTTTTCTCCCTTTTGAAGAGATTGCAAAATCAACAAATAGCAGAAAATGATTGAACAAAAGAAGCCTACGGCATGCTTTCAATAGCCCAAAGAACAATCCTTAGCCATTTGGATGTCAACTGTCAGTAGATTCCAAAGATTTGAATAGGATTTTAGGAACATTCTATGCTGCTTTTCTCTCTCCCCCCTTGTTTTTCTCTCTTACACTTGTTTGATCATTGTATTTTATATTGATTGTACTTCTCTCTTAGTACACCACCGGTGTGCTAGGTTTGCTTTTTTCTAATAAATTTTTTCGTTTATCAAAAAAAAAAAAAAAAGATTTTAGGAACATTGAGATCACGGCCAATGATACTATAATAAAAGGTTCGTAGTTTGTAACCTCTAAAGATCTTCATTTTTTCTTTTCATGTTAAGCCATCATACACAATAGCACGTTAAATACATGTATGATTCTAATTATTCATATAACCAAAAGTTACAGACACACACAAAGCTTAAATCATGACACAATACCTTTGCTACAACTGTATGTATGGCACATTCCAGAACCTCTATCTCCAGCACGAAGATCTGCTTCCAGCACTCTCCCTACAGGTCCCGCTGCAGCACTACAACCAGCACCAAGAGAAAGATGCATGCGACTACAAAATGTCTTCACTGCTTTTGAATCATGAAGCACAATTATGAAGTCCATGAGCTCTCCTCCAATCTGGGAACTCATAATAAGTACAATTATTAGCTGAAACATAAATTGAGGAATTCTCGATAAACAATTAGAATTCCAAAAATAGTTAAAAGGAACTCTTGCCAAACCTGTGCATATCTTAGATTTTTTTTTTCAGGCCTTCAACCTAAGATTGACACTTACAGACATAGTAGTAATTGGGAATTCAGACAGCAATAAAATTTATCCTAAAGGATTGAAGAAAGGAAATAGCATCTATCCTGAAGCTGGGGTTGCATTCATGAAAGCAAAAATCAGTCCTGAGGAGAAACATCATTTTTATATATCAGAAGCTGAACTGCAGATGCATCAGCCTTGGACCCTGTTGTGGGCAAAACATGAGGTATTTGAGTCCGGTGAAATGGAATATTGTGCTTGTTCAATCATGCATACATTTTGTTTGATGTCTAACATCTTCCTTGTTCTTGTAAATTCGCTTGCTAGATATGCTTTCAATCAATGATGGTGGAAGGCTCCAAAATTAATGAATAAAATTCTTCCGGCAGAGAAATTGAAATTGAAAGGATCCCAACTTGCATGATTGAAGCAAGGTCAAAAGACTTGGTTCCAGTTTTTGACTATCTTCAAACCCCAAAATCCAACAAACAAGGTTCACTAGGTTTTTTGTCTATTTATTTTACATATTCTGGGTTGTGGTTGTTTCTTATATATAACATTGCTTTCTCATTATGTTTTGGATGCATGAGCACCTTATTCTTTACATTATCCTACTAAAAGGACTTTATCTTAGATAAAGCTGACATATAATAATTATATGTTTTATTTAATCTGCCATGAGCTCTAGCTTATATAGCACCTCATCCTCATTAAAGTGGGATAGAGGGTGAGGTTGTGGGTTTAAGATCCACTGAGTGGGTGTGCAACTTACCAATAGAATAAAAATTATATGATTTGCTTAAATGTGCACTCGCAATTTCTTCTGCTTTTGATCACTTTGTATGTTGTCTTTTTTGTGCACAACAATGAGGGTTGTATTGACATTTTTGTGTACCATTTCTTGTATCATACGGGAACCCAACTTTAGATTGCAATACCAATGAGCTTCAGAATCTGAGGTTTGAGCTGTCTCAAATGGCAGGCTTTCAAGTAGGAGCAGCTCTGGCTTGCTTGACTCTATGACTAACAATGCATTTCACAATGCTAGCAAGGAAATTGCATGTAATGGTCCTCGGATGCTAGTAGGAACCAAGGGCTTTGTAAATATTAGTGACAGCCCAAAAACAAAGACTTGCTTGTGATTGTAAATAATAGAGAGAGCTTAAGAATGGAGGCTCAACTCAAGTTTGTAAATAGTAACAAAGAAGGCCAGAAAACGAAGAATCATTTTAAAGATGAAGGTGGTGAGTTTGATTAGAGGTATGTTCCTTTTCTGGTTTAAATGGTTGGTTGGACATGAAAAATGTAGTTACTGAGCTTATTAGTATTGAATAATATTGAAATACATTCTACCTTGTTTGGATTTCTTTTTAGTCACATTTTAATTAATTTCCCTATTTCTTGTGGGTGGTAGTTTTGAATTACACGTTGTCCTTCTTCTCTTAGCAGTGTTAATATGATGGGTGGAAATTTAGAGAATAGTGATGCGGAACTGTGGATGCTATGTAGTTGGGATTTCATCTACTCAACTTTGTAAATAACAGTCTATATATTTTCTCAATAACCAGTTGTAAATGTGTACATGATATCATCATGTAAAATCTCTCTCACTCTTTCTTTATTCTTTAATTTAAATTTATTCTGCTACCACTCTTTTTACATTTTATCATAGATGAAATGCTTGACCGATCTCTTCTTATCTTCTTTCTGCAACAATTTGTTTAATTGGATTTCTTCCTGTTCTGTCATGGAGTTCCTATATTCTTTAACCAGTTGATCTTTTCACTTGTGGACTGAAATGTGCTTACAAGTTTTACTCTCTGGCTTTCTGCAACATACTTTAATGAGTTATAGAGGAAAAGGGTTGATGCTTTTGTGGATTCAGGAAAGCTTTTCTTAAAGTTGTCAACAAGCGGTGTGAAACAGTGAATATTCAAACATGTTTGAAGGTATATCTGTTTGTACCCCAAGCATCAGTTTTGTATATTCAGGGAAAATGGTTTTTATTTACTAAAGTTAAAGATGCCATAAAGAATTGTCATTTAAATGTAAACAACATAGCAATGAGATGAGGATGATATTGCAGGGTCTAAATGAATAGGATGACTAGAAAAGTTCGGAATAAGATCTAAAAATATCTTATTCTGCAAAGGTTCTAATGTAAATGGCATTTTAATCTAATCAATTGATAAGCTGATGTCAATGAATATAATGCTTATTAATGAACTTGTGGAACTACAACTATAAATTAACCTATTTTCTTTTCAATATAAATGGCATTTTAAACTAATCAGATCCTGTGTGCATTGGAGTATGTGGTAGTTTTTGGTAGCTTATTTGCTTATTAATTACTGCTTATTTGCATAAACAACTTGAGCAGCAGCTAAAAAGCTCTTTTTTTTGTGTAGTGCTGTTCTGTATTTGCTGAAGATCACATAATTCCAGGGAATTTGGAGATCTTCTATTTAGTTTCAAGTTGTAATTTATGTTCAGACATATAAGAGCTGGGAAGCACAGGCTACACAATTACATGTACAGGAAATTTATAATGCTCCAAAAGCATAACATAAATACCAAAAAAGATAGGACAATAAAATTTTCAGAAGATTATTAATAAATTGCCTATTCGAATCATTTTAAGCTTGAAATCAAAGAGATGATCTGATATATAACTTGCAGAAGAAGATAAATGTATTTCTTTCCCTAATGGAGCTTTATAAAAGAAGAAGAAATCATGGAAAGGAAAATGCTAAAAGATCTGGTTGGATTAGTGCTGCCTAGAAGGAAAGGTGAAATTATTTTATTACTTGCCATAATTGTTAATATTTAATATAATGGAAATTCTACTACCAACATTTTAATTTTTAATTAGTTTAAATATATTAACATGATTTCAATGTCATTTCGCCAACTTCATACCTGCCTACGTCTTCTCAAAGAAAAAAAAAAAACTTCATGCCTACATGACATCTATGGGCACACCAATAAAAATCCATTTATGAAAGATACAGATACAAACATCAAACTCTATAAATCTCTCACATTTTCAAACCCATTATGGGTAACTCAAAACTCTTTTGATCTTAACTCACAAACATGACACTCAATTATTCCAAATTTTCAATACACACATTGACTCACACTCAAATAATGCACACATACTCTCAAACTTGAATTAAATGAAAAAATAAAAATAAAAATAACCAACAACAACAGCAAAACCAACAACAACTCTCAAACTGATCGGTGCTTTCACACTACGAAAATGAACAAACTCTTAACTCACTCAATTTTCAAACACAATCAGAAGGGCCACTTTGGGCCGAAGCCTTTATTTGACCGAAGCCACCCAACTACCGAGGATGGAAAAAAGGCCGCAAACTTGAATTGATTTGGTCATCGTCCCACTCCAAAGCATCCCACCATTCAGATTCTCCTTCAATTTTTTTTATGGTACCTGCATTTTGGTTAGTAATAGGAAGCCTTCTGAGACCTTTGCACCCCCGCACGACAACCTGCTCCAGACACGGCCATGTCTCCTCGTATCTGCAAAGAGTTTTGAATTTGGGAAGATTCCGAAAGTGCAATATCCGTAGTTTTGGAACGATAGGATTAGGAGATATGTTCTGCCCTGATTCATTATTAAAGAGCTCCTCGAAGCTCTCACAATAGTGTACCTTGATTTCTTCTAGGTTTGGCAGAGTCTGAATGAAGTCACCACAGGAGAGAAGATATTTTATCTGATGACAGTAGCTCACCTCTATTGATTTTAGGCTATTAACTCTCAGCCCAAGATGACCAGCTAGCTCTGAAATGCTATTTAGGTTTTCCATCCGGTAGAGACAAAATTTCTCCAGGTTTGGTAGTAGGTCACAGCGGGCAGCACATCCTCCTCCCTGCCCTAAACTAGTTGGACAATTTTCAATTTCAAGTGACTTTAAACCAGCAAAACTGGCATCACTTTCAATGAAGTCTTCAAGCATTTCATCCAGTCCTGTACATTCAATTAATTCCAGAGAACTTGAATTACCCCAGAACCACCCAATCCATTCTTGCGAGGAAGAAAGATTAAGATTTCTGAAAGAACACCTTTTTTTTTTTATTGAAAGTAGCCAGCTCCTTCCTTGTGGTTGGGGTAAATGAAGGTCAAGATCACTAATTCTATTTATCCAGGAAAGATCTTCGGCTTTGTCCCATGGGATCCCATTCAATGAGATGTTTAAGTTATGTAATCGATTAAAGGATGATTTGAGCTCTTCAAAAGTTGCCTGTCCGTCTTCCTCTCCCTTCAAACGGAAACGAAAGCCACTTTGCCACGTAGATAGACTTTCTAAACAAGACAACTTGGATATAATTCCAGGTTGAATGCTTTTCAGTTTTTCAGTAAATGCTAAGTTTAAAATCCTTAGCTCACTCAGGTTTTCAATCCCTCTTGGCAAATTTGCGATACACGTGCTACGAAGATCAAGTTCTCGAAGTTTAGTAAGCGTTCCCAGTGAGGGTAGTTCTTCAAGATTATGGCAATAGCAAAGAAGAAGAACACGGAGATCTCTAAGTTGAAGTAGAGAATGAGGCAATGACCAGATGCTGGTTCCACTGAGATCCAACAGCTTGAGAGCTTCAAATCCTTGCAGAAATTTCTCAGGAACTGTGTCAAGGGCATTATTGTCTTGGAGTAGCAGAGTCGAGGCCTTTGAACATTGTATCATGCAATCAGGTAGCCTTGTTATGTTGTTACGCATGAAAGAAACTCTATCGAGAGAGTTTGAATTTGAAAACTCTTCAGCAGAAATCTCACTCAACCCAATCCCCGAACGAACAAGGGATTTACACCCATCCTCAGACGATGATGAAATCCATATAGCAACGTCCCGAACAACGTCATGCATCTTCACTGCGTTCCAACCGATACATTCTTCCAACAAACAAGAGTCCTTCAGATTTTCAATCAAAGAAATGCCTTCGTCCATATTAGCCCAATCCTGTCCTACGTCTATCAAACCTTCTGCCCGCCAGTATTGTACTAAGTTGTTTATTTCAATTTCGAAGTCCTCGGGAAATAGACAGCAATATAAGAAACAGGATTTTATATTGTTACCTTGTAATGAGTCGTAACTCAACTTCAACGGCTTATAGACCTCAGCCTCAATTCCTTCTATAGAAGGCACTGATCTTTGCAACTCCTTTAACGCATGCCTCCACAACTCGACCTTCGTCTTTTTTCTCATGGCAGCTCCCACGGTGATGATGGCTAGTGGTAATCTGCAACATTCTTTTACAATTGCTTCTGCTAATGGTTTAATTTCTTCCAGATCAGCCACATCCCCTGCCTTTTGACAAAACAATTGCCATGCTTCAACATCATTTAAAACTTCTACTGTGATATCGAGATCGGTTGTCATAGTCCTACAGACTTCCATACGTCGAGAAGTCAATAGGATCTTACAGCCTTTATGAACTTCAGGCACTGGGACACCCAAAGTGTCTAAATCAATTTTCGCCCAAACATCATCAAGAATGAGTAGAAATTTTTTTTCTTTCTCAAGCCTTTTATAAAGCCGACTGGCCATTCCCTGCTCGCTTTCATCCATTTTCACCTCCAAATTTAATCTTTCAGCTATTTGTTTCTGGACATTTTTAATGACCAAATTCTTGGAAACGGTGGCCCAAATGACAATGCCAAAAGGCTGTGTAGAAGCCTCTCTGAGCTGATTATTCAAGTTCTTCACCAGAGTAGTCTTGCCAACTCCTCCTAGTCCCCAAATACCAATCCTTTTGAATTCATCATCCAATGCCTTCCTAATCTCGTCTAATTTTTTTGATGCGGTTGTTTGACCTTGAATTGAAGGGCCAGGAATATACACCACTGCTTCGGGAACTCTAGTAAGACCAGAGTCAAAACTTGGAGCTAAAAGAAGAAGCCTTTCGATCTCTTTCAGAGTTTCTTCCACTTCCCTGCTCGCTCTATACCGCTTTCTGCAATTTAAGAAACATCGAGAAGGCCTTTTGTTGTTGCCCATTTGTCCTTGAATTGCATTGACTCTAGGCTGAAGCGTTTCCACGTCCTTAAGCCAAGTTACAACTTGAGCTCTAATTTCTTTTCCTTCTCTCTCCGCTGCTTCCGTTTCACGTTTGACTTCTTCTATACGATCCGTAAGGCTTTTCATCTCCTCCTCAACAGCAGCAAGATTTGAATGCAAATTAAAAGTGGTGTTGGTCTTAGAACTGACACAACTACAGAGAAGCTGGCTAGTTGTTGTCACTAGTGCACCGACAGCTGCGGCCACCACTTCCATGCCGGAAATTTTGCTATGGGAGATGCCGGAAGCTTAAAATAATTAGCAGCCAAAGAATGAAAGAACCACAGAAAATACAAGTTTCCACGGTCTCGCTGGCACAATGATGTAAAGAAACAGAATGAAAAGACATACAATGACTCGTTGTTGAGAGGATTACCTTCTTTCACATAAAATATCCAGAATGGTTCCAAATTTGGGTCCCATAGCCTTAACTTATGTCTATGACTGATTGGGTTACAGAATGACTCGTGGGGTTCCACGCGTGTTTTGGGTTGGAAAATGTTTGGAGTGCCACGGTCCCTTGACTTTAAAAAAGATTCCTTCCCCAAGTCAATTTTAAATTTAAAATAAGAAAATGAACTAGGAAGATACCAATAAAGTTTCCAAATCATAATCAAACTAATGAGTTATACAATTACAATGACTTAAAAAAAAAAAAATTGAAGCCTGTAAAGGTTTCTCTGACGGCTAGGGTTTAGGGTTTCCTCTACCTTAACGTCTGTCAAATTTTGTCCCTAGCTTAGTCTAGATTTTCTTTCCCTTCAAACTCTGGTGAGGCTGGTAGGATGATGAGTTTCTGTGGTCCCTTGACTTTAAAAAAGATTCCTTTCCCATTTCAATTTTAAATTTAAAATAAGAAAATGAACTAGGAAGATACCAATAAAGTTTCCGAGTCATAGTCAAACTAATGAATTATACAATTACAATGACTTAAAAAAAATAATTGAAGCCTGTAAAGGTTTCTCTGACGGCTAGGGTTTAGGGTTTCCTCCACCTTAACGTCTGTCGAATTTTGTCCCTAGCTTAGTCTAGATTTTCTTTCCCTTCAAACTCTAGTGAGGCTGGTAGGATGATGAGTTTCTGTGGTTGGGTAAGTGTTTTTTGTTCGGTTTGGTTGTTTGGCTGTCTGTGTGGTTATGGTCGGACTCGAGGAGATGTGGGCTCGGTTTTCTTTGTTCGAGGAGGAAGAATGGGGCGCTGAAGTAGCTGGACAGGAGGAGACTATCATCCATCGTTTGGCTGGTAAATTCTTCACAAAACGGGTCTTGAATGTCGTTGCCGTAGAGCGCACGTTTAAACCTCTGTGGAGACCTAGGGGGGATAACATAATTCTATTTGAATTTGAGGACTATCTTGATCTTGAACGTGTACTGGAATTTGAACCATGGTCATATGATAAACATATGGCGGTCTTTTAGAGAACTTTGGTTGCTGAGGCGGCTCCCTCTCTTGATTATTCTTGCTCTTCGTTTTGGATTCAGCTTCATAATGTCCTTGAACATCTATTAACATCAAAAACTGGTGAATCAGTGGGTAGGACCTTAGGTACGGTGCTTCAGGCAACTAACTCGGAAGATGATGGGGCAGGGGGAAAATTCTTGAGGGTCCGAATCAGCTTAGATGTATCACAACCTATACCGAGGTGTTGCAAGCTTTGGGCAGAAGGGAAACTTGTGGGTTGGGTAGGCATAAAGTACGAGCGGCTCCCTAACTTTTGCTATTGGTGTGGTTGAGTCAGCCATGGAGAAAGAAATTGTGAGATGTGGCTGCGTAGTAAGGGTAGTCTGCGAAAGGAGGATCAACAATACGAAGATTGGCTTCGTGCAGATTCAGTGAAGGTTGTTCATAAAATAGTGGCAATATTCTAAGGGCAGCTCGCAGTAAAGTATCGTGGCAGAAGCACACCAATATCCAAACCTAATCCCATCATAGTGAGGTTGAAACACTAGCGGAGCCAGAGGGGGGCGAGGGGGGCACCTGCCCTCCGACTACTATTTTTTTTTTTTTTTTTTTTTGTATTAGTAGTCACATGGAGGAAAAAAAAAAAAAAAACTTCTACTTGTTGAAATTTGAAAGTGACCAAAACCACCTATTTCACTTTTTTTTTTATATCATTATTTACACCATTTTTACTATTTATGATACTTTTCACAGCATTTTATCTTTGAATGATGCTAGAGATATTACAAATTTTACTCCTTATGTCTTACAAATTGGCATGTCACCAATCACAAAAAATAATTTCAAACATTTATTCATTATATTTTTTAAGTAACACTAATCATATTTTTACTCCATCAGTTTGTAAATTTTTTAGTAGCTATGAATTGGTTGTTTTTGTTTATTTATTTTAATAATATGAAATATATTCATATTTGCTTACAATTGTTTATTTATTTTGTTATTATTGTTGATTAATGTTTTTTAGATAAATTTTACTTTTAATATCGTCTTTTAATTTTGCCCCCTCTAAACTAAAATCCTAGCTCCGCCACTGGGTTGAAAGGTCCGTGCAGTCTGTCAGTGTGGGTGTTCACGAGGAAGCAAGGGAGAATGAGGGCAGAGGGGTTGAATCAGCAGTACCTAATCTCGGTAATCTAGGGTTGGTGGATGTAGTACAGTAAGGAAGCTTCGGCACTGGGATTGATCATACTATGCAGTTGGTGAAGGAATCTGTTGGACTCTTAATTTTCGACCCTACGGACTTTAGGATTATAGTGGAGGAATAGGATAGCCACGACTTTGTCCAATCAGCTTAGCCAATCATTCTGGTTGATAATTCATCTGAGATTCCAGGCCCAACTATTTTGACTAAGGCATGGAAGAGACTAGCTAGGGAGGTGGGTAAGGTTCCTAAGGATACTGATGAAGGCCGTATGTTCATGATAGTGGAGAACAAAGTCGATAGTGGGAAGCGTCGCATGAGCATTGATCTCGAGGAACAAGTGGAAAGTAAAAAACGCTGCATGGATTTATGTGTTGGGATGGAGGACCAAAATATTGACGTGGCGGCTGCACGGCAGCACCACCGAGCATTATAAGTTGCCTAAGCTGGAACTGTCGTGAGCTTGGGAACCCACAGACAGAAGATGAGCTTGCTGCCCTAGTGACAACAAAAGATCCCAAAATAGTTTTCTTAATGGAAACTAAAGCTGAAATTTTTATTTTGGATAGAATTGGTAGAAGGATCCATTTTGCTAATCTCTTTTTTGTTCCACATGTCAATACAGGTGGGGGTCTTGCTTTGTTTTGGAAGTCTGATGTGGAAGTTACTATTCAGACCTCTTTTGATCGCCACATTGATGCTATAATTAACCAAGGAGTGGATGACGCCTAATGGTTCACAGGTTTTTACGGAGATCCTGACACTGCTAGCCGTGAAAACTCTTGGGATTCACTTCAATCATTGAGTCATCGTTTCAATTTGCCTTGGGTGTGCATAGGCGATTTCAATGAAATTTTGTTTGCCAATAAGAAATTGGGTTGGTTAGATAGGCTGGAGAGACAAATGCAGGGCTTCCGGGATGCTTTGGATTATTGTGGTCTGAAGGATCTTGGTTTTACTGGATTTCCCTACACTTGGTGCAGTAGAAGACCTGGTGACCAAAATACTTGGATTCGACTAGATAGGGGTGTGGCGAGTGTAGATTGGATCCTTCGCTTCCCAGCATTCCGTATTCATCATCTTGATGCTTTTCATTCTGATCATAAACCCCTTCTACTTTGCTCAGATTCTGAATTTAAGCGCTTTTACAGGAAAGGTCGTCCTTTTTCGCTTTGAAGCCATATGGCTAAAAGATAGCACCTGTGAAGATGTGATAAAACAATCTTGGGAGGGTGATCCAGCACCTAATGTAGAGTGGGGTTTTAATAGGAAGATCACAGCTTCTCAAGATAATTTGAGAGTATGGAATAAGAATTGCTTTAGGCATGTGCGTAATACTTTGGCAAAGAAGCTCAAGGATTTAAAGTGGGCCGAAGAGGAGGGTTGCTATGTGTCAAATCCGGGGAAGATTTATAAGCTAAGGGATGAAATTCAGAAACTTAAATGTCGGGAAGAAAGTATGTGGAAGCAACGGTCTCTCAATGCTTAGTTTAAGGGAAGGAGATAGCAACACAAGCTATTTCCATTGCCGAGCAAACCAACGGAATCAACATAATTTCATATCAGGTTTGGACGACAATGCCGGTGTGTGGGGATAGAAGATGAAAACCGATTGGGTGGTATTATTGAGGAGTATTTCAAGTCCATTTATTCTTCCTCAAACCCTTTGGATTTTGACAATATTTTGCAGGGCATTCATCCAGCTATTACCGAGGAAGCAGCTGAGTTGTTAGGCCGTGATTTTCATGCAGATAAGGTTGGGGTAGCGCTCAAACAAATGGCTTCCCTTACCGCTCCTGGACTTGATGGGATGTCACCTATATTTTATAAGTCCTTCTGGCATATTGTTGGGGAGGATGTCACTGTGGTGGTGCTTAAAGCCCTTAACACAGGTGTGGTTTTAGATTCCCTTAACTCAACTTTCATTCCTTTAATTCCGAAAATAAAGCATCCTAAGAAAGTTTCTGATTTTCGGCCTATTAGCCTGTGCAATGTTGTTTATAAATTGATTTCAAAGGTTGTGGTTAACCGTTTGAAAAAACTTCTAGCTATTGCTATTCCTAAATCTCAGAGTGCTTTTTTGTCTGGGCAACTTATAACCGATAATGTGCTTGTGGCCTTTGAAACGCTTCATTATCTTAAAAGAAAAACCCAAGAGAAGGTGGGTTAAATGGCTCTTAAGCTTGATATGAGTAAAGCTTATGATAGGGTGGAATGAGAATTTTTGGAGAGAATCATGCGCCACTTAGGTCTTGGAGATAGAATGGTGAACCTTATTATGTCATGCATAGCGTCTGTCTCTTATTCTATGCTCCTTAATGGTCAGCCTGTGGGATATATTAAACCAGAGAGAGATTTACGCCAAGGTGATCCTTTGTTGCCTTATCTTTTCTTATGTGTGCAATGGGACTCCAAACCTTGTTACATAAAGCAGAGATGGAAGGGCATATCCAGGGTGTAGCTATTTGTCGGAATGGACCTAGGGTCTCCCATTTATTTTTTGCTGATGATAGTATTTTATTTTGCTGGGCGAAAGAGGAGGAATGTTAGAAGATACTGGACATTTTGGCTATCTATGAGAGAGAGTCAGGACAGAAAATTTATAAAGACAAAACTAATATTTTTTTTTAGTTCCAATACCACTTCGAATATGAAGACTCGGATCTAAAATATTTTGGGTGTCGCCACCATTCGCCAGTATGAGAAATACTTGGGTTTGCCAGCTCTTGTGGGTGTCGGGGGCGAAAAAGTTTCCTTTCCGACAAATGAAATTTATGTTGGGTCGGGGGCCTAAACCGAAACTCGACGATGGACTCGATGCATGACCCAAAGGCTATCGGCGAAGATCCAAATAATTCACTATATTTTTATGCCTTGGGCCTAAATTGAGACTTACAAGAATGACCCATAAACAATCCCTACAGCAGACACATCAGCATAGTTAAAAAGCATATCGTAAGAAATAGCTTAGCAGTGAAATTTTTCTGCAAAAAATAACCCAACGATAAAGTGTTTCTGTAGAAAAAGTAACCCAGTGGTAAAGTGCTTTTGCAGAAAAAGTAACCTAGCTGTAAAGTACTTCTGCAGAAAAAAAACCCACCTGTAAACTGCTCCTACAGAAAAGTAACCCAGCAATAAACTGCTTCTGTAGAAAATAACCCAGCGGTAAAATGTTTCTACAGAAAAGTAACCCAGCAGAAAGTGCTTCTGCAGAAAAAGTGACCCAGCAGTAAAGTAAAACAAAATAAACTTCCAGCTGTTAAGTATTTTACAAATTAAGGGAAACATCCATATTCTCAGACTCATCATCTGTTAGCTCTGGAGAAGAGTCTTCTAATACAATAATATGAGGGAAAAATTTTATAGTAACAGTTACATCATAACCATCAATAGTAAACAAATAAGTAAATATCATGGGTTCGATAATAACAAGTAATGAGGAAAGCTTAGTGTGAGATGAAGGGAGAGGGAGAGATCCCAGCTAGCGCAGCAAGATCATTTTGGTACCAAGGCATACTCGTGGATGTAGTATATATAATGAGTAGAGAGAGTCATTTGTGAGTAGTATGAGTAATTAGTGAGAGTGTATAGCAGGGCTGCTGGGACTTTCTGTTGGGGGTAGCTGTGTGTTTTTAAGTGGAAGTATGAGGGGTGTTTTTGAGCTATGAGCTGAAGAACTTAGTTTCTATGCTTAAAGCTGAGAGCTTATTGACTTAGAACTTTGTTGGAGTTTAGAGAAAGCTAAAACAGGGGAGTTAAGGAAGAGTTCTTCCCTATGAGTATATTTCTTAGTGTGTTCTTATTCTCCCCTGAAGCATTAATGGAGAGTTCCATATATAGTTGGGTTTTAGGGGGTAATTAGCAAATAACTTCTGCTCAATCTTTCTCAATCTACAGAAAATCCTTAGAGAATCGTTCCTAGGATTTTAGCTAAGAGTGGTAAGTTCAACTTTTAGAAGATTCTTGCTATTTTGGGTAATAACAGCTGGGATTCTGACTTAGCATTGAATGTTGATTGGCCTTGGCTGATGGGATTAGAGCATGCATTAGGCTAATGATCTTGGTTATGCTGCTACTAGATTCAGAACTCCCTAGGGCAGATTGTATCACCCCAAGCCAGGTGTCAACCTTGGAGCCCTTGCTAGGAACTCTGCTGGGATTCCCTTGGTACCCTCCAAATCACATTTCCCTAAGTTTTCCCATTTGGGATTCATGTACTTGGTCCATGAACCAGAGAATACACATTTTTAGCATGAAAATGAGTTGATTTCAAGTTGTTTCAGGAGCTTTAATGGCCTGGTCATAGCTGCTCTTGATGCTTGACTGAATGGGCTGGAGGAGAAAGAAAGGACAGTTGACTGAAGTCTTTGAGCTTTCTGTCAAGTCAGCTTCAGCTTTATGTCTCATGAGAAATGATGAAATTTCAGCTTGTGAAGGAAGGGTTCAACCTCTGATGGACACATGTCCTCTTCTGACCTGATTGGACAAGTTGGAACGTGATGGCAGTGGGCTCCAGCTATTGAATTGTACTAAGTTTTGGTTGATTAGCTCACGTGAGCTTCAGCTGCTGGGATTTGTGTACGGGCTGGGCTGGCCCAGCTAGGCTTTGTTGTTAAGCTTCTTTGGCCTTGGTTATCCCTACAAAATGAAGAGTTTTGCCATGGGTGATATACATGGGCTTTTATAAATTTTATAGGAGAGATATTTCTTGAGAAGTGAGTATTTATATTTCCCATGAGTGAGGGATTTAGTATATGTAAAACAAGTGTTAAGATAATATTTGAGTTTTGTTAATATGTGCCAAAATAGCATTTGGGCTTTGTAAAATAATTGCCAAAATAATGTTGGGCTTTTAGAAATAGTTGACAAAATAATATTAGGTTTTTAGAAATAGTGCCAAATTAATATTTTGGGTTTTATGAAATAGTACTAAATCAATATTTGGGCTTTGTAAAATAGTTGCCAAAATAATATTTGGGCTTTGTAAAGTAGTTGCCAAATTAATATTTGGGTTTTGTAAAATAGTTGTCAAATTAGTATTTGGGCTTTGTGAAATAGTTGCCAAAATAATATCGGGCATTTAGAAATAATGCCAAATTAATATTTTGGGCTTTATGAAATAGTGTCAAATCAATATTTGGGCTTTGTAAAATAATGTCAAATCAATATTTGGGCTTTGTAAGTTGTCAAATTAGTATTTGGACTTTGTAAAATAGTTGCCAAAATAATATTTGGGTTTTATAAAATAATGCCAAATTAGTATTTAGGCTTTTAGAAATAGTTGTCAAATTAGTATTTGGGTTTTGTTAAAATAGTGTCAAATTAGTATTTGGGCTTTTAGAAATAGTTGCCAAATTAGTATTTGGGCTTTGTTAAAATAGTGCCAAATTAGTATTTGGGCTTTGTTAAAATAGTTGCCAAAATAATATTATGACTTTTAGAATTAGTTGCCAAATTAGTATTTGAGCTTTGTTAAAATAGTGCCAAATTAGTATTTGGGTTTTGTGAAATAGTTTGAGATTTTGTAATATATTACCGTGTAGCAACGGATTTAGAGGTGCCGTGTAGCAACGAGCTTAGAAAAGGTGTCGTGTAGCAACGGACTTAGAGGTGGCATGTAACAACGGGCTAGTAAGGTGCCGTGTAGCAACGGGTTTAGAAAAAGTGTCGTGTAGCAACAGACTTAGAGGTGCCGTGTAGCAACGGACTTAGTAAGGTGTCGTGCAGCAATGGACTTAGTAAGGTGTCATGCAGCAACGGGCTTAGAAAATGTGTCATGTAGCAACGAACTTAGAGGTGCCTTGTAGCAACGGGCTTAGTAAAGTGTTTTGTTGGGCCTTTTGGGTCTTGCCCATAAGTTAAATGATTTTGGGCTTTTTTGTGGAGGAAGTATAATTTTGTGGCCCAATGTTGGTAGCAATGTGATGGGTGTTTTTTTGAAAACACAAGTCGGATAACATGTGAAATATAATGGGTAATATTTTGTGGGAGGGCCCAAGGCAATTTGTGAGGCTTATATATAGGGAATATTTGTGGGAACCAAATAATATGGAGAATGTTTAAGTAATATGTGGGAAATATTTATGTGGGCTTCAAAATTGTTCTTGGGCTTGTGTGGGTATTTTTGTGAGTGGGCTAAAGAAATTAGGGCCCAAAAATTTGTACCTCAACAATGGGAAAGGCTAAGAAACAAAGTCTTATTTATATCAAGGAAAGGATGTGGAAGAAACTTCAAGGGTGGAAGGAAAAACTTTTGTCTCAGGCTAGTAAGGAAGTGCTCATCAAATCAGTCATACAAGCAATTCTCACGTACACAATGAGTTGTTTTAAGTTCCCTAAAGGATTGATTAAGGAATTGGAAATCATGATTCGAAAATTTTGGTGGGGGTACAGTGGTGGAAATAGGAAGATTCATTGGGTTAAATGGGATGGACTTTGTGAGGCTACGGAGGTTGGTGGCATGGGGTTCAAGGAAATTGAGAAATTTAATGATGCATTATTGGCCAAACAAGTTTGGCGGATGATTAATAATCTTGATTCGCTTTGTCATCGTGTGTTCAAGGCAATATTTTTTTTCCCTCTATTCTTGAAGAAGGAGACTATATTGTGGGATCTTATGTGTGGAAAAGCATCCTAAGTGCTAGGGATGTCATTTGCAGGGGGCTAGTTTGGAGGGTAAGGACGGGGGAAAAAGTGAGGATAAAGGAGGATAGGTGGTTGCTAGATAAAGCTAATAGCTTTGTTATTTCACCTCTTTCCTAGGTGGCAGTGGATTCAAGAGTGAGTTCTCTTATTAATCAGGACAGATTCATGTGGAAAGAGGAGGTTAAGCGGAATTTATTCCTTCCCCATGAAGCCCAATTAATTCTAGGCATTCCCTTGAGTTTTTGGCGCCCCCCTAGTCGCATTGCTTGGACACACACTCCCTTGAGTATGTTCACCACTAGTAGCGCCAATAAAATGCTTGTTTCTTGTGATTCTATGTCCATTGCAGGTAGTTCAAATATGGATAATCAAAAGAAGTTCTGGAAGAGCCTTTGGCAACTCTGGGTGCCTAACAAAATTAAGCATTTTGTGTGGAAGGCATGTAATGATGCTTTGCCAACAAAGGAGAACCTGCACCATTGTCATGTCACAGTTGCTGACACTTGTGATCTGTGTAGAGAACATTCTGAGGACACCGTTCATGCACTCTGGCTATGCAAGGAAATTGCTTATGTTTGGTCTTCTTTAGAGTGGTTCCATCAAGCAGTCCCTATTCAACCGGCAAATTTCAGAGAGTTATTGGCCAGGTTTATGTAGTGCCAAGATGAATATAAAGCCGAATTTTTCGTTATTGCAGTGTGGTGTGTTTGGAATAGGCGAAATGCCATTCATTTCAACCTAGCTATCAGCCCTGTGGCTAGCATTTTCAGGGAAGCAGGCAACATTCTTCAGGAGTTTCTTCATGCTCGGGAGGTTAAGTTGGTTCCCCCTCATCCTCAAGTCATGCAACAGTGGCGTCCTCCTAACCCTAACATATACAAGGTTAATTTTGATGCAGCAGTGTTTCGGGCCTCAAATCTGGCGGGAGTGGGTGTGATTGTTCATGACAACCGGGGAGATCCTATTGAGGCATTGTCTATGCCTGTTCCTCTCGGTAAATCTGTGGCGAAGTTCGAAGCCTTGGCCTATCAGTGGACAGTTCAGTTTGCTTTGGAGATTGGTCTGACTCGAGTGGTGGTCGAAGGGGATTCTGCTATTGTCATTGAGGCGCTTATTAATGGTTCGGGTCAGTTTGCCAGTTATGGGAACATTCTTGGGGACATTCATTTGACAGCTATTTTTATTTAGAGGTTACACTCCATTAAAGTAGAAAGCTATTTTTATTTAGAGGTTAGTAAAACTAAATATGTTTGCAGAGTGCAGTATTTTGGATGAAATATACTTGTTCACCTTGTTTTTACTAATGTGTAGAGTTTTGTTCCACGTTTGGGAGACTGCTGATTCAATTATTGTACCTTCAATTATCTGGACGTGATTGTTATCTATATTTAAACGTGAAATATAGGGGGAGGGGGTAGTCCTTGATGTTGCACTTAGACCCTTTACTCTTAATTCTTTCATATATGCTGCTATCCACAATTCCACTTTCCTCATCATTGCCATACAATTCTTCAGGAATTAACGTGTTAAATGGTAGTCTGGCTTAGTTGATCATTAAAATATTTATAATTTTGTACATACGTGTTAAATGGGGTCATTCATTTCTCTTTCTCAATTAAGTTACTTTTACATTTTTTTTAGAGCACTCACGTCTCAGTATATTAGATCATTACTCTATTTTAGGTCGCGTTTGGTATTGACTGAAAAAGTCAGATTTTTTCACTATTTAGCTTATATTTGCTACTATTCAACTTATTTTTATTACTATTCATGAATCTCGTTGCATATTTTAATATTATTTATGGGTCATAATGTACTATTTCAGTTACCTTTTAGCTTTATTTATAGTACTTTCAGTAAAAAAAATTTCAGTTTCAGCTAAATAAGTTATTCCCAAACGAACTCTTAGTATAAAAATCTTATTTTTTTAAAAAAAAATTACCTGACCACTTGTCAAAAACTCACATCAAATTATCTATTTGGATACTTTATTTCATTAAAATACTAATTTTCTTTATTTTTTAAATTATTTCTCTCTCTTCACCCACAACAATCATTATTCACTCTTTTTCTTTTTCTAAGGATAAGCAAGGAAATAATAAAAATTATTTTTGCATAAATACAATAACTCATAAATTTACACAAGTATGGAAGTTAAAATCTGATATGCCCTATAGGTACATAAGCTGATGTAGGTGTCCTTTGGGGTTCATTAGGAAAATTTTGTGTCTTATGCTATCACATTGCAAACACTAGCTATTCTTATTTTCACAATTTTTTTTAATTCTTTGTCTCTCTTCTTTGTGAGTACTTCTACTGACACATCAAAATTTCACAAAAAACTTGAGTTATCAGCTCATCATATGTCAAAATAAAATAAGATTATATCAGAAACCCATTATAACTCAAAACAAGATTGTTGTGAAAATGTTACAAGATTTTATTGTCTCTCTATGCTGTCTATTTCTTTATTCATTTTTCACATATTTGGATTGCGTAAAAATAAGAGGGATCTCTGAAGGCAACTCAATGGCATCTTGTCTTGTTCATGCACCCCTATAATGGTACACGAATGATTGATGACTGACAACCTTTAACATAATCTGCAAACACAACACGACTAGTCAATGTTTATTATGTAAGTTCTTGACAAGGGATGATGGCTCAAGAGATTGAACCATCAAGACAAAGATCGCCCCTGTTAAATCTCTTGCATGAACTGCAAGATGAGCCCTGATTGGAAACATACAAAACAATGCAGGGAGGACACGTAAAATCACAAAACAAACAAAAAACTGCATGTTAGATCTGAATGATCAAGTAAAAGCAGTTGTTACCCAAGTCATATATTCCTTGCTCCATGACCTTTTTTCCAACTCCAGTTTTAGTTTACCATGTTCGAACTAGTCAGCAAAACTGGACTCAAACCTCCTCGCATCATCAAGCCCTTATATTACTCTTAACACTAGTGGTAGTGTACTAGCCAATCCTGGTAAGGCGGGGGAGGTGGGGCATCCTTCAAAATTGGCATGATCAATGGATTATGGACTTGATTTGGCATAGAATTCAGGATAGAATCACATTATTTTGGAAGTAAACTCAAAGCTAGTAATTAATTGGCTAACAATTCGTGGCAATTTGGCCTCGAATATTATGTGTTGATTTGCGATTGCACGAATATTATGGAGCAAGACTAGACCATCCTTCGTGTTTGTGTAAAGGGGACAAGAGCAACAGAGCCACCTGGAAGAATATGACCGATGCCCATCTTTTGTATATCAGTGTTATGCATGGGACCTAAGCAAATGAGGACTTGCAGAGAGTGCCCCCATGAAACGATGCCATTCGTTTTTGTACTCCCTATATAAATAAATAAATAAAACTCCCCCTTTCTACCAAAAACAAAAAAAACTACATTCTGTTCTTATTACATTATATGCAATATGTCCCCCACTTCTCATGGTTGACCCCATCAAAAATGTTTAGTCGATTCCTTGATGGCTCCTATACTAAATTCCCATGACGATAATCAATTCAAATTTTCATCTTTACACCAACGTTCCTAAACTCCAATTACTTCTTCAGTATTTAGTCTTTTGAACCAAAACAAAACAAAACACATGAAAATTCTACAAGAAAGAACTATGAAAGCCCATTGTATTTGTATTAAAAAAATAAAAAATAAAAATAAAGAGTATCACCAATATTAGATTACAAAAGAAAACTTCTCTTAAACACTAGAACAACTATCAAATTTCATATTCGAAGCTTCTTTCCAGGTTGTGGGTCATCTTCATAGTGGTTGCCACCCTCACCAGAATTCATCTCCTTCTCCATCTTCTTTCTGGTAAGTATCTTGTTAATCTGGTGCAGCTCATTATTGAGCTTCTGGTCCCTGTTTTGTTTCCGTGTCTTTCGACCATCTTGCATCTTCACACCAAACTGAAATGCAGCTTTTGGCATTGCTTCTTTCTGCTCATTGTAAGTTGCCCATTCCTCCTCTGTCTCAAAATCCCACCGATGAAGACGGCCCTTTGCCTGTTCAAAAATGTTTCAATAATGTAATAAGCATCAATTATTATGAATACCAGACCAGTCACTTTACAGTAACCATTTATAAATATAAAAAAGAGTACATCTGAACAAGAATATGGCATTGCAGCACAGAATAAATATTCCATACTATTCAAAACCAACTAAAAGGTAAGTGATTAAAATTAAGCATCAATTATACCATATGTTCATATGCAAAACCAAACATGTTTCCACCTTGGGAAAGATCACTTGCTTCTGATTCCAAAAAAATAATAATAATAAACAAAAAAAAAGATCACTTACTCGTCCACCCATATCCATTTTTGATAAGTCATCTTCATCATCACTGTCCACAACCTCACGGTTATACTCCTGATACCCTGGATAGCATTCAGAATAACTCTCAGAAATGAAGTTAGGATCCTTTTCTCGAGAATCTTTCTCCCTCAATTGTTGAAGTCTTTGATCATCCCGCTTAAAAACAGACCCTAATCCCCGGTCCTTCTCTTCTTGAGTCATAAAACGTGGATCTTGTACAATATTTAAATCTCCTTCCACTTCATAAGCCTGCATATTTTGCTGGAAGTATTGATCAGGGTAAGCCAGTTGTTCAGCATATTGGTAATCCTGCCACTCCCCCTGGTAGCCAGCAGCCATCGCTTGTGCTTGCATCGCATCATATCCATTCTGAAACCAAAAGGTTAATAAATATACAATTAACTTAGAAAAGGGACAAACATAGTACATTTCAACAAGAAAAATATAGAAACTTATGGGAAGGTAAGTACAAATTGGAAGCTCAGTTACCATATCTTCCCCACGTCTCAAATCTAAAGGCAAATGATTACTAGGATCAACTTACCGTTCCTTGCCATTCCTGAGGCAGCCCAGAGGGTTGGACTGGACCATAAGCAGGTTCAGTGAAATAGGAAGGCTTTTCCTTATTTCGAGGAGACTCTTCCATGTCCTCTGAGAGGGGGCTCTGGCTCAAATCTTTACCAGGAATAGCATAGTCAACGCCTTCGCCAACAAATATGTCATCATCTTCTGCTCTAGCAACTGCTGGGCCTTGTTTCTCTCTTGAATCAAGATGATTTTTCCTTAGAGGAGGTGGAGGTGGAGGTGGTGGAAGAAGCTCGCTTTCAGTTGGGTTCTTTGACATCCCACCATTAGGCTTTGATGGCTTATCCTCTTCATCATATTCATTACCAGCAGCTAAAATTTTTACTGAAATAGAAAATGGAGGGACAAAAACAACCTATATTACATAGATGAATAAGAAAAATGATCTACCAAAAACTATGCTAAAGAAAAAGCAATGAAATTGCATTTGTGGAGTACCACAGTGGACCATAAGATCTCTCTCTTTATCCATCAAAAAAAATCTTGGAATTTATCATCTCAAATCATACTCAACATGCAACTTGGCGAGGCATGTATCAAAGCACTTCAATTTATCTCCAGAATAACTGTGCTAACCAGAAATGCCCATTTGTAGAGCAGCTGAACGACCACAAAGCACATACATGTCTATGCAGCTCAGAAGGACACATTCTCATGTATCTTCTATAACAATGATTTCAATGAACTGTAATGCTTATCTCTTAGCAGAATGTAGAAATTACCTTTTACATCTCTCTCCTTTTTCTTCTTCTTAAGAACCTTCCCAGAAGAGCCAAGACGAAGATATGACATAATCTTAGCTATTCGATCCAGCACAGAGCCATCAACACTGACAGTAACCATTTCCTGCAAAGTAAGTACACGCCTAAATCAGATAAGGAGCCCATCATTAAAGACTAGATGCCAGAAAGGGATCAAGAAAATATAAACCTCGGGCACTGGACAATCAGCTTTACTCCTATGCAAGGTTGTTGGAATCTCGTTGGAGTATCCACCCTCCTAGCATGCAGGAAAAGAGACATTTCTGTCAGAAGATTGTGTTTACAGAGTACAGACTAGTGATTAACAACACAAAACTAAAATGATGTACCAGTCCTAACATATAAGTCCATATATATAACATTTAAATCAGCTTCCTAAACACATTGCCATGGAATTGAATTCTTGATGTTTCATGTCTTTTTTTGTTGTAAGTAAACAAATGTTTCCTGTCATAATTTACAATTCAACCACTTCTTGGTCCCCAACCCTCCATATATTCCAAAGCTTCACTGTTCATGCATTCTCAAATTGGACGATGCACCATAAGTAATCAGAGTCCCATGATCTCATACCAATTGGGTGCAAGATCAACATGTAATAACATACAGCATAATCTACCCTAATCTCCAAGCCTCTAGATAAGCACAAGGACCATATGGCCTCTTACACAGAGGGATAGGCAACTCAAAGAAAATAAATCTGCTCACAATCTACAAGTTTCACTCAGGCAATAAAGGTGTAATGAGATATTGCATTTCTTTGACTTCCTAAAAACTATGCACACTAATATCTGTTTGTTAAACTGAATGAAGGCCAGAAAACCTAAAGTACTTTCAAATAAGCACAGACTGTAAGTAGCATAAAAACAACAAAAAATCGAGCTTGTATCAGGAAGAGCCAACATTGGGCTCCCAGCACGCCCTAAGGTAATTAAGACTGCTATAAACTAGACAAGCATAAGCTAATAAAGACAGATATAAATTAGACAAGAATATAGAAGCAACAAAATATTCTTACCATGTTAAAAATAAAGGCCATTCGACCAGGAAGGAACATCTCATTCGATTTGTTAATAGTTTGAGGCTTGACTATCCATTTATACACCGACTGAAACGCCAAAAACACAAGACATCAATAAACAATTAAGCTAAAATCGCAACAATGTTCCATAGCCCTTTAGCATTCTCAAGATAGTCAAAATCACCTTTGCAGTCGGAGTCCGAATTGACATGTGCTGGTCCTCCTTAGACGACCTGTCAGCTTAAAAATCAATAATGGAAGACCATATCACATTTAACCAAAAAAAAAAAATCCAATTTACCTAGACTTTCCATCAATATCATCTCCACCATCAGGCTTCTTGTCAATCTCGCTTCTTACTTTGTTCAGCAAAGCATAATCCAAACCTTTGACCAAATGGGTGTGCTCCACGTCACCTGAAATACAACATTGACACACCCAAAATGTATTTAAGCAATAGTTTTCGTTGTTTAAACAACACGACACGTATTTCTACGATCACGAACCTCCAAGGTACTTGCTCTTCTCTATAGATAACTTGTGTGCATCCGCAGCACGAATATCAACGGTTCCAGGAGGAGCCACAGCATGAAAAGAACCCAATTCGGTGGCTTCATAGTCAGGATTTTGGTCTTCCCTACGCTCCTTTGCACGGTCTCTATATTTGGGTCCATCAGCTTCTTCTTGTTTCTCCTCTCTGCACAATCACAATATTCCCTACTTCTCACTCACAAGTCAGAACAAAATTTTTAAAGTAAAATAAATAATAAAAAAACGTATATTGCTTCTGAAATTTTAATGTCTAAAACTAAAACCAAAAATTAATCACAAATCAATAAGTTTCATAAAATTGAAACCTAGAAAAAAGCTAAACAGGAGTTGTTGTGTTCTACGAGGTCGGAATCAGATGGACTTTACCTGCGACGAACAACTTTCTCCTTATAATGTTTCTTTGAAGCAGATGTCATGTTGATTGCAAATCATAAAAATTATTTCTGGTAAAATCTAGGGTTTTAAATTCCGGATTAATAAGCCTAGTTTTTTTTTTTTTTTCCCGGTTGCGATTTGCAGTACTATTTGAGAACCAACCAATAAACCAAACCAGCCAAAACCGACAAAATTGATATTGGGGCTGATAATCTGCGAATTACTTAAATACCCCCCTCTTCTACTTATTCAATCTCTCTCAAAAAATAAATAAATAAATAAAAATTAACCCTTTAAAATTTGGAAATATTTTAAATTTTACATCCAAAAATTTCAAATTGTTTTAAATTTTTATCTCATGTAGTTATATTCCATTTGTATTAGTAGTCCTTCGTCCATATTTTCTGTTAAGTATCATATAAGCTTGTCATGCATGTTTAGTTTGTCCAATAAAAAATATCGCACCATTTTCATTACGTCAAATGGCATTATTTTTTCTTTTTTGGAAAAACTAAACACACATGACCAAAGACGTACTCAAGATTTCAAGCTAAAGAGGGCCGGAGTATAGGCAAATAAAGCATTCATATGTATAATATGAACAAACTATCAATCAAGATAAATATACATAAGTATTGTTTCTTAATACATTAATGCAATTATCTACTAACAAAAACAAAAATAGACACAAAATGGCTAGAATTTTTATTTTTATTTTTTGTTAAGTTTTTGGATAGTTCCTAGTTAGTCTAGGCTGGCTAGGTTAATTGGAGGGGAGTGGGGGGAGGTGGGGAAGATTTTGAATGAGGGAGGGCCCAACTACAAAAATATAAAATTTAAGTAGTAAAAAAAATTTCTTAGGGCTATGGGGCCCAAGCCCCCTTGAGCCCCTCTTGAGTCCGTCCTTGCATATAACAATTTTTTGTATAACTGAAAATATGGATAAAGAGGTTGTTGATTCAAACAAAATATAACTTCAATGGGTAAAATTTAAAATTTGAAATTTTAAGATATAAAATTCAAAAACCTTCAAACTTTAGAAGTGTAATTTGCATTTTTACTTTTTTTATTATTATTATAACAAGAGAGTTACATGTACTATAATGGGGAAAAAAAAAAAGGGATTGTTCTTCTATAAATAAAAGCCAACAATTTCATTTAGCTACAAACTTTTTGATGTTGAGGATCAATATTCGATCCCAAAAATTTGGGACTAAAACTTTGTTTTATTGTTGTACAAAGTTCTTGATGTATAAATTTCTACTTAGGCAATAGAAATTTATGTCCATTAAAAAAATCATATCTTATTACTAAAATGCACTCATTTTAACTTTGGACTAAGACTATGTTTAAGAGATCATAAAAAAAATATACTCACTTTATAGTTTTTTCATTCCACTCTATTCTTTTATAAACCTTCAAAAGGACCAAGATAGTGTTGGAGCTTAGAGGAATACTTATGATGGTAATGGACTGAACACTATGTAGTCATTCAATTTTAATGCATTAAACTCCTATTCCTATACAAAGAATGGCTAGAAGAATAATTTAAAATCTATTTCATTCCATTCTTTTCCCTTGTACCAAGTATATTGTCAAGGCTTGTTTATATGGAAGCAATGTTCCATATCATAAATTAACCAAATCAAAATGTTGTTGATCTGAAATTATGTGCAGTTTGATTGGGACGTGGGAAATGGGCAAAAAAGTGAGCTTTGCAAAATGTGTTCAAAGAGAGGGAGAGAGAGAATATTTGTCTTGTCGTAAAATGTTTTCAGTGGAAAATTGTTTTAAGCTAAAAAAATCATGATTTTCTTTTTTGTTAATGTTTGGTTGTGTTCCTGAGCATTTGGCTCATATGAAAAATCACAAAAAATAACTTTAACTCACCACTTAAAAAATATTAATACATAAAACTCAAATCAACCTAAAAAATCTAAAAAATTGGGGAGACATAATTTTTAATGGTTTTGGAGGGTAATTTTTTATTTTCATGGTTTTGGGGTATTTTAGTCATATTGGATGCTTTGATTGTATTTTGACTGTTAGATTTTTTAATACGTCATTAAAATAATTTTAGAAGTTTTAATCATCAAAACAACATATCGTGTGCTTAAATCAGAGCACTGGATCAAAAAATATAATCAAATTAAGATTTAAAGGTTTGGGTATTCTCTCGAATAAGATGATCACATGTAATTATGATTGGTTCTTTAAATAATCTCTTTTAATTAATAACATGTAATAATCTTATTGAGTTAAACTAAAATAATCATGAGGAATGAGGATACATGTATTGATTAATGTTGAAATGGATAATTTCATTGGGTAGTGGGCTAAATCTAAATAACTAGTTAATCATCTTTGATTTAAGATAATTAATTAATATTTAAAATTCATGAATGATCCTTAACATCATTTGACTCTAAGTTGGGTAAAAATTAGATCTAAGGTCGAACTAGTTTCAAAGGATAATTAGAAACATAGAAAACAAAATCGAATCAAGACTCAACGTTTAACTATTGATCAACACTTGGATTTGATCCCCAAGTGCAATTGGCACTTGGTCCCCCAGAGCAAGTGTCAATCAGCACTCAGAGCTAGCCAATATACACATGCAACCCAAACCTTGAATTTTCTTCTCATTTTGTAGTTGTTCTAATTTTCAACTCCTATCCAATTATTATCTGAGATAACCATCTAGAAGTATCATCCTTTGAGAGTTAGAAACTCACTCCAACGCATCAACCAAAGAATTTTCCCTCTATAAACAGAGGAGGGATTCTCACTTCTACAACACAATAGAAAATTCACTCATTGGGAGATCTTTTAGGAAAAAGCCATTAGGCGATTGCTGATCATTTTTGTTAATCACAATAGAGGACCCCCTTAAAAGCCTTAATTTTATGACTTTCTTAGCATAAATTTGACTTAAAGCAAGCTTCAATCAATTTTCATACTCAAATCATTCAAAAAACGTCGTTGCTTTGCCAAAATCTCCAAAGATTCGAAGGAAATTTCAAGAGAACTTTGAAAGAAGGAGGTGTTTCTCAAAACCAATTAGTGATGAGGAAGACACACTCAAATCTCTTATGACATTTGATATCACACCATGCGGACCTGTTTTTTGAGTGGTTGTAAGGAGTCAAATTGTGATCTCCCAACAATCCCTCCCTCACAATGACACTCTCGTGACTCGAACCCATGACCTTGGCTCTGATACTATTTGTCAGACCTTGAGCTGTACCATTCCACCTCAAAACCAATTGGTGATGAGGAAGACACACTCAAATCTTTTATGGCATTCGACATCATACCACACGGGCTTGTTTTTGGAGTGGTTATAGGGAGTCAAATTATGATCCCTCAACAGAGGTTCTGCCCAAACCTTGACCATCCAAAGGGAGGAGGTGCTACTAGTGACCTGATCCCAAAGAAAACTCAAAATTGTTCATAAAACTAACTGTGCATGCAGTTATAAACCTCAAACTGAGTTAGGTTAGATCTTAATCTCTATTAATTGATGATTACAAACATGTTTATATTTGATGACAAAGGATGAACATGATAAATGCATGAAATTAGGGCTTTTGTATGATATTATTATGTTCAAAACCATTTTATTGAACATAATATACTATTTTCTTCTTTGTGACATGTTTAGACCATGATCATCATATTTTAAAAGATTGACTTATTGACCAAGGTGAGTGTCTAACACCTTCTCATTTCATAACTTAGCCTTTAATCTTAGATCAATGGCTTCTTTTGCTAAAAGTTCTAAAAACCCATACAAAGCAAGGTCTGATTACTTTTGGGGCCACCATCTCTATTTGTTATATTTTATTTTACATGCATAACCCCAACCCATGTATTTTTTATGAAAAAATTAAGAGAAATGTTATGTTCACAATATCTACCACAAATTTCGAATTAATCATCTTAAGCCAAGAGGGGTAGGCTAGCTACATTTAATGCCAACTAACTAATTGTCACAAATTTAACAAGTTCTTTGGGTGTGTTTCCTTCAATAAACCACACACACACACACACAAAAAGAAAAAAAGAAAAAGAGAGAGACATAGTCAAGATTACATGAAAATATCATAAAATCAAAAAAATCCTAATATTCAAATAAGAACAAAGCTCAAGGCTTCCATTCTTCTAAGAATCCAGCAACCAAAAGATTTGATTTTATGGAAGATGGATAATAGTAGCTTTCTTAATCAGCTTAAGCTATAAAGCCCAAACCTAACGCCCGGAATTAATTAGTTTCTTACCAACCTCGCAAACCATGCGGCCCTCAACAGCTCAATCGCTAGCACACCACCGCTCCTTCCTCCTCCGCCTTTGAGATTTGGAGCTTTGAAGTGTAATGAAAATTGAGGGAGAGAGAATATCTATGGTTTTGTTTTTTTGGTTGAATATGAGTGTTTTTAGATCTGGGTTTTTTGGGTTGAGTTTGTTGTGAATATCAGTTGTTGTTGTTGTAAACCAAATTGGGTGTTTGATTATTGTTCATTTAAGCTGTATCATGGTCAACCATGAGATCTTCCACGTAAAACTTGCAGATTTTGAGTTGTTACAAGATATTTTGTAGATGGGAAAATGATGGAAAATTGAATGAAGGAGACTAATTCAAATATGTGAATGCATGAGATGCAAACTGAGTTTTTCGTGTGCTTGTGTTCAAAGAAAATTTTAATTTAATGGAGCTTTGTTAATTATCGTGCCAATGATGCCCCAATTGCAAGATAGATGAAACACTTAAAAAGACGAGACAAATGCTAGCTAAGAACAACCTCGTAGCATTAAATCAATATATCACCAATTACATTAGAATTCTCAATCATATATATAGTTCCTACCAGCCAAAAGCTTTATAGCTGAATTGACCTCTCCCATGTACAAAGTGCTATGGAGGTCTAGGTGAAAAAATGTTCGAACTGCGGGGTTAGCAGCATGTTGTAATTATTTCTATAAAAAACAAATTTAAAAAAATTTTAAAAAAAAAGTTCCTACTGGTACAAATCTATACATGAAACAGAGAAAATTATTTTATAGTAAAAATGGCACATTAAGTCCACAAACATAAGTCTCCAACAAGGAGTACGTACAATCTGTATCCCCGATGCAGCTTGCTCACTTGAAAGTTTGCGTATCATAGCAATACGGTGCCACCTAGTCAGTTTCGCAATCTCCTCCTCACAAACATCAAACTTCAGAAGAACCTGTAAATTAATATACAGTTAAGAGATTAAAAACATGAATTACGCTAAATACAAAACAACTTTTAAAATGCAAAAAAAGAAAAAAGAAAAAAAAGAGGTAATATAAAATTTGGATATACTAATAGGTTCCGATATCAATTTAAGAGCAAGAACTATTTTTCTCCACTACTTAAAAAGGTCATACCCAGTGCGCAAAGCTCCCAGTTTTGTGGGGTCTAAGAGAGGTCATGGCAGACAATTTTACCCTCAATTTTTCTCCTCTACTACTAAAAAAAAAAAAAAGAAAAGTCATACAAAGTTCTGTGCCTTCCCCAAGGATGAGAAATGCTTTAGTGATAGGAAACTATGACACGATTTTGCGAGGAAACAAGCAATACAAGTAGGCTAGTAGAGATTCAAAAAAAACCAGCAGTAAGGAAATAGAAATCAATTATTAACTTCCAGTCAAATCTTCACATGCATATATTGCAACCCCTACATCAAACAAAATTAGTTCCGAGATTATTCTTGTTATACCCTAATAACAAAAGGCTAGAAGCAAAATTCATGCATCAACTAATACATAAGGCCAGAAATAAAATAACTCCTGCAAAAGTAAGTTAACCCAGACACCACTATAAACCATTAAAATGAATCTAATAAACCCCTTATGCATTGTTGTCAACAATCACCTCTGGTGTTGCAAAAAATTGAGCTTTGAGCAGTTATAAGGTTTTTCTTTGTACTCACAGGGAAGTAAAAAGGTAAAGGCACTATGTGACCAATTTTTGTTAAAGCATCCAACTGAAAAGCTAAAGTTCTTCCCTTAACACTAACACTCACCTCCAAAACCAACAGAGAACACAATGGAAATAGAGAGAGGCCAATTTGACCCAACCCAAACAGAGACAAATTACCCGCCCTGTGGATTCCAAGAAAAAACTAAGCCAAAACAAAATATCATAAACAAACAAAAGAAAAACCAAAACCATAAGCTATCAGTTAACAATTTATATCAAGCTTTCTAACACCAACTCTGTTACATAGACTCGGAACTTCACACCAAAGTATCCATGTCAACAAAACTTATATGGATACGCATATTGAAACTCACATCCCAGATTCTATTGGAATTACAGATAGAGGTTTATCTCCCAACCCAGAGAGAGAAAACAGAAAAAGCTTATACTCCACACATGAGCACTGGGCATGCCTAGGTGTGAAGGAATGTACAGATCTGACTGCATCAAGAATTAGCTTATAACAGAGCTTCAACAATCAAAGGCAAGCTTGCAAGAGCCCACTTAGTGTCCAAATAAGTTCTGATGATCAAGGCTAAGACTGAGAGAAAGCACAAAGAAATTTAAATAGGAAGGCAATTTGCCTTTTCTTTAGTTATTGGTAATTACACATGCACCCTTTAAATCTTGAAACTGCTACCTCACCCTCCACCTGGCCTTAAAAACAGATGTGCCAATTGAGTTAGACCTCATTTGTAATTTGCAAGTTTAGTTTGCAATTGTCATGTCCCTTTCTGCCTTCACAACTAACATTCTTATAAGTAATTGGGACATTTTAATCAAAAGAAGAGAAAAACATCGCAACTGCTTACATGGGTAGTGTACATGGGTTTTAAAAGTCAAATAAAAGTACACAAGTAGAAAAGATCAGGCAAAAGTAGAGATTGAATAAATACTATAGCAGCCATCTAATCATATAGAGCACGAAATAATAATAGTTTTAATTCAGAGGGCAAGCACTCTATGCCTTTTTATCCAAATAAGCGACAACACATTGAGGTATAGCACCCCAAATATCTAAATTGCGATACTAACCATGGACCATATATCATGAGCAAAGGGGAAATAGAGTAACAATGATCAAGAGACTCACCACTTCACTTACACATACAACACCAATCAACCACACAACCTCCATTTGCGAAGATTATCCATTGTTAGGATTCTCCCCATAGCAGCTGTCCATACAAAAAAGCTACCTTAATAGGGACCTTTACTTTCCAAATACTCTTCCATGAAAACTGTTGGGATGCCCTAGGTGAAAGAACTTTATAAAAAGACTTCACCTCAAAATTGTAGTTAAGTATCTAGCATAAATAAACAGTACATCCCTAAAATTATTTCCATTGTGGGTGTACCTATAATCTGCCACAGAACTACAGAAACTTCTTTATCTCAACCTGACTAGAAGAGATCAGGAAAGGCATCCTTAAGCATCACAACCCCGCACTAGCAATCATGTCAGAAGTGAACTGCAGACCCACTACCAAACTCAAAATTAATAAACCTTGCAAAGTTATTCCACCCATTTCTAATATGTTTCCATAAGCTAACGCGATGTGAGTCCGCCAACACCCCAAGTTCCGCACACACCAAGCACTTCCATATTTCAGGTCAATCATTGTGCACCACAGAACATCTTTTTCAGTTGCATAGCGCCAAAGCCAGTTTCTTAACAAAGCTTAAATAGAGTGAGCCAACCCCTCCCTTGTCGGACTGGTTTGCAAATCGTCTTCCAACTAACCAAATGGAATTTAAAAGCATCATCGAAACCACCCCAGAGAAAGTCCCTTGGAAATTTTTTATGACAATGAGTGATACTAGCAAGAAGGGGAAACAAAGAAAGGATATATGCTGTTAAGCTAGAAAGAGTTCTCCTAATCAAAGTGATTTGCCCTCCCTTGGAAAAATAAACCTTCTTCCACCCCGCTAATATTCTTTCCCACTTTTCTAGAATCGGGTCCCAGATCGCCTTAGACTTAAATCTCGCGGACTTCCCCAACAAGAACCATATCAGAGTGTCCTACATTTATTTTGAAACCCAGGACAGCTTAAAAAGAAAGCAAGACACATTTTAAATGGCCAAGCCATTCCAGATCATTTCCACAGAGAATTAAAATGTCATCATCAAACAAGAGGTTGGACACCATCACAGAGAGTCATTCTTAGGCTGAGTGCAAATGCAGTAAGATTGGCGAGAGACTCAAGATAAGATAATTCTTAGGCTCAGTGCAAAAATTACATGTCCTTGTCAGATGAGGATTAAGAGTACTCAAAGCCTATATGTATGCATCGTGTTACACAATAAACTTAATGGAGATCACTGTTCATGGATTGTGTGGTACAGTTCCATGGTTGGAACTTCCAACCATGGGTATGACCTATAAATTTAAAGATGGATAATGGAATAGACATATGTGATCAAAATATGTCTTAGCAATAATAACGTGAGCTGAGAGACTAATTGAACTTGATTTAAACTAATAAAGAAACAATTTTTATTTGCTCAGAAAAATTTATATACCTCCCATGCTGCCTCCATGCTCAATCTACGAAGATCAGCATCTGTTCCAGTAACAGTGGCTCCTCCTCGACCAGTAACTGTTTTCTTCTTCATCATTGCTCAATATAAGAAGTTATCATGCTTGTAGTCTCTCCCTTGTTTGGTCTTGTTTCCTTTGAATCTTGTTCATTAGCTTGGCTGGTGAGTTGTAGCAAAGTATAGAAGCCTATTTATTTATCTTAAAAACTAGAAACCCATTTATTTATCTTGCAAGTCTAGAAGCCTATTTACTCTTAGGACGCAAGTAAATTTCTAATTCTTAATAGAATCCTTCAATTTTCAGTAATGAATAGATCAAAATACCATTTGCGGAAAATCTAGTACAAAAGTTGAACTCAACCAGAAGCAATTTGCTTCAGAGAAGAATCAAAGAGGGAAACCCCATCCCCCACCACCAGGAGTTAAAACTTGAAGAATTTCTCCTGCTTGCACCTCAACTGTGTTTTTACCCCCAAGATAAACTCTCCGCTTGTCTTTTGTGACAAGGAAGTTAGCCCCACGAGCCCCATCTTTGCCACCTTTTAGGCCTCTTGGTGCATGAACACGCCTCTCCGATAGAATGCTCACCACAACAGGGCGCCTGAACTCTATCTCCCTGACAAGACCATCACCTCCTCTATGAAGTCCGGTTCCCCCACTGTTCTCCCTAAGCCCAAATTTATGCAAAAGAACCGGATATCTCTGCTCGAAAATCTCCGGATCAGTCATTCTCGTGTTGGTCATGTGGCATTGGACTCCACTGGTTCCATCCCAGGTTGGACCAGCCCCACTCCCACCTCCAATTGTTTCATAATAACCAAAAGAATCATCCCCAAACGTGAGGTTATTCATACAACCCTGTGAACATGCACAAGCTTGAAATGCAGTTAGTACAACATCAGTTATTCTTTGTGATGTCAGAACGTTACCTCCCACCACCGCAGCTTTATCACTTGGAGAGAGGAATGACCCTGCTGGAATATGGATTTTGACAGGAGCCAAACAACCTTGATTGAGAGGAATATCGATGTCCACCAAACAGCGAAGGCAGTAAATGACTGCTGCAGCTGTTACTGCTTCCGGTGCATTCCAATTCCCATAAACTTCAGGACTAGTCCCATTAAAGTCAAAAATTGCTTCACCTTTATCAGAATCAATTGTCAGTTTCAAATGAATAATGGACCCGTCATCCATGTAATCCTCTTCCTCAATGGTTACTGAATTTCCATATCCAAGCTCAGATGACTGAGATGAAACTGTAGCAGCAACTGACTTAAGCATTTCTCTCACTGCTTCTTCTGCATTCAACTGCACATACGTCATGTAAGCCTGAACAGTGTCCAAACCATACTGCTCAATAAGCTCTTTTATTAGGGAAATTCCTCTCTGATTTGCAGCTACTTGTGCTCGAAGATCTGACAGATTATCTTGAATCTTGCGTGTTCCTGGGATCTTATGCTCCACTTCACCAGAGTTGGGGAACTGGAGAAGTTTCATGATTCCTTCTTCCTGAAAAATCCCCTTTTCCACGAGCTTAAATGCTTTTATGGCAGCCCCTTCTTCCCATATGGACTTTGAAAAAGGTGGCATGCTTCCAGGAGTTATACCACCAATCTCTGCATGATGCCCTCGGCTTGCCACAAAAAATACTAGCCTCCCCTTATCGAAAACAGGTGTAATAACAGTTATATCAGGAAGATGGCTACCACCAGCACAAGGATGATTGGCAACCAAAACATCACCTTCATTCAAATTATCACCCCAGTAGTTGAACTGCCACCGAACTGTGCTAGACATGGCTCCTAGGTGAACAGGAACGTGAGGGGCATTTGCAACTAGTCCCCCATCAGGACCAAAGAGAGCACAAGAGAAATCCAGGCGTTCCTTGATATTTGTTGATATAGAGGTCCTCTGTAGGGTCCTTCCCATCTGTTCAGCAATTCCCATAAACCTGTGATTGAAGATTGAAAGCTGCACAACGTCTGCAACTTTTTCTGCTACTTTCATGGTGTTTATAGCAGACTCAACTTCAATTTTAATGTTGCCATATTTGGTTATAATAGCTCTACAGTTGGGCTCCACTATCACAGTACTATTCCCATTCATGATGATTGAAGGACCCGGCAAGACATGCCCATACCCCAAATTCTCAAGCTTGAACAGAGGTGTATCTTGCCACCCATTCCCAAAGTAAACCTTGTAGTTGTCTTCAACTTTAGGAGTACCGGAAACAAGTTCAAGGGCCAGAGGCTTCAATATATTTGTGACTCCTATACCACGAACTCTTACATCACATATTAAGATGTTCCTGTTTTGTAGTTTAAATCCATACTCTTGCTGAAAGAGATTCACAAATTCCACTGCATAGTCACAAGCTGATCCATCTTCAGCTGTTCGCCTCTTAACCATGATGGCAGTGTCTGTACCTTCATATCTTAAATTTAAATATGTCTCTGCAGTAATGTTTTCCTCTCTAAAACCTTGCTCTTGCAACTTCTGTATTACTTGCTTCAGCAAAATAATTTCTCTGCGATAGGCCTCAAGGACAGATTCAGGACCATAAACAGCAGAATATGGCTCCTGTGCCTCTTCAACAACATCAGCTAATCCCATCCCATAAGCACTTAAGATCCCACAGAACCTGTGAACGAGTACTTCTTTCATTCCCAAAGACCTAGCAATGGAGCACGCATGCTGAGGTCCAGCACCTCCAAAGCAAGCAAGAGCATGGTTCCTTGTTTCATGGCCCTTCATCTCAGTTAACTGCCGTATTGGACGACACATTGTCTCATTAGCAACATTCACAAATCCCAGTGCAATCTCCTCCACTATCATGTCCTTGGCAGATGGATCTTGACTCTTTCTGTAGGAGTTTATTTCCCTTGCAAGCTTCTCAAATTCTTCTCTAGTTGCCTTGATATCTAGAGGCTGATCTTCCTTAGGGCCAAAGATGGATGGGAAATAATCAGGAATAACAAATCCTAGAATCAGGTTTGCATCTGTTACTGCCAATTCCCCACCTTTCCGGTAACACACAGGACCAGGGTGTGCACCCACTGATTCTGGTCCAACTCGGAAAGCTCCAAATTGGAATTTCAACTTTGATCCACCACCGGCAGCAACAGTGTTGATGTCAAGCTGAGGTGCTTGAATTATAGAACCAGCAATTTGAGTTTCTAGAACTTGTTCATAACTTCCAGCATAACGGCTCACATCAGTAGATGTACCACCCATGTCAAACCCAATAAGGGGCTTCTGTGTTTCAAGATTAAAAAGAGTCTGTGAGTAGCCTACAACCCCACCAGCCGGACCAGACAACACCGCCTTGTGCCCTGAAAATCTACTTTCTGGTGCAAGTCCTCCATCTGATTGCATAAACAGAACATTCAACTTCCCCAACCCTTCATCAAATTTGGATATGAATCCTGATAAGTACTCTTTAATAACTGGGGTCAAGTATGCATCAACACTAGCTGTTAGACCCCTCGGAACAGCTCTAACCATGGGAGTCAAAGCTGAAGATAAAGAAACATGTCTGAAACCCAAACTCACAGCTAACCTCTCTACAGCTGTTTCATGCTGTGGATAAGTGTAAGAATGCATCAACACAACAGCCAAACAGCTAATTCCCTTCTCTAACAACCCTTCCAGTAAAGGCTTGAGAGCTTCTTCATTGAGAGGCTTCACAACCCTGACAATCTCACCTGAAACGCCCTTAATTAATGGTGCAGAAGAACCTTGATTCTCCTCCTTATCATGAACAAGCTCAATTCTCTCATCAACCTCTATAACCTCCTCGTAAAGATTAGATGGTTTTGATACAGTGAGGTCGAATATGCTGGGGCGAGCCTGGTTACCAATTTGGAGCAAATCCCGAAAGCCTTGAGTCACACACAAAGCAATCCTTTCTCCTTTTCTTTCCAAAAGTGCATTTGTCGCCACGGTTGTACCCATCCTAATCCACTCAATCTTATCCGTGGGAATTTTCGAAGTACGTGGGATTGTCTCCCCTGTAAACTCTTCAAGAATCCTCCGAATACCCTCAACCGGAGCATCATCATAGTTTGATGGGTCAACAGACAAAAGTTTCAAAACTTGACCATCAGTCCGACCCGGGATTTCAGCATAAACATCAGTGAAGGTCCCCCTCTGTCAATGCAAAACCTGAGTTTCCCTTCATTGAAACTCCCCATTCCTACAATTTTTAATTTCATATTAAAAAACAGAAAGAAAAAAAAAATTATATCATTCAATATAACTCCACATTGCTAATGAGACAGCATTCTATATCAAAACATGGATAGAGTGAGAAATCAATCCAATCTCAACAGAAAAAAAAAAATGACTCAGTTTCTGGAAAATCAAAACCTACAGCCCAGAAATATAATAAAAAACCTGAGCCTCAACTTTCACGATCTCTAACATTAAATGTAAGTCCTTGATCTCTAGCATATGATGAAAACATTGAAAAGAATAATCGAACCCACACACACACACACATACTCAAAACTCAGCGTCGCTATTCAAATCAAACCACCATGAATTATGAATTTCACACTTGGTTTCTCTACTGTTGTTGTTGTTTTAGCAGAACAGAAAAGAGAGATTTTTTAGTGAGTTAAGGAAAAGAGAGTGAGGTACTTACTTAAGGGGTTTGGTGGTTGTGATACGGCGGAATACGGTGGGCCTCACGCGGCGGAGAAGAAGTCGCAGCGTCGATAGCAGAAAAGAGAGAGAGAGAGAGAGAGCAATCAGCTCAGCTATCTCTTTTTTTGTGTCAGGATTCGTTGGATGATTGATGATTCATTCACGTCTCTAACTGTTACGTCTGAGTGTCTTACCTCTTGCGTTATTTTCTCCTGCCTTTTGTGCAAGTGTGACTATTGACTATTATTGATTGAGAAAAATAAAAACTGCAAATCCTTAACTCTTTTGTGAACTAAAAAAATAATAATAAATAAAATTTTCACTTTCATATGGTTCAAATAATATATATATATATATATATATATATATATATATATATATATATATATATATTGTGGGGGGGGGGGGGGGTTGAGGACCGAGGATGGGTTTAAGAGTTAAAGTGTGCGAAGGCTCGAGGATCGAGGATAAAGCTTAAGGGTCGCAGTCTAAGATAATATGCCCACGAACCATGGGCTCGAGGAGGAGGGTTGCTCGGGAAAATGCAAGGTTAAGTCCAAGGGCATTCTACAGCCTACCAAGTAAAAGCCAAATGACGTGGGGGGAGGTTTCTGGTTTAAGGCAGCTTGTGGGCTCCGCATTGAATGCCCTGCATCCATCTTCCTGGCCGCATTGAATGATGGGCAACAGCTTTATCAACTACATTGATGAGGAAGTGACCTGAACATTACAGGTCACAGCTAGGTAGGATCTTTCCACCACCTTCTTCAACTGTAGGAATGGACAAGTGTCAAAGGAAGAGACTAGTTAGGTGATAAATGGATGGTTAAGATGAAAAGTACAAAGGAGTATATATATATATGAGAAAGAGAGATCGGAAGGGAGAGGGAAAAAGATCAAAAGAGAAAACAGGAAGAGCATATTGTGAATAGTCTAATGAATAGTACCTTTTTATTGAAACTCCAACCTCCCCAGGGAAACTTGTAAGAGGGGGATTGGTTCATTTGATAATTGGATCTTGCTTTTTTCTTTCTTGTCTGACCCTGAGACCGATCCATTTCTTTGTTATATTGTTCCCTCTTTATAAATTTTTTGTTTTGGGCCATAGACTTACTGATCCAGCCATTATTCTAAGTGGGCCGTGGGAGAATAGTTTTTCTCTATGTCCTTATATATTTTAAATTAAGATATTTAGGGTTCAAATCTTTTGTTTCTCTTTATATTATTAATTTTAATTATATTATTTCTTTAAGTTAATATTTGTTGTTGACTCTTAAAAACAAAAGGTTTCACATTTGTTGTTAAAGATGATCCTTCTATTCTTCATGTGTAAAAAAAATTAATGACAAACCCTTTAAAACAACACAATTTTAGAGGATTAGGGCACATCACTTACGAAGATTCAAAAACTAACTCTTATCTGCAAAATATTAGGACACATTACCCCTGGAAATTATTAAAAAAAAATTCAAAGAGAAATTAGAAACTTTTTTTATGGAATAAACCGTAAATTAGGTTGCTTTTGTATCTTTGTGGTATCTCAATCAAATTAGAACTAATTTTTTTCCCATAATTAAACATATCCAAGGGAATTTTACACATATACTTCTATCAAACAATGGGATTTTCAATCGAAGCTTAATGAAACTCGGTAAAACCATGTCAAACTTGGGGTTTGTACATGTATTTGGGAAATTTGTCATTTTGATGTCCACTTATGGTAAATAGGCTAGGCTGAGCCTTGGCTTGTGAGGTCCATGTTGTGTTAATGATATTACAAGTGTCGAAATAGGCTACTTAGTATGATATGCGCTTTCTTCTATTCTTCGCAATAAATCAAAACATGGCTTCATCAAATTGTACTTTCTTTGAGTCACAATTGAAATATAAACATTGCAGCCAAAAATATTTTTAAAACAAAAATTAAACACGTTTCATTTTCACCCAATACTTATTCATATAAAAACAGTTGATACAATTCAACTTGCATCACACTTGAAGCATGTGCAATCTTATGGAGGCACGAGCCCCAAAACTAAATTAGATGCTACATTTTAATAGAATATGTATCATCTTTTGGTGGGTGTCATGGGGTGGCTAGGCTAACATGTTGCTCACATGTAATCGAATTTCTAGATCTATGTTTCTAATTCAAGACATGTATTTCACTAAATTAGGTTAGACAAGTTAGGTTCTTACAACAAATACCTTGGATATAAACCATTTTAAATAGATAACTAATCACACCATACAATCACATTAATCAGTAAAAACTCATTTTTATACACTTATTTTTCCCCCCACGTCATCACATGCTTTTGGGCACACATGCATGTCTCATTTTGGATAAAGTGAGATCCAAGGTTCCATATTGATAGTTATTACTTTCCATTCTTCTTTATTTTTTTTTAATTCTTTATTCAATGTCTAGATTGTGTGACTAGAATAGGGAACTACCTTATTTAGATCTTTCATTGATCATGGCCTAAAAATGTTAGCCAAGATTGATCCATTTGATTGCACGAGATTTAGTGCCTAACACATTCCAATACCATACCATAACCCCAAAACTATTCTTTGGTAATAATGTGCTAGACAACTAATTGAGGGTCATTAGTCAAGTAGTTAGTGGACCAAAACTAAGAGAACAAAAAAAAACACCAAAAATCTCTGGTCCCTCTATTTTGTGTATGTGTTTGTTTTTCAAAAAAAAAAATAGACAAAAAAAAATCTTTGATGATTTTTTACCATTTTTATTCGGTTATACTCTATGCTCATGCAAAAATTATTGTCTCAATCTTTTTTTAAATGCATGGATGTCTCCTCAAATCTCCCTACCAACACTATTAGCTAATTCTTAATAGATTTAAGATTCAATCCTTGCCTACACCAAAAATCGATTAGTGTCTTGGTCGGATGATAAATAACTATCATCAGGAGCGGATACCATGTGTTGAAACTCTCTCTTAAAAATTAAAAAATAAAAATAAAATTAAAATTAAAAAAAAACTAATTCTTAATAGAATCACTATCTTACCAGCAAAAAAGAAAAAAAGAAGAAGAAGAAGAAGATGCAATTTCCACCATAATTTTTTTACCATTTCTTCGGTTACACTCTACCCACGTTGCCCAAATGTCTTCACCAAAATAACTTAAGTATCCACTGTTACCTATTCTAAATTATAATTCTAAATGCTTTACTTTTCCTTTTTTTTTTTTCGGTTGATTTTCTTTACATGTTGATGATGTTTTACTAATTTTAAAAATTAAAAAAAAATCTATCCATTTTTATGCCAATCATTTATAATAAATGTCCAGTGTTTGCTCCTTTAAATTTGTAAATGCTCCCAAATGTTTTAAAATTTATTTTGGTGAATTTGCTTTACTAGTTGATTTTTTTTACTCATTTATAAATATATAAAATGTATATATTCAAGTATTATGGCAATTAACTATAAATAAGGATTTATTATCAAAAAAAAAAAACTATAAATAAGAATTGAAATACTCCATTCATTTTTTACCTTTTTGTTTGGACACACTAATTTACACTTGAAATTGTTTTCCTTATTTCAATCTTTTAATTCTTTTTATTTGGTGGGCATTAAATTATATTTATTCATAAGATATATCTCTCATAACATGTTTGAGTCTCATATGTTATGAGAGAAAGATCTTATAAAATTGTTTCATGAGATACCTTCTCATCTAATGCATAAGCCCTCGCCTCAATTTTCTATATATCGCATTGGAAGGATGCAGCTCTGGCCTACGACTCTAGCGATTCATTTCCCATGCAACAGCTTCACCCAAGCCCCAACTGCCTCAATCAATGGATTAATGAGATTCCCATTATTACTATTTACTATTCAGCGAAACCATAGCCTTATTTCCCCCCAGGAAAAAGAAAAAGAAAAAAAAGAAAAAAAAATGTTAGAGGAATGTTATCCTACACTTCTTTAGAGATAATTAACTTTAATATTCTTACTAGTTAACACCTCTTTTTGTTTAGGTATCTCCGCTCTCTTTAAATTTAGACCACGACATGTTCTCATTGCTCAGCCAGAAGGCAGATTGGGCATCTTATCTATGCAAAGTCCAAACTGCATGCAACTATTACCACCCACATGAAACTCGTGCGGAAGTGGTCAAAAACCCAAACATTTATAAGTGTCAAAAACTAGTTGGCCCAAATGTGAAAACAATAATTAAATTGAAGAAATTATTATGTTTTCTTTTGAAGTAATTTAAAAAAAAAAAAAAAAAAACTATTGGTGAGGTGAAGAAATTTATGTAATAAGCAAAATGTTGTATGTCATTGTTAGCCGACTGCTCTCTCTTTTCGTGTGGTCACCGACAATAATTTTGCATGTGCTCAATGAGGAAATAGTTTAAATATAGAAGTGGTTTACAAATAATATAAAATATTTATCTATTTATTTATTAGTTAAAATGCAAATTTGACTCTCTAACTTTCTTCAGATTTTATTTCAGTTCTTTAAATTTTAGATTTATTTAATTAAGGTCTTTCCGTTAACTTTTGTTAAAATTTTTTGAAAAAAAAAACTGGAAAATATTTTTCAATCAAAAATTGAATTTTTTAATTTAAAAAATTTGAAGAAAAATTTATAAAATTGAAAAATTAATCATAACATATAACAAAAGTTGATGGAAAAGCCTTAATTAAATAAACCCGAAAGTTAGAGGACTGAAATGAATAAAAGCAAAGTTAGAGGACTGAAATAAAATCTGAAAAAATTTAGAGAGTCAGTTTTGCATTTTGCTCTTATTTATTTAGGGAGGCATATATTTGGTACATAACAATTGACAAGCCTAAATTATTCTAAACACCTGATTCGTGATCATGTATATTAAATTTTTTTTCCCCCTGTTTTGGTAGAAAACTTCAAGCTCGTGTCACTTCTATTATTTGCATATAACTGATTTTGATTTTCTTTTTTTTCTTTTTTTTTTGGGTTTGAGCATTGTACCAACTCAAGTAAAATAGTATGAAGCTCAAAATATTAATGAAATCCAAAAATCACCCATTGTGTGGTCATATCAAATTATGAACCGGTTATACAAGGTGAAATTTTGATATAGTGTTTATGCAAAACACTGTAACTAATACAAAATGACTTTTTATTATTTTGTTGCGTTTCTAAATAAAGAAAATAAATAATAATTGTTGTGTGTGAAGAGATAAAAATGATTAAAAAATCAAAAAAATTGATATATTTTAATAGAATAGAGCCGATAATCAAATGCGAATGTTTTAAAAAATAGTTAGTTAAAACAGAAAAAGTATAGACAGTAATTTTGACATAAAATATTTTAAATGCAGTATTACTTCTTATGTCACTTCTATTATTTGCATATTACTGATTTTGAAATTTTTTTGGGTTTGAGCATTATACCAACTCAAGTAAAATAGTATGTAGCTCAAAATATTAATGAAATCCAAAAATCACCCACATGTGGTCACATCAAATTATGAACCGGTTATACAAGGTGAAATTTTGCTATAGTGTTATGCAAATATACAAGTCACCGTAGCTAATGCAAAATGACTTTTTATTATTTCGTTGCGTTTCTAAAGGGTGAATAAAGAAAATGTATAGTAACTGTTGTGTGTAAAAAGAAAAAATATTAAAAAAATCGAGAAATTTAATATATTTTAATAAAATAGAGTACATAATCAAATGCAAATGTTTTTAAAAATAGTTAGTTAAAATAGAAAAAATTTGTTCTTACTTTAAAATAGACAATAATTTTGATATAAAATATTGTAAATGTAGTATTACTTCTTACTATTGTTTAGCATAAGCTTTTCTTTTAATTTTTTTAACTTATATATATATAATCTTAATTTTTTGAGTACAACTAGTCAACTATACTTTTACTGATTCTTATAAAAAAAACCCTATACTTTAATAAATTTTCATCAAATAAATAATTAAATTAATGAAAAAAAAAACTGCATCAATTTACTGTTTTACACTCTTCTAGATGGGTCCATTGTACTCCAACGCAATTGGAATCAATTATTAGCAGGCTGCCAGGTAGTAACTTTTGCAGTCAATCGTGGGTGCAACGGTGCGTGTGAACTATGAACTGTGTCAACAAACATATCAGAGTGGTTTTCATTACATGACCGCATTGCACTTGCACATCACCATCTTATTTTAATCCAATATAGATAATTTAAAAAAAAAAAAAAACAAGGCATACATACATATATGACATGACTAAATTTTAAATTGCACAACAATTTTCTGCTGGGAGAGCTGGAGAGCCATTGAATTGAAGTGACCACCTCGAGTCCACTGAGTGACTCACTCCATGTATGTATTTATGTATAACTTTTTTTTTTTTTTGGTTAAAAGGAACTTGCATTAAACAACAATCAAGTCACAGGAGATAGAGTATTGACAACACGCCTTAAGTACAAACCATTAATATCCGAGTTAACAAAACAAACAAATTCAGGGGAAGGGGGTTCAATGAAGATAACAAAATCCATTTGTTGAGTGCAGCCCCTCTTCGCAAGCCCATCAGCGCACCGATTTGCTTATCTAAAAACGTGATCCACCTTGACTTGAGGAAACCTATTTAGGAGGCACTTGCAATCATTCAAGAGGGAGGAGTAAGCTCCTAAAGCATTTGAGATAGCAAGCACAAGGTCAACAACAATCTTGGCATCAAGTTCTACTTCTAGACAGCTTATTCCCATATGCAAGGCCATCAAAAGCCCATCCCTCAAGGCCCAGAATTCAGCTATAATGCTTGTAGCGAGACCTATATTGCGAGCAAAGCCTCTTAACCACTTTCCCTGATGGTCTTGGATTACCTCTTAACCACTTTCCCTTCACTAGGCTTCTTCCATCTTACTTGAACTCTTACCTAACGCTTAAAATTGAAGGACTTCTCAACGCAGTAAAAATATTCCATAGATTGTTTAATGCAGTTAGCGCAAAGGTTTGAATTTAGGGTGGTCTTTTCAAACACCACACCATTCCTATGTTTCCATAGGGACCATACTGCAAAATTGAACAGAGTTCTCCACGGTTGTCCATGAGTCGTAATTTGTGGATCACATAAACAGTTCCTTTCTTACCAGCCAGGCAAATCGAGATTGAAGGAAGTTAAAAGGGTATTAGGCACTTTAAGTTTCCTTCAAAATTCCAAGGCAAAAGGGCATTCTCTCAACACATGGATAATAGATTCATTGGCATTTCTACATGTGGGGCATTCAGAATTACAATCAACACCTCTTGCTACAATCACTTCTCTAACTGGTACACTGTTGTGATGACATAGCCAAAGGAAGCTACATATCTTTGGCAAAGCAACCAGCTTCCAAATCCACTTTCCAGTGAACTTAATATTCTTCCCTTCTTCTTGTCTAGCCAGATTGTATGCTGATGCTGAATTAAATTCCCCATCCTGTGAGAACCTCCAGCTGATCGAATCCTCCTTTTCTCTGAATAGTTGAATAGGAATAGCATTAATCTTTTCCTTTATACATCTAGGCAAATCAAAGGAGAGATATCCCACTTCCAACCACCTTCTTGGACCATATCATCCACTTTGAGATTGGTTTCGGAGAGCAGCAGAGGATCTACAATTAATTTTCTTAGTACGTTGCCTCTAACCCATTTGTCTGACCAAAAGTTCAGCTTTGATCTGTTGCCAACCTTCCAACATATTCTTTGTTGAAAACTGGAAATTCTTGCTTAATTGCTCACCAGTTAGGGGAGCAAGACAATTTGTCAGGGTCTAGAGAGAATCTTCTAGACTGGGAGCAATATTTATTTAAAATAACCTTTGCCCACAAGGACTCCTTTTCATGATATAATCTCCAATTTAACTTAGCTAACAGAGCTAGATTCCTTGCTTTTACCGCTTGAATGCCTGGACCTCCTTCTTTTGGCCTTACCACTTGACTCCACCTCACTAAATGCAACTTCTTCTTTTCCGGTGTGGTACCCCAAAGGAAATCTCTATTGATCTTATCTAGCTTTTCACAAAGGTGTGAAGGGAGGGCTGCCCTTTGCATGACATAGTTGGGTATGGTAGACATCACAGATTTCACCAATACTGTTCTTCCAGCAAAAGAGAGGTATTTAGCCTTCCAACCTGAGAGCTTGTTGATGACTCTCTCAACCACAAAGTTGAATTGTCTTCTATCTGAACCTTTGTGTCTCAAGGGAAATCCCAAATACTTTCCTATGTTATTAGTGGCTTGAATATTCAAGTTGCTGCATAGAACATAAAGCATAATTTGTGTCTCAAGTTATACATTTATTCTTTTATATATATATATATAAACAAAAATCTTTGATAATTTCTTACCATTTTTATTCGGTTATACTCTATGCTCATGCACAAATTATTGTCTCAACCTTTTTTAAAATGCATGGATGTCTCCTCAAATCTCTCTACCAACACCATTAGCTAATTCTTAATAGATTTGGGATTCAATCCCTGCCTACACTAAAAATCAATTAGTGTCTTAATAGGATGATAAAGAACTATCATTAGGAGCGGATACAGGCCATATGTTGAAACTTTCTCTAAAAAAAAAAATCTAATTCTTAATAGAATTGTGGGGGGTAAAAATGCTTAAATGCACATTTGGGCCTTGGACCTAGTTTGTTGAAATAAGTACTGTTTAAAAACAGGACCGGACCGGCCGGTCCGACCGGTTCAACCGGGAAAACTGGTGCAGTCCGGTCCGGTTAAAAGCATAAAAATCGGTCAACAACCGGTAAAAAACCGGCCAAAAACCAGGAAATTTTAAAAAAGCGGTTTGATATCCGGTTCGGTTTTTAAAACCATGGAAATAAGTCTATTCAATCAGAGTCTTCGAGGCCCACAGGCCAATTCGCGCTACAAGGGGCAGAGGAATTGTCTGAGGAGGAGTATCTCCTCGGACGGGCCCAGTAAAGGCCATAGGACGTGCTAAAGGATTTAGAAACAGAATTCTGGAAGATCTGTTGGGTAAAGGCATGATCCAAGCACTCGTTAAAAGGAGGAACGTGTGAGAAATATTTGAGGAAAAAAGCTGCTACCTTCGTATTAAAGGCCCTGCATCTACTTCCCTGGTCGCATTAATGGAGAAATGACCTCTGAACAGTAATATTCAGCCTTCTAGCTATTATTGGAAGATTTCAAGAAGGTGGTGGATAGGACAAGTATCTAAGAGAAAAATCTGTGCTACACGTGGAAGAAAAAGGAGAGAAGAAGAGGGATATAAGAGGACAGGAGAGGTATGAAGAAGCGGGCGGGAGGAAAAACTAGAAGACCAATTGTAATCTTTTGGTTAGAGAAAAAAAGGTAATACAAGTGGTCCTTAGCTTACGTTCGAGGAGAATTTTTTGTCATATTCATCTATTATTTGCATAGATTGCGGCATTCTAGCTTGTTTATCAACTCTCTAATATTTCTAACCTAGATTTCAAACTCATACTCTACAAATTTCATTGTATAAGACTCTTTGGGCCTGGGTCCATCTAGTGATTGGATCGAGTACAAATTGTGCACTTACAATTGGCGCCGTTTATGAGAATCTAGTGTTGAAGGAATTGGAACATCATGGTAGGCTTAGGTTCGCATCATGCAGAGTCTTAGGGGTCCCAGTGTGAAGATCATTTTGAGCGTCTTGAGCTTCGGAGGGATAGAGAGGGAAGTGTGCATATAGTACACCCTGATGCAAGCCATTCACGTAATGGAAGCAGGGCCATCCGTGAGAATGATGCCAAGGTCATGCAGAGGGAGATTGACCACCTTAAGAAAAAGCTACACTATGTCAGACGAAGGCGGGCTTCACCTCTATCCAATCCTTCCTCTGGGGGGTCCTAGGGAAGCAGTTACAGTCCAAGGTCCAAGACTCCCCCTAGCAAAACCTTCTCTTACGAGAAGGATAAGCTTCCAAGTTATAAGCATAAGAAGTTTCCCTCCAAGGGCTTAGGAAATGATACTATGAGCCGAGTGTTGCACCAACTCTCCAAGTCACCCTTCTCGGGCAAGATCGAGAAGGGAAGGCTCCCACGACGGTTCACTCAGCCCACCTTCACCATCTATAATGGTAGGACAGACCCAGTCAAACACGTGAGCCATTTTAATCAGAGGATGGCGGTACATTCTCAGAACGAAACCTTGATGTGCAAAGTCTTTCCCACTAGCCTGGGACCTATTGCTATAAGATGGTTTAACGGACTAAAGTCGGGGTTTGTCAATTTTTTCATGGAACTCACTAGGGCATTCACGTCTCGATTTATTACATGCAGCAGAGTCCCTCGGCCTTTGGACTTATTGTTATCCATGGCCATGAGGGAGGGTGAGACTTTGAAAGCGTATTCTGATAGATACTGAGAAATGTTTAATGAAATCGACGGTGATTTTGACGAAGTAGCGATTAACACTTTCAAAGTGGGCCTCCCAACTGATCACAATTTAAGAAAATCTTTGACCAAAAAGCCCATGCGGAGTATGCATCGCCTCATGGATCGCATCGACGAGTACAAAAGGGTTGAGGAAGATCAACAACAAGGTAAGGGTAAGGCGAAGGTTATTCCTCAGAAGAGAAGGGATTTCAGGTTGGACAAGTACCATAACAATAAGCCGCGGAGAGATTTCTCTAAGCAATCTGGTTCAGCCACTCCTCAAGTAGTTAATACCGTATTCTGAGAACCAGTGCACCAATTGCTGGAGAAAGACCGCAAGGAACCCTACTTCAAGTGGCCCAATAAGATGGCGGGGGACCCTACGAAACGAAATCAGAACCTCTTTTGCCAGTATCATCCAAATGTGAGTCATACTACCGAGAATTTTTCGGACCCTTTGGAACCATTTAGAGCAGCTTATCAGTGAGGAAAAATTGAAGCAGCACCTGTATCAACCCAACGGATAAGGAAATCATTCGGGTTCAAATAATCAGAAGAACAACTCATCTCGGCCGCCCTTAGGAACGATTAATGTCATCTTTGCTGCACTTGGCAACATCAATTCCTGTCCTACAAGGGTGATGGCGGTGTCACATTCCCCGGCCGAGGACTTTGGCTCGAGGTCGAAGAGGATCAAAGGGAGTACGCCTATTTTGAGATTCTCTGATAGGGATAAGGTTAGGACTATTCAACCACATGACGATGCCCTGGTGGTCACATTGAGGATAGGGAATTATGACGTCAAGAGGGTGATAGTCATGTGGCGGTGCGGATATTATGTACCCTGACTTATTTAAAGGGCTTAAGTTAGAGCTGGAGGATCTCACTCCCTATGATTCGTTATTGATAACCTTTGAAAGGAAGACTGTCATACCAAAGGGACAAATTTGTTTGCCCGTACAATCGGGCCCGAAAATGGTCGATGTAGATTTCATTGTGGTTGACGCATTTTTTCCATACACGGCCATCGCCGCCAAGCCTTGACTGCATGCTTTGGGTGTTGTCTCCTCGACTTTACATGCTAAAGTGAAATTTCCCTCGGGTGGATTGATTGAAGAAATTCTTGATAAGCAATCAGTAGCAAGGCAATGCATATCGGCCGCAGTGCTGCATCAAGCCGAATCAGAATCCTCGACCTCAGCTATGGAAGATTTATAGCAATTAACAACTCTGGATGCGCCCGGTGCGGTGACAGTAGAGGAGGCCACGTGTGAAGAGTTGGAAAGATTTCTCATAAATGATGACCCCGAAAGGTTCTTTCAAGTTGGGATACAGCTACCACACCAAGAGAAGATGGAATTGGTGATGTTTTTGAAAAACAATATCGATGTTTTTGCATGGGATCCCTATGAGGCTCCGAGGGTTGACCCAAGTTTCATTTGCCATCATTTGAACGTCAACCCTGCCATTATTCCCAAGAGGCAACCACCTCGATGTTCTTCGAAAGAACATGCCGAGGTCGTCAAGGAAGAGGTGCTCAAGCTCAAAAGGGCTGGAGCTATTAAAGAAGTTTTCTACCCAGAATGGTTGGTGCACACTGTCGTAGTAAAAAAGAAGAGCGAAAAGTGGAGAGTATGTGTGGACTTCACAGACCTGAACAAAGCCTACCCAAAAGACTCGTTCCCGATGCCTCTCATCGATTAGCTAGTGGATGTTACGGTTGGGCATCCTAGGATGAGTTTTTTAGATGCCTTCCAAGGTTATCACCAAATACCTTTGGTGTTGGGTGATCAGGAGAAGACTGCCTTTATAACTACTACGGGGAATTATCACTATAAAGTGATGCCATTTGGTTTGAAAAATGCAGGGGCTACTTACCAAAGGATGATGACCAGGATGTTCGAATTGCAACTTGAGTATACCATTGAGGTATATGTGGATGATATGGTAGTGAAGAGTAATACAATACCTATGCATGTGAAAGATTTGGACGATAGCTTTCAAACACTTAGGAAGTACAAGCTGTGCCTTAACGCCTCAAAGTGTTCTTTTGGAGTGGGCTCCGGAAAGTTCCTAGGCTACATGGTGACTCATAGAGGAATAGAAGTAAATTTGGCACAGGTCAGAGCCATTCAGGGCTTATAACCACCTCGGAATCCGAAGGAAGTTTAGAAATTGACCGAGATGACTGCTGCTCTCAACAGATTTATCTCTCGGTCCGCTAATAGGTGTATACCTTTTTTTCTAATTGTTAAATAAATGGAAAGGATTCCAATGGTTCGAGGAGTGCACTTTAGCTTTTCAGCAACTTAAGGAATATCTTTCCCGGCCACCCATTATGTCTCGGCCGGAGGTCGATGAAATTCTGTTTGCATACCTAGATGTAGCTATCCATGCAGTCAGCTTGGTTCTGATAAGGGACAACGGTGGAGTACAAAGATCGGTTTATTATGTTAGTAAATCTTTGAATGAAGCTGAGATGCGTTATTTTCCTTTGGAGTAGGCAATTCTGGCCGTAGTCCATGCTACACAAAAACTTTCTCACTACTTCCAATCCCACACTGTCATGGTTTTGACTCAACTGCCTCTCAAGTCAGTATTGCGAAGTGCTGACTACTCGAGAAGGATAGCCAAGTGGGAAACTATTCTGGGAGCTTTCGATAACAAATATATGCCGCGCACCTCAGTGAAGGACCAGGTTCTCCCTGATTTGGTGGTGGAGTTCGCCGAACCATTGTTAGGAGAAACTGCAAAGGAGTCACATATGGATGAAAAATCAGTTGGCATGATCACATGTAAAAGGCCTCCAGTTTGGAAAGTGTATGTTGATGGGGCAGCAAACCAAAAGGGATCATGCGTTGGACTTGCTTTGGTATCCTCTGAGGGAATTACCTTTGAGAAATCATTGAGATTAGTGTTCCTGGCCACTAATAACGAGGCTGAGTACGAAGCTGTTTTAGTCAGTATGGATATGGTTCGGAGAATGGGGGGAAAGGCAGTTCATATGTCCTCGAATTCTCAATTAGTGTTGAGCCAAGTGACGGGGACCATAGAGGCTAGGGATCCAAGATTGCAAGAGTACCTGACCCAGGTCAAATGTTTACAATTCAAGTTTGATTCTTTCATTCTTTCGCATGTTTCTAGAAGTGGAAACACACATGTGGACTTATTGGCCACTTTGGCGATGTTTTCGGCTCAGTGTTTACCTAGGATTATTCTCGTCAAAGATTTGTTGAAACTAACTTTAACCACCACAAGTGCCGTCCATATCCATTTGATAAAGCCCGGACCTAACTGGATGGACCCCGTAGTTTCTTTTCTAAAGAACGACGTTCTGCCCGAAGAGAAGTCTGAGGCAGATAAAATTCATCGAAAGGCGCCTCGATTCTGGTTGTTCGAGGATCAGAAGCTGTATAAACACTCCTTTTCTAGACCATACCTGCTATGTGTACATCTTGAAGCGACGGAGGCATTTTTGGAAGAATTGCATGAGGGAATTTGTGGAAGCCATACTAGGGGGAGATCTTTAGCCCATAGAGTTCTAACTCAGGGATATTGGTGGCCCAATATGCAGAGAGAAGCTCAAGACTACGCAAGAAAATGTGACCAATGCCAAAGGTTTGCTTCCAATATTCATCATCCTGGTGGTGTCCTTAATCCTTTGTCTAGTCCTTGGCCATTCGCTCAATGGGGACTGGATATAGTTTGGCCTTTTTCGAGGGCTGTGGGAAACAAAAGGTGGTTACTCATGGGAACTGATTACTTCAATAAGTGGGTTGAAGCTGAGTCTTTGTCAAATATTAGGGATGTGGACACCAAGAAATTTATGTGGAAGAATATTATCACTAGATTTAGGGTACCTCGCACACTTATGTCAAATAATAGTGTGCAATTTGATAGTAAAACTTTCAGAAAATATTGTAATGATTTGGGCATCACAAATAGATACTCCACTCTAGCTTATCCTCAGGGAAATGGTTAGGCCAAGGCCGTTAACAAAGTTATAGTCAGTGGACTTAAGAAAAGGCTGGATGACGCAAAGGGTAGATGGGTATAGGAATTGCCACACTTTTTGTGGACATATCGGACCACGCCGCGAAGATCCACTGGAGAAACACCCTTCTCCATGACTTACGGGGCCGAGGCGGTGATACCTTTGGAATCTGGGTTTCCCACATTAAGGACAAGTTCTTTCAGCCTGGGAAATAACGATGACCTCCTAGAGAAAAGCTTGGATCTGGTTGAGGAACGGTGAGAGGCCACCATGGTCTAAATGGCTTATTATCAGCAGAAGCTCAAACGAGGATATGATGCTCATGTGAAGCTAAGGCCACTAACGCTTGGGGATTTGGTGTTGAGGAAAGTCATGGATACTTCCAAAAATCCAGCGTGGGGAAAGCTAGCACCAACTTGAAAAAAACCATACCAAATCATTTCTGTAGCGAGCATAGGGTCATATCGCTTTCCTCAAATTATTAATGAAAAGCACTTTTGCCGTTCGTTGTTCAAATTATCATTATGTAGCAGTTCGATTTACTTATTACGAATATCAAGTAAAAACTTGGTCATGCATGGTCCTCGGACCACATACTTCGTGAAAATTGTTATCTTATTAATTATTATACAGAACCTTAGTTATGTCGGGTCCTCGGACTTTCTACTTTGGGAAAATTAACATTTCAATTCGCTATTTCTAAATATCAAACAGAAACTTGGTCATGCATGGTTCTCGAATCATATACCTCGTGGAAATTGATATCTTATTGATTGTTAAATAGAACCTTAGTTATATCAGGTCCTCGGACTTTCTACTTTGGAGAAATTAACATTTCAATTCGCTATTGCTAAATATCAAAGAGAAACTTGGTCATGCATGGTCCTCGGACCACATACCTCGTGAAAATTGATATTTTATTAAGTGTTATATAAAACCTTAGTTACATCAAGTCCTCGGACCTTCCACTTTGGGGAAATTAACATTTCAATTTGCTATTGCTAAATATCAAACAGAAACTTGGTCATGTATGGTCCTCGGATCACATACCTCGTGGAAATTAATGTCCTATTGACTGTTAAACAGAACCTTAGTTACGTTGGGTTCTCAGACCCTCTATTTCGGGAAAATTAGCAGAAACCGTGCCTCATGAGTGTTGATGTGTTGATGAACCACAGTAAGTTTGGTGGATTGCTTTATGCCCCAAACTAAATGCTAAGTTCAGTTTTAGATTGTGTGTTGCTGTATTGCATGTATTATGGTTTTGAGGCATAATTTACATATGTATATTAAGTGTATGTACTTTTATTTGAAGTTACTGCTAATCTAAATGTTGTAAAGACTTTACTATGTATTAGGGGGTGGAGTTAATTTTTCCACTTATGTAATTTTACGCTAAGGAGAAGCAAATTAGTATTTTTGTACTTAAGGTTGGAAGTAAGTTAAAGATCAAACCTTTCTAATTTCTCATTAATTTTGTCAAGATATATACTGGAAATGAAGGCCCTAATACAAAAAAATTATTACATCAGAAAAGGGGAGGGAGTCCTAACTGGCCTAAGTCTTAAACCTTGGTGGGGGGGTCCTATTTGGATTTGTTGGCAGCCTTTTTTGCTTTGCTGTCCTCCTCTGTTTGTTTTAGCTCCGCTTCAAACGAGGCCTGGACTTGTTTCCCTTTGTCTTTTGCCATTGGTGGAGGAACATTGGGCTCGGCATTCTTGCTCGGAGGCTTCTCGGCTTTGTCACCTTGTTCCTTCTCTTTGTTAGAGCCAGCAGGTTCTTTAGGAGTTGGAATGGGCTCTAGAATCATGGATGGATGTGTTGAAGGCACTGTCTCGTGGGTAGGTGCGACAGGAGGAAGCTCTTCAAGCACTTGGATGTCCTAAGGAAGCCAAATGTTCTCAAGCTTCTTCAACTCGGAAGTTGTGGGAATCCCTGCCATATTCAGAGCTTCTGCCCACACTTGTTGGCAGTACTCCCTACATAGCTTTGCAAACTCTTCTGTCAGTTGATTTTCTGTCGCCTCAAACCCTTCTTTGTAAGCAGGCTTCTTGGCAGCCTCCATGCTTTCCTTGAGGGTATAAGTCTCTTCCCTCATTCGAGCAAGCTTCTTCTTCAGGTCAGAGTTTTCTTGTTGGGCTTTGGACAAGTCCTCGTCCTTTTGACGCAGAAGTTTGCGTTGCCCTTCCACCTGAGTTTTCATCATTTTAAGGCTGGCCTCGGCACTATCTCCCGCCCTCTTCTCCTCTGTCAGCTACTTTGTTAGGTTCTCATTTGCTACAAGGGCTTGGCCTAAGGCCTTCTCGGTCTCCTGTCTGACCTCAAGTTCAGCTACAACCTTTTTCCGAGAGTCTTCCACCCACTTTCTACAACAAAGACTTCTTGTATGGCCTGTGTTAAAGTATTACAAATGCATTATTGTTCAAACAAATCCCAGGTACGTATGAACGATTTTTTGCTAAAACGTAATAAAAGCAGTAAGGTGGGGGTAAATACGAGACACTCACCAAAGCCAAGTCCCTTTTGAGAGAGAGAAAAAGATGTGGTTGAGTCATCTTGTCTAGAGCATCCATGTCCTTTGGTAGGGGAAGAGGCCGTTCCAAAGCCTCAGCCAGGTGATGAGCATGTCCTTGCTGGAACGCCCTGATGTTGGATTGGCAGGAGATTGGGGCCCCATCTAGCTTCAATTCGGGAGACCAGTTGGCCTATGTATTGCGTACCTAAGCCAGGTCACGATTCTCCCCGCTTTCTACCGAAGAGGCACGTCCCTTACCTTTGCCTACTTTTTGTTGTTGTTGCTGCTGCTTTAGTTTCTTCTGCCTCTCCATATTTGCCTCCTCAGCCTCGTTTTTCCTCTTCTTCTTAGGCTTCGAAATGGGAATCTTAGGATCAAAGGGAGGAGGGGGTGGTGGCAGAGGGGGAGGGATCTATAACTCAACCGTGCCTTTTTTAGAGGCTTTCGTGCCCCTCTTAGACATCAGCTTCCTAAGTGTAGACATGTCGTCTTCCTCGGAGCTAGAGTCGAGTTGTGCTTTTATTAAACCCTTTATGCCAGAAGTTTCTGCAGGCACGTGCTTTTCGTTCGAGAGGATGACAAGTTGATCCTCTCAAGGTCTCTCAACTTCTTCAAGGCGAAACTGGTCAATTTTCTCGTCCAACGATTGTTGCGAGGATGCAAGTTCTTCTCGAATGGCTATTGTTTGGGAATGTGCCGAGAGAGGAATTGCTGCGATGGGGCGAGAGTATAGGATGATGGAGGGGTCGTCCGGGATTTCGTGGTCAGAAAAAAAGCCTCGTCGTGAAATATCTGTCCTTTTGCGTCGTTGGTCTCCTGCGGTGATCGCGTTGTCAATCTCTTAGAAATCGTCTGATAGGTCTTCGCTAACAAACACTTCGGATTGAAGAACGCGATTGAGGTCTGCGACTTTACGAAGACTTAGACGTGGTTGTACGTATTATTTATTTGTGAAAAACATCCGAGGAGACAAGCATGGTTAGATCAATAATAAATATCAAAGAAAGGTGTAGTAATACGCAATGTAACCAAAAACGGTAAAGTTAATGGGACTAAGTCACAGGTTAGGGAATCTAACTCCTATGAAGTCACACCTGTGTTTCCCTATTTGACTGGGCAGTGAGGACCGTCAGACCAATTTCCAGAGGCAATAAGATAGTCGTCTTTCATGCCTTTGTTGGATTTGGGAAGACATGATATAAGCCTAACAATGCTAGATTTGGATTTAAGGTATTATCCTACACTTTTAAGTTTATGGCACTTGTACATGTAAACGACGTCGTGCCATGTGAGGTTCAGGCCCATTTGTTCATTTAAAGGGTTGACACAACCTAAGACTTTAAACACATTTGGTGTGCACTGATCTGGGTATAACCTATGGTTACGTAGGTATTCGCTAGTTACGTTTCTCATGAGAAGGGTCATCCCACCTTCTAGAAATGCAATGATGGGGATGATAAATTCTCCCTCTCTTCTAGCATTACCTATGGCTTCTACTGGGCAATATCTCAAGCCTACGTCTTGGGGAATATGATATTTGGCCCGAAAACCCTCCATACCGACATTGGTATCTATTAAACACTTAAATCTACCCATTTGGTGGAAGTGAGAATGAAATTTTAAAGAAGGGGAGGGGTCTAGTTGGTGGCCGAGGACAAAAGCCGAGAAGAAATGAGTAAAGGAAGTTGAGAACTTACGGGAAATAGTTAGGCGATTCTTCACTAGCTTTTTGAGAGGAAAGAGAGTGAGTAACTCTTGGACTTGATTGATTTCTGAAAGGATGGATGGAGATTCGGTTTCCTAGGCATTTTGGCATGTGGGAGGCGACCTCGAATCAGAATTATCCTGCCCAAATTTTTAGAGTGAACCCGGGTCGTTGGATGCGTATCTCACCGTTGAACGTGGGGAACAAGACGTAACTTGCAATCATTAATGCGAGTGTTTCGGGTTTCAAAGTGTTAGGGGTGGTTTTAAAGGAACGAAAGGACCCCTACACGTGTGCCGGTATGCAAAGTGTGTGGAGGGTGCATTGTTGGTTCAAAACTCCATTTCTCTCCTCGGATGGGGGAAAAATGAAATTTTGAGGGGCTATTTTGGGGGTAAAAATGCTTAAATGCACATTTGGGCCTTGAGCCTGGTTTGTTGGTATAAGTCTATTCAATCAGAGTCTTCGAGGCCTACAGGTCAGTTCGCACTACAAGGGGCAGATGAATTGTCCGAGGAGGAGTATCTCCTCAGACGGGCCCAGTAAAGGCCATGGGACGTGCTAAAGGATTTAGAGACAGAATTCTGGAAGATTTGTTGGGTAAAGGTATGATCCAAACACTCGTTAGAAGGAGGAACGTGTAAGAAATATCTTAGGAAAAAAGCTACTACCACCGCATTAAAGGCCCTGCATCTACCTCCTTGACCGCATTAATGGAGAAATGACCTCTGAACAGTAATATTCATCCTTCCAGCTATTATTTGAAGACTTCAATAAGGTGGTAGATGGGACAAGTATCTAAGAGAAAAATCTGTGCTACACGTAGGAGAAAAAGGAGAGAAGAAAAGGGATATAAGAGGACAAGAGAGGTATGAAGAAGTAGGCGGGAGGAAAAACTGGAAGACCAATTGTAATCTTTTGCTTAGAGAAAGAAAGACAATATAAGTGGTCCTCGGCTTATGTCCGTTGAGAATTTTTTGTCATATTCATCTATTATTTACATAGATTGCAGCATTCTAGCCTATTTATCAACTCTCTAATATCCCTAACCTAGATTTCAAACCCATACTCTACAAATTTCATTATATAAGACTCTTTGGGCCTGGGTCCATCTAGTATTTGGACCGGGTACAAATTGTGCACTTACAAAAATCACTATCTTACCAGCAACAACAACAACAACAACAACAACAAAAAGGAAAAAAAGAAGAAGAAGAAGCAATTTTCACTATAATTTCTTACCATTTCTTCCATTACACTCTACCCATGTTGCCTATATGTCTTCACCAAAATAACTTAACTATCCACTATTGCCTATTCTAAATTCTAATTCTAAATGCTTTACTTTTCCTTTTTCTTTTCTTTTTTTCGGTTGATTTTCTTTACATGTTGATGCTGTTTTACTAATTTTAAAAATTAAAAAAAAAAATCTATCCATTTTTATGCCAATCATTTATAATAAATGTCCAGTGTTTGCTCCTTTAAATCTATAAATGCTTACAAATGTTTTAAAATTTATTTTGGTGAATTTGCTTTACTAGTTGATTTTTTTTACTCATTTATAAATATATAAAAAAATATATTTAAGTGTTATGGCAATTAACAATAAACAAGGATAGATTCTCAAAAAAAAAAAGAAAAAAAAAAGAGTATAAATAAGGATTGAAATGCTCCATTCATTTTTTACCTTTTTGTTTGGACACACCAATTCACACTTGAATTTGTTTTCCTTATGTCAATCTTTTAATTCTTTTTATTTGGTGGGCATTAAATATATTTATTCATAAGATATATCTCTCATAACATGTATGAGTCTCATATGTTATGAGAGAGAGGACTTATAAGATTGTTTCATGAGATACCTCATCGTCTAATGCATAAGCCCTCGCCTTAGTTTTCTATATATCTCATTGGAAGGAGGTAGCTTTGGCCTACGACACTGTCGCGATTAATTTCCCATGTAGCAGCTTCACCCAAGTCTTCACTACCTCAAGGTCCATGCTTACTCTATTCTAAGCTTCTAAACCTTAATAAGCAGCATATCTTTAAGGGTGTCTTGTACACTTGCACGAGTCATCACAATAGTGCTCCCCCTTTCTCAATTATCTTCTCCTCTATTTTCTTCATCCTGGTGTGAGCTATCGTTTTTGGATCTTTTTTTGCTATGCAACAAAAGCCTTTTTTTTTTTTGGTGAACTAAGGATTTTATTGAAAAGTAAAACATAGATACAAAGACAACACTAAGAGTGAGTTCTAGTTAGCTCAATTAGTCTGATGGTTGAATAAGAGATTTAAGGTTTGATTATCGTCTATACCAAAAACTGATTAATGTCATGGTCTAATGATAAAGAGTTATTATTAGGAGGGAACGTTATAAATTGAAACTCTCTAAAAAAAATAAACAATAAAGTAAGTTTTGGGCGTAATTCCTTTTTATTTCGAACCCAAAGTAATAACTAAATAACCCAATTTATTTGTCATTCCAAAATTGACCCGGCATATTCCAATGAGATGTAAATTGAATAATTTCTACCAATCAAATTGATGTATTTTTATGGTTTTTTTTTTCTATCTAATAAAATAAGTGATGATTTCATATACAACCTTGATCTAAGGGGTCAAATGACTCAGTCGAACCTCTATTTTAAAAGGCAATTAACACAACATTAAGAAACTTGAGGCCGTAGTCTCTAACATCAACGAAAAAAAGGCACAAATGGGAGTTCATCATTTTTGTAACCATATGGAATCATAGAATATGGTGGATGCAGCATTTAAAAAGAGTAAAATCAATCCCTAGGCAGGTGAGGTTGAAGCAATTAGGTGGGTAATTTTGGTGGCAAAAAAAAAAAAACTCTTTCATGGAAGGTTTAAAATGCCTTAGTTTCAAATCTGTTGATTTTAAATATAATTTCAAATACATTGATATTAAAGGTTTAAAATTTTTGGTGGACTTGGTCAAATCCAAATCTTTAATATTTTAAAATTATCTAAACAAGATATCTGAATTTTGATAACTCAAATCCAAATCCAAATCCACGTGTCCAAATCATACTATTCAATGGCACCACAAATAATTAAAGAATCACTAGACTTAGCCATTATTTTCTATGCATGTTACTCCGACTAGGTCTAGGTGTATTGGGATGCTAAGAATCGAAGAATCACTAATCTTAGAGAATGTCTTGGATTTTAGATAGAAGATGGTTAATTATTTTTGGGTAATAGGACAAAAGAAAGTTATTCCTATTGGTGTGGGCTTCAATGAGCTCTTTTCTAAAGTACATGAGCAAATAAATTAAAAATGAAAAAGAAAAATTAGAATTGTCATAAAAAGGGACTTTTCTTCTATAAATTAAACACACGCACATACTCTCTCTTTGCATGGATAAAATTTTCTTTCAAATTGGTTTAAAAAGAATCTCATTCAATGTATCATGTGATAATATATAAAACTATTCATATTTATTATTTAAACAAGTCATATAATTCATTATATATGTTATATGATTAAAAGTACACGTGAGGAGTTTTATAATTTTTATTCATTGCCACATGCGTTGTCATCTAATTAGTGACTATGACTCTCTAAAGGTAGCTAAATGTTTCGTCATTTAATTAGTGACACGCATGAATAGATTAACGAGATTCCCACTATTACTGTCTACTATTCAACGAAACCACAGCCTTATTTCCTTCTCAGGAAAAAGAGAAAAAAGAAAAAAAAAATGTTAGACAAATGTTCTTCCACACTTCTTTAGAGGTAAACTTTAATATTCTTGATGGTTAACACCTCTTTTTGTTTAGGTATCGCTGCTATCTTAAAATTTTAGACCACGACATGTTCTCATTGCTCAGCCAGAAGGCAGATTGGGCATCTTATCTATGCAAAGTCCAAACTGCATGCAACTATGAACCATCTATGGTAGGTCAAGGAGGCTCTAGCTGCTTTGTTAGCAGCAGCAAATCAAGTCCCACCCACATGAAACTCGTGCAAAAGTGGTCAAAAACCCAAACATTTATAAGTGTCAAAACTAGTTGGCCCATATGTGAAAACAATAAATAAATTGAAGAAATTATTATGTTTTCTTTTGAAGTAATTAAAAATATATATATTTGGTGAGGTGAAGAAATTTATGTAATCAGCAAAATGTTGTATGTCATTGTTTGCTTGCTGCTCTCTTTTCGTGTGGTCACCAACAATAATTTTGCACGTGCTCAACGAGGAAATAGTGTAAATATAGAAGTGGTTTACAAATAATATAAAATATATATTTATTTATGAAAAATGCTAACGAATGTTATTAGGGCAATGATTAATAATTTATTTAAAGAAAGTTTTTTATGAGAAAAGTAATTAATATTTTGACAATTTGTTTCATTTCTCATAAAAGCAGTGGCAGCTTCATGAATTTTTTTCAAGATGTTTCTCAATAAGCATAAATTACACAATTTAATAAAAAGAAAATTTATATATTGACAACAACAACAATAAAAAAACACGCAATTACATAAAATTTACAATTGCCTTCTACGAGTTTTCATATTTTGAAATCGTTGCATTATAGTTTCATTATCAATGCTACAAACTACATCTTTTTCAATATACATAATCAAGCAATCATTCATCCACTGATCTCCTATTCGATTGCGCAGTTCATTCTTTATTAATAAAAATATTAATTATTGTTGTTTAGTTGTTTCATTATTTGTTTGTCTTTTATAAATTATAATTTGGTATATTGTTGTTTCATTAATTATAAAATTATTAATTGTTGTTTAGCCTAACATAATTTAATTTGTTTGTCTTTTATAATGTATTGGTTAATTATACTGCTTTAATAATTGTTGTTTAGCCTAACAATAAACTTTATTGCTTTAATTTGTGTGTCCATCTACCCCCACCCCACTTAACAGATAAGCACAAGCCTCATGCCTGATGCCCCAATCATAAGAACCAGCTATCAATTAAAAATTTTCAAAATTATAAATCACAATACACATTACACTAAAAACAATTAATATCTTACCAACACCAACACCAACACACCAACACCAATGGATAAGATAAAGCCAAAATCAAAGAGTCAAAAAAAAAAAAAGAAGCAAAATTGGGCCAACTAATGAGCCAATCACAGACTTACAGTTCAAAAGAGAGAGAGAGAGAGAGAGACTCTTAAAGATAATAAAGAATAAAGAGAGAGAGAGAGAGAGAGAGAGAGAGACTCTCATTCAGTCATTCATTAATTTCATTTCATATTTTCATAGTTTTCAACTTTTCATTTCAGTGAGAGATTGAGAGAGAGTCAGAGAGAAAAAGAGAGAGAAATACCTTGAGGGAGGGGAGCATCGAGCATCGAAGCAGCCGAGGCACCGAGCATTCTACGATCTACGATGAGGGGCGAGCGACGACGACGAGGGGAGAGGGCGACAACAACAACAATGTGCTCTGTTCTCCAACGAGCAAGCGAGCAAGCTACGACGATGTGCTTTAGGTTTGCTTTAGGCTTTAGTGATTTCTAATTTAGAAGTGGTTTGTGATTTAGTGGGGGTTTGCTTTGTATTGGGGTTTGATTTTTTTTTTTTTTTTGAGAATACATGGGTAGTACCTCTGTAATTTGTTGGGCTTGCCTTTATTACAATTTTTTTTTCTAGATTTTAGTTCAATTTTTTTTGGGCGTTTTTTTTTTGTTTGAAAGTAGAACAAATAAATTATTTTTTTTTAATTTGAGGGCGTTCCTAATACAAATCAAATATAAAATTTTTTAATTATTATATATATATATATATATATATATTTTTTCAAGTCAAGGTGTCCCTAGGAACACACTGAGATGTACGTCGCGCTACCATTGCATAAAAGTGGTATCAAAACTTTCTAAAATAAATTGTTAACTAATGCTCTAAAGATACTTATTAACATGACCCTTATTTATTTAAAGAAAACATCACTAATAGTGCAAATGGTATATACTTCAGCTGCCACGCATGAAATGGTATATACTTATATTACCAAACTTCCCAAAAGGACAGGCCATCCTGATTGGAGTTCTTAATCCACTGCCCCACAGGCACATATCTGATCGAGTAAACAAAAGGAAGCTAGCTAGGGCGGCATATATTTTAATATTTGGTACATGACAAGCCTAAATTATTCTAAACACCTGATACGTGATCATGTATATTATTTTTTTTTTCCCTGTTTTTTGTTTAGGCTCATGCCACTTCTATTATTTGCATATTACTGATTTTTAAATTTTTTTTGGGTTTGAGCATTGTACCAACTCAAGTAAAATAGTAAGAAGCTCAAAATATATATTAATGAAATCCAAAAATCACCCACCGTGTGGTCACATCAAATTATGAACCAGTTATACAAGGTGAAATTTTGCTATAGTGTTTATGCAGATATGCAAGTCACTGTAGAGAATGCAAAACAACTTTTTATTTTTTCGTTGGATTTTTTTAAGTATGAAGAAATAAATAAATGATGATTGTTGTGTATAAACTCTATAAAGAGAAAAAATATGGTTAAAAAGTCGAGAAATTTTATATATTTTAATATAATAGAGTAAATAATCAAATGCGAATGTTTTAAAAAATAGTTAATTAAATAGAAAAAAATATGTTCTTATTTTAAAATAAACAGTAATTTTGACATAAAATATTGGCAATGCACTATTACTTGTGATTGTTTAGCATGAGCTTTTCTTTCAATTTTTTTAACTTATATATATATATATATATAATCTTAATTTTTTAAGTACAACTAGTCAACTATACTTTTATCAAATAAATAAAAATTAATAAAAAAATGCATCAATTTACTGTTTTACACTCTTCTAGATGGGTCGATTGTACTCCAACGCAATTGGAAGCAATTATTAGCAGGCTGCCAGGTAATAACTTTTGCAGGCAATCGTGGGTGCAACTGTGTGTGTGAACTGTGTGAACAAACACATCAGAGTGGTTTTCATTACATGACTGCATTGCACATCACCATCTTATTTTAATTCCAATATAGATAAAAAAAGCCAAGGCATACATACATATGTGATATGACTAAATTTTAAATTGCACAACAATTTTCTGCTGGGAGAGCCATTGAATTGAAGTCAAAGCTACGTGACCACCTGGAGTCCACTAAGTGACACTCCATGTATGTATTTATGTATAACTTTTTGGTACTTATACATTTATTCCTCTGTCAAAAAATTTTGTTTGAGAGGTCAAGTTGTGACACTAATATATTTATCAAGATAACTTGGCACACACATATATACATACATGCTTTTTTATTACATATACACATTTTTTATTTCATAAGTTATATCTATATATATACACACACACTCAACAACAACAAGAAACTTAGTATTTTCAATCAAAATTATATTTGATGGCAATCTTTCATAAAATAAAATTCATTTTTACCATTTTCATAGTGAAATTCTTAAAAAGTATTATTTTCGATACAAATTATCAAATTTTATACTAAAATTAGTAAAAAAAATCTTTCCATTGAACTAATGCAATTTTCAAATATTGGTCCAAAACTTGGAGGAATAAGTTTAGTTACGAATATATTTGAAGTTGTCTTACTCTAACCCATTATGTGGCTACTAAAGAAATATTTCATATGTTGTTTTAGTGACAAGATTTTTTAAAATGAGTTAGTAACTTGTTAATCGTCACATAACGAGTTGAAATGGATAGATTCAAATATGTTTCGTGCTAAAATCTTTCAAATATTTTACAGATATAAGATCACATTTTACAATAAAAAATATAATTAAGAAAAATAAAGTTATATCTTTCTAACTATTAGGCCAATTATTTTTTTTAAAAGCATCATTGGACTGATTCAATTATATGGGGGTCAACTCTTATTTTTGTGTACTAAATTTTAAAAATATAAAAATAATTATATATATTAAAAAAATTAATTTTGGGGGCCTTGGCCCCCAACCTATTACTTACCTCTGCCTTTATATATATATATATATGGAGTATGCGTTTGGGTAACGGCAGGTGTGCGCGTTTTGCTTTTCTTTTTTTTGTCCCACGCACTGTTCATGGACCAGCAAATATAGAAAAACGTAGCAATAACTTTAAAACTAAGTCCTACGGGCACTATTTATAGTTTAAAAATTATTTTGTTACAGTGTTTTTAGCAATAAGGTATCGTTTGGATTGCGTGTTTCTCACGTCCACGTTTTGCGTTTTATTATTATTATTATTTTTTCCAGGTCAACGTCTCTTGCATTGTTCATAGGACATGAACCGTGCAAATAGATAAATGAATAGTAACCCGTGTATGAATAATAATTTTTTTATCATTTTCTTTATTATTTTTAGTTTTCAGCAAAATAAGCGATATTCAAACGCACCCTAAGTTTTAAATTATCAGCAATAAACAGTATCTAAACAAACCAATAGTATCACACAAATGATGAATTTGGTGAGGTTGGTCTATCAATTTGCTACTTCACACGGGGAAGAAAATTGTTAAATGTTAATATGAGCCACTCTTTAGTAGTGCTCGTAATAAATTTTAAAACTAAAACGCGGCTATAGGTCGCGTTTTTAGCAGTGCTTGTAATAAATTTTCGAAAACTATTCTTATGATTGGACTTATACAGTAGGTTTTTTTTTGTTGTTGTTATTTATACTTTATTTGTTTCCTGTTTGATAAAAGTGACGGAGACGTAGTTACGTGGGGTATAGATTTAATTCATTGTACGTAGTACGTACGTGTTAAATGATCATTTATTGTAACCAATTTATGATTAGATAGAAAATTTTAATACGATCCTTCCACTCAATTTTCTGTGGAAAAAGTCGTAGAAAATACCAAACACATTTCTATCTTTGACTGTGAAATTATGGTGCGTGCGTATCATCTTGAATTAGCTAGAAAGTAATAATACTCATAATTAATAATAATTAAGTAGGTGTTTTCATTCTTTTGGAGCTTTATGCTCCAAGGAAATACGTGGCATTACCAAGTCAAATCCTTTGCCAGTCATACATACATACATACATATATATATATATATATATATATCACATCAAATGTATAAGTTTGAATATTTCAACTTTCGGACTTTCATATAACAAAAAAGAAGGTTGCTGCCCAAATTCAAGTCCAATGTAAGTATGTGACGCTGAAAAGTGAAAACGCCTGGAGCTACATGGGCTGCGAGTTCAAGTGTTCAACCATTTTGTCTTTATTGATATTAGTTTTATGATAGACTTTTCCTTTAAATTACTGTAGTTTGTAGTAAAGTTGTTTTGACAATTTGAATGGCTTGTTGGATTAAAACTAATTTATAGATAGACAAAGGAACTTGAACAATTTAATGGATAGGATAAGACTTCTTTAAATCGGTTTGAATTTTTTTGTCATTAATTAATCCTATTTTAGATCATATTAGATAGGTGTACTGGTAACTTTTTTTCATAGTTTTTATGTTTGTTATTTTGGTTAAGAGGTTTTAAACGCAGACCCTCTTGAGGTCTTAAGAACTACTAGGCTAATTCTCTTGAGATTATTATCCCCGTGATGTTGAATTAATTAATTAGATCATTGTATCAATCATGAGCTTTGTTTTGATAGCTTAAAAAGTCAATGGAAGAAAATGTGTCATTAACTCTATTTTAGATCACATTCAATTAATGTATTTGTTATGATTTAATATATATAAAAGCCAAAATTGGAAAAAAAAAAATCAATTTAATTCTAAATTGGGTAGCTAATTTTGCGTAAGGTGTTTTATCTAGATTTTTTTTTTAAAATTGTGTTAAAGTAAATAATGCATTAACATCTGATATAGAAGCCAAGAAGACCAACAATAAAGACACTCGAACCTCTTAAAACCAAAATTAAGAGAAAATCCAATTAGATTCCAAATTGATTTCAATTAGTGACTTATTTGATGCCAAGTGTCCATTTCAATATATTTCTTAATTTTGGTGCAGTTATTTACAACACTTCAAGAAGCTAAGAGTGCAATTAAAAAGACACTAAATAATGTAAACATAATTCAAATTTATTAGTCTTTTATGTAACACTATGAATGCATATAATTTGATTTGTATATTATATTTGTGTAATTGTGAATGTTCTTATTTTTATTTTTTTAATATATATGCATGAGGTTACAAACTAGTATGCTTTAATCATAAGATAATGTAATCAGTTATGTGATTTGTTTAAATTACTAAGTGAATTATATGATTAAAATATGCACATCACTATGTTGATATGGAAGAAAATTTTGTCTCTGCCTCTATTTTGGATCACATTACATTGAAATTTGTAACTTTCCCCAATTTGCTATTTTGTTTCCTTTAATTTTAAATCACCAGTGTATAATCCGTATATATGCACGATATAATTAAAAACAACACATGTACACATATATGGATTCAAATTATACCTTGTTTAAGTCGTAGAGTTAGAAATGAGTTTTACTCTCTCTTTCTTCATTATTTTTTGGATATACACATGAGTTTACTCTTTTTTATTGGTTTTTTTTTATAGTTTATTTATATTAGACTTTTCGTCTTTTGCACAATATTAACTTACCTAAAATTTTAAAAAAAAATATAGATAAGACACATGGGGGAAAATTATACTACAATTTGAATTTAATTTGAAATCTAATTAGATTTTTTCTCAGCTTTACCTATATATATATATATATATATATATATATATTCATATCCACTTCAATCATATGACCATGTAATTAGTCACGTGACTTGTTTAGAAGGCTTAATGAATCGTATGATTAAAACAACTACAATTTCACATAATAATTTGATATTTCTTTAAATTAATTTGAAGGAAAGTTTTGTCCATGATTCTATTTTAGATCACATTAAATTGGCGGATTTGAAATCTTTTTCCAATTTGTTGTTTCTTTCCATTAACCCAACCACAAAAATGTTATTTTTTTCTTGGAATTTACCAATTTAAAAAGATTTATTTACTATAAAAGGCTTTTTTTTGGATAATTCAATAGTGTTTTTTTTATAGGGATAATTCAATAATTTTTTTTGAGTTAAGGGATAATTCAATAATTGAGAGAGGAAGAATTTGACTTTATAGACGTTTTATTTAAAAAAATCAAGAAGAGTAGTAAAACTATAAAACTCTTAAAAAAGAAGAACACTCTTAAAATAAAGAAGAAATTTTTTAAAAGGTTAATAAATAGGAAATAGTGATAACTTTTTTTTTTTTTTTGGGATGAGCAGAAAAATAGTGATAACACTGTGCAGGTGGTCAGGTTGATTGGTTCTAACAAATACTAATTCAAAACATAGATTTCTAACATATACGTGGACAAGTTTGCCAAGTTACCAATATAAGAACTAGTAGTCTTTCCTCTTCCTTTTTGGGTAAGCGAATAGGCAACTGCAAAGTTACAATCACGTTAAATATCAATATTGTTAAAAAAAAAATGAGAGCACGTTAAATGACAATTTTCTTTTTAAAATAAATTATAATTAAATATTTAACCAATTTCATCATTAAAAATTAAAGATCAATAACACCTATACACTCCTTGTTATACACTCAATATATACATATTCGGCACATAGATGGAAGTCATGTTTTAAAGTTAAAATTCTCAGATCTTGTTTTTCACAATTTTAACAAAAATCATATTTTAAAATCACAAATTCAAAAAGAAATTTGTATCAAGTATGCAATAGTAACGAGTTTCAATTTACTCAACTAATAAAATATCTAATGGTTGAATATGAGATTTGAAATTCAATCTCCACTTACGTCAAAAAACTGATTGGTGTCTTGATATCAGGAACAGGCGTCATAAAAAATTATTCAAGTCTAACCTTTTATTTTATTATATATTTTCATAAATTAAAAAAAAGTATATATATATTTGAGTAATTACGTGTACTATTATTAAAAGGTACTAATATTTATTTGATATTAAAAAAAAATAATAATAAAAATGAATATTATTATATGTGGATGGAGCGGTGACCGAAGTTGTGGTTTTGATTTGATAACTACATAACATAAAACTCTCTCTCTACATTTTTTGGATCTGAGAGGGCTTCTCCTTTTCTCTGTTTGTCTCTGTTATCTTTGAAAAACAACAACACAACACAACACAGCACAAAACTGGTCCTATATAAAAATTTAACATCACCAATTATTAGCTTCTCTTTCTCTCTCTCTCTCTCTCTCTCTCTCATTTCTCTTTTTCACTGGTCTCTCCTTTCTCGAACCTCCCAAAGCCATCAAGCTCGCTCGATCTTTCTCTTCCCCAAAACCAAAAAAAAAAAAAAAAAAAACTCTTCAATTTCCAAACCTCTCTTCCTCTCTGATCTGTACAATAATAACAACAATATTCGATCTCTCAATTCGAGTTTTTTTCCTTTCTTTTTGTGTGTTTTTAAATATTCGATCAGAAAGCTGTTTCTTGCTTTGCTTTTGTGTGTCTCTCAACAAAACCAGATAGAAGAAGCATTTGGCTTTGTGAATGGAAAAAGAGAAAAAGTTTGTTATATTGAAATTATTATTATTATAGGTTGTGATAATAGTAATAATAATTTCAATATTTTTGCCCAAAAAAGATAAAGGAAAAATAGGAGTGAAGGTCACGGACCATGTTGTATTTGAAGCAACCAAGCTCCATTGTATGCAAAGGAATCTCGAAGCTCAAGCTGTTGTTAGAAGATTGAATGCAATTACGATACTATCCCTGAGCTCTCGGCTTAGCTCGGGGGATTCTTGAAGTTTAATTTTATTGTTGTTGTCTCTCTCTGTATCTGTATCTGTATCTGCATCTGTGTATCAATGGCGTGGTGCTTAGAGAACAACGGAGAAACTCTCTATTCTTCACAGTCCTCCATCACTGAAGAGCCTCTCGCTCCTCCTCCTCCTCTTTCCTCCAATGCTTATATGCAGAAATTCAGGCTCTACGAGACTCGATCGGTAATCGCATTTCTCAATTTTTCTATATATATAAGATCTCTTCCTTTTTTTCTTTTTCTTTTTTTTTTTCAATTCACGACTTTCGCTCAAAAATTGAGTCGTTCAAGTTCAATTGCCAAGTTTCACTTTCACTAGCAAGATCACAAAATGAGCTAATTCAAGTTGTGCATTTGAGTCACTTGTACTTGCTTCACAACTGTATTTTTTTATTATTATTGGTTATAGAATGCTTCTATTGGTTAAAGAATTTTGGAGCACCATAACTGCCCTTGATAGATTGAACAAAGTGTTGAGATTGCTGTGTAAATGTTATATGTCTCTCTCACTACTTTTGATATTTTTATGCTATAGCAGAAGCTCAGATACCAATTATGGGATAACTGTAAAGATTACTAAATTAACAAGCATACACACTGGAAACTCGAGAATTTACAGCACTCTACCTCTCGTACATAGCTCTCACTTGTGGGTATCTTTTGCAACCCTAAAATAGCTATCAAAATACTCTTCTTCTAGGAGTTTTCTCCTCGATCAAGAGAATTCTAGAAATCTTTCTTCTAACTCATGTGAGAGGACCCTTGGGTCAAAGCCACCAAAAACATTCACAGTACTATCTATATATAAGCCTTCAGCTCTCCATTTTCTCTCCTAAGTGAGTTTCTCTCTTACTCTCATTTTTTTTGTTTCTCGCACTTTCCTACTAAAAACGAAAAACAAAAATCTGGGTCACTTGTCATTTGTCGATTCAGTCCCCATTTTCACTGTTTTTCAAGGTTGAAGGAATTTGTTGGATTCTCTACCTCATGAAATCCTGACCAATGTTTTGGTTCGCCTACCTATAAAATCCATAGTAAAATGCACAGCAGTCTGCAAAACATGGAAATCTCTCATCCAAAACCCAACCTTCATTTCCAACCATCTCCACCACTCCTCCAACAACCCCCTACTCCTCTTCGAGCTCTGCTCTTTGGAGCTCGCCGAAGCATTTATTAAGTTGACTGTTGGAGAAAATGAAAAAGAACAATACGTTTTGCATTTTGACAACCAAGATTTCAATGAGTACACCAGGTTTGATGACTTCCCTCTTCATGGTCAAAGCTATGGCGGAATATTTCATGTAGTGGGTACTTGTAATGGCCTCATCTTCCTTGCTGATGTTTTATTTGGGTACCATAATAATTTCTTTCTCTGGAGCCCTTGTATTAGAAAGTTTGTCAAACTTCCTAAACCCAATATTACCTGCTTTTCACGTGGTGGCTACAACACCTCTGTTAGCTTTGGATTTGATTCCAAAACCAATGACTATAAGGTGGTGAGGTTTGTGACTATTGAAGAAAAAGGCCAAAGGGATAAGGTGGAGTTTACTCTCTCTCCATTGGAAAATGGAGAATGGTTACTGCTTTGCCTCCTAGAGGTGCTGCACGTGGTCATGACCCGGCGGCTTTTGTCAATGGGGCTCTGCATTGGGTTGCTTTGAGGAAGACTGGGAAAAAATTTCTTAATTTTGTTATGGTGTTTGATTTGGGGGAAGAGGTCTTCTGTGAGATAGCGCTGCTGAAACTATCAAAATAGAGATGAGTATTTGGAGAGGGTATTTATTTTAGTGCATGGGAATTCCCTTGCCCTGTTTCAACGAGGGTATTACTGTCTCAGTATATGGGTGATAGAACGCTATGTGGATTTGTCATCATGGACCAAAAGAGATCTCATAGATCACATAAATCATAGATCTCAACACAGTAAGTTTGAAAAATCTCTCAATGCAACTTTCATAGCCTTAATTCCTAAGAAGAATGATGCCTCCAACATTCTAGACTTTAGACCTATTAGCTTGGTGGGGAGTGTTTACAAGATTTTGGCTAAGGTCTTGGCAAACTGTCTGAAAGAGGTCTTGGATCAATTGATTTCTGAGTCTCAGAACAGTTTTGTGGGTGGTAGAAAAGTCTTTGGTTCAGTTCTAATTGCTAATGAATGTGTTGATAGTAGGGTGAAGAGTAAGAATCCGGAGGTTATTTGTAAATTAGACATTGAGAAAGCCTATGAACATGTGAACTGGGAGGCTCTCCTAGATTTGTTGAAGAGAATGAGATTTGGGGTGAGGTGGTGTAAGTGGATCTACACTTGCATATCCATAGTCCAATTCTTTGTCTTGTTTAATGGGTCTTCAGCTGATTTTTTTGGGAGTTCGAGGGGATTGAGACAAGGGGACCCACTATCTCCCATGTTGTTTCTGGTTATGATGGAGGTCTTCAGTAAGATGATGAAAAGAGCTGAAGGGGCTGGTTTGCTTCGAGGTTTTAGAGTGGATGGTAGTTGGGGTGGAGGGGTTTGTGTTTCGCATATTTTGTTTGCGGATAATACGATTTTGTTTTGTGATGCAAATGAGGAGTAGATTCTACATGTTCGAATGCTTCTCCTTTGTTTTCAGGCAGTGACAGGTTTAAAGGTATTCGTTAAAGAGTGAGATGGTTTCCATTGGGGAGGTTCCTAATGTCCATGTTTTGGCAGAGATTTTGGGATGCCGGATTGGGTCTTTGCCTATGACCTATCTTGGTATGCCTTTGGAGGCGTCCCACAAGTCCTCTGCCGTTTGGAATCCTATCTTGGAGAAAATTGAGCGTAAGTTGGCCGGATGGAGGAAGATGTATTTGTCAAAAGGTGGAAGACTAACGTTGCTTAAAAGCACATTATCTAATCTCCCTACATATTATTTATCTCTGTTTACCATCCCTACACATGTGGCCAATAAAATTGAGAGGTTGCAAATGGATTTCTTGTGGGGGATTCCAAGACACATTTGGTGGGATGGGACTAGGTGTGCGCACCCTTGGAAAATGGCGGGTTAGGAGTAAGAAAATTAACTACTTTTAATAAAGCCTTACTAGGAAAGTGGTTATGGCGGTTTGGGATTGAGGAGTCAAGGCTTTGGAGAAGGGTTGTAGCTCTAAAGTTTGGGGTAGAATGAGGGGGATAGACATCCAAGCTAAGTAGAGGGGTTCATGAGTGTAATTTGTGGAGAAGTATCCGAATGGATTGGGAGGATTTTAGCAAAAATATTCGATTTAAGGTAGGGGTGGGAGATAGAGTTAAGCTTTGGACAGATCAATGGTGTGGAGATTCTCCACTTCAATCGACTTTTTCGGGTGTGTATGGAATTGCGTCCAATAAAGAGGCATCGGTGGCCTCTTCTCTTGAACAGTTAGGGATAGAGGAATGGAGAAGCTGGGATGTTCATTTGGTTCGAAGACCAAATGATTGGGAAATGGGTGGTGTGGATGATTTTCTCCGCACCTTGGGGTCAAATTTACCTCCCACGAGAATGAAGATCGCATACGATGGAAGTTGACAAAGAATGGGGATTTTGATATCCGATCGTTTTATAATAAATTAAGAAGACCTTTGCCTTTATTTTTCCTTGGAAAGGTGTGTGGAAGGTTAAGGCTCTTCGACGTATCTCATTCTTTATGTGGACTGCTGTTTGGATAAGATTCTTACAGATGATAGTTTGAGGGGTAGAGGGATGGATTTTGTTAACTAGTGCGTTATGTGTTGTTGTAATGGGGAGACAGTGGATCATCTGCTACTTCATTGTGGTAAGGCTTATAGGTTGTGGAGTTTGGTGTTTAGATCTTTTGGGATTTCTTGGGTCTTGCCAAGAACGGTTGCGGATACTTTATTTGGTTGGTGGAATTGGCTTGGAGAGCATTCGTCTAGCATTTAGAATTTAGTTCTTTTGTGCTTAATGTGGTGTCTTTGGAGGGAGCGAAATTGGAGGACATTTGAGGAGATAGAAAGCTCAGATGATCAGCTATTGACCTCTTTCAGTGGCTCTCTATTTGATTGGTCTAAGGCTTGGGGACTCACCTTTAGTGACTCTCTCCCTATGTTCCTTAACACTCTCCTTTGTATTTAGTATCTTAACCCTCCTTTTTCTTTCTTTATCTTTTCTCTCTATAATTTTCCCTCTGCCTTATGTTTTTCTGCATAAGGCAATGTTTTTGAATATGTATCCTTTTTACTTATCAAAAATGTAAGCCTTCAAATCCTATTCCTTGGTGTACAAGAAATATTGATTTTTTTTTTTTTTGGTTGGGATAGGTAAAATAATTTTATTGAAATGAGACTACTTCTTGAAAATAGACATGAAGTAGCCTAAAGAATTACGGTTGGAAAAATATCTACAAATGAGAGTCTCTATGAAGGAATAAATACAATTACTATCAATGAGACCCAAAACAAGGCCATTTATAAAGAGAACTAATGAAGGATGCTTGAATTTGAGCTGACGTGTACTTCACGACTCTGATTTCTCTCCGTCCATATATTCCACATCAAACATAAAGGAGTAAGATTCCAAATATTTGAATTAGGACCCCTACTCTGCCACCCACATAATAAATACCCATTGAATACCAAGCAACTTGAATATCAAACTTCACAACTCAAAGGCCACACTCCAATGAATCAAGATGTGGTCCACAGTCTCCCCACTACAACAGCACATATAGAGCAACTCACCATAGTGTAATCCCCCTAGATGAGGTTCTCACAAGGAATATACATTCTTTTCTGGGTTTAAGGGATACCTTAGTGCTTTAGCACCTCTTGTGAGCATTGGTAGTAGTGTCGGAACCCATCTAGCCCCTTTCCCCTATTTACCTAGCAAAAAAAAGATGGCCATTCCTTTCACACAAAGAAAACCCCCCCCAAAAAAAAAAAAAAACCAAATCTAATTTCCTTCCTCACCATATAGAGCCAAATACTTAACCAAGTCCAAATAGAGATTTGAGGCAATTTCCAACAAATCTCTACCTTGACTTAAATTTCCTCAAGCAATCTTCTTCTTTATTATCCATCACGTTAATGCAATTGCTTTTCTCAAGTAGGATGATTATTGTTAGCACAGCCAAAGACAAAGTTGCATGGGCTTATATCAAATAATTGCAAACTTGTACCAAATCTTCCCCCAAACTATACTTGGACTAACCAGGGAATTTGATACCATTTTTTATGCAATAGTGGAAGGTCTGATACCAATTATTGAGATAGCAAAAGCTCTTACACCACTTGTGTGATAACACCTCACAGATTTGAACAAATAACAGTAAAGAAAAATAAGAATACAAATGTTTACTTGTTTTATCTTAAAAAAAAAAAATGTTTACTTGTTTTTGCAAAATGCCTACCTCCACAGAGAGGGAGATCAAATCTATTATACTAAATGAGGATTACAACACCCAACCTTTCTTACATAGCTCTTATCCTTTTGACCCCCAAAGAACTATTAAACAACTCTTCCTCTAAGAGTTTTTACCTTCTCTTAAGAGAGCTGTCCTTTTTAGAGTTTTTTCCTCTCCCCATATGGGATCCAAATAGGTAACAAAGTCAACCGTCCTTTCTCACCCAGAAAAGCTAAATAGGTAACCACGTCCAAATGGGAGCTTGAGGAAATTTCCAACAGATATTAATGGATTTTATTTTGTAACTTGTTTTTTGTTATAAATAGTTATTTATCGGCAACATATTTCTATCTTGGCATTTTAAAATTGTGAATTATTTGGATCATACGAAAGTTTAATTGGTATATTGTGTGTAGCAGTAAATTTTCTGTAGACAAACCAACTTAAGCAAAATCTACTACGTTTTATGCTGCAGAATTTTTACATGATAGGGAGGGACAAGGGTAGAACATATTGGAGAGTGCTAAAGATTGACCGGCTGGAGCCTTGTGAGTTAAACATTCGTGAAGATTCTACTGCATATACAGAAAGGGAATGCTCTGACCTTTTGAGGCGGATAAATGAAGGAAACAAGTCCACGGGTGGACTAAAGTTTGTAACTACTTGTTATGGAATTGTTGGTATGCAGGGCCTTAGTATGCATTCTTATATCTTAATAAACCAACAACATTATGACGGTACTCATATTGGTTTGCCGTTTTCAGGATTCATCAAATTTTTGGGGCCTTATTATATGCTGCTTATCACAAAAAGAAGACAGATTGGTGCAATATGCGGTCATACTGTATATGCTGTCTCCAAGACTGAGATGATTCCGTTTCTGAATTCTACTGATGAGTCCAGTATCGCTAATTCTAGGAATGAGAACAGGTCATTAATCCATTCTGCATGTAAATGTATTTTGTCCATGGTACTTGTGAAGGGAACCATGAATGTTACTCAGCTTTGTATCTGTCTTTTGTGAAAATTAATGTCTCTGATGTGGTTCTTCCAGTTCTTCTTTCTTTTTAACCTGGTAGGAACATGCAATCTGACTTTGGACCATATTCTTTCTTTCATTTTTATGCACTTCAAAGTTATAAGTTAGAGCATAATAAATTTGTGAATGCTAAAATATGTTGTGACCATCTTAAATGAATATTATTTAGTCTATACTGACAGAAGTATTCCACTTCTCCCCACTTTTAATCTTTCTTAGAGATAGCATTAATTGTATTGGTAATTGTCATATTAAGTTCAGAGCTTCTGCTTTGATTGGTTACAAATGAAGCTTGATTCATTTTTTAGTTAGTGTGTAACACAAACACACACATGCCCAACCAAGTGTGAGGGGAATATTCTGTATTCTCTCGACAGTTCCTTATTTAAACATTTATCTTATTCTTTTTTACCAATTATTCTTGCTCTAAATATGGTCATTATTGTCGCTAACTTTATATTCTTTGTTGAGTTGATATCTTAGATACAAGAAGCTCCTATGCACGGTGGATCTAACAAAGGACTTCTTTTTTAGCTACTCATATCATGTTATGCGTAGTCTTCAAAAGAACTTAAGTAATCACGAGACTGGCCATGTTCTCTACGAAACCATGTTTGTTTGGAATGAGTTCTTGACCCGGGAAATCCGGAATCACCTCCAGAATACTCTTTGGACAGTTGCTTTGGTTTATGGCTTTTTTAAGCAGGTAAGGAATGAATGATGTTTTTGATGATCTAACAATAACTAATTAAATTAGTATGGGGGATGTGGATGTTAGTATAACTTTCACATCATTCTGTTCAAAAGATTGTTGGAACTTTCTGGATTCATTTGTGAATCCTAGTTTGCTGAAACATTACCATCATTATTCAAATCATTTGAAATTTTATTGTACCAGCTTCTGACTCTGTTCATGTGCAATTTCATGTATTAATTGATGCCCTTCTCTTTGGAATGAGATTATTTAGTTCTTTCCTCTGTATTCTCCATGTCTTTGTACTTGTTTCATATATGTACTTAAATCTTTGGAGTTAGTCTTATGAAGTGAGTATAATGCAGATACATAATATTTCTTTGGGGTATTATCATTCCTACTGAATGTTGTTATTTCTGGTTTACTACATTCGCTAAAATTTGTTGACTTGTTATTTTTAAATATTGTCTGCCCAACTATACAGATAATGATTTTGTTCCTTTTTTTTAGTGTTATTTATTTATTATTTTATCTCTGATGGATTCATGCTACTCAAATCTAGGCAACACTCTCTGTGTCTGGACGAGAGTTCAAAGTGGCCCTCATTGCTAGACGTTCTCGTCACTATGCAGGCACCAGGTAAGAGTTCATACAGATTTGGCTTTTTCCTGGTTACACCATGTGCTTAGTATGGGGATGGATACACATATATGAGAAATTTACTTTTGAGTCATGTGGTTTATCAATGGTATTAAATTTAAATATAACCTTTTTGAGAAACTTGGATCAATCTTTTCCATATGTTATTTGGAATGCATTGTTCTAATGCTTCCTCGACTCAAACTGCTTATATTGTTTTATAACCTTTCAATAAATATAATCTCTATACGGTTCATGCAATCATTGGATTAACCCAAATGAATAATTAACATAGTTCACCAGAAACTTATTTTTTTGTGGATTGATTTTGACATGACTCTCACTTGGTTGTGCAACATGACTTGGGTTCTGGGTTCTCTGGTTGCCATTGTTATAGAATAAAGATTATATGATATGGTTAAGATTGAGTATTTATATACATCCTTAGCATATTTACCTCATGTGGCATATGAGGGCCTCACTTATTGTTTACTTCTAATTTAGGTATCTAAAACGAGGTGTAAATGAGAAAGGTAGAGTTGCTAATGATGTTGAGACAGAACAGATTGTGTTTGAAGATGTTCCAGAAGGGTTTCCCATGCAAATAAGCTCTGTTGTCCAGAACCGAGGCTCAATCCCTCTTTTTTGGTCACAGGAAACTTCACGCTTGAATCTTAAACCAGACATTATATGTATGTCCTTGCATAAGTAGTGGCAGTTAAGTGTATGGCATTTATTTTTGTAACTAACTTCTGTCCTTTTCCAGTGTCAAAGAAGGACCAAAATTATGAAGCTACCAGACTTCATTTTGAAAATCTTGTCAGGAGATATGGAAACCCCATAATTATTTTGAATTTAATTAAGGTCAGTTTCTATAGGTTTAGTAATTTTTGTCATCGTTATTCTTTATCTTTTTATCATCACTATCATATATTCTTTCTATTCATTTATTTTTCTCTATATATTGTTAAAAATTTCCTCAAGGAGAGAGCTTTACACTATGAAAGAGTCTTACTGACACTCTGAATATTAGAACACTTGATCTATATTTCATGTAACTTTTATTTTAACATACATTGTGATTGATTTTTGGAATTTGGCAATTGATAGACACATGAGAAGAAGCCTCGAGAGTCCATTCTTCGCGCAGAGTTTGCTAATGCAATTGAGTTCATTAATAAAGATTTATCTGAGGAGAACCGTCTTAGATTTCTTCATTGGGATCTACACAGACATTCTCGGAGGTATACATGTGCTCAATTCTTGCCCCCCCCCCCCCCCTCCGCCCCCTTTTTATTTCTCTCAAATAATTCTATATTTTCTTGAGAATTTGATTTTTATTGCAAAATTGTTTCTTACTCTTCCCCTGCAATTCCAGCAAAGCTACAAATGTTTTGCTGCTTCTTGGCAAAGTGGCTGCATATGCACTTACGATTACTGGGTTCTTCTATTGCCAAGTAACACCAGCCTTGAGGCATGAAGGGAGTCTAAGATGGCATTCCTCCGAGTAAGGGTTTTTTTTTTTTTTTTTTTTTTTTTTTTTTTTTTTCTGGTTTCTATGGTCATCTCTTCAAATTATAATGTTTAAGATTAACTAATTTACATGTTTTCTGTTTTCAGAATCTGATGATGTGGCTGGCATTTGAAATTTGATGCAGGAATATAGACAATGGGGACTTATCTCCTCAGAGGCACTACGACACTGATGATGTGGATGCTGATAACTTTGAGAGGAAACTCAATGGTGGAAAGCATGGTGCTAGTGATGTTGCTAACGGGAATCATTCTGTCAAGGAACCCATGTTCCAAAGGGGAGTGCTCAGGACCAATTGTATTGATTGCCTGGATCGCACAAATGTTGCACAATATGCTTATGGATTAGCAGCTCTTGGACACCAACTTCATGCTCTGCGTGTTATAGACAAGCCAAAGATAGATCTTGATGCTCCTTTAGCAGACAATTTGATGGGATTTTATGAGAGAATGGGTGACACTCTTGCTCACCAATATGGTGGCTCAGCCGCTCACAACAAGGTAATTATCACTTGTGATACTCTTTCAAAGTGCTTAGTCTTTATTGCTTTCAAATTATTAAGTGTGTTGATGAAAGTATGTATAATTTCCTTTCCTCTTTTTTTTGCCCTTCCTAAACTGATCATACCGAATTACTGGGGTTAGAATTTTGCTTTTAAAATTGTTTTTATTGGTGTAGGGTCTGTCTATGGATCTGATTTTGTTTCAACTGACTAATTAAACTCTTATAAAAGATAATCTGGTCTGATAGTATTATGATCTGATTGATTACTTGTATGTTTTTAAATACTAAATAATATCCACCATTATATTACCCAAGACTTGATGGTGGATGTAAGTTCTGTATATGGCATTAGATAAGGTTGTGTCCTTTTCAAAGAAGATACATATGATACCTTCACTAGGCAATTAGAAATATGGCACATTCATTGTCTCTGACTCACTGTCACTTGTTCATTCGTAGGTTCTCTCCATCTCTCTGGTTGCATTTCTATGATTTATAACTTTCCTGATCTTGTTTTTAAATTCTTTTTTTTTTATAAGTAAATAATCCTTAAATAAAATTTGTGCAAAAGAGGCACTCAACCCTAATACAGCAGGAAGTATACAAGAGATAAGACCCCAAAAGAAAGAAAGAAAGAAAAGATTAAAGCCAACTTCTAAAATCCAGAAAATCCGAAAAATGTAGCAAAGAAGAGAAGGTAAGCAGCAGGAAGAATCCATCCAAGCTTGAAGGAACAGCAACTTTAACTCCAGTAATGATGGCTCATGACCCTCAAATTTCCTACAATTCTTTTCCCTGCAAAGACACTATGTTAGGCCTTCCATCTGTCTTACTACTACTATGCCTACCAAATTTCCCTGTCCAACAAGCAAACATGTTGACTTCCAACTTGGACATTGCCCAATCTATCCCAATTGAACTAAATACAAGCAATCAAAACTCTCTAGCCAAACTTCATTGGAGTAAAAGATGGTCCACGGTCAAACTCTCCCAATCTTACTTTGCATCACTCATTACTTTCTAAACATCTTTCATCTCTGAGCTCCTTTTATATATCTTTCTTAATTGAGTCTAATTTTCTGGATAACATTGATTAATCTTCTCATCTCTGAGCTCCTTTTATGCATTCTCTCATTCATCTGCAATGTTATTAGACTGAATGTTGTTTCCTTGTTAAATCGGATCACAATATATGGAATGTATTCTGATTAGTCTGAGTCCGATTCGTTCATGGGCCTAGTTAGCCGGAGTGCATCCTTCTAAGTTTCCTGGTGTGAGAATATAGCTTTTAAGACAGTTAAGAAGTGGACAGGCTGCAAAAACTGTATATGTCCAATTACTCATTCCCTATGGTCTTTTATGATTCAGGCCTTTGGTATTCATTGGGTTATGCCAGGTTCGGTGGCAGGTTTGCTATCTTGTTGGCATTAGTGGCTTGGGAAGCATAATTCGGACATTTGGAATTTGGTTCCAAGGTGCTTAATGTGGACTGTGTGGTTGGAACGAAATCGTCGATCTTTTGAGGATAAGGAGAAGATGTTGGATGAGTTAAAGGTTTTAAGCCATCGCAGTTTTTTGGAGTGGTCTCGTTGTTGAGGTTTTACCGATTGTTCTTCTCTCTCTGAGTTTATGTCTTCCCTTAGCTTAGTTTCCTGATTTCCCTATTTGTGTTGTTGTGTTGTGTTGTGTGCTCTTTCTTTTTTCATCATCATGAACATCTTGTACTTTTCTCTTATTGTTTTATCTTTAATATTATTTTTCTGATTACCTATCAAAAAAAGAAGAATATCTGTTCTGGGTTGTTTTGACACAAGAGATCTCCTTTTTCAGAATTGTGGATTCTAAGCCACACTTGTGTTTAATAGGGTGGACTTGTTGTCCTAGTTGTCAAGACCAGCTCTAATTAATGCCTAGCAAATGATGAACTATATGTGGCCTTGCAAGTCCAAAAACAGAAGAATTTACTAGGAGGAGGGTTCACAAGACTTGTACCAAAGGACAAGTAGACCATGATATCATGATAGTGAACTATTAGTTCAAAAGCATAAGCTGTTAGAAAGTAGGCACATACTTGTAACATTAATAGCTATGCTCTCCATATTTTGAAATGTAAACTGAACCATAGTCTTAGGGAATTTGATGTTAAACTATGCAGTATAGTTTGATATGGTTACTGTAATGGGTACCTGGTTGTGGATCAACCATAACACTCTTACAAGTATTCATTATGTTTCCTAAGTAATTATCTTAATCTTTATCAATCTGCTTCATTTGTTAACCTTTTCAACTTCTGGTGCCATAGATATTCTCTGAGAGAAGGGGTCAGTGGAAAGCAGCAACTCAGTCCCAAGAATTTTTCAGAACTCTTCAACGGTATTACAGCAATGCTTATATGGATGCAGAGAAACAAGATGCAATTAATGTGTAAGTCTTGCATTTGAAATCTTGTATTAATTTTTTGGAGAAAGAAAGGTCTATTTCTGGTTAAATCTTCTGGTGCCTGCCAGTAGTACACCGTTCTACAAGTTGAATATACATGTTGATTACTTGTTCTCTAGTCAGGGCATATGTTTATTGGAGTCTTGGAATTTTTTTGGCTCAAATAATATAACTTATCCTCTTGCCTTTTCTAACTAAAGATGGGTGGCAGTGAGATGAGCTTTAAAGTGTGGTTTTACAGCAGTTTTATCGGGTACTGGGCTTCATAGCCAACCAGTATGCCTCCTCCTTCATTAGGGGTCCAGTGTTTTTATAGATGTAATGGGTACCGGATTATTCTTGCTGAGGTATGGAGGACATCAATTGCTGCAATGGTTGGAAGTCATGAATGGCTTTCACCTGCTGCTGCTCAAGATTCTCCCCTGAAATTTTAGCTTAATCTGAAAATCCTAGACCAGGAGAAAAAACAACTTTCACAAAGCAACTGCCCTACCCCTGGATGCCAACTGTGTCCTTGCGGTAATCTCTTAGTTTCTATGCAGTGGAGACAATGAGGTTGGTCCATTAATTTTCCTTCCTCTTGCTGCATTTTGCTCCAAAGGGTTGAAGGGAGATAGTGCATTAAATTGTTTGCAATGGCTAACTTGATCCTAAAGTATAAGTGCTTGCAGTTTTGTATTACAATTTTATTTTTCAAATAATTTGTGCAGATTTCTGGGGCACTTTCAGCCACAACAGGGCAAACCTGCACTTTGGGAACTGGGTTCAGACCAGCACTACGATGCTGTGAGGAATGGACAAACAAATGTGGATGAAGATGGAAGGTAAGTAGCTGGCTAAGTGAAGCCTTGAACTTCATCAGTTAATTGCACCTGGTGGATAAAAGATATATTCTAGACAAAAATAGATATATGCCCTCAAATGTTATCTGCCTTTCTTAATTTCTAGTTTCACTGGATCTCTTTTCTTTCAAGAAATATTCTTTAACAGGCTTGGCTTGAAACTGAATGACTGCTAGGATATGTACTTGTGAAAAGTTAGTGGTTTAATACCAAATAGACTTTCCATCCATTAACAGCATGCAAAAATATCTTTTTCATTGATGGTATATAGGATGTGTTTTTTACTGATGGCTTATTGTTTCAATGGTATGAGATAATTACTGATGGACTTTGGGCCTAAGGCATTAATAAAACCAGGTGTGGCACTGAACTGATGCCTGAGTTCTATGGTGCCTTTTTGCCTACTAGTTAGCTATGATGAAAATTTTTCTTCTTTGAATATAATTTTAAATCACAAAAATGATTTAATTGTTGAAATCAAAGTATACCATGTAAGATAGTAAATGTTATCCAAAGTGCAAAGAATCATCTATGATGGGGGTTAAAATCCTACATACTTAAAAGGTAAGGCAATAAAGCAGCTTATTTGTTGACAAAAATATGACATTGATATTAAAGAAAATAAGTTTGATATCATGATTTTCTGAGAATTTTTATGGGAAAAATCTAGTGGGTCAAGATCATGCTTACCTTAATTTTTCCTCTCAAACGAAAAAAGAAAAAAAGAAAAAGGATTTTATAAATTACTAATGGTAATGCATACTTTATGGATTGCTGAATTTTTAACTGTTGTGCTTACTTTAACCAAAATATCTGTTACAGCCATTGCTGCTTCAGCTTATTTGATAATTGTTGAGTTTTTTATTTTTCAAGGTCAATTTTCAAACGATCCTTATCAGATGGGAACCTTCTTCGTGATATCAGCTCACCCATATCAGCCACAAATGTGAAGCAGGTGAAAATGTCTCACTCCGCTTTACCTGATCAATCACAAGGAGCAAGCAACTTTCTATCTGAGTCTTCACCAGAAATCTCAACTTGTGGCAGTGATATAGCTTTTTCAAGGTTTGGTTACATTACTGTCTTTGTTAGATTCCTTAAAGCCATTGTTCAAACTTCAGTTGGTTTACCATCATTTTCCTTTTCTTGTTCTCTTGGTGAATACACTTCATGGATATAAATACACATAAGATATGATTTTCTTTTCCTTTTTTTATTTTTTGGTTTTGTTTTTTGGGGTGGTGTTTGCTGTGTTGGTTTGTAGCTATGCTTTGTAATCTGATTTTATTTTTTTCTTCCGCTACCAGTTTGTAGTTTCTGTGGGTTTAGCATTTGTTGTCTTTTGCCATTAACCGCATGTTATAAGGATCATTGTGCTTAATAAAGTTTTTGCTCATTCATGGGGGAAGATTTTTTTGGGGGGGGGGGGGGGGGGGGTAGAGAGAGAGAGAGAGAGAGAGAGAGAGAGAATGGTTGGAAGGTGGTAAAGTAGGTTTAGGGTAAAAGATAAAAGGCCTATGAACAAGTCCTCATATATTTGTCCAAAACTAAAGTTAAAGAAAAAAAAAAGTTTATATATTGGGTTGGACTGCATTGTCTGGCTTGACAGGCCTCAGATAATTGTACAAGACTGGCTAGATATGGGCCAAGTGTGTCAGGTTGGGTGGGCCACCTGGCCCATGATTGGGTCTAATACCAATTGTTCTAGAAGCTTAAACTGTTAAGAAATTGTGAATTTAGATAATTTAATTTAAAACTCTCCCTTCATGTGTCGACCTAAATTGCCCTTATTAAGTGGGGCCCAACGTGTGGGAAATTTTTTAAATTGGAGGTAAGGTGGAGATATGATTTGAACCCAAGACTGCTTTGCTACTATGATACTTACAAAAGTTTAAGCTGTTAAGAAATTTTGAATTTAATCATTTAATCTAACAGGGTTCATGTGTTTCTGATTGGACATGGAAATTCTTGCTGGGTTGTTAGACCTGTTTGAAAGTTGCAAAATAGCTATTTTGATTTTTTTCAATAAACTAGTTTCATATGACATATTTTTGACATTTTCACCCTTATCCGGAAACACACCTGTTCTTCATAGTTTATTAGCAACTAATTGAGTGGCGCCACCATTTATTAAATTCATATAAGTGAATGCATTCATAACGATATGCAGCATGGTTTACTTTTGGGATACATTAGACTAATTTGGCCCGTCTCCTGTGGATGTCTTTATGTAGGTATACTCCTTCAATGCCTAGCAGGCAGCTTTTTGGAGATATGCAAAGAGATCGATGCCTTGAGAGTGATCGTATATACTATTCTGAACATGGTGATTCATCTACCTGCTCAAATTTTGTTGACCTAGACTGGTTATCTTCCTCTGGGAATTCATGTGAGGAAGACCAATTCGAGAGGTAATTTTTATTTAGCTCTAAGATGGTGATAATCTTGCTAATTAATTGTGCAAAAGCCCAAACATAAAAAATACCCTTCTAAGCATGAAAAAGCTTAGAGCAAGAATCACAAGCTTCTTTGTTGCAATGGTAAAAATCTAGCATGGTGAATAGAAAGTGTGTACATTTGATTGTTTAGAGTGACCACTTCACGGAAAATGTTTAAAATTAGGCTAAGTATGAACATGGAAGGTTGGAGCAAGAATCACAAACTTCTTTGTTCCAATGGTAAAAATCAACGAGGGTGAATAGCAAGTGCGCATGTGTGATTATTTAGAGTGCGCATGTGTTCCCAGCATGTCCATGCTTCTTAAAAATTAGGACCATATCCAGATTACCCCTCTCAGTATCCTCCTCTTGTAGGATCGTTACTGGGTAATGATCCTGTGAGAGTAGATTGTTTGTTGTTGGTGTGTTTCCTTGTAGCTTTTGTAACAAGGATGTTAGCTCACATTTGAACTATAACTGAAGAAGTTCACCTCTCCAAATATGGCTGCAGGACATCAATGCTCACAAATTCTCCACCTGCTGGGCTCTCATCAGAAAATGTTGTCAATGGAGTGATGGGAGAAACTACCCCATCCACAAGTGAATATGGATACAGCATGAAAGTAAGTACCTCCTTTGGATGTTAGTAGCAATGTAGCATTGATGTGCAACTAGTATTTGTTATGAATGGACAGTACTTAGATAGAAGTTGTCTCAAATTATATGGGAAGTATACGTGCAATAGTTACTTGTATACCAAACTTGAAACATTAGTTGATACACTGAGATATCTCATTTGCAAACACCTTTTTAATTGTTATATTTTTTTCTAATAAAATATAAAAAGATCAAGAAAGTTTATTTTGGATAGTTGTTCTAGACAATTAGTTGTCATGTTTGTTAAGAATTAGTTGAGGTGTCAATTTTACAATTTATAGTTAGGATCAAGATCCTCTAGAGTTCTTAGTGAACTCTACAACATAGAGTTCACATAGAGTTCTTTAAATCCTCATTTTTTCTTTTTTATACAATAGAGGGCCAAGATTATGCCGCATCATTAATCCACTGATATAACCCTAAAATAGTGGTTTCAAAAAAAATCATTCTTAATCAATATGACAGTTAAACTAAACCATGTTTCTAAGTGGCAAAGATCCCCAAAATTAAGACTGCCCAAGGTTAACCTGTCCACCTCCCTCCCCCTCTGATGGCTAGTTGCCAGAATCATATTCTCGATTCAAGATGAAAGGTGGCAACCAAAATAAAAGCAGCCTATTGCTTTAGAGTTTGGATCAGGCTCCTAATAAGCCTGCAGTGGTGGGAACATTCCCCAATCTCTTTTTCTCTCCCATACTTTTTCATGTCATTCAATGATGGAAGTCTTAATCAAAATAAGAGATTCCTTTAAGTTCTCCCTTTCTCTTAGGCTTGCTAGCCTTTAGAACTAAAAAGACAAGACAATGCAATCCCATGATATGCTCAGAAAATAAATAAATATATAAAAAATAAGGCCTTGTTTGGTTTGAGAGTGAGCCATATTCCATCACTCATTACTCAAAACTCGTCATCCTATAACTCTTTTTTTTTTAACTTGAAAACCCCCAAGACCCATCTCAACTCTGTTTGGCTCATAAATCTGGTAGAGCTTTCTTTCTAAAAACTCAAATATTTTCACTTTATGTGGGACCCATGGACTGAATGAGTTCAGACTCTCTCTCTCTAGCCAGACTGCTTCTTCTAATTTCTCTGCTCTCTCTCTCTCTCTCTCTCTCTCTCTCTCTCTCTCTCTCTCTCCGGACCCAAGAAGCTCCTTTGAAGCTTCATTCCATTCATGGCTGACCAACAAGGTCAGCCGCTCCCCTCTCCTCACCGGCCGCTACAATTTGAGTGATGGAAACAAAAATTGAAAACAAATTCAAACAAGCTTCTCATGCATGGGACTCACCATATTTGAGTGATGAGTGATGAATTTTGAGTGATGAGTGAGTAAAAACATGAAATCCAAACAGCCCCTAAACATTTCACGAACGTGTGTAAAATTTTCGGTGTTTTAGATAAAAAGGAAGACAAGGGAGGCTGTTTCACAAATAAATCAGAACTTTTGATGGAGATAGACACCATAGTGATGTAATGGAAAGGCACATAGGTTTTGCTTGTGTGGCTCTTGGAATCATAAATGTCATAGTGATAAGAATTATTTTATTTTTCAAACCATTACTATGATGAAGTTGAACAGAATTTGCTTTGATGGAGATTGACATCATAATGGTGTAATGGAAAGCTAAACAGATTTTTCTTGTGTGGCTCTTGGAAATGCAAACATCTTAGTGATAAGAATGATTTTTCCTTTAAACCATTATTTTAGGGTGGATGGATGATGTGGTATAATCTTGGCCCTTTTTAGGATCTTGATGCTACCATAAAATCTAGACTCATTAGAGCACATACTTTTGTATGCTTACCATTTTATTTTATTTTTTCCTCAAGAGAAATGGCATTACAAAAGGTCTTAAATTAAAGTATTTTCCTTACAAATATACAACAAAATAGATACAGGTAGCAGGTAGGTCTGGAGGCAATTGGAAATCTTGGGCACCATGCTTTTCAGCGCATTTGACTAGAGAGTATGCTAAGGCCATACTCACGGATATGTTATCTTTACAAATATACAACAAAACCGTGAGTGTGCTACCTTATTTTTATCCAATCAAATTGAAACACAAAACCCTCCCTACTTGAAGCCAACTCACGGACATCATGCAGGACATACCCCACTTCCCATTTTGAGCCACAGCACTTGCATTCTTGATTGTGACTATTACCACTTTAGCATCACTTTTAATTATGACTTTCTCCCTTTCTCAAGAGCCACTTCAACTGTATCCCTCAAATTGGAAAGAGCCACTTCAACTGTATCCCTCAAATTTATTGTTGTCCATCTTTAAACCTCATCACCAATCACAACCTCAATAACTATTTGAGACGTTAACCTTTTTACTTCAATAACTGTTTGAGACATCAACCTTTTTACTGTTGTACTAGCTATTTCTTGATATGCACGATAACTTTAAAAATTAATATATGTCAAAAAGAAAAACGTTCCATATGCACATAATAATTAAAAATATAAAAATAATCTAAAAATAATCTCACTTTTTTTTTTTTTTGAGAAATAAACTAACTGCTAAATACACACTTAATTGCACTCTCTCACGAAGCTTAAACACATTACTTAACCCAAAGTATTACTACAAAAGGGCCTAACTCTCTCTCTCTCTAAAATGTGGAATACATGGAATAGTAATTCAAAAGGAATAGTTATTCATCTCTAAGAGGGTTGTAATAGTTATTTCTTGATACGTGTAATAACTTTAAAAATTAATATAAGTAATTTTTTTTTCTATATACACATAATCCTTAAAAAATAATCTCTCTCTCTCTCTCTCTCTCTCTCTCTCTCTCTCTCTCTATATATATATATATATATAATGTTGGGTTTAAGTTATATCAAGTGTAACTTTAAGTATTGATACACTACATGATTTTTTTTATTAGATGTGAATTTTGATAAATCCTCCGTGACATTTTCTTCTTATACCCTCTATGCATAAAATACAATATTTTATGATAATAATCTGAGATCAATAACTATCTCATCTAATAAATATTTAAATTTAAAATTTTTATTTCAAAATTATTTATTAAATGTGAGTTTTTAGATTGAATAGTAAATAACATTCGTTAGCACAGAATTTGGCATGCATGTTAAGATTATATGTAATATATAATCCAATGATGAGATTTTTATAATATTATTTTAATAAAAATTATTAAGTGGTGTAACATTTCTTAAAGTTGATCTTGACCCATATATTCTTATAAAAAAATAAAAAATAAAAAATTTATAAGAATTTGAAACTAAGCATAACTTTAAAAATATTTAATTTTCGGATAATTGAGTCCAATGTAAATATAAATATATGAGTAAGATGTAAATATAAATGTAAGATATTTCATAAATATAATTTATGAAATGACAAAGTTTGGTTACAAATTTAGTTATAGTTAATAGTTACAACTATCAGTAAAAAAATTACCATGACATGACTACATATTTTGAAAATCTAACTGTTAGATTGTATGATCTTTATGTTCTTAACACGTATATCAAATTTCATTCCAATTAGATATTTACTATTTGATCCATAAAATTATTTTCTATGCATAATTTTAGACTACAAAAACTTGAAATTTAAACTTTTGATTGATAATATAGTTATTGATTTTTGATTTTCTGAAAATTTTGAAAGCATGGAAAATATAAGAAAAAAATGTAATCCAATGGTGGATTTGTCAATAAAATAAGAGTGGAGTTGTAGCCAAACTTTTTTATTTGTGAAATACAAGCTTGGGTTTGTTTGAATTTTATAACCAAACATATGAATAGGATACAACATCTTCTATTACCAATAATACATATTCCTGTACCTAATGTAATTATCATCTGGTGTATCTTAATGTGCCCTTAGTTTTACCCAACCATCCCGCTGTCTTTTCTCAAACCTCTCTAGAGACCCTTCCATCAGCACCCCTTTCCATTAGTATGTGATGTCAACTTTAAACCTCCAACAAAACTACAATACTTCCTGTGAATATTTCTCACTAGTTCTTGTGTGTCCATTCCTGATCTGTCAAAACAAATTCTGTTCCTAATTTACCATAGAGCATCCAACGTTAGCGCTCCTATCAATAATATTTCCTCATCTTGTACATCTCCCTTTCTTAGCAGAGATTGGGGAAACGTGTTACTTTAAAAGTTCTATTGCCAAGGTAATTCTGATATGATCAAATCTTGGATCCCATTGAGTGCCAAACCAAGCTATCCTTACAACTTCATAACAAAGAAATAGATGAATTTTAGTTTTTCTTTCTTTACCACATAAAGGGCAAAGATCATTCTTCTTATTCAAGTACTTCGCCAATTGACGCTTCAATGAAAAGTCAACAGTGTTTTCACTCTCCATGGAAGCATTTTGATCTATTCATGTAGTTCACTTTTCCAAATGCTTGCTCACAGCATTTTGCACCTCATATTGAACCCGAGTATTTGATCTGCCCAATATTTCTTGACCAAGAACATCAGTTTTCTATCCTCAGGCCTCTCAATCTGATCTTCCCTTGGCCCTTGGCACAACAGAGAGGAATCATTATAATTGCCTGCACAGATTCATCCATAAACAGCTGCCATAATCTATGTTCATCACACTCCCATCCTTCTGACTTTTAGTAAATTTGAAATAACCAATGGCTGGTTCCTGGCTTATTCAGACCTCATAATTGGCTTGAAGCCTTTTTTGATAATTCAACAATTGAAGGAGGGAGAGTTTGATCCCTAGATAATTCCTTTGGAAACATTAGGAGGTGCCAACCAAATGAGCTACAAGGCTCTTGGTGGTTGGCTTGAAGCCTTTGATCCAAGTTATCCAAGGATCAAGACAATCATCCACATTCTGACCTCTATTTAAGCTTAAATTGTTGGTTGGTCTGATGGTTTATACTATTACTTTCAGTATTTAGAGAATGCGTACTTTAGTTTTTATTCAACAGGTGATATCTGCTAATGCAACTTCTTTTTCTGTGTTATGCGTATTGCACAGAATTCTGAGGTTCTTGAGGACTATTCAGACTGCTTTGTGAGATGGGTGGACCAAGGAGAGACGCTGTGTCATTGAAGTTAGGCTCATTTCCTCCCTTAATTTAGTACATTCCCACTATCATTTCTTAGGCTTCTGCAACGATGCTGATCGACTAAGAAGAGACTAATGAGAGTACGCAGGCATAGCGGGAACAAGGGATACAGGAAACAGTGAAACCTGGCATTCTGTATGACATATTTCCAAGAACGCAATCCATCTGGGCTCTATGACTAAAATCATTAATATCCATCGAAAAATCCCAATCAGTACCCAATAGCAGTAGAAGAGTAAATAGGCAACGGTTAAAATTCTTTTTGGAGCTCATTGTTCACTTCATCCTTCACTTCATGTGCCGCGTAGTCACCATTCGTGTAAATATTATCACTCTGCTCATGGGAGCTCCACTTGTAGAATTGCAGGTCATTGATTCTTTTTGTTTGCTTCATCTTTATCTGTGGTCAAGCATGCTTGCGATCAGGTGTTTGGAGGATATCCCTACCATTGTAGGAACTGTCGTTTGAGGTGTCTGGTCCTAGAGTCCGAAGATAAGTCCCTATGGACCACGTGACTTTGGTTCATTGAAATTGACATTTCTTTACGCCAAGCTTGCAAGCTTGCTGGCAATTAGTGTATGGAAATCTTTGTAACAAAATTGTAATGGAAAAATGTGCGGAATGTTCTTAACTAAGCTTGATTAAGCTGCCATATGACATGCCCAGCTCAAGAGAGAGAACTCATTTAAGTTTGTGGAAGCTATAACCGCACTGGCCATTGCTATTTACAGCGGAAGTAATAAATTGTGGAAAAATAATCGCAATATTTGCAAATTGCCCAATTGGACTCGTCTTTTACTCAACAAAATGGTTGCGTTTTGATCCCAAAAGACAGGATTGTCAAATATTGGGGGAAAAGTGGATCAAGAACTGACATGTAAAAAGTAAACAAACCTCTAATAATTTGCATCATTGTCACGTGATACTACCGGTATCACTTTTAGAAGATGTGGTATTAAATACACAATACTTGCTTATTATGAGGTTTGGATGAAGTAGTTGGTAACTAATCTCGTGCCCAATTAAAGATATTGTATCTAATGCACTAGAATCCACTTCTACGGAGTTAGAGAGGTTGCAAGGCAACCCTCAAATTTTTTTTTTTTTTTAATTTTTTTCTTATTCTTCGTTAAAGAGAGATTAACAGAAAATTTCATCAGCAATCAATTAAATAGTGGCCAATGAATGACATACGTGACAAATGAGGAAATCGCCCACTTGGGGTGGTCGTGATTCTAATGTTAAACCCACAACAAAAACCTTTCAAATCAATGTTAAAGTCAGGCCACCGGGCCGCCTCTTAAAAACTGCAATGCATCAATTCTGTTGAGAATATCTCTTGGAAACAAGAAAATTTGTCCAAGGCGCAAGATCATTAATACCTCAAGTATAGCAACATAAAATAATTTTCAGAATAAACCCAAAATACAACAAAACAGAGTCACGGTGGTCTGCCCAAGAGTAGCATATCAAAAAATGAACCAGAGTGTGAGGATGGCACCAGAACTAGTCCTAAAATCCCAATGCTTCAGCTCAGAACACAAGATAGAACCCAAAAACTCCTATTCTCCAGTGGAAAGGTCAACCAAGAATGGGAAAGATACGGGCTATGTGATCAAATGGAATGCCATCTGCATTGTTTTTCTTCAGCTCAGGATGGTTGAATTCACTGCGAGGTAGGACAATGAGTTGGCCTCTGCCATGACCTTTCTCAAGGATCCAACCACAATTCGCTACCTGGTGCTCGAGGAATTTGTCCAAGGACAGACCTTCGATGTTGATAGCCTGCATACAGATGGGAACATGAAGTTTTACACAGGAAGACAATTATATGAAGCAATAATAAAGAAATTCTAACACCACAAAAAAGCTAAATAAAAGAAAACCAATACCACACTCAATGTCTAATCAAATATAGGGAAATTAGATAGATTATTGGAAAGCAGAATAATAAAAGTAAATTGCAAATAAATAAATAACCCATGACCCCTCTTCGTATCTCATCAGAAATTACTGGTCTCACATTACACAACCCACCACGTTTTAGCATCATCAATCCTACTGAACATAATCTTGAAACGACTTTTTCAGTTACAACTGAGAAGTATCTTCTATATCAGCCCAGTGTTACCTCCCTAAATGACACAAGCCCTGTGCCAACCACTAATAGCTAGCGATCAAACAATATTCAAAAAATACAAAACACTCTGCAAGGAAAGGACAAAATATCAAGGCATACCTCAGCAAGCACAGGTCTGGGAACTTTTTGATAAGTCAAGGAAAGGACATGAATTGCATAGGCTTGGATTGCTTGCTCAAAACCTGCATTTTATTTCCTTATAAGCAATAATGCTCACTTACGCACAAACAAAGAGAGAAACAAGTAGACAACAGCAGCAGGGGAGCTAACAATAATGACAGAAACAATATAAATTGAGAAGCAGACAAAGTCATTCTTACTATTTGTTTCTAGATCAGAAAAAATAATGAGTCATCAGGCATTTTAGCATCAAACAGAAGACATCAAATGTTTATAGCAAAGGAACTTTTTTTTTAAGTGGTCAATTCCACACACCTAGTGGGTCTAGAATTCATGACCTCAGCCTCTTCATCCCATGGTTGTGGGAGAAGGAAGTGTCAGTTGCTTTAGTAAACAATATTATATTATACCAAAATATGACAATGACGATACCACCACCACCACCACCAACAAAAACATCAATTTAATATGCTTTTGAACATATCATGCATACAAATCTCATACTAGCAATTGGATCAAAATTATTGAGAAGTGAAAACCAACAGATATCCTAACAATAATCAATAGTTATAATGTGACCAAAGGAGAAATAATAAAGAGGGACCCCATCAGATTATCCTAATCTATAAGCACATCAGGAATCTAATATGTGGCTGTAAAAAAAATGTCTTCTCCAATGTGTCGAAGGCACTCTTTTGCGAGAATTATGCTCCTTTTTTCTTGTCATAATTCCATGATGTATATGTATAAGTGATTATTCTACTAACAACATGAATCCATGATAAATGAAACAATTACATTTATTCAACTGGACAATAGAAATATCCAAATAATATATGTATGATAGACATACACTAACACAATTGATTACTACCTGGCACAGCTTCAACTATGTGACGACTCTTAGCTGCTTCATCCCAGAACTGACGGAATCTTCCTGTCTGCAAAGAAAGTAGGTGTTCACATTTGATACATGCATGCTGAGTTAAGATTAAGAAACACAGCAAAAACATACCTCCAAATAGTGTGAGAGCACTATCAGGGTCTTGAACTGCTCCTCCATTTGCTGATAATCAGATGAAAGATGGAAGGAAAAATTTCATCAACAATGGCTACGAGGAAGCTTGTTAAAACCCAAAAAGTGGAAGTAAAAGAACATCTATCAACTAAATTTAACAATCTATTAATTTATAAGATCATGAAACTGAAGAATCAGAATGCCGTGTGCTGCTGTAAACTCGGTGAACCCTGTGCATAATTTCTCTCAAAGTGTATATCTATATATTTTACTATCTATTAAGAATTTCTAGAACATATTCAACACACTTGTGGTAGATATGCATAACACTAAAGAAAACTATGCAAAAAAATGAAAGTAGAGAAAGAGAATGATACCACTCTTTCTGGAATCAAAAAGAGACACAGGCTAAAATCTGGAGCTGGCATTGCCATGAGTGCCTAATCAACAAAAAAAATCAAAAACCCAAAAAAAAAAAACATAATTTAGCAATAATATGTTGGTGCTGGGAAATAAATATGAAAATGTAAAAGTTAAGTAAAAGGGTTAAGGCAAAATCAATTAAGCAGACCTTAACCAAAATGCGAGCCACAATTTGGGTACTCATTCGCTCTGGTTCAAACTGCAACAAACACACACACACACCCACAAATCAATTTTCCACTAATAGCTTAGTACTGCTACTAATAAGCCCAACAATTACAAAAAAAAAAAACACAAACAACTCAGACCCACCAAAGAAAGCTACCTGATAAAGGCGAAGAAGGCAGAGATTTGCATCAAGACTGTATGTTTGTGAAGACACCTACAATTATTATAAAATAAAATAAAAAATCAACTATCTTTCATTCCCAGATTCTCAAAAGCCCAGAATATTAACACTCTTATAATCATTTTTAACCAAAAAATAAAAAAAATAGAGATGATGATGAAGTAGTACCTGTTCGTTGACGTAGTTTTCGAGATCAGGAAGGATGTCTGGATTGTACGGATTCACAGCCACCAGCTGCTCCACCGTATACGGCACCGTTTGCTGTTGTTGTTGTGGCTGAACAACCTCTCTCCCCATTCTTAACTCTCTTTTTTTTTATGAACTTAAAACTAATATTATTATTATTATTACTATCTCTCACTTTTTTTCTCTTAAAACCTTAAAAATTGTGTGTCTATAACACAGACTCAACTGTAGTTTAGAGACAGATTTTCAGAGAGATAGATAGGCAGACACACACACGCAGAGAGACAGAACACAGAGAGACTTTCTCAACTCTCACGAACGCACGAACAAGGGTTTTTTACTTCTTTTCGTTTCGCTAAGCCTGTTAACCTTAATATATTTAAATTACCTTTATGTCCCCCACCCTTACTTGTTACGACGAAAACGTCTTTGTTTCTATCAATCTTTTCGTGACGACTTCCACGTTTGCGTTACAATACATATTTACTACCTCGGGTGTGTGTCGTGTTAGTAAGGCAACCAACACTCATATTAATATTGGTGTCATTTACTCTTGTGAAAAAAAAAAATGAATAATATATATATATATATTTTATTATTATTATTATAAAACCAAAGCCTGTGGTCTTACAATTTTTCACGTTAAAATAATATTTATTTTTGTTTAGTTCAAATTTAACAAAAGGTGAAACTCTATCCGTTTAATAAGTCCAAATTAAACTCAAACTCAAACTCATCATTATCATTAATAAAATTATCATTTTATTTAAATAAAATTATTTTTTTTAATCTAAACTTAATAAGGATTGAAACTCTATCTCTCTAACAAGTCCAACTACAACTAAAACTAAAACTAAAATTCATCATTATCATCTTTAAAAAGTATTTAAATAAAATTATCATTTTATTTAAATAAAATTATTTTTGTTTAGTCCAAACTTAACAAGGAGTGAAACTCTATCTCTATAATAAATCCAAGTACAACTAAAACTCAAACTCATCATTATCATTTTTTAAAAACAAAATTATTTTTGTTTAATATAAACTTAATAAGGAGTGAAATTTTATCTCTTTAATAAGTCAAATTTTAATTCAAAGTCAAACATTGATAATTTATTTCGAAATTTGTGAGGTTAATTATGAAAACTATAAAAGCAAAGCAAACCCCAAAATATATATGTATATATATATATATATATATATATATATTTTAAAGCCGAGTAGAAGTATGAGCTCTTCTTATATTATTTCCTTCTCCTCTATTTTCTTAAAAAAAATTTATTTTATGGTTTTTCATATATTTTTTAAAAAGTAATTTTCGTACATAAACCACCAAACTCTCTCTAGCTGTTTTTTACAAGATAAAAAAGCTTGCAATAATTGAAATTATTCTTTTGAATGTGACTCATCTTTCTCTTATATTTATCTATTTTTTAGTCATATATATTTTGTTTTGTTTCAATAATTTCTAAGTCGTGAATCATCTGATTCTTTAATATCTGAATGTTTGAGTTATTTTTTTTGCTATATCTAAAATTGTTTAACAAATTTTTTGTAAGTCATTGTAAGTTCAAGCAATGACTTCTTCATTAAATTGTAACACAAATTGAAGTCATACAAGAGCAAATTATGCAATGGCGTAATTTCTTAAATTTTTTATAAAATTATTTTTATCTACTCCACAAATAGGTTGCCTCCTGTGCATAGTACGGGTTAGTGACTAGTAACTTATATATAGATATGGAACAAGGAATGATCCTAGACTCCAAGTCCATCTCAATCTTCAGGAGAAAAACCCAAGAAGAAAGTGATGAGATGGAAATGAACGGGGTTAAATTGTGCGGAAGATAATTAATATCTCCCGATACAAAGAAAACACAAACAAGGTAGGGAGTTAAGGGCTAACTTCAAATCTCAGGGATGTGTAGAGCGCAAATTTTGCAAAGCATCAATTACACCTTTGGAGTCCCCCTCGAACATAACATAGAAAGACTGTGGGAGACATCAAATTTAATAGCTTGAAGGGTTGTTTGAGTTTTTTCAAGTGTCGGATCTAATGGAGGAAATAAACTTGAATGAGCAAAAATGATATCCCTAGCTCATTTCTTCCCATCGCGGTAGTAAAGTTAGCATGAGGTCTAATAGTTACATCAAAATTTATCATGGTCCAGCCTGATTGAGGACTGAACCATTTGAACTTTGGATTTGATGAGAGAGACTTCCAAGCATTTTAGTGTTCGACATAGGCCTTATATATTGCTTTAACATCTTTCTTGGGATCCAGCTTGTGATTGGAAAGATGACTTGATTCCTTAGCCTCCAAATTAGCGGCAAAACTACAACCAAGGGGTGTGGGAGCCATGGCCCCCAATATTTTTTTAAAATCCTTTTTATTTTCTATTCCATATTTTGCTGGTATTTTCTATAATATTTAGTAATATATGCTATTAATAAGCTTCCATGATCTTCTTACACTCTCATTATTCAATCAGTGTGTTCGTCTTGTAGTTATTTTCATAGTTTATCTTAGTTCGTCATTATTATCAAACACTTTCCCGTAGCTTCCTTCTTAGTGTTTTAGTTTCGTTTTCGTCCTTTAATTGTTCTTCGTCTTCTAGTTTCTTAGTCTTTGTAGTTATTTTCATAGTTTACCTTAGTTATGATATTTATAACTATTAAACATTTTTTAAGATATAGCCTACAAAATAGGAATTGGCCATCCCAAGCAAAAATTCCTAGTTCAACCCTGCTCCAAATGTTACCAAAGAGAATAGGTGCAAATAGCGTGAGGTTGAGACCTTCCTCTAGTGAAACCTAAAAATGGTGATGAGGGAAAATTGTTTGTCTCACAATATCACTTGTAGTGCCCTTACATTGCGCTACATATCCCCCATTTCCTGTATACTTAAAATAGTGATTTTACGGTCTCAAAAAAAAAAATTACCAAGCTTGATCTTAGTTGCACCTTTCTTTAGAATTAATTAGTTTTTCAAGTTCAAGCAAACTTTCCACTCATGCCGCTGCATGCCGGTATTAAAAACGTTGTCAACTTGTAGGGGAATAAAATAGATGAATAAGCTTTTTTTCTTTTTTTTTGTTGAGAAACAGATTAATAAGCTCCATGTTTTACTAACTTCATTTATTTATTTATAATTTTTTTTAAAAAAAATAGACTCCATGTTGCATCCAGCATCACTAATATATAGTCTATAATGGTAGAATAGAATACTACTACAAAAGATCAAAACGTTGTCGACTTTATAGGAGACGAAAATAGATAACCTCCATGCTCCAGCCGCTACAAGATATTTTGACACTCTAATACTACCACTACTACTAAGTGAGTATGACAACAATTATAATTTTCATTACTGTTATCGCAAGTTAATTACAAGGCACCAGAAAAACAGACATTTACTCATCTATCTAGGTACATAACATGCACAGCTTGCATGGCAAAATTTGATTATAGATCAATGTAATGGAGAATTTAAATGTAGTAGAACTACGAGTGTTTTGTTATAGATTTAACAGATTCGATATCAAATTCCAGCCCATCCATGACTTCTTATCTGAAGGGTTTGCAAAGCTTAGCTCAAACATCTCCTTACTCTGTTCACCGGATTCGCAGAAGCCAACCAATTTTGCAACTATTTCAGCACTCTCTTTAATGTGATCCATGTCATAAGGGTTTGTCCACAACTTGTTCACCAATTGTAATCTCCTTTGTTTTCCGCCCGAAGGAATTTCCCATTTTGAGTAAAGGGATTCTATTTCATCTGCTGTTAGTTTAGAACTCACCCTCTTAGCTAGATATTCCCTTTCTTGCTTTAGAGCCTTGACACTGCATTCAACACCAACAAACATAATTATTAACACAAGTCATGAGAAATTAATTGTGGTAACATGATATTGCCTACTTGTATCAATCAAAGGTTGGTCTAAATCAATGTTATTGTGAAACAAAACACTGTTGGAAGTTGGAACTACAACAAATGCGTAAAATACCTTGCTGAAACAGAGCCTGCAGGTTCATCACCTAAAAGTGCAGGACTTGCATTGCCAAGCTCTGCAAAGTGCTGCTCCAACCATGTCAACCTTCTGAGTTCAACCTCCATATATATCTCATCAGCAGGGTCTCCCTTGAATAATAGAAAAAATTGAGTGCGGTGAACAAGTGAGACATGGCACAAATGCCACAACATTACAATTTGCTTCCTCTCATCCTCAAACTTTAACTTCCATGGCTTTAATGGACTCTGATCAATCATATTAGGCTCATCGGTTCCAGCCACAGTCTCTAGCTCCAATACCTAAATCAATAAATGAAATGAAAGTGAATTAAAGTGAAGATACGAGCACTCTTTGTGTTGTTCAACATAATAGAAAAATTACAACTTAGATTTCACATTCCAGTATTAAAGAGTGATTTGAAATACTAATCAAAATGACTGTCCAGCATGGATTATCATCCATGCAGGTTTTGGGACATCGAATTATAATGGATGAATTATTTGAAGAGGTAATTTCCTTTAAAAGAAAATAAGGGGGACAAGCCAAGCAATTTTGAGACTAAATGCCAGATAAATAAACATTTCCATAATTTTCTCAAAAACCAGAACTTAATGCCTAATTGATAAGATGGTAAGTAGCATAGCTCAATTACTCTTAATCCATGAAATAGAAACTAGGTCATGCTGGTCGAATAAGAAGTTAAATTGTGAAGTAAGACACAAGGAACTTTGGGCCATATAAATGGTCCTTACCTGGCAAACAAGAAGCTGCTTTTGGTATTGAAGCTTTGCTACCCGTTCTTTTAACTCAGTAACATAGGCTCTAATGCTCCGTATGTTCTCCTCAGCAGCATTCTTAAACATCCTCTGCATTTTCTTCACGTTAACTGAATTTGATTGCTGTGAAGCAGGAGGTCCGTCCTTTACTGGAGTTGCTTGAAATGGCCTGGGCAATGTATCACTACTAGGCAAAGCATCTTTATTCTCAGGGACTTTGTTCTCCAACTCGTATTCCATTTTACGAGAAGTGGACAAAGGTGAGCAAGGGGATCGAATTATATTTTGCATGTTTGCATTGTTGCTGACAGCAAAAGGAAGAAATTTTTTCTTTTTGGATTGGGTCTTGCACTCAGGAGTCTCCTTGCTACTTGCGAAAGATGAAACCAGCTGGTCTATAGATTCCTGAACACTCTCAAGTTTCTTTTCTAAAGATTCAATGGTGCTTCCTTGAGTCTTCAATCGGGATATTTCTTCCATCAGGTTGGTCTTATCTCCAATAACAATTTCTTCAGGAATAAAGCTAATTGCTTGCATGTCCTTTATTTCAGACAACAGCTTCGCAATATTTTCACCAGTTTCTTGACTCCCTATTCTATGGGAAGAAACCTCCTTATGCAGTACTTCAAGCGCCCGATTTGCTTCCTCACCAAGCTGCCTCTGCCGCTGCTCAAGCTTTCGTATTTCATGCACAAGCATGGATGGATCCGTTGAAGTAACAGATTGCCTCACCATTGCCTGCCTTCCAACTGCATTTCTTGGTCTATTTACTGGTGTAGTTTTACCAGAAGCTGATTGATCTTCATCAGGAAAAGAAAGACACCTAACAACTTGACAAGAAGGCCCACATTGGTCCAAACCCTGAAAGTGTTATATGATTTAGACAAACACTTAAATGAGTCAAAGACAAAACTATAACCATAAACATTTAATAGTGTCGCCATGGACCTTTTGTGCCTTGCGTGATTTTCTCTCTTCTTCAAGTTGGTGCTCTACAAGGTCTCTCTGCCTCTTTAGCTCTTCCATCTCCCTCTCCATCTACAGAACAGATTTTTCTTCACGGTTAAACATACATAGAGATTGAGAAAATGCCCCACCCCACCCCTCCCCTTTTTCAATTTTCAAATCATGCAAACAACTTTGCCTCTTTTTCTATTGTCTTTTTGCTTGATAAAAAGAATAATAACATGTACTACATATTGATCAAGTAGATGCCTAAAAGCCCAAGTCATTAGGCCCAAGCCCAATTCAACAGCAACAATGTAAAGAACACAATGTCGTAAACATTAAGCTGGCGTATATCTTAGTGCATGTCAAATTTATATGTAGCCAAGGGTTTAAAGGGGAAAGAGGATGCAGGTAGCTGTAGCCCTTGGGTAAAGTTCATTAAAATTTCATTTTTATGAAGCCATTTACCAGAAGGTAAGACTCACACAAAATCTCAGTGGCTAAAAAAATACCACAATTTAGCCATGTCATTTAAGACATACGTATATAATGATTGACTGGAAATGTATTTAAGTTAAATAAAATTATGGTTATGGAAGTTCCAAATTATTAATTAGTCATGAAACAAGCATACCTGCTGTATTTTTAGGTCCTTCTCCAATAGTAATGACTTCAAACATGAAGATGAAGAAGACTCAGGACTCTGTAGCTTTGCTTCAAGCCTAGCCACTTCCTTCTGCAAATCCTTCAGGAGTCGCTTGTCTGAAACAACCTAAACAGAAAATCCAGTAGCAACTTGAGCTGTAATTATTGTTTCAGGTACTTTGTATGTAATTCATGCATACAATGTATCAACACAATCACATGACAAAATAGAAAGATCTACAATTACAAATACACATGCATAATTGCATAAAAAAAGATATATAAAATATCCTTGTGTTTCTTTTTATATCAACATTTACATGGATAAGATTAATATAACCTTACATTGTTATGGTTTCTTTATAAGCAAACTTTTAAAAAAGGAACCCCAGTGCACACAGGTTATGCAACTGACATGACACTAAATAAGTCATTACTTGGGTATCTCATGGTAAGTGATTCCTTCGAAAAGAAGGAGCTTCAGAGGTCACAAAAAAAATATTTGCAATCTTTTTCTTTTCTTTTTTTCCTTCTCAGTATAATTAGTGCAAAATTATTCACGATGGGCTGAAAAGTAACAGGAACACATTGTCCTCAGTGACTGCAAGAAATTCCCAAAAGTAACCTATATGCATGTGCACCTACATATAAATGGACACATGCACATTCATATAAAAAAAAGATGTCCCCCTAAGTGCCCCTTCTTGAATGCAAAATATGAGCTTAATTGCTTTATTTCTTGTAGACCAAAGATCCTACCTTCTAGAAAAGTATATCAGCCTGAATTATAGTTTCTAACAACTTTATCTGCATTAAACTTAGATCAATACAAAAGCAATGAAGAGCTTCCGCTGGCTTTTATAGAAAAGCACTCCCTTATGACAATATTAGTATAAAACATTTAACCACTAGACATTCAGGACAGAGAAGTGTTTACTATAATTAATATCACTGAATATTGTGTGCTTGAGACGAGTATAATATAATTTTCACCAACTAAAATATTGGATTATCCTACCATGTTTACTTGGGCATTATTGGTAACTTCCTTTGCACTAGTTGCAAATGAGAGTGTATTCCTTGTTTGCTCCACATGACTTAAAGCAGGACTCATGGTGCAAATAATGGCTGTACGAGCATTTCCCCCAAGTGAAGACTGCAGTATTCGTGTAAGCTTTGAATCCCTGTATGGTATGTGACCACTCCTTTTGCCTTCGCTGAAAAAAAAAAACCATAAGATAAATAATAAAAGGCAGTTAATTTACAGTCCTAACATTTTCCATCTGTCAAGATGAATACTTTTTTCTTATTGGTTAGTTACACACAACCATTAGGTTTTGAAACAATTAACCTCACCCCCTCCCCTTCACCACCTTACTCTTACAAGAGAGGAGGAGATGTGATATGAGCTAGAGATCATTGAAGAAGACAAATATCAAGATACTTATATATAAAATTTACTGAGAATCTCATTTTACAATGCCTGTATAGATTCATTCATCAGAATCTGCTACTAAGTCATTCATTTGAACAGCTTTTCAACCATCTCTAGTTCAATTACCAATAATTTTATATTGGGAATTTGATAATAAAGCACTAAAACAATTTTAGAAAATTGGAAGTTCCGGATGTGTTAAATGGTGGTGCTTCAGCTTATGCAGTTGCTTACCTTAGCTTCCTGATCACTTTTGTCAGTGTCAACAAGCTACGGTTGATGTGACTGCCTTCCTTCAATCTTGTGCCATCTGCATTTGTTTGAGAGGCACGTTCACTTCCAGCAAGATCCACAAGATTCTGTATGGTTCCAGAACTCCAATCAACATAACAGAACAATTCTTTACTAACAGGAAGCCAAAATGAGGGGAAACTGACATACATACCAAACTTGCTATGAAAGACTTTACACATCCAGAACTTTCCCGAAGGCTACTCTGTACAGTCTGCAAGTACAAAGCCAAAAAAATGAAAATTCCAGCCTTATGCATGAACACATAAACCGTAAAAATAGTGCATCATCATAAACGCAAATAAGAAGATGATGGATTGTGTCTGAAACCTAAGAAAGTGAGAAGGATATATCTAAGCTTGATACTCCTATAAATATAATCCTGATAAAGGACAGAAGAATGGGGGAACAACCTACTCCATCACAAGAAAACTAGAAAATTGAGAGAAGCCTAATAAGGTAAGAAAATCCAAGTCAAAATAAAGCCTACTACACTACTGATTAGCATATGTGAAGTTTAAAATTAAGGCTAAAAACAAAAATAGAGAATAAACAGAGTTAGCAGCCCTTCAACCCCCCTCCCCCTTCCCCCTTCCCCCTTCCCCAACCCCTTCATCCCCAAAAAACAGGAGGAAAAGAAAATTGATGACTAAGGTATTGTCATTTTGTACTTAAAAAGTTTAACAACATATGCAGGATAATTTATATTGGGTAAAAAACTCATACAAGGAATTAATTAACTCTATATACCAGCCTTATTATCTGATGTGATCTTGAGCTTTTATCATTTAGAGCAGTTTCTCCCACCTGCCTTTGAGCTGCACCAACAAATTTTTCTTACCATTTAGAGCACATAGAACATTAAAGAAGATGCAACTACTATCTTCTTTGTTAATATAATGGCTAAATATTTAAACTCATCATTTCCTAATAGCTTAAACTTTTGGAACAAACAGTAATTTATAATAATATGAAAGCAAGTGATCTTAAGTTTGAACCCTATCTCTACTCTACCTCCTAGAGTCCCATTTATTTTATTTATAAAAAAAATTCAAACGTGTTGGACCCCACTTATTAAGAAGGCAAGGGGAGTGTTAGAATAATGATATTATTCACCATTTCCTAAAAGGTTAAGATGTTGGGATTAGTGGTAATTTATCATTATTAAACGTAGTAGGTTTTCTCTTCCTTTACACATTTAGATTCATTTAATATATATAAGGAGATAAAAAAGCTAGTTGATATTAAACACTTTAAGTAATTTTGTTAGTTAACAAAGCAAGATTCAAATCATTCAATTCCAGTAAATATTAAGTTTTCATTTTAAAATACAAAAAAAAAAAAACTAAAATCATATAATCCCTCCTAAATGAGATTGATTGAATCTTTATTAGCTTTGCTAACAGGCTGATTAGTCATTTAAAGAAAACCCTAAACAGCCTCTCGGATGTTAATGCTGGTAAAGTAGGAACCCATGCTCCATAGAAAAAAAAATCTTATAGCATATAATTTGCTTAGATTCATAGATTACCTTCACAAATTCGAATTAAATGCTGCAGATGTTGGCCATCCTTAACAACCTCTTCAACAAGTTTTTCCACAACAGTACCTTTCTTCTGTGTTTTAGAAAATGAAAAACAAAACAAAAAAAGACAGAAATTAAGGGTTACAGCAAACATATAATGAAATCTATCTAAAAACTTCATCACGGGCAGGTACCTCATGATCATCCAAAAGCCGAAGGGAACCAGATTCACGATTCAAAAGGTCAACAACAGTCTCATTGTAAATCTCTAAAGCAGAAACCCTCACAACAAAATCCCTCTCCTGGTGCTGCAGCGAGATTTAAATAATTTTACACAAGTGGGGGGGGCAGATATATAAACTCAACTTGAAAGATAGTATAAGATTATAGATAATAGTAAGCTATGAGATTTAACATGTATGTTTGTCCTTCATAATAGTAAAGTTTTCCCCTCACAATACAAAGGGGGTCCCAGAAGAACTTACATTTCTAATATGTTCATAGATATCCTTAATAGCATTTTCTGTGATTCCTCTCATGGTATAAGTCTTGCCACTGCTAGTCTGCCCATATGCGAAAATTGTAGCTGAAAAAAAGAACCAGTTATCACTCGAAAAACATAATTAAAATTACAAGTTGCTTGGCTAAATAAGCAGTAGGCTGCAGTTACCATTAATTCCAGTAAGTGCAGATAAAGCCACATCCTTAGCACCTTCTTCATAAACCTTCTGAGTCAAGCACGTAGGACTAAAAACTTTATCTGTATCACATTTGAATAACAACAGAAAAGCAAACACTCGTTATTGTACATCGTCTGTACACATGCCCTTTCGCGTGTTACGCGTGCACATACTTAAAAAATGTGGACAACGCGTGTGAAATTATGGACATAACAAAATTCAACAAGAACATTTAAAAAAAAATTAGTCAATTTAGATATACCAAAGGTGTATGTGGTTGCAGGGCGCTCGTGATTCGGGTTGTTGAACACAATGCTATGCTCATCCACGCAATCCCAAGCAATGAGATCATACATAGCTTGTTCTTTTCGGCTCAGCGGCCTCATCCTTACAGTGACTAATATTTTCTCCTCTCGAAATTTTGAACCGCCCGGGGTGGACGAAATCGTCCTTCGAATCTTAGTCAAAGGAGTGACTGCAGAAGATGTTCGAATCATCTTCGCCTTCTTCACTCACTAGTCTCCACTGTATGTGCACAAAAAAAAAAAAAATTAAACAAACAGCTTATGATATCAATTAATAAATAAATAAATAAATACTTGCAAGAATGAAACCTAGTTTCTTGAAATCTCAATTTCTCTAAGGAATTCTTAAACTCGGCGATCCTCAATCAATCACACATAGACTACGCAATCTAATCTTGAAATTTCTTGCGCATTGATTCAAAAAATCATAAATTCAAATTCCTCATACAAAATGAAATTTGTTGTAAAATTTTCCAATATCCTAAATCCAATGGATCGCTTATTTACAAAAATAGAAAGTGAAAAGAGGAAAACTCTGATTTCTTGTGTATTTATTTAACTATCGCAACAACAAAAATCACCTGGAATTGAAAATACAGAACAGAAAACATTTTCAAAGAAAAAAAAGAAAAGCAAGATTTTAAAGTAAAGAGAGAAATGAGATATATATTCACCACACAGAGAAATCTTGAATCCTTCAGAAGTTGTTGAAGAGCGCCTAGTGAGAGAATCAAGAACCACCAGCGGAGTAGAAAACGACAGCGTTTTTGAGTGTGCTCTGTTTTTCTTGTCAGTGCTTTGTGAAAACTATTTTGAAAAGAAAAATCAGTGACAGTAGTGAGAGTTGAAGCAGAGAGAGAGAGAGAGAGAATAATGTAACGGCTTTCTCTTTTTTTTGTTTAATTTTGTTTGTACCGTTCACGTTCTGTTTACGCGCTCCTGAAACAAAAAATATAATAGTAAAAGTTTGAATTTTGTGGGGCCCACAATCCTTTTCGCAAATTAGATATGTACACGTGTGTACGTAGATCATATCCCGATGATATATCTAAGCAAATCGGGTCGGGGCCCAAATTTCCCTCTTGGGCCCTTGATACCTAATTGGGTCTGATACCTTACAAGGTGGCCCAGTACTAATGGGTTAGAGCTTAATGGCCTTTGTTCCGATAGAGCTATGAAACTAATTTTGTTATTATTATTTTGTTGATTTGGAAGGGGGAAGGGAAACCAAGAGTCCATTTGGATAGAATTTATTATTGAAAATTGAAAATATATTAGTAAAATAATTTTTAAATGTGTGAATAGTATCGTGGGAATTGTGAACAGTGCACTCTATCAGAGAAAATCTGAAATGCGAGAACATGGGTGAAAAAGTCAAATTTTATGGCTTAAACAAATAAAAAACTGAAAACACAAAAGATTTGGATCCAAACAGATACGTAGATGTAGTACCCTTTTTTTTTTTTTTATGGAAGAAGGGAAGGGGAAAAAACTCAATACTTAACGGAATGGAATAAGGACTTAAACTCACACGCTAACTCTAAAACTACATGCAGCAGTTAGAGTCGTGGAGTGAGTTATAAGTCCCTCTCCTAACACAAACCGAAGTGATGTGAGACTAGACTCAAATCTAGACTCAATACTTAGCGGAAACTAATTTTATTATTATTTTTAATCTATCACACTAATGCTATTATTAATCAATAGTTCCTGCGATGTACAGAAAAATTTAATATATATATATATGATATTTATTATGAAAAAAAAAAAAAAAAATCTGTCTTTTGTAAATCTTTTGAGTGTATGTAATTTTTGTATAGAAATTATAATATTTTTGTTAAAAAAAAAATAGTATTTTTTAATAGTTTAAAATTTTATAATTGAATTAGGATCATATATCATGATCTAAAACGTAAATCCTTCCAAAATTCTGTTGAATTTTAAAATTGAACTAATTCCATACTCATTTAACTAATTGTAAACTGTTAAAAGTTTTATAACTCAATTGACACGTCTTGATATTTCTAATGAGGATTATTAGGATTCAAGTTCTCCTCCCCATTGAAAGTATCAAATTATAATTTTTTTTTTTTTAAAAAAAAACCTACTCCTAAACTTAATCTAATTGATTATGATACGTTAACTTGGGAAAACCTGCATACATATCATAATTTCTTAAAGCCACAGACCAGTGCACACTAATTGGACATGGAGTGAATCCATGTGTAAGGACACAATTCAAGTTCCCCAAACCACAACGAGGGGCAGATGGGCTTAAAAAGGCCTTTCTTTACAATGAATTTGTAGAGGGTGGGTTTGCAATCTAGATTCTCAGGATGGCTAGGACAATCATAAAAGAGAACGGGCTTTGGGCCTCAAAGACTAAAACAAAGGAACGATTTCTTTATAAGAATAAGGCTGAAAACTCCTCCTCGGACTGTTGCCGAGGATAGTTTATAACAGTGTTTCTTAAATATGGACTCTCTTTTTCTCCGGGCCTCTCCTTCTTCCTCTCCCCTCCCTTCTATTTATCATCTCCCTCATTCTGGTGGCAATCCCCCTCTTTCCACTTGTCCCATCCATTTCCCTTAAAACCTGCTGGGATTCGGGACCAAGTTTCAAGCTCTATCCTTATGTCCCATCTATTCTTCCTTAAAGCCCGCTGGGACTTGGACCAAGTTTCAAGCTCTATGCTTATGTCCCATCCTTCCGTCTATACAGTCAGCGTATCAATCACAGAGTCTTTAATGCATGGGCGGTGGAAGCAGCCTTTCCACCGTTCTTTCAAGCGTCATTCATGTATACCGCGCATACCCCTTGATTGTAGGACTCTTCGTAGATTAACTCGGGGGTACCAAAACTTCTCTTCCTATGTCCTCGGCATAACATTCCGAGGACATATCTACCCCTCGGACGTATTTGGATTTTTTGAACACTCCCTGACCACTTTGATGTTTCGGACTCCGGGTTGCTAGCCCAAAAGATTTCGTTGGGCCATCCTTTATATTTTTCTGGGCCCAATACCCCTACAATAGCCCCTCGAGATTCCTTATTTTCCTCCACCTCGGGAGGAAAATAGGATCTCGACATAAAAAGACCCTTTTACCCTTCATAATGCTTGAACATTGCTGGCGGAAATAAATTCTGAATTTCCTGCCGCGTGTTCCCGATGTTTCGGTACTCGAAACGCCCCTGAATTAATTATTGGCGCTTCTATGTCCCCCGTGTTTTAATGACATGACCCATATCCAACGGTCGAGCGCGATTCCGGTGTTTGAGGCGGGAATTCGCTTGCTTCAAAATACCTCCTGACATATAAATACCATCTCATCTTCAAAAAATCTTCACACTACAGAAACCTCAAAGCGTACCTGCCACACTCTTCATCTCCCCGTACTCTCTCTCTCTACTCAAGTACCCTGTCCGAGGAGACCGTGCTTTCTTCCTTTTTCTTTTTAAAAGTAAGTTTCCTTAATACTTTTTTCTCCTCTTTTTGTTTCTATTGTTTCCTTTCCATCCAAGCTTCTCTTTTTCACTGTATCTTCTATCCTCGGCGTAGTTAGTTTCTTCATCCCCTCCTTCTTTTTCCAACAAAAATGGGTAGATTTGCGTCCCTTGTTGACTCAAATGAGAAAATAGAGCAGTTTAAGGTTAAGTACAAAATCCCCTCGGATGTGTTCATTAGGTACAGCAACGAGGAGGAATATTATACAAAAAGAGAAATGGGGGAAGTGGTAATCCCGATGATAGCATTCATCGAAGGGGGAATGAAAATCCCCATGGGAACGGTGACCAGGGATTATCTTAGGGCTTTTAGGTTAGCTCCCACCCAGTGCGCCCCAAATGTCTTTAGGATCCTAGGCTCCATAGATGCCTTAAATGAGAAGATGAACCTAGGACTCACTCACCATGATGTGAACTGGGTTTATAACCTCCATCACTTAACTAAAAAGGACGAATATTACCTAAAGTCTAGATACCCACAGGTTAGGCTAATTCAGTGTCTGCCTGAATCAAATAAGGGCCTAAAAGACGACTTCCTGATTGTATCAGGAAATTGGCACGACGGCCTCCCCTGTCCGACGAGGGAAGGGACTCCAGGTGAAGTTTCCTTTATATTTTGCCATCTCTTGTCTTTTTACTTGTTCCTGACCATTTTTACTTGGATAACTCTGCAGATCCACACGCAGCGGATCGTCATCCTAACCTCGTCGATTTCGGGCGGCTGGATAGGATCCTACAAGCCGAGGTCTTTGTGCATAGTGACGGCCAACTCCGTGCTGCTCATCTGATCCTCGGCTACACTCCCATATCAAAAGCATTTCAGGCGCCGAAGTGCGTGATTAAAGCCCACGACCCTCGTCTTCCTCGGATCAGCGTTGCCGTCGAGGGTTTCTTGCTACCTGAGGGTACTACCATTCCTCAAGGTACTCTGATCACCCAACCAGTCCAACCACCACAACCTGTCCCAGTTGGGATTCCCATAGTTCCTTTCTCCACCCAATCAATCCCTAGCGAAGCTGCGTCCTCCCGTCCTTCTGTGAAAGAAGAAGAGGAAGAAATCGTCGAAGTAGCGGATTCTGAGGACGAGTTTGAGGTTTTTAACCAACCTTACTCTCCTGAAGACTTAACTTCTGTCCTCGGCACCTCCACTCAAATTCCAGAGGATACAGCCGAAGAACTAGACGATATGGGCATCCAACGGAAAATTAAACCCAGTTTAAAGGACGTCCTGGAGGGCCACAAAGTCCAAGACCCTCCCAAAGAGCTGCGCTCTCGGACGCAAGAAAAGGGTGCTGACAAAGGCCCTGAAGCTAGGCTTCCTCCTCCTCCTCCATCCTCCCAAACACAACGTACCAACCCTGCTGATCTCAAAAGAAAAAGGGATCAGACGAAAGGGAAGGAAGTGGTGGAAATAGGAAAGGGTTCTGTCCCCAAAGAGCCCGAGGTGGAACGAGGTGGAAAGCAGGCTCGCCCTGCACAGATTAGGTCGGAAAAAAGGACCGACCAGCAGGTGGCCGTGCGAGCCCCTCTATGGCTCCCCGACATGTCCCTGGACGACGCGCCCATAAATGTAGATGCTTCCATCAGAAGTTCCGATGAAGGGACAGCTGCCTGTGTTGCGGACGCGTTGGAGCAGGCGCTGTTGCTCCCCGAGGATATGGTCGAGCTTAGGAAGAAGAGGGACCATACCGTCTTCATGACTCTGAAGAAGGAGCTGGCAATGGTGAGTTTTCCTTTCTCTAGAAACCTTTTGGCTCTGGCTTTCAATTCCTATATGTGCCTTCTTTTGATGACTTCAAATGTTTCGTTTGCAGGCCGTTCAATCAGCCCACAGGGCAGAGGAGATTGCCATCAGCTCCTACAAATCTCTGAAGGCCGAGGAGTCCAGGCGTGAAACCGCCCAAAAGATCTCGGACCTTCACAAGAAAAAACTGCAGGAGGTCTCGGCAAAGCTGGCCAAGGTGGAGAGTGAAAAGGCAGGCCTAGAAGCTGATCTCAAGACAACGACTAAACAGGCCGAGGATCAGCGCCTTATGCTCCGTGAAGCCGATGATAACCTCTCAGCGGCGCGTAAGCTTGTAGAAGGTCTTAAGAGAGACCTGCATGAGTCTGAGAAGGCCAGAGAAGAAGCCGTCAAGGGCAAAGAGGAAGCCCTTCAAGCAAAGAAAAAGGCTGAGGAATCAAAGGACCAGGCCGAACAAGATGGTTACGACATTGGCGTGAAGGAGGTCACCGAAACCTTCAAGGCTCAGGTTCCCGAGGTATGTAGGCACTACTGCCTCCAAGTGTGGAACGAGGCACTTTCCCAAGCTGGGGTTGATGCCTCTTCCATCCTTTGGAAGGCAGAGAGTGTCTACTACCCTCCGGCAATTCGAGCTTCTTCCACCCCTGACGGTGTACAAGAAGCTGCCCTAGGATCATCAGAGGATGTAGGGGGTGATTTGGCTGAGGACCCAGCTCTTCCTGAAGATGCTCCTAAACAAGGCGATTCAGCACCAGAAAAGGCACTTGAAGATGTACAGCCTTCAAGTGGCCTTCAGGAATCTTCGAAGGATGAGTTGGGTGATCAAGCAAATCCCATAACCCTGCTAGATGATCCTAAAGGCAAAGGAATTGCCGTTGAGCCCTCAGCCCAGCTCCCATCTCCTCGAGACCCCAAAGGCCCTTTGAAGATCAAGCTGAAGCAATGACTGCCTTTTACATTTACTTTCCTTTTATTAGTGTAATATCTATGTGTCTGTGTACAGTACTTTTTTTTTGGGATTTTTAATATAAGAATGAATGTTTGTTTTGGATATCTCCTCTTGTTTCATTTTGCTATTCCCTTTGGCCGAACATAAAAAGGAATAACTTAGGCGTGTAAGGCTTTCGCGTTTTTGACAGAAAAGAAAAGAAATGTTTAGTTTTGACCAAGTAAAGAACGACAATGTTTAGACAAATAAATTTGAAAGGTTAAATTTCCAAAAGCAGATGATCCGAGGACCAGACATAACTTAGGTCTTTTTTAACATAATAAAGAGTATCAATTTTAGACGAGGTATGTGGTCCGTGGATTCAAGCATGTCAAGTTTCTGTTTGATACTTAGAAAAACGAACTTGAAATGTTAATTTTCCCAAAGTAGATGATCCGAGGACCAGACATAACTTAGGTTCTGTTTAACATTTTAAATAGAGGGTATCAATTTAGACGAGGTATGTGGTCCGAGGATCCAGGCATATCAAGTTTCTGTTTGATACTTAGAAAAACGAACTTGAAATGTTAATTTTCCCAAAGTAGATGATCCGAGGACCAGACATAACTTAGGTTCTGTTTAACATTTTAAATAGAGGGTATCAATTTAGACGAGGTATGTGGTCCGAGGATCCAGGCATATCAAGTTTCTGTTTGATACTTAGAAAAACGAACTTGAAATGTTAATTTTCCCAAAGTAGATGATCCGAGGACCAGACATAACTTAGGTTCTGTTTAACATTTTAAATAGAGGGTATCAATTTAGACGAGGTATGTGGTCCGAGGATCCAGGCATATCAAGTTTCTGTTTGATACTTAGAAAAACGAACTTGAAATGTTAATTTTCCCAAAGTAGATGATCCGAGGACCAGACATAACTTAGGTTCTGTTTAACATTTTAAATAGAGGGTATCAATTTAGACGAGGTATGTGGTCCGAGGATCCAGGCATATCAAGTTTCTGTTTGATACTTAGAAAAACGAACTTGAAATGTTAATTTTCCCAAAGTAGATGATCCGAGGACCAGACATAACTTAGGTTCTGTTTAACATTTTAAATAGAGGGTATCAATTTAGACGAGGTATGTGGTCCGAGGATCCAGGCATATCAAGTTTCTGTTTGATACTTAGAAAAACGAACTTGAAATGTTAATTTTCCCAAAGTAGATGATCCGAGGACCAGACATAACTTAGGTTCTGTTTAACATTTTAAATAGAGGGTATCAATTTAGACGAGGTATGTGGTCCGAGGATCCAGGCATATCAAGTTTCTGTTTGATACTTAGAAAAACGAACTTGAAATGTTAATTTTCCCAAAGTAGATGATCCGAGGACCAGACATAACTTAGGTTCTGTTTAACATTTTAAATAGAGGGTATCTAACGAACGCAATGCAGTTTCACAGCAAAATGCGGCCGGAGTGCCTTTTTATTTAGTAATAGTACCTTCGTAGATTATTTACATTCCAGGGACGTTGCACAATACATTCGTCTAAATCCTCTAGATTGTAGGCCCCTATCCCTGCGACCGAAGTAATGCGATATGGTCCTTCCCAGTTGGGCCCCAATTTTCCCCAAGCAGGGTTCTTTGTTGTGCCCAAAACTTTCCTTAATACTAAGTCACCAGGTCCAAGAGGTCGAAGCTTCACGTGGGAATCATACCCCTGCTTGAGCTTGTGCTGATAATAAGCTAGTTGAACCATGGCGTTTTCCCGTCGTTCCTCAACTAAGTCTAAATTCTTTATTAATAGATCATCATTGCTGGCTGGAATGAAGGAGCTTTTCCTCAGGGTTGGGAACCCAGTTTCTAAGGGTATTACTGCCTCGGCCCCATATGTCATAGCGAAGGGTGTTTCACCTGTGGATCTCCGAGGTGTAGTCCGGTATGTCCACAAGACATGTGGCAGCTCTTCCACCCACCTCCCTTTGGCGTCCCCCAACCTTTTTTTGAGTCCGCTTACTATTACCTTGTTGACAGCCTCGGCTTGCCCGTTTCCTTGGGGATAAGCCGGAGTGGAATACCTGTTCGTGATGCCCATATCACCACAGTATTTCCGAAAAGCCTTGCTATCAAATTGCAAACCATTATCTGATATGAGAGTATGAGGGATGCCGAACCTGGTAACGATGTTCTTCCACACAAACTTTTTTGCTTCCGTGTCCCTGATGTTGGATAATGGCTCGGCTTCCACCCATTTGGTGAAATAATCTGTCCCTACGAGGAGCCACCGCCTGTTTCCTGCTGCCTTGGGGAAAGGGCCGACAATGTCCAAGCCCCATTGAGCAAAAGGCCATGGGCTAGACAGAGGATTCAGGACACCCCCTGGTTGATGTATATTTGGAGCGAATCTTTGACACTGATCACACTTCTTTGCATACTCTTGCGCTTCCCTCTGCATATTTGGCCACCAATATCCCTGAGTAAGGGCCCTGTGAGCTAAAGACCTTCCCCCGGTATGACTTCCGCAAATCCCTTCGTGCAACTCTTCCAAAAGTAGTTCCGTTGCCTCGGGGTGTATACATAACAAATACGGTCCCGAAAAGGAACGTTTGTACAATTTCTGGTCCTCGGATAACCAGAAACGAGTGGCCTTCCTGCGAATCTTATCCGCTTCAGCTTTTTCTCCAGGCAGGATATCACTTCGGAGAAACGTTACTATCTGATCCATCCAACTTGACCCTGTCCTGATTTGAAGGATTTGAGTAGAGGTACCATCCGTCCCAGTGGGTTTCAACAAATCTTCAACAAGGATCACGCGTGGCAGACTCTGTGCCGAGGACGTCGCGAGCGTGGCCAACGAGTCAGCATGGGTATTGCCACATCTGGATATATGTATTAGTAAGAAGGATTCAAATTTAGACTGCATACATCTGACCTGGGTCAGATATTCTCGCATTCTGGAATCCCTTGCTTCTAGCCTTCCTTCTACTTGGCCTACCACCAATAGTGAATCCGAGAACATTTGCACCGTCTTCCCCCCCATCTTGTGAACCATGCCCATCCCTGCGAGGACGGCCTCATACTCTGCTTCGTTGTTGGTGGCCGAGAACCCCAACCTCAAAGATTTCTCAAAAGTAATTCCCTCTGGGGATGCCAAGACTAGTCCTACACCAGATCCTCTTTGATTTGCTGCCCCATCAACATGGACTCTCCACAATGAAGGCCCCTCGCGTGAAATCATGCCTACTGACCTTTTACCCATGCTGACTTGGTAGTCTTCTAATGAAGGCTCAGCAAATTCTGCCACAAGGTCCGCGATGACCTGCCCCTTCATTGCGGTGCGGGGCATATATTTGATATCAAAAGCCCCCAGGACAGTTCCCCATTTAGCAATTCTTCCCATATAATCTGCACTTCGCAGAACTGATTTAAGAGGGAGTTGCGTAAGAACCACCACCGTGTGTGACTGGAAGTAATGGGGAAGTCGTCGCGTAGCGTGCACCACCGCTAAGATAGCTTTTTCCAGTGGCAGATAACTCAGCTCGGCCTCATGCAGAGATTTGCTCACATAATAGACGGGTCTCTGGATATTATTGTCATCTCGGACAAGAACCAGGCTGACTGCATGGTCAGCCACTGCGATATATGCAAACAGAACTTCATCAATTTCTGGTCGAGACATAATTGGTGGTCGCGAGAGATATTCTTTTAGCTGTTGGAACGCCACCGCGCACTCCTCGGTCCATTCAAACCCTTGCCATTTATTCAGTAGTTTAAAGAAGGGTCTGCATCTGTCTGCGGAGCGAGATATAAACCGGTTGAGGGCAGCAGTCATACCTGTTAGCTTTGCACTTCTTTAGGATTCCGAGGTGGGTGTAAGCTGTTTATTGCCTTAACTTGAGCAGGATTTACTTCAATTCCCCGGTGTGTCACCATATATCCTAGAAACTTGCCCGACCCCACACCGAAGGAGCACTTGGAGGCATTGAGGCGCAACTTATACTCTCTTAGCTTCTGAAAAGTGTTGCTCAGATCTTCCAAGTGTGTAGAAACTTCTTTGCTTTTTACCACCATATCGTCCACGTATACCTCAATAGTTTTTCCTAGCTGTGCCTCAAACATTCTTGTCATCATCCTCTGGTAGGTAGCCCCTGCGTTTTTCAAACCAAAGGGCATTACCTTATAATGATAATTTCCCGTAGGAGTGACAAACGCAGTCTTCTCCTGGTCTTCAACGGCTAAGGGTATCTGGTGATAACCTTGGAAGGCATCAAGAAAACTCATCCGAGGATGTCCAACAGTAGCGTCAACCAATTGATCAATCCGAGGCATAGGGAACGAGTCTTTCGGGCAAGCTTTGTTTAAATCTGTGAAGTCTACACAAACTCTCCACTTCCCATTCTTCTTTTTCACCACTACTGTATGGGCTAACCATTCAGGATAAAACACTTCTTTGATAGCACCTGCTTTTTTGAGTTTGAGCACTTCCTCTTTTACCGCCTCGGAATGTTCCTTGGAGCATCTCCGAGGTGCTTGCCTCCTCGGCGCTACAGTTGGGTCAATCCTTAAATGATGACATATGAAGCTCGGATCCACCCCGGGGGCCTCATACGCGTTCCAAGCAAAAACGTCCATATTTTTCTTCAAAAATAGAATCAGTTCTGTCTTCTCTTCTTGTGGCATTTGGACTCCGACCTGAAAGAACTTCTCAGGGTCATTGTCTATGAGGATTTTCTCTAATTCCTCACATACCGCTTCGTCCGTCTCGGCCGTGGCAAGGGTCTTTGATTGCTATGCTTCTCCGTTAGCCGAGGCCGAGGAGTCCGGTTCTGGTCGTCGCAGAATTGCAGCCGTGACGCACTGTCGAGCCATAGATTGACTCCCAAGCAACTCCACCACCTGGTCCCCAGAGTGAAATTTGACCTTGACATGCAAGGTTGAGGAAACAGCCCCCAGCGCATGCAGCCATGGTCTCGCTACTATAGCCGTATAGGGTGAATAAGCATCGACCACGATGAAATCCACGTCTACCACCTCAGGGCCTGATTGCACAGGCAGTCTGATTTGTCCCATTGGAACCACAGCTCTCCCTTCGAAGCTTATCAAGGGTGAGTCATATGCCGTGAGATCTTCGGCTCTTAGTTTCAGGCCCCTAAATAGGTCAGGGTACATGATGTCTGCGCCACTGCCCTGGTCAACCATTACCCTCTTCACGTCATAGTTCCCTATTCTGAGGGTTACAACCAAGGCATCGTCATGGGGCTGGATAGTCCCCATCTTGTCTTCTTCAGAGAAACTCAGGGCTGGTAGGATGCTTGCTTTAACCCTCTTTGGCTGGTCTCGTGATTCCTCGGCTAATGTGCGAGCCACGGACATTACCCTAAAAGGAGATGAGCCAGTCCTTCCAGGTGCCGCGAAAATGACATTGATAGTACCTAGAGGGGGTCTCGATGAAGGGCCGTCGTGGTTTGCTACCCCGGATTGGTTTCCTCGTCCACTAGGTTGGTACAGGAATTGTTTTAGCTTGCCCTCTTTAACCAACTGTTCCAAATGACTCCATAACGTGCGACAGTCCTCGGTGGTGTGCCCCCTCTCCTGGTGGTAATGGCAATGGAGGTTTTGGTTGCGTCTTAATGGGTCCCCTGCCATTTTACTTGGCCATTTGAAAAAGGGCTCATGCCTTATCTTTTCCAAGAGCTGCTGCGCCGTTTCCCGGAAGACGGTGTTGACCACCTGTGGCGGTATTTGACCAGCCTGCCTGGAAAAATCCCTCGCCGGCCTATTGTTGTTGTATCTGTCCGACCTGAAATCCCTCCTTTCCTGGGGGATCACCTTCGCCTTGTCTTTTCCCTGCTGCTGATCTTCCTCAACCCTTTTGTACTCGTCGATGCGATCCATCAGTCGACGTACGCTTCTGACGGGTTTCTTTGTTAAGGATTTCCTCAAGTCATGCTCTGTTGGTAGGCCGACCTTGAAGGTCCTTATTGCCACATCATCAAAGTCTCCGTCAATTTCGTTGAACATTTCCCAATATCTGTCCGAATAAGTTTTCAGGGTTTCCCCTTCCCTCATGGCCATGGATAGTAGTGAGTCCAATGGGCGAGGAACTCTGCTACACGTGATGAAGCGAGAGCCAAATGCTCTGGTAAGTTCTTTGAAAGAATCAATGGAGCCTGCCCTCAAGCCGTCAAACCATCTCATGGCCACGGGTCCCAGGCTGGAAGGAAAGATCTTGCACAACAACGCTTCGTTTCTGGAATGCACTGCCATTCTCTGACTGAAATGGCTTACGTGCTCCACAGGATCCGTCCGACCATTGTAAAGAGTGAAAGCCGGTTGTGTGAAGCGCCGAGGTAACCTCCCTTCCTCCACTCTGCGCGTGAAGGGTGATCTGGAGATTTGGTGCAACGCTTTTCCTATTGCATCATTTCCTAAGCCCCTAAAGGGGTAGTCTCTGCCACGTCTCCTACGCGGATTATCTTCCTCGGATGAGGAAAAAACACCTGGGGGAGTTCTGGATCTCTGCCCGTAATTGTCATCGTCGGATCCCTCCGAAGAGGGGTCAGAGTCCGGAGGGATCCCCCTCCGCCTTTCGTGACGCAATCTCCGCCTTAGGCCGTCAATCTCCTTCTGCATGGCTCTGGCGTTTCTTTCATAAGGGACTCTACTGCCTCCTTGCGAATGACTCGTGCTTCTGATGGTGTGAGTAGTGTGTACACTTCCCTCTCGGTTCTCTACGTGATCAGGATGCAAGGAATGTTCCTCACGCTGGGAGCCCACGGACTCCGCCCTGCGCTGCGGTCCTGATCCTACCATAATGCCAAGATGTCCTAAACTTCCTTAAAGACTAAATTCCCACAGACGGCGCCAATTGTAAGGACACAATTCAAGTTCCCCAAACCACAACGAGGGGCAGATGGGCTTAAAAAGGCCTTTCTTTACAATGAATTTGTAGAGGGTGGGTTTGCAATCTAGATTCTCAGGATGGCTAGGACAATCATAAAAGAGAACGGGCTTTGGGCCTCAAAGACTAAAACAAAGGAACGATTTCTTTATAAGAATAAGGCTGAAAACTCCTCCTCGGACTGTTGCCGAGGATAGTTTATAACAGTGTTTCTTAAATATGGACTCTCTTTTTCTCCGGGCCTCTCCTTCTTCCTCTCCCCTCCCTTCTATTTATCATCTCCCTCATTCTGGTGGCAATCCCCCTCTTTCCACTTGTCCCATCCATTTCCCTTAAAACCTGCTGGGATTCGGGACCAAGTTTCAAGCTCTATCCTTATGTCCCATCTATTCTTCCTTAAAGCCCGCTGGGACTTGGACCAAGTTTCAAGCTCTATGCTTATGTCCCATCCTTCCGTCTATACAGTCAGCGTATCAATCACAGAGTCTTTAATGCATGGGCGGTGGAAGCAGCCTTTCCACCGTTCTTTCAAGCGTCATTCATGTATACCGCGCATACCCCTTGATTGTAGGACTCTTCGTAGATTAACTCGGGGGTACCAAAACTTCTCTTCCTATGTCCTCGGCATAACATTCCGAGGACATATCTACCCCTCGGACGTATTTGGATTTTTTGAACACTCCCTGACCACTTTGATGTTTCGGACTCCGGGTTGCTAGCCCAAAAGATTTCGTTGGGCCATGCTTTATATTTTTCTGGGCCCAATACCCCTACACCATGTATCTTGTGTCTTGTTTAGAAGTATGCTTGGGCCTTAAAGCCCTTAAATTACAACCAACATTCTTTCTTTTTTTAAAAACTGGAAAATTACAATCAACTATTGTGATAAGGATTGACTAGACACGTATGTAATGTAATTAATTGTCATCACATGTAACTAATACATGTAATTAATTGTCATTTCTCTTTTAGTAATCACATTATTCAACAACCCCCAAAAATTTTGCAATCAATCATTAATATGCAGGTTAGGTGGTTGGGAACTTGGGTGGATTGGAATTTGGAGCCCACCCTTGTTCTCAACACAGTGCAAGAACCTCAAAATCAAATATAATTAACCCTGGACTAAACCCCCCATCTATTCTCTTTCTCTCCTTAAAGTCCTACTTTGGATTTTTATATTTATACAATTATTATGGTTTGCACCAACAACACCAACATTAAACATACACTCCCCTTCGTTAGTCTCTTTCCATTGAAAGTGGCTTTAGGCACGTGAGAATTGCAAGGAACAAAAAAAAAATCTCTTATGAACTTCAATTAGCTCAATTGGTAAATTTTTTGATGATTGAATAAGAGATACAGAGTTCAATTCCCGTCTATATCAAAAACCGATTAATATTTTGGCTTGACAATAAAGAGTTATCAGTAAAAAGAAACATTATAAGTTGAAACTCTCGGAAAAAAACTTCTCTTACTCGTTGTCAAAACTGAACCCAAATTCAAATGCAATCTTACAAACCAACCAATATGGTTGTCAGAAGAAATTTTCTATAGTTGGTTGCATAGGGTTCAGAAAAACAGAAGATGATGAAGAAAAAATGAAAGAAAGGTTAAAAAACGTATATAGAAGTCAAATTTTAAAAGTTGTTAGACAGATAATGGGACAACCTTATCTTATCTACGTGGCATGCGGCCAAAAAAAAAAAAAAAAGTGTCCCACACACCAGACCTATGGCCTATGGGGTCATCAGAGAGAAGCTCACTAATTTATCAAAACCAATTCAAAGTGGAATTATAAGAGAGAAAGTAGCAATCCTTCACATCACCATTTCTTACTCCACCAGGTTATCAATAAGAAAAGCTCACCAAAATATCAAACTAATAAGATGTGGGATTTACCTATCAAACTTAATCCACGTGGAATTTACATTATGACATAGTGGCATCTGTCCCATTCTTATGGGGTCAATTCCGAGTTCAATCTCTCTCAACTTCACTTACTAATAATAATAATAATAATAACAACAACAATGTGAGATTATTATAAGATAATAGTAATTTATGTAATGTTCAAGTTAATTGCTAAATCAATGTTACAAAAGAGACAAAGGTAGCATTTGGATCCCGATGAATCTGCATATGGCGTTTTGCCTTTTTTTTTTCTTTTTTCTTTTTTCTTTTTCTTTTTTTCCTTTCAACGCCTCTTGCACTGTTTATGCATAAACAACGCATCTAATCTTATGAACCGTACCAAGCGTGTGAACAGTAACTTTTTTATTATTATTTTATTGTTTTAGTTTTCAACAAAATAAGCGCTATCTAAATGGACCAAAAATAATATTTTTTATTAAATATAAAATTACATTAAGTTGAGCACTTAATAACTTGAAGACATTTAGTGTGTGTGTTTAACTTTAAATTAAAAAGTTTCCTTATTTTATTATTCAACATATTTTTTTTAATATTCATGGTCCCACTACATTTTTTGGTACTATTAATGGGTTTTACTGTACTATTTCAACTAACTTTTTCATTTATTTACAATACTTTTAGTAAAAAGTTTTCAGTTTCAACAAAATAAACAAATCTCAAATAGGCCTTTAGAGCAACCATGCCAACATGTGTAAAGCATTGCAAAATAGAAAAAGTTACCCATTTTACACATTTTGACTCAAGAAAACACCCACATCAGTGGGTGTAAAATTGTGCATTTAGGCGTAATTGCTACAGTAACCGGTTACTGTAGCTTTTGCATTTATTATTTTACATTTTTTCCTCTCTCCTTCACCTCACTCTTTCCTTTTGATGACTTTGTTTGTGGTGTCTGCCACCAGTCTTTTTCTTTTGTCACTGCCAAAATAACAAAACACAAATTAGCTAGAGAGAGTGTTGCAGTGAAGGAGAGAACAAGATGAGTGCGATAAAGGCGGCAATCGGGGATGCAATACTGACATTTATGTGGGTATTTCTCTCATCAACCATGGGTGCAATGATTGTGCTAATAGCCATAGCTCTCGATTTAAAAACCCTTGTCTAGCCTTCTATCTTAATCACCACCTCCATCGTTTTTGTTCTTGTTTTCATCTTCAAGTTGATTAAGGATGCCTTGGGTGGCACTAGCTTTAATCCCACTGCCACTGCCTCCTTATATGCTGCCAGCCACGACCCCGACACTTTCTTCTCCATGGCCCTTTGCTTCTCTACCCAAAATCACTGCCCTTAATCAAACCCAACCCAGAATCATCATCTATACTAAAAGTATAAAAGCATTTGCAGCAATGTAGCTAAATAGTTATATAGCTATTTTAGCTACACCAAAACACCAAAAAGATGGTTGTAGCAGTGGAGCTATAACAAAAAAAATGTGGCTTCTAGCTACAGTGCACATCTAAAGATAGATGTGCACTATAGGTCAAAGGTAAAAATAAAAAAATAATTTTATTAAATTTCTCTCTCTTCTTTCATTTAAAAAATATTTTCTCTTTCTTTCTCTTTCTCTCTCTCCGACTTCTCTCTCTTCTTTGTTTCTTTTTCTGTCTTGGTGGATTCAGTTTTCTCTTCTCACTCTGTCTTCTCTGTTTTTTTTTTTTTTCTCTCTCTCTCTTGGTGGATTCAGTTCTCTCTTCTCACTCTCTCGGTGGATACAGTGGTACTGGGCATAGAATCGGTGGCTTGAATCGGTGGTTTCGAGGCTAGGGCTTGATTCGATGGTTTCGGGGCTGGGGCTTGAATCAGTGGCTGGGTTTAAATAGGTGAGTTTCTCGCAGTTTCGGTGGGTTTAACTTGGTTCTTTCTCAGTGGTTGTGGGTTGCTGTAGGAGTGGGTGTGGTGGTTTGGTTGAATCGGTGTGGAGATTGGGTATTTTGGCTTGGGTTTTTGGTTGGTTTTGTATTTCAGTGGTATGGATCGGCGGTTGGTTTTGTTGGTTGATTTTGGTCTGGATAGGTGGTGGTTAACGGCGTTGGGTTTGATCTGGTGGTGCGATGTTGGTGGTGATTTGTGTGGTGGTTTTTGGCAGTGGTTATGGATGGTTGTTCTTGGCTTGCTAGTTGTTGTTTGGTGGTTGTGGGCGGTTGTTCTTGGTTGGCAGTGGAGGTGGATCAGTTTGTGGTGTTTTTTTGTTTTTTAGTGGGATGGATTATTTTATTGTGATGTTTATATTATTTTATTGTGTTGAAAGCTAAAATAGATTCACTATTGTAGCATGTTTTGTAAAGTGAATAGGTAAAATAGATAAAGTAACTTTTTATAGAGCTAAATTGCTAATTTTTTAGCTAAACTGTTGTGGATACTCTAAAACCCAAATTGTAAAAGAAGAAGAGGAAAGAAAAAGATTTTCAAAAAAAAAAAGAAGAAGAAAGAGAGGTGGAGATAGAGATAATGACAAGAAGAAGAAGAAGTGATTGTATTCAAAGAAAAAAGTAGCAAGTGTTAGGTGGGGGTAGGTGGCAAATAATAAAAAAAAAGTGAGAAAAAAATACAATTTTAATTAAAAAAAAGTACGTATAATAGATAAACTGATATGGGTGTTTTGTAAAAATGAGAGTGTAAAATAGAAAAGTAGATTTTAGATGTGCAAATTTACAAAAATTTTGCATCCACTAATGTAGATGCTCTTAGTATGTCTATATTAAACCATATTATGTAAACATGTTCTATAAAGTATTTTACCATACTACATTCCATCAAAAGTTGTGGCCCAAAGTGATTAGGGTCTTAGTATGGGGTAGGTTTTGAATTCAAGTAATAGCTTTTTATTACCTTAAGTCATGATGTTATAACTAGACCTAAGGTCAAGTTATGACTCAATCCACCTAATAGAGTGCATGTCTTGTAGCATTGCATTTGACTTGGTTAGTCTATGTTGAAGGAAAATGGATAAAACACTTAATGTTGAGTGCACCACGTTATGTTTTAGTGTGTTTATAGAGAAAAACCAAAAGTTAGTAGGACCTCACAGAGGGAAAATAACAAATGGTAGAAAGATTTACATATTACTTGAGCAAAGAGAGAAAAACCAAGTAGTGTGTCACTTGCTCTCCTGTTGGTGTCTTTATCACTTTTTATATAAAAAATTTCACTTCCCTCTTTTTAGAGGTGTAAAGGGGATTATGGAATAAAGACATATTTGAATCTTATTGGCTAGTGACCCAATACATAGTAGGACAAAATCCCTAATGAGGCACTGTTACAATGGGGTGATTGTTAGGTATAAAAGTGTGCATGAAGTTTCACATTGAATAAAAATGAGAAGAGTAGTGAGTGATCAATATAACATAATTTCAATCTTCCCCTCATATATAAGTATTTTCCTTTTTGTACGTGGGCTTCCTAACTTTTATTTGGGCCAATGAACATGTCCTACTAGCTCCCATTACCTATGGGATATATTGACATGTGATTTCCATGGATGGCGTACGAGAGGCTCATGGATGACACTATAGTGAAGGAAAAGCTCATAGGCAAGGGGGAGCGAGTAGATATTTTTCGTTGGCCGAAAGAAAATGTTAGAGATATAAAGACTCACACGTGAGACAGTGGCGAGCTGGCAGTTCTAGGATTTCTTTTCAGGGGGTTCATTAGGAAACTTAAGTTAAACAAAATTTAATAAAAGGATAACTTAAAGATATCGAGTTATAGATTAAAAAAAAAAGTCTCACAAATATATGAAGTCCTACAATTTTCTTCTACAAGTTTTTATATTTTGTTAAGTTTGTATAACATTTTTATTTTTATGCAATTGTCATTATCTATTCCCTTATCTCATCTCTCCTCCCTTATATATGTGTGTGTGTGTTTCTCAAAAAAAAAATTGTCATTATTTTTATAAAAATATTTTAAACTAAATGACAAATCTGAACCCACATGCATTGAATTAATTATTAACCCAAAGAGCTACATTCATCCATACATATATAAATAATACACTATGTGTCTACTTAATCAATCAAATGCATAAACAATCATTAACTTTACTTTCTTTCTTTTTTAAGTCACTAACTTTATAACAAAATGTTATTATAATATGATAACAATACACACTTGTAACAAACCCTATATATTTACTAATTATTAAATTAAATTATATTTATATTAAACACACACATTCATACAAATAACATTATAAATAAATATAAATAAATAGATAATGCACACAATCAGTATCAAACATACACTCACACAAATAATATATAAAATTATAATAAAAAGAGAACTTACAAAGATTCACTCTTTACTCTTAGAGTCAAAGATACTGATAGTCAGATAGAAAAAAGAGATTCATGAGAGAGAGAGAGAGAGAGAGAGAGATTTGTGATCTATATTGTTGGTTGGTTTTGGGATGAGCTATTTGTGTTGTTGTATATATATATATATATATATATATATGTGTGTGTGTGTGTGTGTGTATTATTTATTCATTTATCAAGTCAAGGGTTCATTTGAACCCTCTAAAGAACAAGTAATGTCATCCTTAATGTGAGAGAAAGATTCTTAGGTATACACGTGTGAGTAAAGTCCAACACTAAATAATAATGAAAAGATGAAATGATTAATGTATCATAGTTGGATCCAAACTTATAGGTTTAACCTTTTGGGTAAGTGGTGTCACTATAATACGTTATATTAACCCCCACAACTAGAGGCTTTCAAGTTGTTATAAGCCCATTTGGTAATATTATTCTAGTAACGTTGTTTAAGTATTGTGAAAATACATGTGGGTGAATATTATAAAAATACGTGTTGTGTTGCTTAAATAACAAAAACTGTTGTTTAAACAATATAACCAAACAAGCTCTATATGCCTAACACTTACGCTCCATTTGTTTCAATAGAAAATCTTGTGTAAAGATAGTTTTCTTTTTTTTTCAATATTTTGTAACATAAAAAAAGATGAATCAAAGGAAAACTATCTTTGGTTAACATAAAAAATATGGCTTATTTTTAGAAATTGTTTTCCATTAAATTTTTTTGAAAAACAACTCTATCTCACAGCAAGCTAAATAAAGGAAGTTAGGAGGTTGTTTTTTCAACTCATTTAAAGTTACTACCAAACATTGGAAAATGAAATAGTTTTATAGAAAATGTTATTTAGAAAATAACTCATTTTTTAGAAAACATCATTGTTGAAACAAACAGAGCGTTATTGATAACTAACGAGAGCAAAGTTCCTTGACTTTGACTTGAAAGAAGATGATAGAGGAGGAGGAAAATAGTTGTGTAAGAAGAAAACAATAGATTGGATTTGGAAAAAAAAAAAAAAAAAAAAAGAATAATTAAATAAATTAGAGAGAGAATATAAAATCTATTTGGAGACTGCATTTGGAAAGTGAACAAGCTAATAGATAGATTTTATATTAAAAAAAATTCAACGTTAATTTGAATGTAAAATTGCTAACATTGTTGGAGATGTTTTAAGAGCCAATCCTAAACTAAAAAAGCCCAACAGTCGTATAACGCAACAACAAAACATAAGCAGAATCTGAATGTGTGTTGGGTCAGGTTCCGCGCAAGTTTGCAACCACTTCTGAATCCAAAATAAACCAAACACATGCCACAGTGGCATTGGTAGCCCCTTTCAAGTTTCTAGTCATTACAATTTACACATGCGACAAGGACAGTTGAGGAAGCAAGCAATTGGGTGTTGATCCCTCTATACTTCAAACAAAGGAGACAGCACACGGATGTGGTTTGTTGGAAAGAGTCTTTGTCCTAGCATCTAGAGAGAAGTGGTTCGAGTGAGAACTCTAGCAAGGCTCGTGTGGTACACGTGGTATTATCTATTATAGTTACGTGGCGTGAGATTGATGAGTCCATACTGAAAATTCCTTTTTAATTAAAAACAAAAACAAAAACAAAGGAGACAGCATGGCATGATACCTTAGATTCAAACTCACGTAGAATTGCATTTCTTGATATAATGTTTTTGCGAGGGGACCATCCAACTCATGACTAAAAAAAAAAAGTAGTATATAATTTTACATTACCAATAATGACCTATTATTGACGCTTAGAGTAGAGTGAAAGAAAAGTCATGTTCACAACTAACAAATTGAAAAGAGATTAATTATTTGGAATTGGTGCCCACTAACCTACCAAACTACCTACTGTTTTTCTTTCTAGTAATAGTACTTAATCATATGGGGTTAGTGCAGGTGCAAGTAAAGGACTTTTTAATGTCTCTGTATCATCACCCATTAACAGAATATCATTATAAAAAAAACTGTCATTACCTGTAATAATATTGATTAGTGATACAGTGATTAGTTCATACTGACCTTAAAATTTCATTTTGGAGTCTACATGGACCTTTAAAACCTTCAATTCTAACACATTCCCGAAAACTGAGGCTATAAATGGCACCAGCACTTGAGGCAAGAATAATTGGGTTGCCTTATTTTGTTGGTTCTATTTTCTCTGCAAGTTAATCATTTAGTTAGGTCCACACACACCTTTCTTTTGACTTTGAGTCCTCATTGTAAGTTGTAACTTAAATCTTAAGACAACTGATAGTTTCGGCTGTGGATAGAAAAAAAAAAAAATGTCATTGGTGAAATGAAGGGAACAGAGAGACTAACTTTGTATGTATTCTAGTCTATCTAAGAATAGAAGCAAATAGGTTAGTAGGTTAGTTTAATTCAACATTAGCACATTCCCTCTGCAGTTAAAATGTAGTCATAGTGTAGCAAACACGAAAAATCAGTGTCCATTTGGTTTGCGTTTTGAATGGTTTCCGTCTGCGTCTGCGTCTGCGTCTGCGTCTGCGTTTGCGTCTACGTCTGCGTCTACGTCTGTGTTTGTGTCTGTGTCTGTGTCTAGCTTTTTTTTTTTTTCATGGGACATGAATAGTGTATCAAGGCAAATGAACAGTATTTTGTGAGTGTGAACAGTAATTGATTTTTTTTTTTTTTTTTTCAGTTTTTAGCAAAATAAGCAGTATCTAAACGCACATTTAATAAGTTGTAATGACCTACTTTACAAATTTATGTCCTATATTTTCTTAGGTAGAATTTTTTTTGAAGTCTCAAGTCTTGTTAGGTACAATTCATGTGTGTGGAATAATTAACTTTCCTTAAAAAATATATTGGTTAAAAATTATGAGTGCTCAAAAATCCACTAGACCCATAAAAGTCTTGTAAGACTCAACCCGAGTCGTTTTGGACTATTCTAACTAAAAATATAATTTTCAAGAGTCTTATGACTGAATTAACACCTCTCCAAACACTAAGGGAGGAAAAAATTCTAACTATCGAATTGACAGCATATTGTAATTATCTTTTAAAAAAAAAAAAAGCTAAAAACATAATTATATATAGAAAAATAAAAAGTTTTTAAAATATCACATCACTTAATGCACATTTAGTAAAATTTAGTTAATCTAAAACAACAAGCTTATTCAAATTCAAATTATTTTTATCTCACACATATATTAATATATATTCAAAGTCATTAAAAGTTTTGTAATTTTGTGATATAACCTAGTCTCTTTTATAAAGAGAAACAAAGTTCATATCCTCTCTTTTTACGTGTAACAATTGAATTATGGACTTGACTTAGATTTAATGCTCTTATACACTGAATTTGCTAAGATTATGAGACGTAATCAAAAGTGAACATGTTCCATAATTGTGACTGGTCCAACGCAAAGGAGTATTGATTGGACGATTGGACCTAATCTTTGCCATAGAATTATTTGTATATACACACCAAACTTTACTCTTTAAAAAAAAAAAAAACCAATTTATTTATACATGCATGGCTGCCTCCACCAAATTGACTTAGGTATTGTCCATGAAATATGAGTCACGTGAAAGGTATACGAATGACCGGTGTGCATTTGAAGACCTTTGTAACGGTCTATATCGATCAGCAATTCCAATCTGCATGGATTCCAAATTTTCCAATGTATACAGTTTGTGGGAGAATTAGACTTGACTTTACGTTAAAGGTGTGTTAGGCAAACCGAACTAGTACCATCCGTTGCCCATTGCGAATAAAAAGAAAACAATCCAATGACACTATTTGGGCCCCCTAGGCCTATCCATACGTCACGTCACTTTCTAACTTATACGTATTAATTTATTATTGCTCTTTGTTTTCTATTGTGTGTCTTACTCCCAATTTTTCTACTTCTAGTAATATTATTTATATTTTTTAAAAATAGATATAAGTAAAAAAGTAGGTAAAAATATATATAATATTATTTAAAAATTAAAAAGTGTTGTTTAAACAACCATACTAAACGGCTCCTATGAGTTTGGCCGAAGCATTACATAGTACACCGATAACATCAAAATATAAAACTATTAAATTTTCTCCAAACCGATAACATCAAAATACAGCAGTATTGAAATTTCTCCAAAGGGAGAATCAAAAACAGAAAATTTATTCATGGATGCAGACTTTGCAAGGGTGTCGGCACATTAGTTGGCCTCCCTAAAGTAGCGCTTGATCTTCACCTGTGATAGCTGATTGAGAAGGTACTTGCAGTCCGCAGTGAGAGAAGAATGAGAGCAATGCCACACTTCTTATTAATAAGAGTAATGCTAGATATACTAGGAAAAAATAGTTATTTATCCATAATTTACAAATTATATAGGAAAAGACTCTTGTTTTGAAATCATTTGGTAAAATACCTTTGTTTTTTAAACTTGATGATAATAAAATCGAGTTACAGGTGAAATTCAATATTAGCAATGTCGAGTTATATGCATATTTTGCCACTTAAATTTTTTGATATTAGCAATGACGAGTTGCACTTTAAAATATACATAGAACTTGATTTTGTTAAAATCAAGTTTCAAAAATAGAAGTATTTTACTAAATAGTTTCAAAATAAGAGCATTTTACTATATAATTTGTAAATTAGGGACAAAAATGCCCATTTTTTTTTCAAATGGTAGAGTATTTGTACTTTTGTCCATTAGTGCCGTCAAGACCTAATAATTCACTTTGTTTCAGCATTCGTTTGGAAAATTTTGGTGGCTTATTGCATAGTGTTTGTTAAAAGTTATAATTTTGTTATAACTTTTATGTTAAATATGTTATAAGAAGTTAAAAGTTACTATTAATGGTTAAAATTAACAAAAAAATTGAGACAAAAATTTTTAAAAAAAAAAATTCCAACAATTCCCAAAGGCATATTCAATTTGGTTTGTTGGAGCAGAAAAATTACCATAATAATGGCTCATTTCTTATATGTAAATGAGAAGAAAGCAGCCTGGCAAAGCTTGATTTACTAGAGTTTATAGTACTTGAAATACAGGAAAAAAAAATACACTTATTAGATCTGCTAGGTGGATGGAAATAAATGAACAAATAATCTGATAATTTTTTTTTTTGAGAAAGAAAATAAAAATAAAAAGAGAATCTCTCATATATTAGTACTTTCCTATACAACATCAACAGCAAAGTGAACTCTTTCCTTCCTCTCCTCCCGAATTTATACAAAAGTAACATAATGCATCCATCCACGTTCATGAGAGATACTTCAGTAAACTTCAAAAGTTTTCTTTGTGACTTAATGGAGCATTTAGTTGGTTGTGATATGCTCTTAATGTAATGTATATTAAAAAGATGTAACATTCAAATTTTTGATTTTTTTTTTTAATATTATTATAATTTAAAATTACAAAATATATCACTTATTTTAATTTTATCACTTTTTAAAATAATATAATATAATATTTTTATATTATAATTATATTAATATAAAATTATAATAATGTAATATAATGCCGCAACGTAATATGACAGCGAACCAATGCCACCAATAGTTCATCCAATTTTTTTCTCCCTTTGAGAAGATTCGCCTATTTATTGCACATTACCTTTGCTCAACAGGAAGCATAATTGTCCAAATTTGTTAAGTGGTTGTGTGACTCATATTAAACAAATGGTACGTGGTATCCTATACCCTATATACACCAGTTGTAGGTAAAGTACCTAAGATTTTTAGTTTGAAGTGAGTGGTGAAATTGGGTAAGTGATGCTACTTCCAGAAAAAAATGCACAAAATATTTCACACTAATTAAGTTGACGAACGTTTATTGATCTTTAACTAAGTCCACTGTTAATATTATATTTTTATCTACTACTAACAATATACCATATCAGTATTTGTTAAATTTGTTGTCAAATATTTTGTGTCTGTAAACTTTTTACAGGATAACAAAGTTTGCTCAATTAAGTCAGTGGTTAGTAGATTATGTGGTCTATTATTAGGAGTGATTTTAGTACCAAAAAAGAGTCATTGATACTATCACGCATTGTAATTAGTTACTTATTATTTTTACATGAATCCACTTTTTTTATTTTACAATTTAACACATGTATAATTGTAACAAAGGTTGTGATTTTTATATGACCAAGAATTTTTGTGTCATTAGAACATTCACATCAATCTATTTATAATAGAAAAAGTGTAGACTTACACAATTTTTACTAAAAATGACCTATATCAAATTATGTATAATTGTATAAATTTATCAGTTTACTATAATAACTATGTAAATTTATACCGGAACTATTCATTTTTCATTTTTTTTTTATATACATATTTTGAAAATGAGGGAAGAGTGAATGGAGGCCGTGAAGATATAAAAATAATTAAAATTTTTATAAAAATTAATATTTTAATAAAATAAAATATAAAATAGATAGTCTCATCTAAAGTGTTTTAAAAGACATTATAAAAAAATAAAATAAATATGAATTTTTGCGGTGATAAATTTTTGCGGTGATAAAGTTGGTTACATACTTCTAAAATGTAATCATTTTGATGTAAGAGTGCATGCCAAACATTGCATACGTAGTGACATGACATTGGTCTCAAAAGTAGAGCTTATATACATTGCAAGGCACTCACAGGCAACAGCAAGGGCAATGCGATTAGATCTTATATTTTTAATTTAAAGTGTACAAAAAAACATTTGTTTCAAGTTGGAAGATATTATGTTGGAATGTCGCACTTTTTTAAACAAACATTTTTAAAGTACAAGTTTAGGTGAAATAAATACATTGATACTTAGATAAAAAATTTGATATCCAATTTTTTACTATGCTAAAAGTTAATTAATATCTTGATTTGATGATAAACTATTATCAAAAGTGGATGTTATAAGTTAAAGCTAAAAAAAAAAAAAAAGTGAAACAACAACCGAGTTACATCTTCAAATTAAGTTGATAGTTTTGTCCATATAAATAGGATAAATATATTTGCATATTGAAGATGAAATGTCATATTAATAGTTGAAATCTATTTCTGTTGTAGTGAAATTTTTATCTTTAAGAAATGTGAAATTGCATATTCAAGATACAGTTTGACCATTTTCTAAGGTTTAAGGCTTAAGTACAAACTCACCTAACCCATGGCCTAAGTTTTCAACGGTTGGTTGAAGCCAAAATTGCAGCTAGTTTGGCATGATTGGATAGTAGGGGTATAAAGGTTTTTCGAAATCACTAATGCTGCAAAGGGGATATACATTTCAATCATACAAAAAGTTGAAGTTGCACCTAAAAAACAAAAGTAAAATAATAAAGTTGCATAGTAAAGAATAAAGATACGATTTCATGATATGATTTTGTAAAAATGTGAAATAACCAAAGTGAAAATCTATCTTGAATATGCAATTTAAAAAAAAAAAAAGTAAAATTACATATCAAAAAATAAGATTTTAAAAAAGAATAATTCTTAGGTACTCTCGGAGTATGGAAAATATCATTCATTTCACACTCATGGTGAGGTCCATTAATTGAATTCATAATGAGATCTATCATAAATGTGAGAGAAGAGTACACAAGAATAAGTGTTTGTGACGTATGGGAGGGGTAAGGGCCGAGGTTTAAGTCTTCAGAGGGAGTTTTATACACATATACACTTAGATTAGGTTAGAGTAGAATTCTATCTTGTATAAAATAAATAAATAAAACCTAAAAATATTTCTTCAAAAAGGGTGAAATAACAAAAAGTAAATTGCATTTTCAAGATCGATTTCACCTCTTTTTGCAATTTTATATCCAATATGTGATATCGTCCTATCTACAAAAACAACACTATCATATGTGTCATTGCCAACTCAGCATAAATTAATCCCATTATTATTAAGATGTGATTTCACTTGAATTGGCATTTTAAAAATACAAGTTAAAGAAAGTGTTTCTCACGGTAAGTTTCACCTAACAATTTTTTTTCTTACACTTATAGAATAAAAATATTACTTCATGCCATGTCATTCTACAACTACATTTCACAATTTTTATAGTCATATGACCTATCAAGTTGAATATGAGAGCTTCAAAAAGAGAAGAAAAATAAAAATAAAAATCAAGGTTCAACTTAAATTTGGACAGCACCAAACTTAATGACGAATTGAAAATGGACCAAGAAACAGAAATCAAACAACCTGTCCGAATTGGACTGCTCCCACACCTTGATCACAAAACGAAAACTTTGTCCTGTACAAGACAGGACAGCATGGTCCCTAGCCCCTCAAGCAATGAATACTGTAGGGCACTGGCAACCCCACACCACGGCCACAACAATGGGCTTACTCTCAGTCCTCGTTTTTGTTGTGGGAGTTGACCTTCTTGGTCAAGAAGTGCACCGTGCCAAACTTAATTAACACATAATTTTTGTTAGTAAAAACCCATTTTTGTAAGCCGTAGTTCGAGGATCTAAAATCCGTGTCCTGTGTCCCAAAAACCACAAATGCAAAGTCTAGGATCTAGCCAATGGATTTTGAAGTAGCAGCCGGTCTCTGGTCTCTCAATTTGAGTCAAAAAGAAGGTTGCAACCAAGTTAATGAGCTCTGGTTATGGTTGCATTTGAGATAAGTTTATGTTGAGTAGTTTTTTTTTCTTTTTTTTTTTTATAGTTTATTTTTACTATTATTTATAAGTCTTATTGAAATTTTTTAGTATTATATACATGGCTTCTAATATACTATTTTAACTCATTTTTAAATTTATTTACAATATTTTTAATAAATTTTTTTATTTATTTTCACTGTTTTGCAATAAAACTCGTGATCCATAATTTCTTAACCTCAATCCCAAGAAAATTAAAAGTTGTTTAGTCTTTTAGTCTTAAATACTCTCTCTGTCGGTGGCATTAACCATTTGCAACGTCAAGCATCCAAATTTGGCTTATTTTCACTTAAAAAAATAACACTTTCAAAATTATTATTTTTTACTTATTTCAACTATTCATCGTTCAAAATATGCTCATATTAAATTATTTATTTTTAAAAATATATTTTTAAGAGTTAAAAAAATTATTAATTTTTTTTAATTTTTAATAAAATATTTTAAAAAATAATTAATTATTGTGTATCTTTAAGACATATATTAGCAAAATCTTTTCAACTAAATAAGTTTAAGTGGTTCAGAATTTCTTACACTAGGTGTTTAAGATGGCTTATTTTATTAAAATTAAAATTTTTTACTAAAATTTCTGTAAATAAAAATAAAAATAAACTTTTAAATAACAATAAAAATAAATTAAATAATAAAATATAAAAAACAAAAAAAAATCTATCCAACCACACCCTCAAGCCGAAGAAAATTAAAAGTTGTTTTAGTTTTTTATTCTTTAATCCTCTCTCTGTCGGTGGCATTAACCATTTGCAATGTCAAACATCCAAAACATTGTTTCTGTGCATTGACAGGAAAATTTACTAAAAAATACAATTGAATATTCGTATGGATAAACCTTGCTCTGCTGTACTCAACTCTTGTTTTCATGGGTCCCACAATCTACGTGTATAAGTAGGGACATACAAACTATATCTGAAAATCCTGCTCAGATGGACCCAGCTCAGCTCCCACCGGTTACGTCACCATCCAATCGTATTAAGCCACGTCAGCAAACAGAAAAAATAGATCTGATAATCACTTTCCCGACATCACGACCCCTCACCCGTACGTACCTCAACAGGCGCGCTGTGACTTTCATTCACAGAGCCACAGATATTTCCATTGCATAAAGAAAAAAGTAAAAAATAAATAAAAAACTTAATTACAATTTGACTAAATTATACTAACTTACCCTGAGAAATGGGGTAATACCAAACCCATCTAATTTTTTTTTTTTTTTAAATGAGTCCTTAAACGTTAAGGGATAATTGGTTTGTATTTTCAAATAATTATTTTTAATTTTTAAATAATATTTTATGTATTTTTATATTCACATGTATTTTCACAAATATTTTTAAATAACAATTTTTAATTTTTAAATACATATACCAAATGAGCCATAATGTTGTTGGTGCACCGTTTGTTAAATTATTTTTTTAGTTTCTAGTTTTCCTTTTGTTTGTTTTTTCCTTCAATTTTCGCATTAGGGGTTTGTTTAGAATCGGCTTATTTTACTAAAATTAATTTTTTTTGCTAAAAATATTGTAGATAAAGATAAATTTTAATCGAAATAATACAATGAGATTTATGAATAGTATCAAAAAGTGCAGTAAGACTCATGAATAGTAAAATAAATAAGTTAAATAGTAAAATAAGTTAACAAAAAATAAGTTAGCCAAATAGACATTAAAGCCAGAAAATTTCTCTTCACGCCATAAAATCTCTCTCTCTCAAGCTCAAGCCACAAGGGTCTCATGAAGTAAAGGACTAACAACTTTGTCATCGAAATTATTTTAGAGACTGGTGGACGACGATTAGGTTAGGATCTACGAGGATGGTGGTAGTTGTTGCTGGTTGAAATGAGTGGTGGGCGGCAATGACAAGGTCAAAATTTAGAGCTTGCTGTTGTGGATATGGTTTTGTTTATTTTTTTATTCATAAAGATTTGATTTGGGTTTGAACATTAAATAATGTGATGTTGGATGGTTGAAATTGTTTGGGTTTGAAGAGGATGGATGGGTAGTGATAGGTGGTGCCGGCGGTTGTGGGTTGTTTGTTGACTCTCATCCAAACAATTTTCTAGTTCATTTTGTTCTCTATCTCTTCATTTTCTCTCCTTTGCCTAGAACATAAACACCTCTCTCGCTCACTCTTTAGCTCAAACTAGTATTAAAGGATATACATGACCATATATTTAAGACACATACAAAAAAATGAAATTAAACCTGTATAATTCATTTTCAAAAACCAAACCTAGTCTCATTTGGAGAAAATAAATTTATAGAGCATTCAAAAAACGGCATAACATGGTATTAGTGTTTAAAGACCAAATTTGTTTTTGTTTTTGTTTTTTTTTTTTTTTAACCTTTGGATATGCTTGGTATTACTCCAAATCTCACGGTAGGTCATTGTAATTTACTCTACTATTTTTAGAGTAATGTGAGAACCATATAAAATGGCACAACTTGTGCCACAACATATGGGGACACATTTCTTTCACTTATAATTCGCCATTTTGTATGATCTTAGCATTACTTCTATTTTTATACCTTCAACAAAAATAAAAACATTATTACTTTTTATACTTTAAAAATCAATTCCAAGTAGAATGGTATCATTGTTCTTTATAATGGTACTGATACACTAGTCAATTTTTTATATACATGGAATTCAAACTATAAGTTTTTTATTTAGTGAATAAGAGACTCTATCTATGGAACTAACTATAACTCATAAAAAATTCAAGTGTGAATTTCCCCAACTTAGAAGTTTTGACTAAAGCTAACTTATTTGGCCCTTAAACCAACTTATCTCTAAGAAGGAAAAAGAAAATAACTAATAGACTTAATTGTATTTAGAGACTAAGTTGACTTAAATGACCAAATTAATTAGTTTTTATTTTATTTTTATATAAAATAAAAGTTGTATTATAATTTAATTTAAGTGTTTGTGTGTATAAAATTATTTGTCCTCTTGATTTGATTAACATTAACCGCAATTTTTATAAACTTTTAAATGACATAAATAACCTTGTAAATAATGACATTGCTTACGATAAACAGCGTCACTTTTTGGAGAAACGCAATTCCTTGTCCTTTCCCTTGTATGCTTTACCAAATGCCCTGTCAAATTATATGTCTGATCATTTATGATTAATCGGCTCCAAAACCATTTATCAGTTCGTCACTTAGGAAAGGAAAGGAAAAAGTAAAAAAGTAAAAAAAGACAAAAAAAGAAAAAACCAGAAAGAAGCAAAGCAAACTATGGTTAAGTCAAAGACAAGAGGAACCAAACCAAGGTGCACCTTAAAAAAAAAAAAAGCATGTCAGCATGTGCCTCATATTTGAAAAAGAAAGAGATATTTAGGAGAAAGAGATATTTAGGTGGGGTTTAGTTCAGTAATTTTGAGATAAAGATTTTTGTAATTTTTTGAAACATATAGGTGAAAAAATATGTGTAATATTGTTTAAAATGTAAAAATATGAGTTTGAAATGTTAAACTAAATAGATCCTTAGGCTGTTTGGTAGAATATTTTAAACATACATTTTTAATTTTTAAACAATATTATATGTATTTTTACGCATTTTTTTATCACATGTATTTTAAAAAACTTCAAACACCGTTACTCAAATTTCGCAACCAAACAGACTTATTTATTCTCATTTTTTCAGCGTACAAAAATATTACCATTTTATACGTATAAAAACTAATAAGAAGAAGGATTTAGTAAAAGACAAAGGACTTAATTAAAAAAAATAAAAAGTAATGAGTACGTAGAAGGAAATGGATAAGGAAAAAGCTTCTTCACATGGGAAAAGTTGGGGTTAGTGAAAAGCGGTATTTGCGATACTAACAAAGTAACAATGAAACCACAGGAAGGTATAGCGGTAATAATGGCTTTTTCCTTTTCACACGAAAACAGAGGTAGGTGTACAGTTCTTGAAAACACCAAACAGGTCCTTCAATTTTTTAGTATATAAGGATGTCTCGGCCTCACACTTTCATCACCCCCTTCCGTGCTTTCCTTTCATTCTTTGCATTCTTGCGTTGCGTTCACTTCATCTTTTGAAGTTTGAAGCTCTGTCTTCATTTTCTTTGTTTTTTCCTTCTCATTGCGTTGTGGCATTGTTGGCATTGTCCCAAAGGTAAAATTTTTGTTGTTTCACATATTGTATATTTTATTATTATTGTTTGATCCATATGCTACAAGATTTTATTTTAATGACTTTGATACACTACATGTTTGTTTATAATATCTAAGTCCGTCCAAGGCTAAAAATGTTCAAATTAGGTAGCATATTCGTCATGGATAAAGGACCTTCTAAAAAATTTATTTACTTATATTATGATTGTGATTTTTTTATTATAATGTTTATCATGATGCATGGATCCAATGTGTTTGTATTTTTTTTTTTAAAGGCTTCTACTAAACATGTCACTACGCATACCGAAAAAGGGGCAAAATAAAATGGTATTTGTACAATGCCGAGAACATGGGTCCGTTTGTGGAAAAATTTTATCGAAATTAAAAAAATTGTCAAATTTTTTTCAATTTTTGATAAATTTTTTTTTATAAAAAATAGTGCATCTTGGGGCACATTAGTAAAATCGTTTTAACATTGGCTACCGCCATAGGCTAGGTTCTAAAAATTCTAGTTGTGATCATCACCATCCAGACATTACACACAAACACCAAAAGAGAGAGAAACTAGGCCCCGCCACATTTGCTTTTGTAGCTTCTGGGTTCCTTCATGGGCCACCCCACTGCCAAAATTACCGTAAATTTGTTTTCCAATTCCAATTAAATTTTCCTTGACTGAATAAAATATTTACCTGTCTTGGCTTGGGGTCCAAGTTATGTCAGAAAATTGTAATTTTTTTCACCCTCCTCACGCATGAATTACACGTAATCTTTAGTGGATTACAAAGATAAATACAATTTATTTGTCCTTATGTGTGTGGGGTTTTAACTTTGTCTAAAAAAATCTTATTTAGTGTCCTTATTTCGCTGAAAAGAATAGATACTTTATTTTAACAGAAACACCCAATTTTTTTTAATGTTTATGATAGTTTATGGTGAGTAAAACTCTATTACCTAAATTTCTTTACATATATCTTTTAATCAAATCTAGGAGTACTTATTGGTTTTTCAAGTAAAATCAGTCTGACAAAATACACCAAACAAAAATGTAATTGTGGTAAAACCAAAAACTGTCATAGATTTCTTTACAGATAAGAACTGCCCACAAAAAAAGCGCGACTCCATCTGTGTATAACTGTATAGTATATACCTGCCATTTCCTTTGACTTGTAATAAAATTTACTTTATGTCAATGTTTTTACCAAACTACCCTTGTCCCGCGAATTACTAGTTGCATCTTCCGTGGCCCACCTTTGGAGAATTTAGACAAAACAAAAGGGAATATGTGTTTTTTTTTTTTTACCACATCAAGTGGTTGTTTTGTTACCTTTTACCATCTTTGTTTCGCGCTCCATTGTCTATAAATTTAGCCAAAAACACTCTCATTGCACCACCACCCTTTTTCATTTCTCCTCTCTGTATTTCTGGTACTGTTATTCTCTTTGATTTTTTTTTCTTCTTCCTTTTTTCTTTTTCTCTCTTTGTTGTTTACAGTTATGCTTTCAAATGTTTGTGATTTTTTTTTTCAATGAGAGAATTTTTTTTTTTCTGAGAAAAAAATCTCTTTTTTTAGTATTTTTTTTATGAACTTACTAGTTTTTGATCTGGGTCTTCATACTTCTCTTCAAGCTAAAGAAGCTCCATCTGATCTATGCTTTTTATGGATAACCATATGCTTATTTTAGTCTCACTAAGCGAAAATGTTTACAATGGATCTGCTCTGCACTTTCTTACCTGGCAAACACTACTCCTATGGCCATGGACATGGATGGTTGTGAATATTTTTTGGTGATCTAAAGCGAAGTTTAGCGTATAAAAATAAAAATTGATCAATAAATTAATTAAAAGAGGGGTTATGCTGCAAAAAAGCCACTAGAGAAAGATGGTACTGTGCATAGATAGATTCATACAATAATTCTCTGAGCACTGGTTTTAGACGGCAAAAATAGTTGAACAATAAATTTTTTTTAATAATTTTCTATGTAGTTGGTGGGGATGTTAGGTTTTGAAAAATCTATGGCTTCTCAGAATTAATATTATATATATTTTTTACTTTTTGGTGTTTGCGTCCTTGACTTTGTTTATGAGGTTTATCCATCTTCTTCTTAATTTATATTTTGTCTTAAATTTTTTGGATAAAGTTGGATCCGTTGCTGAATATTACCTAACACAGTCTTGTTTATTGTTTGTGTTTGTGTCTTTGTCTCTGATCTAGCAGTTTTAAGGTTTTTTAAGAATTTTTGAAAGTTGGCCATGGCCGGAAGTGCTCTGACCAGAGTCCATAGCCTCCGTGAACGTTTGGATGAGACCCTCTCTGCTAACCGTAACGAAATTGTTGCACTACTTTCAAGGTACTTCATGATCTAACTCTTTTTTCCATTTTTATTTTAGCATAGGTTGTGAATTTTGTGAATTGTGATCATATTCGTATGTGGTGTTGTAGGATTGAAGGCAAGGGAAAAGGAATTTTGCAACACCATCAGCTAATTGCTGAGGTAGAAGCAATCCCTGAAGCTAACAGGAAGACACTTTTGGATGGCCCTTTTGGTGAAGTTTTGAGAGCCGCTCAGGTTGGTAACAGTAACACAGAATTATAGATCACATTCTGTTTTTGGCTTGTGCTAATTTTAGTATAGTTTTGTTAGTTTCGTGCTGATTTTTGCTGTACTTAACTTTTTTTTTATGGTTATATTTATAGGAAGCCATTGTTCTGCCTCCATGGGTTGCCTTGGCTGTTCGTCCTAGGCCTGGTGTTTGGGAATACATAAGAGTGAATGTCCATGCTCTTGTTGTTGAGGAGTTGCGTGTGCCCGAGTACTTGCACTTCAAAGAAGAACTCGTTGATGGAAGGTGACTTTACTTGTTTTTCTTGTGTTCTGTATTTTGCTTGACCCAAAGAAAATTAGGGACCTAAGGATCTAAAATGCTAATTTGAATGTGCAGTGTCAATGGGAACTTTGTGCTTGAGTTGGATTTTGAACCCTTCACTGCATCGTTTCCCCACCCAACTCTTTCAAAGTCCATTGGAAATGGCGTGGAGTTCCTTAACCGTCACCTTTCTGCGAAGCTCTTCCATGACAAGGAGAGCATGCACCCACTGCTTGAATTTCTCAGAGTTCACTGCTACAAGGGCAAGGTCTGTTTCAATTAATTCTTTCTTTGATCCACATTGTTTCAATATATGCGAATTTTAGCAATAATTATGTCTTCTTCAATGGTGTTTCTCTGCAGACTATGATGCTGAATGACAGAATTCACAACGTAGATTCCCTACAGTATGTACTTAGGAAAGCAGAGGAGTATCTGACTACACTTGCCCCTGAAACCCCTTATTCTACGTTTGAGCACAAGTTCCAGGAGATTGGTTTGGAGAGAGGTTGGGGTGACACAGCTGAGCGCGTACTAGAAATGATCCAACTTCTTTTGGATCTTCTTGAAGCTCCTGACCCCTGCACCCTCGAGACATTTCTTGGCAAAATCCCTATGGTCTTTAACGTTGTAATCATGTCTCCCCATGGTTACTTTGCCCAGGATAATGTGTTGGGATACCCTGACACTGGTGGGCAGGTTAGATTTTACAAGCCTAATTTTGTCATGTCTAACTTCAAATTTGGTTGTGTTGTGTCAATTTGTTTAATTTGGACTGTTTTGATTCACATCTAGGTTGTTTATATCTTGGATCAAGTTCGGGCCTTGGAGAGTGAGATGCTTAAGCGTATCAAGCATCAAGGCTTGGATATCACCCCCAGAATCCTCATTGTAAGTCTCGCTTAGGTTTTGTGTAAGAATTGATTTTAGCTCAGAAATTCATGTAACTTTGTGACTATTTCCTCTGTTTAATGCTTAATTTTGATTTCTATACACAGGTCACCCGACTCCTCCCTGATGCAGCAGGAACCACATGTGGTCAGCGTCTTGAGAAAGTGTTTGGGTGTGAGCATGCACATATTCTTCGAGTTCCTTTTAGAGATGAGAAGGGAATGGTCCGCAAATGGATCTCAAGATTCGAAGTTTGGCCATATCTAGAGAATTACACCGAGGTGAACTTTAATTATAGTGGTTTTTGGGGCTTATTGGTATCATAGTGTCTTTTGTGGCCTTTGTCTATGAGAATCTAAAATTGTACAATTTATTTGATTATATTAGGATGTTGCACAAGAACTTAATAAAGAGTTACAAGGGAAGCCAGATTTGATCATTGGAAATTACAGTGATGGAAACATTGTTGCCTCATTGTTAGCACATAAGTTTGGTGTTACGCAGGTTTGTTATCTCTTGTGATTTTTACTGCATTTGGTCATCAGTTTTGCTTTGCAACCTAAAGTATTGAATAAGCTCTCATTTTGTTCCCTGTCTCTTGCAGTGCACCATTGCCCATGCTCTTGAGAAGACAAAGTACCCTGAATCTGACATTTACTGGAAAAAATTGAGGAGAAGTACCACTTCTCTTGCCAATTTACTGCTGATCTTATTGCCATGAATCATACCGATTTCATTATCACCAGTACTTTCCAAGAAATTGCTGGAAGGTGAGACACTCTTCTTATTTATGGTATATTTATTCTTATCATCAATCATTGCTTTTGAGGCTAACATTGTTTCCCTTTCATGGTTTTAGCAAAGACACTGTTGGTCAATATGAGAGTCACACTTCCTTCACCCTTCCCGGACTTTATCGTGTTGTTCACGGGATAAATGTGTTTGATCCAAAATTCAACATCGTCTCCCCTGGAGCAGATATGGATATTTACTTCCCCTACACTGAGGAAAAGAAAAGGTTGACAGCCTTCCACCCCGAAATCGAAGAGCTCCTTTACTCTTCTGTGGAGAATGAAGAACACTTGTGAGTTTTCGTCTATTTTGCCTTTTCTTCTATTACCAGTTCCTATTTCCAAGTGAACAGATTTTTAATTCTTGTATTGCTGTCTTAACAGGTGTGTATTGAAAGACAAGAACAAGCCCATCATATTCACAATGGCGAGGTTGGATCGTGTGAAAAATATCACAGGTCTTGTTGAGTGGTACGGTAAGAACAAACGTCTTCGCGAGTTGGTTAACCTCGTTGTTGTTGCTGGGGATCGGCGAAAGGAGTCTAAGGACTTGGAAGAGCAAGCTGAGATGAAGAAAATGCATACTCTTATTGAAACCTACAAGTTGAATGGCCAGTTTAGATGGATTTCTTCCCAGATGAACCGAGTGAGGAATGGTGAACTCTACCGTGTTATTGCTGATACAAAGGGAGCCTTTGTGCAGCCTGCCGTATATGAAGCTTTTGGGTTGACAGTTGTTGAGGCCATGACTTGTGGATTGCCAACATTTGCTACTTGTAATGGTGGCCCAGCTGAGATTATTGTACACGGTAAATCAGGCTTCCACATTGATCCTTATCATGGTGAACAAGCAGCCGATCTCCTCGTAGGCTTCTTTGAGAAGTGTACGAAAGACCCTTCTCACTGGGACCAAATCTCTCAGGGAGGATTGAAGCGGATCTATGAGAAGTAAGTGAAACTGAAACTGAAACTGACTTTCCTCCTCTTCACACTTGTATTATTGTTTGGTACTGTTTTTAATCAAATATCTAATTCTTTGCTTTGCTTCACAGGTACACATGGCAGATTTATTCCGAGAGGTTGTTGACCCTTACTGGGGTTTATGGCTTTTGGAAGCATGTGTCTAATCTGGATCGCCGTGAGAGCCGTCGTTATCTTGAGATGTTCTATGCTCTCAAGTACCGTAAGCTGGTAAATTTCTTTCTAGTATGAATAATTTCACCATGGTTAATCTACCAGTTTATATGAGCATACACTTGCACACATATATTTCTATTTACCAGTATATATGAACATACACTCGCACACATATATTTCTTACTAGAAATGTGACCTTTCATCCTCATTCCCATGTTAGTAATAGTCTTGATTTCCACTCCTTATAAAAGAACAACTTTGATGAACCATTCCTTGGTTCTTTTCTCACATTCCTGCTTTCACAAATGAGATATTTGTTGTTCTGGTTTTGATTCAATTGTCTTGTTTAACATTTCAGGCTGAGTCCGTTCCTCTTGCCGTCGAGAAATGAAATTGAAATTTGAAGGGTAAAAAAAAAGCGGCAGCATTGCATGGGCTAGAACAAGTTGAGTTTTTTTCTGAATTCTGAGGAAATAATGGCCATGGTTTTCGAGATATGTGATTAAAAGTAGGATTAAGCTTCTTTTTTTTTTTTTTTTTTGTTCTTTTTTGTTTGATGCTTGCTGGGAATGTTTGAACTTGGTCATCCATTTTCCATTCAATTCAAAGTTGTGATGATTGACTTTTCTATCTGCTGTAAAATGTATTTGCTTTCGTAGTTTCAATTATTTCGTTGTGATGGAAATAAATCAAAGATCATTTTTTCCTCTGCTTCGGTGTTAATTTAAATGGGGGAAAAAAATGCATAAATGGAAGACTTGAGGGGTATGGAGGAATTTAAAAGCATGGTCCATTGCTTCGGTGTTCCCAATAGAGCTTGTGTACTAGAATAGTATAACAAAGAAAAATCAACTATTAGCTTTGTACCATTGTCAATTTTATCATCCACCCAACCATGTGGATTCGAGCTTAAACCATTAATTGTTTATCTCTCACCTTCGTGTTAGTCTTCCATTTGGCAAAAGTCGAGTCTCTCAACCTGTGTGATTGGTTCACAAATACAGTTGCTCCTTTTTCTCGCCAAAGGAGTAATTGATTTTGATTACTTTTTAGAGAATGGTCGGAGCCTCGGAGGTTGTGGAACATGAGTGTGGTCCACAATCCATCCATTTCTCTCTTAAACGCACAGAGACAATGTTCCAGATTTTCAACCTACCACCTAACATTCTTGTTAGCGACCTTCCAGATTTTCAACCTGCTACCTAACATTAATGTTTTTCACCAAGTTTGGGGGCAACAATTTTTATAATTAGCTCATAATTAGTGAATTATCGAGTTGTGACGCTTGTATATTAGTCAATACAACTAGATGCGTGTACGCATATTTATACACATCAAAGTGACGTTAATTTATTATGTAGTAACTAAAGAGACATTTTATGTGCAGTATTAAAGTGCATTTTGTTGAAGGTGGGATATGGAGGATAGAAAAGAGAGGAAAATAGTACTTTGTGTTGTTTGAAAATGAGAGAAAAGATGGAAATTAGTATTTTACTCTCTCTCTAATTCTTGCTTAGACTTTCTCTCTCTGAGAGTGAAAGTATTTTTCTTGTGTATTTTGAACTCTTCAGTCTTCCTTCTGTACCATGGGAACAACGTTTTTGCATATGTATATATATAAGCTTGATTTAACTTATTTCTACCTTTAGCTACCTGTTTGATCTTCCCATCGTGAATTCTATTCCCATATTTTAGAAATTAATTGTGTAGACCAATTAGAATACTTGTAATTGACAAAGACTTGAGTGTTTTTCACGCGCCCAACAATATATATTATATATAATGATAAAGGAAAATAATATAACGAGTACAAAGAGATGATAATTAATATATATTATATTATATCATATATTCATATTATTTTTATTAATACTATATTTTTTTCTAATTTAATAAGTACAAAGAAAATTATATTTTACATATGATGTATTGAGGGCATAAGAATAAATTTATATAAACTATATTTGCTATTCTTCCACTTATCTACTTAACTAAATATAAAAGTTTTTCATCTTTTCACTTTTTCATTCCTCTAATCAAACATAGATTGAAAGAAAACTATATATATATATATTATCTTTTCACCATTTTCTATCATTGATCCCGAAAAAATCTTGTATGAGATGCGTGTATGTGCCCAATGTCTCACTGATATGTGGGTTTCACACGTGTGAGACTCACATGTTAGTGAGACATTGGGCGCATACGCTGTCTTACAAGATACCATCTCCCTCGACCCCACTACCACTAGTCACAATATTTTTTTATTATTGAGTCATTGGCTTGTTTAATAGCCACATAATGGGTTGAAAAGACAGTTTAAATCATGTTTGGTGTCAAATTTATTGAAAATTTAATAGATATAAAAGAGCACATTGTACAATGAAAAATGAGATTATTACACTTGTTTTTTTATAGAGTATTATTGGACTAACTCAAATATTTGGGAACAACTCCTTTTAAAATAACAAGCTTGTAACCTCATACATATGCATAGATATACTTAAAAAATATACATTAAGATGTAATAATTCATACATATATAATTTAAATATTATTGATAGTGATTCTATATATATATATATATATATATATATATATATATATTTTATCTCTTTAAAAAGTCTTGTAAGAATGTTATTAAGTAGAAGATGTAAATTGTCCAATTTTTGTTATGTTCATTAATTCTAGATTCTTTGGTTTTTGTTCATTTTGGATGGATATTTATGATGTGATTTCATATTTGACTGATATATATATATATATTATTAGTAGGCAAAACTTAGAGAAAATTCAATTAGATTTTACAATTGAAGTCCAATTTTGCGTCATGTGTCCTAAATTATTTATTTTTAAAGAGAGTTTTATTTCTTTATTTTGGAGTCAAATGTGGGACCACATCATAAATATCCATTCAAGTGACTTATTGCATACAAAAACTAAAAAGTCTAGAATTAATGAACATAAAAAAAAAAAAATGACAATTGACAATTTACATTTTCTACTTGATTATAATATTCTTACAAAAGACTTTTTAAAAAGTTAAAAAAATAAGAATGATTATCAATACTATTTAAATTATATATGTAAGAATTATAATATTCATCTCAATATATATCTTTTAAGTATATTTATGTATATGCATGAGGTTACAAGCTAGTTAAAAACTAAAACTCTATCTAAAAAAAATAATTTAGAACACATGACGCAAAATTGAACATTGTAGAATTTAATTGGATTTTCTCTAAGCTCTCTCTCTTCTATAGGAATTTTTCATAATTTTGGGGGCACCCACCAGTGTAGCTCCGCCCCTCACCATTCAGTGCCTCCCAAACTGCAATAGGATTTAAACTAGGCTAAAATACCCAACAAAAGCCCCACTTGGCTTGCTCGTGCGCCGTTTAATTACAGTTATCTTGGACTCTTTATTACGTCTCTCTAATCTCCTCTATAATATCGTAAATGTGTATGTCAATTCAAAGGACTTCACTTTGGAAGCTGCACTCTCCATCGTTAGTTTCACTTTCACACATCCCCATCCAAAAGTAATTTTCTCAGTTGTATTAGCACTTGAGCACCGAATAGTTTTTCAAAACTGACTAGACATGAACGTTCAGCATTTTCAAGCATTTGATTAAAAAATTGAGCTTGAAAATGAAGTACAAGCATTTGTTGGTAAACTTTTCTTTCCCCCATTTCTTTTTATTACTATAGAGAATCTCCTGAATAATGACTTGTATCTAGAAAATCTCAAGAACTATTATTCCATTGGGGCTAGAAAAAAAGCACATGATTAGTGAGCTATTACGCACTCCTAGTATTTCTAAGCTTATCTCGTAGTATTGTTCGAAAAAAATATTGGTTGAGAATTAATCAGGTCCCATTGGAGTAATAATTCTTGAGATTCTCTTAGATTAAGTCATCATCTTGGAGATTCTCTAAAACAATAAAAAGAATTGGAAACTAATTTTACCAGCAAAATAAGCTTGGTACTTCATTTTCATGCTCAATTTTTTAGTTAACCACAAATCATCCATTTATTTGCGTTTATGATTTTAATTCTTTTATTCTGCCTTCAGTAAAAGGACCAGGCCTTTAGCAGCATTGGCCGCGCTAGCCATGGTCAGGGGTTCAAATGAACCCCCTGACATAACAAGAAAGAATATATAATATATTTATTTTATTTAAACCTTCGAAAATAAAATTTTGAACACTTTAACCTTAATTTTTTTTAATCACAACTAAAATAACCTTAAATATAATCATTTTACCAATATTTTGACATTTTTGAACCAAAAAAAAGAGTCCAACAACAAGCTAATTCAATCTAAAACCTTGAAGATAAAAATTAGTAACTGAATTTGAAGTGCTTTTAATTTGTTATTTGTTGAGTAGGGATTAAGGGCGTGAGACATGCTATGAATGATTGAATAAAGACAAAAACAAATATTAACACAACAAAAATTTTCTTAACATCTATTTGGAAATAGTTTATTTAACTTTTTGCTTAAAGTATAAGTAAGAAATCATATGAGACTCACAAATAGTAGGAAAAAAGATGAAGTAATAAGTTGGTTTATAATCACGACCCAAACACACTTAATATAGTTACAAAGAACAATAGTTGTCAAAGTTGAGTTGAATTGTTAAATACAAGAATTGTAAAGAGTTAAAATAAACTAATAGATAATAGTATTCTGAGCAATGATACTTAAAGTTCACTTAGCAATAATAATTAATAATTTTATTGTATTTGAAAACTATGGATGATTTTTAAGATTTCATCTTAGCAATAATAACTATTATGTTCATTGTATTATGAAACTATATGCCAAATGAACTAATAGTTTATATTTTATTTTCTTGCTAGAATTATGGACAAATTTGTAATAAAGAAACATTGTAGACTACAAGATCCATTTTCTATCTAAGATTTATCTTCTTATTGAACCCCTTAGAAACAAATCTTAGAGCCACCACTGTTTAGCAGCACCTTAGGAATAAGCTCTTTAGAACCCCAATCATGTGAATGCGACTCATATAGGGATAAAAAAAAAAAAAATTCCTCATCTGGCTTGACCGCCTTGCCTCATGCAAGTTTTCCCTACTTTGAAGAAGTGACATGGGTTTTACTTACCTTGTACTATTCTCTTTCACTCTACCCTAGTGGCGGCTCCGGGATCTCTTTTCAAGCTTCTTAAAAAAAAAACTTAAGTTAAACAAAATTTAATGAAAAGATAACTTAAGTATATTGAGTTATCAACCAAAAAAAAAGTCACACGCAAACATATGAAGTTTAAAGTTCCTTCTATAAGTTTCATATTTTAAAATCTTTATATTATAATTCACTAGCTTGTAACCCTATGCATATGCATGGTTATAATTAAAATATATACATTAAGATGTATAATATAATTCTTACGTATATAATTTAAATATTATTGATAGTCATTTTTTTAAAACTAGTATTTAAAAATTCTTGTAAGAATATTATTAGGTAGAAAATATAAATTGTCTATTTTTTTATTCATTAATTTTAAATTCTATAGTTTTTGTATGCACTAACTCACTTAGATGGATATTTATGATGTGTTACTGGTCCCACATTTGACTCCAAAATAAGAAATAAAACTCTCTCTAAAAATAAATAATTTAGGACACATGACGCAAAATTGGACTTCTTGTAGAATCTGATTGGATTTTTTCTAAGTTTTACACACACACACACACACACACATATATAGGTTATGAGTTGTCATTATCTATTGTCAATGTAGGTAGGTGTAACCATTTTATTTTGTTAAATTTGTATAGCATTTTTATTTTTATGCAATTGTCATTATCTATTTGTTATTGTTTTTATAAAAATATTTTAAACTAAATGACAAAACTCAATCCACGGGCATTGAATTAATTATTAAATTAAAAACTACATCCATCCATACATATATAAATAATTAATTATGTGTTTACTTAACCAATCAAATGCTTGAACAATCACTAACTTTACTTTATTTCTTTTTTAAATCACTAACTTTATAACAAAATGTTATTATAATATGATAACAATACACACCTGTAATAAACCCTCTATATTTACTAATTATTCAATTATATATTTATATTATATATGTACACATTCACTCAAATAACATGATAATAAAATAATAATAGTTATAATCATACAATTAGTATCGTGCACACACTCACCCAAATTGTAAGGACCAAAAATCCAACCAGGTATTAAAGCTCACTTAAAAATAGAACTGGATCCAGTCACCCAAGGCCCTAAACTAAGAATTTGTAGAGAGGGAACACAACAACAGTGGACAGAAATGTCCCGAGGATAGCAATTAACATCAAAGGAATAAGAAACAGTTTTGCATGAGGAGCAATGTCTTACACTACAACCCAATCTCTCTCTCTCTCTCTCTTTTGCCTCCCCTCTTTCTGGCCTCTTTCATCCTTATCTATACTCCTTCCTCCTTGCATTTGCAACGTCCATCTCCCACCTAACTCCTTCTTTTGTTAACACTTGTCCCATTGATTGTAGAAGATGGTGGAAAGGAACTGACTAGCTGTCATTCATACTGTTCAGGTCACTTCTATATCAATGTGGTTGATAAAGCTGTTGCTTCATTTAATGCGGCCAGGAAACTAGGTGCAAAGCATTCAATGTGGAGTTCATAGGCCGTCATCCACCAAACTAGATATTTTCTCTCTGCCATATACCACCAGTATACTCTTTGTATTTGTTCATGCAACATCGTCTTCAGGTCCTCGGCCCCCATCGTTTAACTAAGATCTCCTATGTCGCTTGATCTTCATCCTCAGTCCTCGGGTCCTCGACCCTCATCCTTAATTAGGATCTCCTTCGTCCTTTGATCTTCATCCTCGGTCCTCGGCCGTCATCCTTAATTAGGATCTCCTTCGTCCCTTGATCTTCATCCTTGGTCCTCGGGCCCCCACACAAATAATATACAAATTTATAATAAAAAGAGAACTTACAAACACTTGCTTATTACTTTTAGAGTTGGAGATATTGATAGTCAAATAGAAAAAAAGATTCATAAGAGAGAGAGAGAGAGGTTTGTGATCTATATTGTTGGTTGGTTTTGGGATGGATTAATTTGTATTATTGTTTGGTTTTGGGTTAGAGTGATCTGTGTTAGAGTTTGCAAAATTTAAATCAGGGTGTGCAAAAATACTTTCAAAGGTAAATAAAACTAAATTATATATACACACACACACACACACACATATATATATATATATATATATATATATATGTATGTATATATTACCTAGTCAAGGGGTTCATTTGAACTCCCTAAAGAACAAGTAACACCACCATGCCTTACCCAGGTTCTGTCCCGTCCCGAATGTTGATGTGTATAATTTATATTTATAATTTATTTTTTAATACATATCTTATTTATAATTTATTTATTTTTATTTATATATTATTACAATACACCAAATTGTTGTTTTTTCTCTATCCATCTATTACCCATTGTCTGTTTCATCTTTATCTTATTAATGTTGAAACCACTTCATTATAGATGAAAAAATATCTCAAATTTTCCCCAAACCCCACCTACTTGCTGAAGTTTTTCCCATGCTAAAGAGAGGATGGGGGAATTCCTAATTTGACATTGCTCCACCCTGTTGCCATCTTCAGCCCTAAGTAAAATAGGTAGAACCCCTCACTATTAAGGCCCTCCCCAACCTCAGTAATTCCACGAGTCCAAATCTTTTGTACCACTTTATGTTCCACCAATCACTACTTGCCATGTTTTCATTTTAATTTCCTTATAAAATAACTAAAGTTTAAAATGAAAAGCAATCATATACATGGTAAGTAATGATTGGGGGAACATAGAGTGGTATACAAAAAGCGGTACATCTAGAAGATTTGGACTCGCAATTGCACACTAACCTCTAGTGAAATTTACTTGTTTTTTTTGTTTTTTTGTTTTTGGTAATTGGCAACGTATTAATTTGTAAATATTATGTAATTGTCAAAAATAAATTTTTTTTATAGAGGTTAAGTAGCATCCTAATATCACTCATTCATAATTTCTCACATTTATTTTATAATTTCACCAAATAATAAATAGAACTCTTTGCAAACATCTGCCTATTACAGGTCTCGCATTAAAGAAAATTCTAAATAAGTGTATGTTTGGCTAGCTTATTTTTTGTCAATTTATTTTATTATTTAGCTTATTTTTACTACTATTCATGGGTCATATTGTATTTTTTATACTATTTATGGGCTTCACTGTACTTTTCAACTAATATTTACCTTTATCTATAGTACTCTCAGCAAAAAATTTTCAATTTCAACAAAATAAGCGAATTCCAAACAAACCCTAAGAATAATGTGGTACTATTTGGTATGTTAATAATTAAGACCCAATAATCTATGCTCCAAATCCTCATGAAAAATATTAGAGTCCCGTGTGCACATAACTTACTATAAACAATTAATACATAAAACAGGAACACGTACGCACATAGAAGAACTTGGCATATACTCCACTAAAATCTTTGATTCCTACATGTTCTGTGATCTAAATCTTCCCCAGAATTACTGGCTTTGCTTATTAATGGAAATAGTTTCCATTTGGGTTTCAAAAATCATTTTCATTTCGAGAATAAATCTTGCATATATCTGTATATTCAATTTTCAAGGCCTTAACTCAAAGCATTTTCCCCTATTGATTCCTTCTCTGTATTCTACCAAACTATTTTCTCTTTCCACTGATAAATCTCTGCTAAGGGTTTTGGGTGTTCTTGAAGTTCTTTTCAATAGAAGCCAACTGCGTTCTTGGTCCGGTATTTTCTACTCACACGATTTGTGAATGCTCTATTCGCCACTCTTTAATTTAGTTATCTTTTTGTAAAACTCATACTTTTTTGGTCAGAAAGACATCGAAACTTTTATTAAGAAAAACCGGCTAGATCAGCCTAAAATACAAAAATAAACTGTGGTGAAACATCCTGACTAAACTATGAGCAATTTTATTACCTTCTCTCTTAGTATGAGAATAACATAATTCATTAAAAAACTGGAAAAAACGACGCACATCTGTGATCAATAGACCACTGGTTGAAAATTAATTAATAGTGCAAGATGCAAAAGGATATCTAATATATTCCGTTTCTTTTTCTACTTTCTAATTTTCACACTACCTCTTGTTCAACAGGATATCCATTACCATGGTGATAGTTTTGATTCTGATTCTTGTTTTGATGATGGTGTGGTACATGATGAATCTGCCCGTAAGAGAACCATATAGGTATCAAGAGTATCGGTATCGAGTAGGTACGTACGAGAGGCTGCCGCCACGACCACCAGCTGCTTATTATGATTATCATGGACGAATGGTGCCACCACCACAACGGTTGTCACCACCGCCTGCTTATGATCCGTACTATTAATCACGGGATCAACCAGTTGGGCAACTCTTTCTTCCACTAAGTTAGTGATGATAGCATTTTGTTTATGAGTTGTTGCTACTGTTGCAGAGAGTGTTGCTTTCTCTTTGGCCTTCTCTACAAAGAGACTACAATACATTCTCTACCTATTTGGCCCTCGAATTTTATTTGGCCTTTTCCTTAAAAGACTTTTTTATTTTTATTTTTCCAACTTTTTTATTACTTCAGAACATTTGGGATGAAGCTTGCTATGGTATACAAATTATGAAGCGATTGTTTATTTCAACCTTCATAATGAACTTTTCTCTCTGTTTTTTTGACTTACACTCTTTTATGCTTTAGCTATAGAATACAAATCATTTTTACTATTTTTTGTTTGATATATAAAAGAAATTGAAACAATGGAAAAAATTAAAGACTTGCCTTTAGTCATGCTTGTTCAAGTGCGTGAAGAGAACCCAGATTTGGAGAGAAAATAGTTTACGTCTTTGGCACCATTTATCCATGACAACCTTCCTTTGGAATTGTTAAGTAATCGTCAATTAACTCAATTATGTGATCACAATTTTAATGATATAAAGCTCGAAAATAGCAACTCACCAAATCTAAAAGCAAAACAATATACACAATAAATGCAAAAGATTTAAAAAAAAAAAAAAAATGCAAAAGACAAATTTTTTTTTTTGAGAAAATTAAAGACAATTATAATATGATATGATGACGGCATAATTAGTAAAATATGGTGCGTGTTTGATTAAGGGTATTATTTTGATATATTTTTAAAAAGTATGTTTCAAAAATTCGGCATAAAAATACGGGAATGGTGAAAAAACGGTATGTATATAGGACAAATATAATAATTTTAGTTTTTAAAATATATGTAACAAAAAATGAAAATATATATCATATACTTTTTTTTAAGATAAATATAATAATTTTTGCATCATAGCGTTTTAAGTCTTGCCAAATGCGATATAATCATTTGAACATCCAAATATAATCATGATCACAAAATTAACCATGATTATTATGAGTTCTATAGAATTAGGGTTGAAATCTTCATTCCCCCTATTATTGAATCATTAAGAAAAGTAAAAATTTAAAGACACAAAAAAACACAGTATTTTTATAATTATATTATTTTGTAGTCATGAATATAATATTGACCTATTGTGAGCTGTAACCTCAGCTATTGTAAACATGCTGTGATATTTTGTTGTTTTCTTAATACTAACTCTTAAAATATATTAATAGTTTTTGTGTTAGAACCATCCATAATTATGTTTGAGCAGATTTTGTTCTCAATAAATTAAAATATACCCGGGGGAGTTGTAGCACTAATATATTTATCAAGATAATTCCTCCAACACACACATATATACACACATTTTTTTATTTATTATATATACACTTTTTTATTTGATAAGTTATATATATATACACATACACCCAACAAAAAAAAAAAACTTAGTATTTTCAATTAAAATTATGTTTGATGGTGATATTTCATAAAATAAAATTCATTTTTACCATTTTTATAGTAAAATTTTAAAAAGTTTCATTTTCGATACAGATTATCAAATTTTATACTAAAGTAAGTAAAAAATCTTTCAATTGAACTAATATAATTTTCAAAAACATGAATGATCCAAAATTTGGAGGAATAAATTAGGCTCCAAACACATTTGAAGCTATCTTACTCTACCCCATTATGCAACTAAAGAGACATTTCATGTATAGTTTTAGTAATAATATTTTTTTAATAAGTCAATGACTTGTTAATTACTACATAACAGGTTGAAAAAGATATAGATTCAAACATGTTTGGTGCCAAAATTTATCAAATATTTAACAGATATATGTGCACATTTTATAATAAAAAATAGAATTGCAAAAAATAATGTTATGTCTCTATAACTATTAGACCAATTTTTTTTAAGAGTATCATTAGACTAAATCAAATATTTGAGGAGGCTAAATCTTATTTTTGTAGACTAAAGTTTGAAAATATTAAATTAATTATATATATATATATTAAAAAATTTCAGTATTTTGGGGGGCCATGCCCCCACCCTTACACATAGCTATGCCCTGAAATATACATTAATGATTACACTATAATTATGTGTTAATAAGATTTTAATTTTTAACGGTTTAGCTACTGTTTTAAAAATCGGATTGGATTGACCGGTTCGACAGGCTAAACCAAGAGTGGAACATGTAACTAGTCTGACAAAAGACAAGGAAAACCAGCAAAAAAGAAAAGAAAAGAAAAGAAGACAAAAACCAAGCAAGAACCTGGGAAAAACTAGGAACCGGTTCTTTTTTCGGTTTTTAATCATTCTGGTTTTTAAAACCATGAACTTTACCCCTTGTTTAGTATTTGACGGCATAAAGATTCTTTTTTCTTTCATAAACATGCCATAAGGATTCATAATTCACTTAACCACGTTTTTGTTTTTTTGTTTTTGTTTTTCGGAAACCAGTGTATTTAGCCAGCCGTGTTTTATATCTAATGTAACAAACCCCTGTTGAACTTTTAGATTTAATAATAATAATAAAAAGCATTTAGTTTCCTACGGTTGGAATCAAAATAGTAGATGAATTTTTTTTTTTTTTAGTAAAATATTATTTTGGTCCTTAAACTTTATTAAAAGTTTTTTTTTATCCCTAAACTTCAAGAAGTTTATTTTTGTCCCTAAATTATTGAAAAATTCATATTTTGTTCCTAAACTATTAAAAATGTTTTGTTTATGCCCTTAAATCTTACTAAAAGTTTGTTTTTCATTTCTAAACTATTGAAAAAGTTTTTTCCTTCATCCTTATTTTTTTCTTTATGCTATTTAAAAAACTCTTTACAAAGTTGAGGAATGAAAAAAGAATTTTTTAAAGTTTAGGGACAAAATAGTATTTTACTTTATTTTATTTTTTGAAGTTTCAGATGTATGTATACTGCATTTTTACTAAAGGGGACGAAATTAAAAATTGATGGAGAACTTCTCCAAGGGAAAAACCCGGATAACGAATCTGAAATAAACTAACCCACCAAATGTGAATTATTTTAAAATCAAGAAAAAAATCTTTAAAATGTTATCTAGACTTTACGACTCATGAGTAGATAACTCACTGTTTGCGACCCACAATAGCTTCAAAATTCTAAATTTCTTGTACATGAATCCCTTCACAAATGACCTATTTGTATCAAAGAATCAGAATCTTGACCCACTCCAAGGTATCTCCTTGAAGTTTTGATCTACACTCGTATGAAATATTTGTGGTTTCAAGCTCTGATCAAAAGTATGGCGATTAAATAGGTATAGATCTCTAAGTTATGGTAAATAGATTTTTAAGTGGGGTTACAACTTTGTTGAAAACAGAGTTCAAAACATAGTAGGCATTTGGTTTCTTGAGTGAGCCTTGGTCTCCACTTGAGGGAGGTTCTCGCTTGAAGTAGCATTAATCTTTGTCTGAGCTAGCTTCTTCCATTTGCAGTTCTTAATGCTCTCTTCTTACACATAATTTAACCCATTTTACATCAAATGAAATACACCAAGAATTATATTTTGATTGCATGAAAATGTCATGGAATGGGCCAAGACTAAAACTTAACATGAAAGATTAGCTTTTGTAAACAGTATTCATTTGCAATCCTCCAAGAAAAACGTTTTAAGTTTGTTTGAATGTTGCATTCTCCAAATAGCCTCCCACCCTCTAGGTGGTAGGAGTGGGTAACCACCTATCCCTCCATGATTTGACTGTTGTCGCATACCATCCTCCACCTACTAATATTGCTGCCTAGTAGTACGTTGGATTATCATTGTAGTCTCGTATATAATTCTCTACGCGTAAGGAGACTTGTGCCCCACCTTTGCCATCATGAAAAGAACTGTTCGGAGAGTATTGAGCTTTCAAATGATTTTACTACATTTTTAGAAATTATTAGTATTATGAATTCTCACTAGTCTTGTCTTTTGGGACCCAAAACTAACACAATTTTTTTATCTACCAATAATCATACATCACATTAGCAATTAGTAAAATATTTTATAAAATAATTTATGCTTTTAGTATTAATTTTTTTTTTAGAAACAAAAATACACAAGGAAGAGAGTAAGGGTTCCAACACACTAACATTCAGGTGACCTAGTTGGTAAGATATCGAGTCTATAAGTCTAAGAACTTGGGTTCGAGCATTAACAATTACTTGTGTATTGATACTCTTTATATCCATATTTCTATCTCAAATATTTCAAAAAATAATAAGTGAGTTTTTTATAAACCGAGAGTATGTGGTCTCGTTCGAGAGCAGATAGGGTGTTATTATGATCATTAATCATGCTGAAGCAGAGAAGACACACTAGTTACCCCCTTTACCTTTTTTTTAACAAAAAAAGAAAAAAAGGTCTAAAACAAAAACATTTTCAGGACTTTATACACTAGTGACAGATATGAGTTTGCATCTTTTGCTTAACTAGTAGGAGTGCGAGGTTGAGAGCCCTTAAATAACAAAAGCACAGTCCTACCTGTGATTTAAATTGAGACAACCTCTCCCATCATATCCAATGTGTACCCCCACCAAAACGTGCTTGCCAATGAATTCAGCTTCCCACATAGAGGGACAGACAGTTGAAGACACGTAGAGTGCACGTGGGATTGCGTGCATTATAGCTTTGATAATGATCTTTCTCCCTGCTTTTTACATGAGTTTTTTTGTAGAGCTTTTCCATCAATCCTTGAATACTTTTCCACACCCACTCCTTTATTGCAATAACGAATTAGTGCTGATAAAATAACTTTTGTTTGTAATACAAGCAATGCACAATAAAGTTTAATAAAATATGATTTTTCATCTTTTTTTTTAGTTAAATATGAAATTTAATAATTATAGTAATTATTAATGTTTTTATTATAATTATTTTGTTTAAATATGAAAATTGATAATTATGGTATTAATTAATTTTCTAGATTTGAAATTTGATAATTATGAGTTATTAATAGTTTTTATTATTTTAATTATGACAAAATTATAATGGAGTGTTTAAATATAGTATAGAATTTAAACTCAATTAAAACACGAGATGGATTTAAGTTACACCTGATGTAACTCTAAGAGTTACAAAATTTTTAATCCATTGGATTTAAGTAGATCATACGATAAAAAAAAAACACTCATTAATATTTATATTTTAATTAGAATCTCATTTTATTTCTTATTTATAACATTCTATATTTCTCTCAATATATCTATTAGAATAACGAGATGTAAAATTATGAGATCTCAAAAACTTTTTTTTTTTTTTTGAGAAGAAGATTTCAAAAACTTATATAGCAAAATATATTGATGTCAACCGAATTTCAAATGTTTTTTGATTATATATATATATATATATATATATATATATATATATATATATATAAAATATAGATTATAGATTGATCCAAGATGCTTTTTAAGACCTTGGCTATTCCAAAAAAAGATTTGATAATATATTTCTTTTTAGTTAAAAGAAAATATAAAAACACAAATTTTACCACAATTCTTATGTGATCATGGTTAGAGATGGAGAAAAATGGTGGTTGATATAAACGTGGTTATTTATTCATCAATTGTGGCAAGTTAGGAAAAATTGTGGCAAATTGTATGGTGATATATAGAGAAATTCAAATACCCACGTGAATAAAAAAGCCCATTGGGCTCAACCAAACTTGCCATTAGTATTGGACTAAATCTTCTGCTACGTTACCGCATGCATGAAAATGGCAAAGATTTTTGTTTTTCCATCTTTATTGATTCTCTCCATTCTGAGCTTCCGTTAAGGTTTTGCTTGGACATTACTCCACATATTTTCTATATAAACTCACTCAACGAAGGCCTACTCACTCCATTGCTTCTCATTTCTTCTCTAAAACTCTCTTTTCTCTAGTGAGTTCTCTGGTTTTTCTTTATCTCTTTGCAGTCCATTTCTGATTGTTTATCTTAAGTCTTTTTTTTCTTTTTCTTTTTCTTTACTATTTTCTCAGGGCTACTTCATTAGATTTAATCTATATTCTTATTTTCTTGTTGATGCTTAAAGGTTTATTACACACCGAAGCCATGGGATTGATCAATGAAACCATCAGTGCTCACCAAGAGGAATTGCTAGCCTTCCTTTCAAGGTATGATGCGGTTAGATCTGATAAGTACCTTCCATGTATACAAAATCTCTCTTCTGAATAGTTTGATTCTAACCTGGGATTTTTGGATGTTATAGGCTTGGAGGCAAGCCTAAAGGAATCTACAAGACCAAACAACTTGTAGAAGAGTTTGAAGGACTTTCCAATGGGACTTATGATGGATTCTCTGGTCTTTTGAAATGCACCCAGGTAAGAAATCACAATTACTATGGTCAAAGTTCGAACCTTTCGGCTTTTCTGGTATATGTTTTTGAATTCTAACCATCTTTTTTCTGTGGTTTTTCGTATATAGGAAGCGTTAGTATTGGCTGATTCAATCGCACTTGCTACTCGTCCCAGGCCAGGTGTATGGAAATATGTGAGCGTGGCTCAGAGTCAGAGTGGACCTAAGGTTCAGACAATAACTCCATCACAGTATTTGCAGTACAAGGAAGAAGTTGTTGGGTCAAGGTAATTGTAGTCAATTTCTTGATTGCTGCGTTGTGTTCTTATTTTTTTTATAAAATATTTGGTTGCAATAAATTACTGTATTTGCAGTGGTGGAGATGGAATCTTTGAGTTGGATTTTGAACCATTCTCTGAGTTTTCAACACCCCCAACTCTTTCAAAATACATCGGGAATGGCTTGGAATTCCTCAATCGACACCTTTCTACAAGTTTTGTGCATGAAAAAGAGAAGATGCAGCCCCTTCTTGACTTTCTCCGACTCCATGAGTACAACGGCAAGGTATAATAGTCATAAACTTGTGTCTACATTTATTTCAAGCATATTTCTATAATTGAAATTTCTATTTTCAAAAGGCTAAGGATTGTTTGGTAACGTTGTTTTAGTATTAATGTTGTTTGTATTTTTTTTTTTATAAATTCGTGTGTGTAAAAAAATGTATAAAAGTATGTGTTATATTGTTTAAAAATTAAAAAAATATTTTTAAACGCATGTATTTACGTGTGTATGAAAATATGTTTAAAATTGTTTAAAAACTGAAAATATGTGTTTAAACTTGTATACCAAACGGGCCCTAAGAAACTTACAAATGAACTCTAAGGGCTGTTTGGTATGTATTTAAATAATAGTTTTCAGTTTTTTTGAAAATACGTGTGAGTGAAAAAGTGTATGAAAATACATGTAAAATTATTTAAAAACTGAAAACATATGTTTAAACTTGTATACCAAACGGGCCCTAAGAAACTTACAAATAAAATTCATATGCTTATTTTTAAATATTTGGGCAATTTATTACAATTTTACATTTTACTCTATACTTTTAGGACACTGTTAACAAAATTATTTTAAATATGAAAATATTATAACCGAATCTGTCAAATCAAACTTGAAATGGTCCAACATGTTAAGACATAATTTTGTCATAGATTTTTTTTCATAAATTAATAAGAAGGTAGTGGAAGCTTCCCTTTTCCTCCACTTCTTCTTGTTTTTATATATTTATTTTTAAAACATAATTGTTAAAAGTGATATGACTGTAATAAGTTGCATTAGTCTTGTGGTATATGATTTAGTATTTGAGATTTTTTTATTGGGTATAGTTTGCCTTTTACAGTATACAATTAAAACATAGTTTTTAATGTTATCAATTTGTTAAATTTTATTGCATAATCGATAATAGAATTAACTGTTTGTTGAATTTTTTTTTTTGATAATCAACTGTTTGTTGAATATATTGTAACAAAAGATACGTAACGTATATTTTTTAGTGAAGTGTTTGCTTGTCATACGACACACATACATAATATATGTTAATAACTAGACAAAAGAAAAAGACATGGCAATTAAAAAGACTAAAAACACACACAAATCATTAAAAAATTCCTTAAAAGTCAACACATTGGCTTACTTGAAATAGACATCTAGGATTGGTTGAAGTTAGCACGAAGTCTTTTGGAAGAAAATTATATATTTTATTAATTAAATAAAATGTAAATAGAGTTCCCTAAGTCTATACTTAAGAACCGACCAAACGCACGGTTGCATGCTTACAATTAAAAAAAAACAAAACACTGTACAATTAAAAAAACAATACACACACATCATATACACATATTTGAAGTTAATAAATTTGAATTATTTTTAATGAGACAAACAAATGACATTGAAAAGTAAAATCTTTCAATAGAATTGAATTTTTTATTAGACATCTCGTATTATGGATTGGATTAACTCAATTAGCATAAAAATTAAAAAAATTTATGTGGACTTAGACATGACATGTGGTATAAAATTTGACTCTAATTGAAATCTAAATTATAATTGTCTCTCATTTGCTTCATGTATCCTATTTAAATTTTTTTGATTTTTATGTCAAGTCAATTATTAAATACAAAAATTGAAGAGTATAAATTCAATTAGATTTCAACTGGAGTTCAATTTTGTGCCACTATCTTATATAATTTTATAATTTTTGTAGTTAGTAAATTATTTGGTGCGAAAATTAAAAAGTCCAAATCTAATTAGATTCTAAATATATTGCGATTGTTTTAATTGTACCATACATATTGGTAGGGTTGTACGTTAGTTACAATAGTTGGAGTGAATTGCTAGATGATCCTAATTGTAATATATGGTGTTGTTTTGCAGGCTATGATGTTGAATGAGAGAATCAACAGCCTAGATGCTCTCCAGACTGTTCTGAAGAAGGCAGAGGATTACCTATCTGCCATTGCACCTGAAACTCCATATTCGGAGTTTGAGCACAAGCTCCAGGAGATTGGTTTGGAGAGAGGGTGGGGTAATAATGCTGAGCGAGTTTCAGAAATGATTCATCTTCTTTTGGATCTCCTTGAAGCTCCTGAACCAAGAACCCTTGAGACATTCCTTGGGAGAATTCCTATGGTTTTTAATGTTGTAATCATGTCTCCCCATGGCTATTTGCTCAGGATAATGTCTTGGGATACCCTGACACTGGTGGCCAGGTTAGCTAGAGAACATTACAAGCCTAATTTGTCATGTGTTGTGTCAATTTATTTAAGTTGGCTAACTTGGTTTTGGACTAATTGGTTTCAAATCTAGGTTGTTTATATCTTGGATCAAGTTCGGGCCTTGGAGAGTGAGATGCTTCTTCGTATCAAGCATCAAGGCTTGGATATCATCCCTCGTATTCTCATTGTAAGCTCTGCTAGCTGATGCAATTTTGCATGAACAATATGTACAACAATGCTACATACTGAAATATACAACACATTTCATAACTTAATGTGATGCTTAAATAATTTTCTTATTAATTTGATACGTACCCAGGTCACAAGACTTCTACCTGATGCCGTAGGAACCACATGTGGTGAGCGTCTCGAAAAAGTGTACGGAACCGAACATTCATTTATTCTTCGAGTTCCATTCGATCAGAGAAGGGGATTGTCCGTAAATGGATCTCAAGATTTGAAGTGTGGCCATATCTTGAGACTTATGCTGAGGTAAACTTCAGATATTAATTGTTATGCTACTTCATGTAGCCTGAGTTAGCTCCCACTTGATTCTAAGATTGAATAAATTAATTTTCCTGTCATTAGGATGTTGCAAATGAACTTTCTATAGAGTTCAAAGGAAAGCCAGATCTGATCGTTGGAAACTACAGTGATGGAAACATTGTTGCCACTTTGTTAGCAAGTAAATTTGGGGTTCCACAGGTTTGTCATGAGATTTTATTTGGTTTAGACACATCCATAGTTGTTGTCTCTAGTGATTCTTACTAGCTGTAAGCTATTATTGCAACATAACAATGACATGCTATCTTCTACAGTGCACCATAGCACATGCCCTTGAGAAGACAAAGTACCCCGATTCTGACATAAATTGGAAGAAATTTGAGAAGTATAACTTTTCCTGCCAATTTTCTGCTGATCTTATAGCAATGAATCAAACTGATTTCATTATCACCAGCACTTTCCAAGAGATTGCTGGAAGGTGAATCATTTAATCACACTATTCTCTTATTATTCATCAATCTTAATTGAAAATGTACTTACCATTGATTTGATGCATGGTTTCAGCAAGGACACCCTTGGACAGTATGAGAGTCACTCTGCTTTTACCATGCCTGGACTCTACCGTGTGGTTCATGGGATAGATTCCTTCGATCCTAGGTTCAACATTGTGTCTCCTGGAGCAGATACTGACATCTACTTCCCCTATACTGAGGAGAAACGAAGGTTGAAATCCTTCCACCCTGAAATTGAAGAGCTTCTTTTCTCTTCTGTGGAGAACAAAGAACACTTGTGAGCCTCTCTCTCTTTTTGCAATTTCTTATATCTATTGTTAAAGAGTTATGAAAAGCTTTTCACTGTGGATGTAGGTTGTCAAATTGAATCACATTAATTGTTGTTCCATGTATTCTTTGTTTACTCAATACAGATGTGTATTGAAAGACCGGAACAAGCCTATTATCTTTACAATGGCAAGGCTAGATCGTGTGAAGAACATAACCGGACTTGTTGAGTGGTATGGCAAGAATAAACGTCTTAGGGAGTTGGTTAACCTTGTTGTTGTTGCTGGGGATCGTAGAAAGGAGTCTAAGGACTTGGAAGAGCAAGCTGAGATGAAGAAAATGTATGGCCTTATTGAAACCTATAATTTGAATGGACAGTTCAGATGGATTTCTTCCCAAATGAACCGAGTCAGGAACGGTGAACTCTATCGTTACATTGCTGATACAAAGGGAGCCTTTGTGCAGCCTGCTGTATATGAAGCTTTTGGCTTGACAGTTGTTGAGGCCATGACTTGTGGATTGCCAACATTTGCTACTTGTAATGGTGGTCCAGCTGAGATTATTGTGAATGGTAAATCAGGCTTCCATATTGATCCCTATCAAGGTGATCAAGTGTCTCAGCTCCTTGTTGACTTCTTTGAGAAGTGTCAGGCAGACCCTAGTCACTGGGACAAAATCTCTCATGGAGGCCTAAAGCGCATTGAAGAGAAGTAAGTACTAAGCAAAAGTACACTGCAAATTTTATTACAGAGCTTTTACAAACTGACGTTTATTATGTTCTGAAATTCTCTAATCAAATCTATTGTTGTGTTACAGACCTTATATAGTAAAATTTGTAGCGCCTTTAGCATTTTACTTCCTATTGACATTCTAGATTGCTATATACTATTTGCATTTTGGTTTTTTAATTTTGCTTTGCATTTCAACAGGTATACATGGCAGATTTACTCCGAGAGGCTACTAACCTTGACTGCAGTTTACGGCTTTTGGAAGCGTGTGTCTAATAACACGGAGAAGCGTCGCTACCTTGAAATGTTTTATGCCCTCATGTATCGTAAGCTGGTAAGCTGCCTTGAAATGTTTTGTGCTTGAGTGTTTCTTTCAATCTTAATTAGCTGTGTGTAATAACTATACACATATGTTTGTATTCATGGGACGTTTGCTCTTATTTTTACTGATACTTTTTTATTGGTGTAACCTTTCAGGCCGATGCAGTTCCTCTTGCTGTTGAAGAGTAAATAAAAGCTTATGGATTAATAAAGTCCCGAAGCATTGGGCTGGCTTTGATGGAGTCCTTTTGAGTTCAATGAACAATGGAAATTGTGTTTGAGATTTATCATCAAATTAGGCAAAAGGCTTTTTATTTTGTTCTTTTTTTTCCCAATCCTTCAACGGATTATTTGAACATGGGTGTTTTATAGCCCATCATTTCGATATAAATTCACGACTTTTGGTTTCCCATCCATTTTGTTGTCTAATGGTTATATTTTTAATAGTTTATAAAAATCTTGGGATGAAATATATATATAAGCAAAACTTAGAGAAAATCCAATTAAATTCTACAATTGGAGTCCAATTTCTCACCATGTGAGAATAACTATCAATAATATTTAAACTATAAGAATTATAAAAATAATTATCAATAAGAATGTCTATCCATGCCTATCAATAACTATCACTAATATTAAATTTATATATGTAGGAATTATACTATGCATTTTAATGTATAGTATCTTTTAAGTATGTATATATATATATAATGTGGAAATGCATGAGGTTCTATCATGTGGTGTTCTAAACTTTTATTTAATTTTTAAAACATTTTTCATTAAGTTTTTAAACTATTACCTAATAATTTATAGTAACTTATTACTATTAGTTATTGATATGGATTGAGGTTGACAATTAGATTAAACAAATGTAATTCTCTAATAACAAATGACTACTTTCTCAAAATAGACAAAAAGCCCAAGCCCAGCTGTTATGATTTATGACCCAAGTCTGAACTCTCAAACCACATGTAACTCAAAACCTACATGGTCTCTCTTCCCCCCCCCCGGTTGTGAACATCAAAAGTTAAATCTCTGTTTTGCCGTTTATTCTTGAAAAAGGTTAAAGCTCTATGTAGCTAAAGTTTGTATTGTTAAGTGGATTATAAATATTTGAGATAGTAATTATTATTTAGAGTGTAGACTATGGAGTGATTTATCTTTATTTATATATTTTTTTGGTACTTTACTTTCAACAAATAAAGTACTGGGTAAATTTTTAAGGTATTTTTTTTTGTAAATTTTATATTATTAAGTGCATTATAAATATTTAAGATAATAATTAATATTTAGAGTGTAAACTGTGGAGTGATTTATTTTTATCGTTGTTTTTCTTTTTCTTTTTGTATGGTACTTTACTTTTGAGAAATTAAGTACTAGGTAAATTTTTTTTTTCACATTTTCTTTTATTTTGTAATTTTATTTTATTAAGTGGATTATAAATATATAAGATAAGAATTAGCTTTTAGAGTGTGGACCATAGAGTAATTTATCTTTATCTTTTATTTTTTTTTTGGTACTTTACTTCAAGAATATAGTACTAGGTAAATTTTTTTTTTCAATTTTCTTTCTTTTGTAAATTTTATATTATTAAGTGGATTCTAAATATTTAAGATAATTATTAGTTTTTAGGATGTGGTCCGTGAAGTAATTTATTTTCATTTTTTATTTGTATGGTACTTTATTTTAAAGAAATCAAGTATTAGGTAAACTTTTTTTTTCACTTTTTTTTTCCTTTTGTAAATTTTATATTATTAAGTGGATTATAAATATTTAAGATAATAATTAGTATTTGGAGTGTGGATTGTGGAGTGATTTATCTTTATTTTATTTTATTTTTTCTTTTTGTATGGTACTTTACTTTTAAGAAATCAAGAATTAGGTAAATTTTTTTTTTCATTTTTTTTGTAAATTTTATATTATTAAGTAGATTATAAATATTTAAGATAACAATTATTATTTAGAGTGTGGATTGATTGTGGAGTAATTTATCTTTATCTTTTCTTTTTTATGGTACTTTACCATCAAGAAATTAAGTATAGGGTAATTTTTTTTTTCACTTTTTTCCTTTTTAAAATTTTATATTATTAAATGGATTATAAATATTTAAGATAGTAATTAGCATTTAGAGTATAGATTATTAAGTGATTTATCTATATCTTTTTTTTTTTATCTTTTTCTTTTTATATGGTACTTTACTTTTAAGAAATCAAGTATTGGGTAATTTTTTTTTCACTTTTTTTTTGGTAAATTTTATATTATTAAGTAGATTATAAATATTTAAGATAGTAATTAATATTTAGAGTGTGTGGACTTTGAAGTGATTTATCTTTATTTTTTTTTCCTTTTTGTATGGTACTTTACTTTGAAACTTTACTTTGAAGAAATCAAGTACTACGAAAAAAAAATTCACTCTTTTTTTCTTTTATAAATTTTATATTATTAAGTAGATTATAAATATTTAAGATAACGATTATTATTTAGAGTGTGGAAAAATAGTTTCAAAAAGTTAGTATTCTCAAAAAAAAAAAAAAAACTTCTTTCCACTTTTTTGTTCCTTACCTTCATTTCTCTCGGGCATAGACTTGGCAAGTCAGTATTTCTGCATAGACATACAACAAAACAGGCTTAATATGAATGGTAGCTGATTGAAAATTTACACTTAATTCAGCAAATATATATAAGTACCTGTAAGTAGCTTTTCACATGAAAGATGGTCAAACCTTCAACATGCATATGCTTCAATACACCCTTTGGAGTAGCCTCTACATTTCAGGTCAAACAAATCAGACCTACACACAACAGAAAGACAATAGGACTTTCAAAGATTTCATAATAGTTGATAAGATTGCAAATTTTTTCACATACTAAAAACATAAACAATACTACTAAAGAAAAAACCTCAGCCCCATCAGGCTTGTTGACAGCCTGCCCAAGATTTTATATTTGACTCAAAAGGAAAGTCCATATCTCATTCATTCTGTTCTTTTGAATTGCAATAAAAGTTTGGTGATTATGCCAGAAGTTGATTTGTTTGAATAATCAAGTCATATTTGATTCAGCACCATGTACTACCATCCTTACCCTCTACATGGTACTCTAGTCAGCATATATACAGTTAATCAGAATGTAACTAGTGACAGTCTCAAGATACTTACTTCAAGCCTCGGATTTTCTCCATGGTCAGTGATAGCTATGTCAAGTTCATCAGACAAAAACTGTAGCTCCAGTTGCTTTGTAAAAACTGTCGCTTGCACAACTTACATTGTGAAGGCTATCAGATTTTAGAAGCATCTCCAGAAAAATCAAGAAAGCCTTTCATATGAACCTCTGAATGCTCCTCATCATACAGATTGTCTAAATCCCCACTTAAAACCAATGGAGCTTCTGAATCATGTGCAGAAATAGACTGGTCGAAGGATGGAGGACGTGGAAGAGATGGGAGATTTCCAAGCTGCCAATGGTTTTCAGAGCTTAAAGAAGAAGACTGGTATAAGCTCGATCAGAACATGGATGAACATGAAAATGTTCTCTTAGAATTTTGGACATAAGAACTAGGGGACAGAGAACTATGTGATCCAGATTCCAAAAAATGCTTTTGAGGCTGGACAGTAGATGCTCAGGTATGAGTAGGAGAACTAAAAGATTTTGTTCAAATAAAAGGCGATGGATGTGAAAATGAACACTCACTAGCAGATAAACTTTTGCATTCTGATTCATCAGTCAAAAAAATATGTACTTAAGAGACGGTAGCATAATATGACTGACTCCTCTAGTGGCCCCACTTTATTAAGATACTATTGTGATTCATGGTCCTATATAGCAGCTGAACCTTCATCCACCTATGAAGTCGACAAATGCGATATAGCTTAACTCAGTAGAAAGCTTAAAATTTATAAATTACTTTGAGATACAAGGATTACAATTTAAAGGCTTCATTGGGTTGAATATACATGAGGTATAGGTACATTACAAAGAAACAACACATGGTCAAAACAGAAACAAGAAGTCACATTGAGTCTACATATCTATGAAAGTTTTCTTTCTTTCTCCCAAAGCAGAAAGAAATCTCATTTCAATGTCAGGAATCTGCTACAGTACTTGTTTTAATAAAGTAGTTTGGTGTTCCCACGATACTGGCTTATTAGACAACTAAAAACTCGTAACCTGTTACTGTTTCATTTAAGTGGCAAGGAGTGGTCAATCCACAAAGTGAACCGCTGAATTGAAAGCCAAAGGAAACATGTCAAATTGAATTCATCAACAAATGAGTACAAAGAAACATGTCCAAGACCTGCAAAACAGACCACCAGTTGAGTGATCAGCCATATGCCAACCAGTAACACCAGAGGAAATCATGTTATAATAAAATCAGTCCAATCACTTAGCTGATTCATGTAAGAAGTGGTTACGATTAGTTTTAAAATATTAAGTCATGAAAAGGTGGGCCAACACTTACCCTATAGAATAATCAAGTTCCACATACTAACAATTTCATGGATAATATATTTATTGGTTAAAAGAGCAAGTAAGGACCACAAGAAAATCACTGGATCAATCAATTGCTACAATGTGCTCAACTACAAGTTAGCAGTGCTAGCAGAAAGCCACATCAAAAATCCCTTCCTGGTCACAAAATAAAAGAGTAAAAATTTTACACATTCATTACAGTAGTTAATGTTTAGTTTATACTTACTGGACCAAATCTCTAATGGCACAGATTGGAGTCTAACTGAAACCAACTAGCTCATTTGTGATCATGTTATAAAGCAGCAACACATACAAAACCATTAAACAATCCGTGCGCAGCTTCTCCCAGTGACCACGGGAGAGGAGGATTTCAGTTTTGTTTCTGACAGAAAATTGCTGCTGCAATTCTTTGTGGTTGGGATAATAGGATTTTGAAATCAATCTGCCTTTGCACTTCTTGTTTCTTTATTTAATTGATGGAAAAGCTCTTCCAATAGGATCAGCACTTCACACCAATGTGGCAGCCTCAATATCATGGTATTGATAAATGGTGAATCAGTCATATGATGAAACTAATTCTCATGCATTAATGCAACTGTGACCAGTTATTTTCCTAACTCCTCTTTCCTTCATCTTCTCCCTCACAAGAGAAACATCGGACCACTGATCTGCTGTTGCATAGATGTTGGACAAAGACACATAATTTCCGGCATTATGTGGCTCAAGCTCAAGAAGGCAAGGAGTAATAACCTCCCCTAATTCAATATTGCAATGCAGCTTATAGACCCCAAAAAGTGCACCCCAAGCACTAGCATGTGGCTCCACAAGCATTGAGTTTAGAAGCTCGTAAGCTTCTTTCAATCTTCCTGCCTTGCTAAGAAGATCAACCATACAAGCATAATGATCAGGAGAAGGAAGTAAAGAGTATTCATATCTCATCCTTTCAAAATAGTGCCAACCCTCTTCAACAAATCCGGTATGACTACATGTTGACAAGATGACTGTGAAGGCCACCTCATCTGGAACCAGCCCTTCATTTAGCATCTTATTGAAAAGGTCAACAGCTTTGTTCTCATGCCCATGATTCGACAACCCTTGTATCATGGAACAATATGAGATTAGGTCCTTTTTGGTCATCTCTTCAAACAACTTCGTTGCTCACTCCATGTTTCCATGGCATTCATGTCAACAAGAGCCGTAGCTACATGAGGTTGTTGAGTATCCATTGTGCTCCGGCTCACGTAAGAATCAACCCATTTAGCCAATTCCAAATTACCAATTTGAGAACAAGCAGACATCAAGCTCACCATGACAAACTCATCAGGCTTTGCAAGAATGACGTATTCCATGATATTGAAATTTTTTTAAATAAAATTTTTCTTATCAAAACGTCCAAAAACATATATTATAGATCATTAGTGCCCAAGTTACTAAGAAATTAATGTAAAAAAGAAAGAGATGTTTTCTTTATTGTTTCACATTTTGAACAAAATATATATGGCTATAACATCCGATTTCATATTCCTTTCTGCAAGTAATAATTGGTCAATGATTGAGGCATGCCAGGTTATTCACATGTTCTTGAAAAACGTGACGTCCTGACCTTTTTTTGCTAAAGTAGACCAACTTGTAGATAATTGACTGATCTTCAACCAAATATAAAAACCTTCTAGTTCTAGATGGTTGGACTTGCAAATTAAAGTTGCGTGCAATTAAATTGTGAATTTGTTAAAATTCTCATTCAATAAAAAATTATTGAATAGATTTTTAGCCTTAGTCTACAATTAAGTTTATTGTTAAATTTTGTTTAAAATTTCATTATGCTGGACCTAAAAAAATTTAGGGTGGTCACAAAGTCTTTTTAAAGATAAAAAAAATCATAAATTTTTAAAATTTATACATAATATTTTTTTTCCAAGTTAGGGTGGACTTGTGACCACCGTGAACTCTACGTCAGTTTAAATGAAGCAAGTTTAATCATTAGCAAAGCGGAAGTCATGAAGGGATACTATTGTGAAAAAATTAAAACCTCGAGCTAGAGGGCGTAGTTATCCAATAAAAAAACTCGTTTTTCATATAACTATTAGATTAAGAAATATATCTATAAAGAAAGTGCTACGTAGAGTCGCCCCTGTCCATAATGCTTGATACTCTAGTTCAGTAAACTTAAGTTTTACTTGGACTCGAGTTCCCGAAAAGTGATACATAATTAAATAAGTTTAGTGAATGCATTTTTACTCATTTTTTCCTAACTAGGTAGAGTGGCACTTTCAAGGCACGTGCTATCTCTTGATTGAAAAAATTAAAATAAAATTTCTATTTGAAGAAGTATGAAACTATATAAAAAAATATATATGTCAAACAAAGTTAATCTTATTTGTATAATAATTATAATAGTTAATCACACACAAAGTTATAGTAGCTATTTAACATATGAATATCTATTTTACTATAATAGTTTCTTAGTACTCATTTGCTAAAGGCAATATTCACTCACTGAAAACTTCTAAGAATGATAACGAATATCATCATTTTCCAAAATAAGCAATTGAGTTTTGCTATAACAAAACTCAGTTGCTTATTGTGACAATTTAAATATTATGACAGTGTCTTAGCTAAGACATTGTCACAATATTTAAATTTTCATAATGAATGATGTTATATGCTACAATTGAAGTTTTTCATCAAATACCTTCAACCATATACACTGAAAATTTTTTCATTCATACTTTCTTCTTACTTAGTTTTTAATGAACACCCATTTTAGGCAAGGAAAAAAAAGATAACAAAAGGCATGTATCATTGAATTTCCCATTAGATAAATTATAAGTTTTGAAAATTAAACCTAGAAAATCAATGTTCTTTAGGTAATAAATAAAACACCTGATATTACCATTCCAACTTTCTAAGCATTATAACCATTTAAAACTCAAAATACGTGAAGAAATATTTGGAATTTTAAAATTTAGTGGGAGTATTTTAGACATTACACAATGTAATATTTTAAGAATCATAAGCTGATTAGAGTTTAACTAAGAGAATAATAATATGACATATTTGTTATTTTCTAAAATATTAAGGGGAAAATGCTTGAGATTAAAGTTTAAGGAGGAATTGCGAACTACCCCAAACATAAAAGATGAAAAGTGTTTTTATCCTAGGTTTTTTTTTTAAAAAAATATTTTTTTTGGTGTAAAACTATGGGTTTTTACTTAAAATGGTGCATAAATATTAAAATACAATAAAAAATACAAAAAGTCAACTCAAGAAAACTGTATGTGAAATAGTAAATTTTGGTTCAACAAAGTTGACTAAAGCAAAAAAAAAAAAAAAAAAAAAATCTAGAAACACAACATAATGGTACAATATTTTTGTAATACCTTTATAATTTTGTTATATTTTATTTTGACCAATAAAGTATTGACATTTTAATAATTGTGAAAATATTATGATAATAAAAAAATGTCTTAATATTTTCACAAGAAAAATATTATGTAGTAGGTTGTTATAGGTTGTTATTGGTAGGCAAAAAAGTAATTTCATTGGTAAGTTTAAATTAGAATTAATAAAAATTTACCACCTATAATTTGTTATGAATGTGTTGTGAAAAATATTGTGGATGTCGCACTTTTTTTTTTCTTCACAATACCTTTATTTTTAATTGTGGTTGGTTAAAATATTATATATATATATAGCCTATAAAGAATTAACACCTCAACACTTGTGAAAATATTGTGGCAATTTATTGTGATAATATTTTATTCTTTTAGGGAAACAGCACATATGCAAATTAAAAAAATAAAAATAAAAAGCATGTTCAATAGGCGATATTCCCCGCCCAAAAAAAAAAAAAAAAAACTAGTTTTCATAAGAGAAATGCTATGTTCACAATATTTTCACAACAAATCTTAAAGTAATAGGTTGTTATAGATTGTTATTAGTAGGCAAAAAAATATTTTTATTGTTAATTTTAAATTAGAACTATTAACAATTTACCACCTTTGATTTGTTATGAAAGTTTTGCGAAAAATGTTGTGGATGTCGTATTTTTTTTTTCACAATATTTTTATTTTTAGTTATGGTTGGTTCTAGTATGCTATTTTTTATTTTTATTTTAGCCTATAAAGAATTAATACCTCAACAATTGTGAAAATATTGTGGCAATTTGTTGTGATATTATTTTATTCTTTTAGGGCAATAGCTCATATCTAGATTAAAAAATAAATAAAAGGCGCTTTCAATAGGCAATAGTTCCCAAAAAAAAAAGAAAAAAAAAAAGAAAAGAAAAGAAAAGAAAGCTAGTGAAACAGTTTTGATTGAATAAACCAAAACTACTGTAGCTTTGAGAATTGACCATTTTTATATTGTGAAGATTAAATTAAAAAAAAAAAATACAATTTACTACTTATGATTTGTTATGAAAATATTGCGAAAAATGTTATAAATTTAGGACTTATTTTTCCACAATATTTTTATTTTTTGTTGTGATTGGTCCCAGTATGATGCTTTTATTATTTTTTTTGACCTATAAGGACTCAACACCTCTAATATTTGTGAAAATATTGTGACAATTTGTTATTTTAATAGAGTTCAACATGCATATATGCAAACCAATGAGCGGTTATTTTAAAGAGTTCAACATGCATATTAACAAAAAAAAAAAAAAAAAAAAAAAAAAAAAAAAAAAAAAAAGAAAAGAAAAGAAAAAGAAAGGCAAGTGTAACAATGCCACTTGAACAAACCAAATGCATGGTTGCTTTACTCATTTACAATATATACACACACATGCATATATATATATATATATATATATATATGTATGTATGTATGTATGATGTATGTATGTATGTATGAAAATTTAACTTAAACCAATAACAATCTATCACTATAATTTGTTATGAAAATATTATGAAAAATGTTGTAAATGTAACATTTCTTTCTCTACAATACCATTATTTTTAGTTGTGGTTCGTCCTAGTATGAAATTACTTGTGAGACAATACTAAATGGTATGCGTAAGATTGGTGAGGCTAATATGGCTTTGAACCTTTTGTCTGAAATGAGGAGCAAAGGTTTTCAACCGAATGTTGTCACTTACACGTGCTTAATTCAAGGCCTGTGCAATTTTGGCCGATGGAGGGAAGTTGCTATTTTGTTGAATGAGATGGTGCAAAGGAAGATCATGCCAAATGTGCAAACCTTAGCATATTGGTGGACACTTTGCAAGAATGGGATGCTGCAAGAGGCAAAAGAAGTTTTTGATGCAATGATTCAACGAGGCATTGAGCCTAACACGATCAGTTACTGTTCTTTGATAGATGATTATTGTTTGCAAAACAAAATGGATGATGCTATTAGAACATTTAATATGATGGTTGAGAGAGGTTGTTCACCTGATGTGTTTAGCTATAACATATTAATCAATGGATATTGCAAAGATAAAAGAATTGATGAAGCAAGGAGTCTCTTTGATGAAATGTCCAACAAGAGAGTGGCTCCCAATGTTGTGACTTACAGCATTCTTATAGGTGGGTTTTGTCTAGTGGAGAGACCCTAACCTGCACTAGACCTATTTCATAAGATGCAGGCATGTGGCCAGTAGCCAAATCCCCACACCTATGCCATCTTGTTAGATGGCCTTTGTAAGAACAGACAAATTGATGAGGCGATGACATTGTTTCATAAGATGGAAGACAAAAATCTGGGCCATGATATTGTGATTTACAACATCTTAATTAACTGTATGTGTAATGCCAAGAAATTTACAACTGCAAGAGAGCTCTTTAATAGTCTATTGGTGAAGGGATTGCAACCTGATGTTAAGACATACAACACAATGATCAAAGGACTTTGCAAAGAGGGGCTAATATATGGAGCAAGTGAGCTACTTGAGAAGATGGATGGGAGCAGTTGTTCTCCTGATGATCGCACCTATAACACAATCATCCAAGGGTTGTTGCAACAAAATGAGACAGCAAAGGCTTTTGAACTTATTAAGATAATGGTTGACAAAGGTTTTTCAGCATCCATGGTGCCCTTTCTATCTGCAAATTCAGGAGATAAAGCACTTCAAGAATTACTTCAATAACTTGTGTGGAGGCTTTTAATTTTACAACATCAACAACAACTTTCATAATTTATTGCTTCGCTAGACAACCCATAAAGAGTATGTATATTTGTTGGAAGTTGTGATTTACTTTTTATGAATTGGTGTTTCTTTTCATGTCATTGAAGGTTTTTTTTCTTCCTTTCCAATTACCTTGTACACTTCGTTTTTGTTTTTATCTTTTTATATTTTATAATATCTTTTTAAAAACTTGACAGCTGAAAAGTTGTCACAAGGTATTGTTTTTGTAAATTGTAGAGTTTGGGACTATTGTATGCCTTTTGGCATTTCAAATTAAAATTTTCTTTTGGATGAAATAAAATTTATGAAGTGTCTGTTTAATTTTTCTTGAAAGGGTATGTTTAATGTTAATGGAATCGTATTTTAGATATAAAGTTCAACACATCGTATCACTATCTATCAAATAGTGTAGCATATGATTTATGCATGTTTGCAAACTACTAATCCCCCACCCCACCCCACCCCACCCTCTTAATAAGTAGACCAGGAAAGCAATTTTTATCAGTGTAATTTTCTTGGTTATTCTGTTCTGAAAAATTGACAATATGAATAGGAAAAATTAGTTTGTTAGAAATTAGTTTCGTTCAAAAATGAAATAAAGTTCAATAGTATATAAGCTACTCTAGTGATACCAATTTTCTTGAGTGAGTACCGTGTCTAGCATTGCAAGATCCAGTGTGCCACTAGGATTGCAGCACACATAATCTACATACCAGGGTGATTGCCACAAATCAACCTGTCTGTCATCATGTCCTTAAGAAGTCCTTTTATTATTATTAATTTTTTTTAATGAAATTTCCTTAAGAAATCCTGAAAGCAAGAAAACGATAGAAGGAGGCTTAGTGACAGACATGAAAGGATCTAATGGATAAAATGTGGACTTGACCATAATAGGAACTGCTTTTTGCCCCCAATTAATAGTTTTTAGGTAAATTAAAATTCAATGGTGGGGATATAAATAACTATGTGGTTTAAGTTTTTGGTAGTTAGCTGACATATAGTAAATCACATCCACAACACTCAATTTAATCATGATGTTCTGACTGCTACAAGGTGATACTGAAATGGGTGATGATCTAATTCAATTTGACAATTTATTGGGGTATTTTGGCCTCTTAGGCATAAGGGAATAAATTGCTTAGCCTGTCAAGGGTGAAAAGTCCTCAGATTACTCGGTGACTAGTTTTGGCGAGTGTGCTCAGTTGCTCGTAAGAGTTTGATTAACAATGAAGATTGTTGTACAGTATAATCTTTGACGTGCAACTAATCTAAGTAAAATTTTCTTACATCATCAAAAAAAAAATATATATTATTGGGGGTTTTTTGATGAATAATTTAACAGAAAAAAAAGGGATTAATACATAGATAATGAACACTATACTGTCAAACTTCAAGAAAATGCAAAGGAGCTGACAGATCAAGGCTCAAGAATATGGGTAAAAATATCAATCTCTACATTGTTAAACTGGGTCTTCTTTGAGAGGCCTTCATGAGGGAGTAAAATTTAAAAAATTAGATAAAAGTTCGTCTCCTAAAAATCATAGTCTGGTAAACAACTAGTTAATGATTTGAGATCTTGAAGGCTAAAAGCTTGTGGACTTTTTAGTATCATGTTATTGTTCTTTGATCAGTGACATCCTATGCCCGTCCATCTTGCATGAGGAATAGCAGCGTAACAATTTATAGAAGTTTCTACTATCCTGAAAAGAATCACTTGCATAACATAAGTGATGAGGAAGTGAGATTCAAAATATGATAGGAACCACTAAAAAGTACCCTTATTATTACTATTTTGTTTGGCATTTTTGTGCAGTATATGCATCAGCAGAGACATTGGAGTATTTTACCCTTTTTTTTTGGCAACTTTTTCTTATGTAGCTTTTAAAGCCAATGGTAATTTGAGCTTATAGAGTTCAATAAAACAGATGTTTCATAACATGACGCAGATCAATGCCAATTAGTGAGGATGTGCTGCATAAGGCTTTTTAAGAAATCACTGAATGAAAGTTTTTCTTGACTGCAGGGTAGGAAATGGGCCCATCACAACATCTTCAGCATATGCTGATGATGAAATTGGTGCAACTGGGAATGATAACATTATGATGAATGACTCCAAGTTTTTAACTTTCAGTTTTGGAATCATTCATGTTATTGGGAAGCACTGGAATATATATTGAAAAACATTAACATCAACATTTGTTCCTTTTTTCTTTTTAACCTGACAACATCGGTGGTAATCAACATCATGTTTCTTAATGGGTTTATATGTGCCTATTCTCTTCATCATAATCAACACTTATGAATAATTATTATATACGATGTTTTTTTTTTTTTGGAACCACAATAGGATGTTTTTAGTCTTCTATAAAGTCATAAAATTGTCCAACCCATAAAAATCACCTATGACCCATGATTAATCAACACAAAGAGCACCGAATGGGTCTTAGTTACTATCACAAACACACAATTTTGCTCGACTTTAGAAATTACTAAGCCAATAAATATCATCCACCTCAATGACAAATTCAGTAAGAATGGTTTCTTGTTGAGCTATATGGCTTGTTCTTGTAATACAACCGCAACAACAAGAAGCACTCCAACACAAGATTAAGATCAGAAGTAATTGTGGCATTTTCAAACTTGTTTCCCACATCATGGCATAAAATGTGATGTGGCACTATAAAAGAAATTGACTGAAAAAAGTAACAAAAATTACAATCTCAAGAATAGAGCAATCAAATATATACTTCATTCCTAAAACTTCCCCTTCAAAATTTCTAAACCTACCATCATTATATTCACAAAAGAGGTTACCAACATGACTTGTTCAGTCACCATTTGCACCAAAACCGTATTATGGCTAACCTTTTTCAGCCTTGTTTGTACAATCACTTTCCATTTTTGTAGCCAAGTCAAAATCACCATCATGAAAATCTGAAGCTACAGAATGATCAATGGCCACTTTTGCTGCCAAACCAAGGGAAATCACACATCTGCCATCCATTCCCACAGCACTGAGCAATAGGCTATCTTGAGCTTTGTTTCATGCTTTTACTAACCAAGAATATCACTTGAGCTATTGAGGCCTGCTGAAACTAACTTGCGTTTCTACTGGCCATGGGGTCTGCAGCAACTACTTCTACATATTTCCCATTGTCCCAGTCCACTGGCTGAGCATACCATTTTATAGGAGATGAAGTGTTGGAAAATACTACCAGCATTTGTTCCTCATCTTTGTAAATGGCAATAGTAGGCCATCTAGACCAACATAGGAAGCCCGTGATAAGTATGGAATTTTTGTGTCTATCATAAATTTTTTTTTTTTTTTTAAAAAAGGATTTGTTGAAAGAGCTAGAGACAATGTTGGTGCAAATTGACAAACACAAATAAAGCCAACAAAATCATTATAGTACGATCCCATTTATTTACAAAAAAATATGGTTATGCATTGTAAATTCATATTTAGGAAGTTACAAGACTGCTTGGCTATCAAAAAAGTCATCACATTTTCTTGATTTGTTCACAATCTTTGTAAGTTTAAAAGTTTTATGAAGTTGAAGGATTTCCAGTTTTTAATGGAAAGGGAAACTAAAGAGGGAACATCTGCAAACTGCAATCGAAAAAACATTGAACTTAGCTCCAATGGCACCAAATGATAGTTAAGTTCCACTTAGAGATGAACTTAAAGCTATTCCAAAATTCATCGCTGATGAATTTAGAGGAACTATCCTCTCTCAATTAACTAGGAGGATTCTTTTAAGGTTTCTTCCTCATAGCAGGATTGGGACTCGGGACCTTGTTCTAATAACTAATCAGGGATATGCATTTGACCATGTGATTTCTTATCATATGTTATCCCATGTTTAGCACATAGCGTACAAAAAAATAATTGGTAAATATCATGTCATGCATATCTAGGTTCATATAAGATCCCAACATCCACACTTGACCATGATTTAGCATTACTAATTAAAGCACATTAATCTGTTCCCATATATATTCAGGATCAAATTTGACAGAAAATAATTGGAAAAAAAAAAGGAAAAAAAAAAAAAACCAAAAAAAGATCCTTCATGTGGGATGAGAATTACGAGAAAAACATATGAAAGATTTCAATTCCTTTGATTCAATTAGCTATTCCCCAAGCCTTTTCACTGTAGGATTTTAACATATTTACCCAGTTAGGCAAATCTTTTGTTGGCTCAGTTCAATCAATAAATGCATAAAAAATATTCATCCAGATATTTTTTCCTTACTTCATAACAAAGCTTTATCCAGTCATTACTTCCATAGAATTCTCAACGATCAACCAATTTCATGATCAATAAAATACAATTAAAACCTAATCAAGAAACTCAATGCTAGTGATATGCAAGAATCCAACAAAGGAGATGCAAATCTATAACAGGAACAGGAGAAAAAAAAAATTGAATTACAATATTACATATCATGTCTAAAAGAAATGTTTATCAAACATATGACATGCAACATTAATAAATACTCATAATACATACAAAAAGGACAGTGCAAAAACATATCCAAATGTCTATTTAACTATGAACTGACTTTTCCAAATTTTGAAATAAGTATTCATGAAACTGCCAAAGTTTATGAAAACAATATTTAACATTAAATTTGCATATGCCAAACTTTGAAATAAATATTCTTGAAAATAGGTTCAAAGCAGCAACATTAACTGTTAGAAATGGCGAAGAAATATCAAATGGTTCAACTAACAGTCTTGTGCATACAATTCGAAAGAAATATAATCTTTCAAAGAGTATAAAATTTATTCAAAAGAAACACATAGCTTATAGATTGACTTGTGATGGGTTAGAATATGTAGACTTCATGTAGGCTTGTTAAGCAATTCTTGAATGTTTTTATCTACTTGCTTAGTTGACAAGAAGTCAATAAACATTGTTGCAGTGGTTGCATTTGCTGAGAAACCCTTCTCAACCATTATGTGGAGATATTTTATTGCCCCCGATGTCTCATTATGTTGCAGTAACCCTTGGATGATTGTGTTATATGTGTGATCGTTAGGCAAACAACCATTCCCATCCATTTTCTCAAGCAACTCAACCGCTTCATCTATTAGTCCATCTTTGAAAAACCCTTTGATCATTATAGTGTAAGTCCTAACATTAGGCTGCAATGCTTTGGTAGGAAGACTATAAAATATTTCTCTTGCATTCTTAAGTTTCCCAACATTAAACAAACCGTCAATTAAAATGTTATAAATCACAATATTATGGTCCATCCTTTTGGATTCCATCTCTTGAAACACTGCCATTGCCTCATCAATTTGTTTGTTCTTACAAAGGCCATCTAACAAGATGGCATAAGTTTGGGGATTTGGGTCTTGGCCACAAGCTTGCATCTTATGGAATAGCTCTAGTGCAGCTTGAGGTCTCTGCACTCGGTAAAAGCCACCTATAAGAGTGCTATAAGTCACAACATTAGGAATCAAACCCTTGTTGGACATTTCATGGAAGAGATGCATTGCCTCATCAATCCTTTTATTTTTGCAATATCCATTGATCAATATGGTATAACTATAAACATTAGGTGAACAACCTTTCTCAACCATCAAATTAAATGTTTTGATAGCATTATCCATTTTGTTTTGCAAACAGTAGCCATCAATTCAAGAGCTATAAGTGACTATGTTAGGTTGAATGCCTCTTTGAATCATCACCTCAAAACTTCTTTTGCCTCGGTCAGCTTCCCCTCTTTGCAAAGTGTGTCCACCAATATGTTGAAGGTTTGGACACTTGGCAAGATCTTCTTTAGCGTCATCTCATTCAACAGGGTAGTAGCCTCCCTCCAGCGGCCAAAATTACATAGGCCGTGAATTAAGGAATTGTAAATGATAAGGTTTGGATGAATGCCTTTCCTTGTCATCTCAGACGAAAAGTTCAATGCCTCAGATACCGATTTGTCCTTGCATAAACCATCAATGATTGTGCTATACGCAGTCAAATCAAGCTCAAAATCCCCTTCTTCCATCTTCCTAAGCAACCTAAGAGCCTTATCAGTCTCACCAATCTTACACAGACCATTTAGTCTCGTTCCACAAGTAAATGCATTAGGTTGATAACCATTCTTCTCCATATCTTCTACCAACCTCACAGCTCCAGCAATGTTACCTTGAATACACAGCCCCTTGCCAAGAGTGTTTAGAGTTATACAGTCCGGGTGATAACCAAGTTTCAAAATTGTTGCCAAGACAGAGAACCCAAAATCTACCCGGTTCAATTGGCAAAAGCAGTTAATCAAAACAGAGAGAGTATAATCATTGGGAGCAATTCCTAATGATCCCATTTGTCCAATTAGAGTAATGACTACTGAGTAATGCTTCATTCTTGCAATGGCACCAAAAAATTGAGTGAAATCCACAATGGAAGGCAAAGGGCTTAAGTGAAGCATTTTATCAAACAGGACTAAGGCATGATTAAGATTCCTAAACGTTTGAGATTTGCAGTGATCTCTCACAGATTTCAACAACTGATTACGATTCTGATATGGGATTTCCAAGTACTCTCTACCATTACTACTACTTGTAGTAGAAGGAGTTAGAGTAGAATAAAGAGCGTGAAATGGTATTAGCTGCCTTACTCTAACAGTAACAAAAACAAGTGGGTTTCTTGATTTATTAGCAACACACGTACCCATTTTCTCTGCAGAAAAAGAAGCAGCAGCAGATGTAGATGGGTTTCGGTGTAGTGGGGATAAGAGATAAGAGATCAGATCGAAGAAGCGCTGAGTTTGAGGGAGAGACGATGGAGTAAATGAGAGTAGCCAGCCACTGTGTCTGTGCTTCCCACTTCTGAGTTTTGAGTCACACACAAGTGGGGGTGTCTTTTTTTTTTTTGAGAAATGAAAGATAATTATTAACTATATATAAAATACAATATAATATAATATATAAACAACTTATTCTGAAAATCAGTGGCCCCTAAAATGGAGGCTTTTACCCTGGTTTCAAATTTTCAATTTTTAAACTATTTTTAAGATTTATTGAAAGAAATAATGAAAATAATTTTAAAATACTGTCAAATAGAAGTCAATTGATCAAGATTTAAGAGCTTTATAGTCTAGAGCAAGTTTAGTACACTATAATGCTTATTATATGAGAATAAGAATAACTAGAGAAGTTTTTGTGGAGCAGTTTTGGATCATTTTTAGTATCGTACTTTGTGGTGTAATTTGGCTAAAATCATCATTACGCTATTTTAGTTTTGCAGTCACATATGCAGTGCAGTACAATTTGGCCGATTTTGGAATGGAATATTTTCAAAATATCATGGCCAATTTTACTATTAATAATCATGAAAATATGATAATAAGTTTTTAAAAAAAACATATGTAACAAAAAAAAAGTAACACAAATACATAAAAACAAAAATATCACAAATAAACTTAATATCCCCAAGAATCCAAGTGATTTCTTTTGCACCCTGCATTGCATGTTGACCTCCTCATTCTTTTTTGTAATACTACTAAGAGTTTTTTTTTTTTTTTTTTTTGAGGGGATATTACTAAGAGTTAGAGCAACACAATTACATCGTAAATATATATTATCATAGGAAATCAAAACTATCACAAATAAACTTAATATCCTCATGAATCCAAGCTACACTAAAGAAACTTTTTTTTTTTTTTTGAGAGAGAGAGAGAGTTTCAACCTATGACGTTTGCTCCTGATGATAACTTTTATTATCAGATCAAGACACTAATCAATTTTTGGTGCAGGCGGGGATTGAACTTTATATCTTTTATTCAACCATCAGAAACTTTACTAGTTGAGTTAGCTGAAACCCACCACTAAAGAAGCTTAAAAGCCACTATTGATTAAAACAACATATACCCCCATAATTAAATGATGTCTCAAATGATTTAAATTGGGCGGTGTTAATTACACACACCAACTTGCACACACGTCTGTACATAGGTGAAAACAATTGGAAAAATCATACCTCCAATTCCCCATTTTAATTGTATACGGATGTGTGTGCAATAGGTTTTACCGATTTAAATTAACATTTAGTCTCCTTATAAACATTCTTTCCTTTATTCTGTGTGATCATCAAACAAATGAATGAAAAATGACACATTTCAACCTTTTGTGGTGTAAAATGTAAATTTTAGTGGCTGAATCACATTAATTTCTTTGCGTCATTCATTCTTGTATTCTTTTTCTTATGAGTTTGTATTAAGTCAAAGGGTAAAATAATTAATATCATTGTAATCACTCACATCTATATTTTATATATTAATAAAAGTTGAAGCATAACATTTAATGTTGTTACACTCACATTGAGTCACATTAACAGTCACGTCATCATTTTATAATTCTAATTTTTCTTATTGATTTTTTAAAACATTTTCTCATTTAAGGTGACTTAAAAACTCCACTACTTAAAAATTAAAATATCTTTTAACCATTATTTTTATTATTAATTTTCCAATACATTTCCTTGGAATTATTTTTAAAATTTTTTTTATAAAACCTTTGACATACCAATAACCTAACCACTGCATGCATTAAAAAAATTTTAGGCTCATTATACTTCTGTTAATATATTATGGATATCTTAATTAATTGAGACCAAATTAGAGAAACACCTTTCATATTTCCTTGAAAATTCAAAAAAGAAAAAAAAAAACCTTTGACATACCACTAACATATCTACATCTATAACTATTAAGCCATCGATGATATCTATTTCTTATTGATAACCATAAAATTTACAACTAGCAAGGGGGAAAAAAATGAAATCAAACCTCAATTAATAACCGTTATTTGGAAAATAAAAAGGTGGTCAAGAGGAATATGAAATAAAATAGAATTGGCTATATAGAGGACATTGAAAACTTTATAGTGCAATAAAATCAACCATTACATTCACTTAATTAAATCAATAATCAAAATTAAATATAATAATACAAAATTTAAACTTAAAACTAATAAAACTCTAACTAGGGAAGTTATATATATATATATATATATATATATATATATAATCATAATCTTCATACACTAAGACTTAAAAAAATTTAATGAATAGTTCTACCTCTTATTTAATGTCTATGTTATGCAAATCATCAACCAATAAATATATGATAATGGTAAAAAACGTTATAGACAAGATTATGAAAAATATGATAAAACTATTTTAAAAAAAAATTCTTTATAAAGTCTAGGGACTAAAATAATATTTTATCTTAAAAATTATCACGCGCAATGCGCGGGTTTGCGACTAGTATATGAATAATATTTATGCGTGTTAGAGTAATTAATCATTAAGAAGAACAAATTTCACAGTTACTTATACCAAAGTCAAAAGTAGTATCTATCTTGGAGGAAGAGTGTTGTCTCCAAATGCTATGCAGTCTAATTCTATTGCATCCATTTCCACTTCTAGTTTGGTTCTACAAGGTACTTTCACTGCTTGTCTCAATCGCCACTTAGGAAGCTTGGGTTATTCACTTAGGTTCTACATATCATATGACTTAGGCATTGTTCGTGTCAATCCTACTCTCTCCCTTTCCTCAGTCTTAATTATATATTCCTAAGTTCCCTTTAATCCCATGTTAATTAATGAACTTACTAAATTTCTTAATTGTGGCCCTTCAAGTTTAGTGGCTTCTCCATGAACATATATAACAAATCCAAAAGGTCGCATCTTCCTTTCTGCCGTTTAACCTCAAAAAATAAATTGAAAAAAAGTTGCAAACAATACTGTCTTTATGAAATAACACTATCACCAAAGAGAATTATTGTATGCATGAAAGTGCATCATATAATGGTGTGATCACTCATCAAAGGCCCAAATCAATCCACTTTTTTTTTGGCAATAGACTTTGCACTTTAGGAATTATGTTGGGGTCACCACCTCCAGAAACTTCGATATTTGGCTTTGACAAACCCTACACTTAGCATCTGATGATATAAAAAAGTGTCTATTATACATCTTCAAAATATACTTTATTATTTTACCCATCCTATTTTACAATTTACCAACATTCAAGTTTCTATTTTTACATACAAGTCATTAAAATATTATAAACTATACCAAAAAACAATATAAACAAATCAATTCTCTTTCTTCTCTCCCATCTCTCTCCCTCTTTTCCTCTCTCTTTCACTCCATTAAAATATTAGTTTTTATTTTTACAACCATGAACAGTAGGGTTGTATACTTGTATATATACAACCTTACTATTCACAAATGCTAAAAAAATTTACATATTCATTCTTGGGTGACGCTCTATTTAGTGTCTTGGTTGATAAAATAGTAATTGAAGGTTTTTACACCTCTAATGCTACTGTTCTAATAGAAAAGGTTCTAAAACATAAACCTATAAATATTTTTTTTCAAATGCGCCTTTACCTCAAGATCATTGTGGGCTAGTTCCGTAAGAGTCATTTTTCCAATACCTAGCAAAGAGATGACATAAGGGCTTCTTTATTCTCCTGTGGGGATAATGACAAAATCTTTCATCTATTAACTCTTTTGTACGAACAAATAGCAATACCACAATGCTGAAAATGATTAGGATTTGAGAAATTAAAGTTGGTGAGGGCCCATAGATAATAGATTCCTCTTCTTATCAGTTGCTAGCTAGTAGTACTGTTTGACTCATCCAACATGTCGTCAGTCTCATAGGATACATCGTTTGAACCAAACATTCATAGCTTCCTCCTTCACAAACCTTTTCTCTTCATCGTTGAGAACTGTCTGAATACTATGGAATTTGCTTTCAAGCTTTTGGATTTCCTCCTCAACACTTGCAAACAACGTGAACTCTGAAGAAATGATTGAATTAAGCTGCTCCATGATATAGTAGAAACAAACTAAAGCCCGAGCCATACTTGGAAATGAAAGTTTGACATGATTACACAAGAGACTGAAAGAGATGACAAAGGTGCATGAAACCATTAAACCAAATATAAGGTACAACTTTTCTTCTTCTTCTTCTTTTTCTAATGGATTTTGGCAAGAAAACAGTCTTCTTAGGTGCACAAAATTTCCTAACTTCAGAGTCTAAATTTCTTCTCCGTTCTATGTTCTTTGTGTGTGTATGTGTATGTGTTTTTTTTAACCCTTTTATCCAAATTCAAACACTTTTATTTACATGGAAATTCTATCAAATTGTTGGTAAATATGACATTAGTTTGATACTTTGATGCTTAACGTTGCATTATTCTATCAAATTCTATCAAACACTTTTATTTGCATGGGACCTAGTTTGATGCTTAACGTTGCATTATTATAATGGCTTTTGTCTCACTCAATGTCTAACTTTTTAGTTGGCTAATAAAGATTAAAGAAACGACCCCACTTAATTATTTGAGGCTTTCTTGCTTGTCAATGCTTTTGTCAAGAGAGAGCTTATTTTTGGTGATAAAAGATACTTCAAAAAAAAAAAAAAAAAAGGAAAAGAGATCAAACCCCATTAAAAAAAAAAAAACAAAGAAAAAGTTAATTGGTGTTCTAAGAACATTGATTTAGAAACTTTTATAGAAAAAAAAAAAAAAACATTTTTTACATCTTTTTATATTTTTTGTGAAAGTGGCATTAAATTTTTTTTGAAAGATTCATTAACAAATACTATAATGGCTCTTGTTAATGGATCCATTTTGAGTACTCTTAGATCATTTATTAATAAACAATTTTAGAAAGTTTTGACACAATTTTCATAAAAATATAAAAAATCATTAAAAAAAATTATTATTTTTCATATTCTCATAAAAATTTTAAAAAAAAATATTTCATAAAACAAGATCATCATTTGTTAACTTTTCTCTCTCACAACACATACATATTCTTACATTTGTGAATCCTGATAGGGTTGTCTCGAGATACCCACTATCTCAAATGTTATAGTGAGCAAAATATTTACGATCCACCACGCTGTAGTGCTGTACACATCAATTCACACTTACCTTTCTCTTCAACCCACCAACAAGAAAATGACTTTCCACCATTGTTACAAAGTAATGAACTTTTTTATTTTGTGCTATAGTTTTCTTTTTTGTTCCTTCAAGATGGGATCCTGAAAAGAAGAAACATAAAATTATGATATATAGACAAAATAGTTAATAATAAATATTAACTTTATTTTAAATTAATTGAAAATTTTTGTAATAGAATTTTAATTATGATATATAGACAAAATAGTTAATAATAAATATTATTTTTTAAAAATTAATTGAAAATTTTTGTAATAAAATTTTAGTTGAAGTAGAATTTAAATATCTTGAAACTTAAGTAATAGAGTTTTATAAAAAGTAAACTATGGTACTTTTGATATTATGATATATAATCAAAATAGTTATATTAAATATTATTTTAAATTAAATTAAACTAGTTTTAATAAAATTTTTATTGAAATAGAGGGTCCTGTTTGGATACCGTTTATTTTGCTGAAAACTGAAAACCAAAAACAATAAAAAATAATAAAAAAGTTATTGTTCACAATAAAGTTACTGTTCATAAGCCTAAATGCATTGTTCATGGACAATGAACAGTGCAATAGGCATTGCACTGAAAAAAAAAAAAAAAAAAAAAGGGCTGAAAACACAAATGCAAGCTGAAAACTCTGAATCCAAACGCCCATAGAATTTAAATTTCTTAAAATTTAGGTAATAGAACTTTACGTAGAGTAATTGTTGGTACTTTTGATAATAAAATGTTAAATTTCTTGAATTTTCTTCTCAAAAAAAAATGTCTTGAATTTTTTTAGCCTTAAATTTCTTGAAACTTAGGCAATAAAGCTTTACATAGAGTAAACTAATGGTACTTTTGATAATAGAATTTTTGTTGAAGTATAATGTTAAATTTCTTAAATTTTTTTAGCTTTTTTTTTCTTGAAATTAACTTAGTAATAAAGCTTTATATAGAGATTTTTTTAAGCGTAAATCTTTAAGTAGAGTTAACAGTTGGTAATAGAGTTTAATCTAATAATGAAAGAAAGTCACATAAAAATATAATGAAACAAAGTGTAGACATGTATTTGTCGTAGAGAGAGAAGATATCCACTTGGTTAAGATCTAAATTTTATTATATGTTACATGATATCTATACTATTTATTAGAGGATTCTCTTCTTTGAACTAGACTTTTATGTGGTTCAAAAATATCCTAAACCTTAGGTTTAATAGGGAAAAAATTTGAGAACAACCAAGTAAAAATATATTTCAACTCTACTTAAAATGCCTACAAAATAAGACACTATCCTACTAATCCATGTTTTCAAAACAAATTTATCTTTTTTTTAAAAAGGGGGAAATTATGAAACTAGACAAAAAAAAAAAAAAAAAAACTTCATAGCACCTGCAAGACCAAAAAAAGAAAAACCTGATCGCATGCGCATGTGTGATGAGGCTAGTGATATAATATGATTTTTGGATGTTCCAAATTTTCTCTTGTTATTCCATTTTGTGATGGAATTTAAATCTATTGTCCTTTTTTTTTTTTAGATGAAATATTATCCTCATTTGAGAAAAAGCCATCACCTCTTATAGGATTAGCCTAGATCCGCGTACTTATAGGATAATACATAAAAGAATGCAATAATCGTAAGATTTATTTTTGGAAAAAGAAATAGAAGCAAATTGTAAAATTTGATCAGTTCTAAGTTGTAACTTTTTAAACAATCTTGCTCCAAACATCTTGTGGGCAAACACAACCATAATTATCAAAACTATAATGAAGTGGGTTCTAACTAGCTCAAGTAAAGTTTCTTGTCGCCAAGTAAGAAATTTGAGGTTCAAGCTCCGCCTACGTTAAAAACCAATTAGTATCTTAGCCTGATAATAAAAAGCAATTATTATGAAATGGACGTTATAGGTTAAAATTCTATCGTAATTATAATGAACTTGTGCACGTTGGATCTTGAATTTTGTTATATACCTTATTCAGTGATGAATGTTATAAAACTAATATGAAAAATGTCAAAATTACTATCAAAATTACAGAAGACAAACTAAAGTGGTGAAGAATGTGGTTTGTGCCCATGCCACCTTAATAACATAATAAGTAAATGTCCTAATTACCTTTTTGTGATTATTTGGAACATCAATTTGTAAGATTTATTTAGTAAAAGATTTTAGTATCACTAACAATACTCAAGCAATAATACAAATAGAAAAAAAGCTAAGTTAACTAAAAATTCAAACCTTAGTTGTAAATTAAATAGGTAAAAATTTGAATGTGGTAAGTATTTGTGTAGATTAAGATTAAATTAATCAACAATAGAAACATCTATATATGTATACATACACATGCGTGCAACACTTTGCTTAGGCTCAGACAATGAAGATCGATGAAGTAATGATGATAAAGAGAGTTTAAAACCATCTTTCTCCACCTTTTTCTTGCAAATTGAAGCTCTCTAAGTTCAACTAAAATGGCTCAAATTGTTGGTATTGTTGGGAAGATAGCACCTTGGAGAGATTCCAATTGAAACCTTAATATAAAATATAAAAACACCATTTAACCCAAAAACATAGGTTGGACCTAATTATGTTATATTAATCTCTCAACTTCTTTAGTATTTTCTATGTGGGACTTTTACTGACGTGTATTCGTAACAGGTACAAATGAGATATATAGATACTGAGAACTAAGTTGGCAGAATTAGGAAGAAGTATTAGATCATCTTTTCAGCATCATACCTCGAGTTTTCAAAGAAGTTGAGGATTGAGTTCTAAAAAGGGTGATGGCTGAATATGACTTGCAGTGGGCTGAAATTGAGAGATTGCCTACATTTGAGCGGCTGAGATCATCCTTAATTGACAATAATGGTGATGTTGGTAGTACTGATAATAAAGGAAAAAGGGTGATAGATGTTACCAAACTTGGAGCTCAAGAACGCCATCTCTTCATAGAGAAGCTCATTAAGCACATTGAGCACGACAACCTTCACTTGTTGAGAAAAATAAAAAACAGATAGACAAGTAATCCTTTTACTCACTTTTTTTTTCTTGTAAAAATCATGCCTAAGTATATACAAGCAACATATGTATGTAGAATCAATTTGAATGGAATTGATGTCATAGCAACTAAGTCATACATAGAGAAGCAAAAACTTGCATGCTAGAATTGAATTCACACACCATGTTGCTGTTCATTGCTCTTGCTATCTTTTTCATTGCTCAACGAGTTAGTGTTTTTTCCATGCATGTACCAATGAACAGTTTATTTGTCTGAATTGTTTTTGAAGCTTACCCAAAAATGAATTGTTTTTGCAGTGTTGGTGTGAAATTGCCCACTGTGGAGGTGAGATACAAAAATTTGCGTGTGGAGGCTGAATGTGAGGTGGTTCATGGCAAGCCCCTTCCAACTCTATGGAATTCTCTTAGAAGCGTACTCTCTGTAAGTATTTTCATTTTTGAGAGTAATTCAGAGTTAGATTTATGGATTTTTAGCTTTGACATAGAAGTTAAAAAAACAAAATAAAAGGCATCATGGAGTATAAATATGCATATACACATGCATGTTTGTGTGTCTCAGTATGACCATTTTAGAGCAAAGAAAATGGGATTAATTTTTGTCATTTGTTTTATTTTCATACTTCTATGTGATTTTCATAATTTTAGGATTCCATTTTCTTGATTTTAGGTGATTTTAAGGTTTTCCTTACCAAATTAGTGTCTTGTCTATTTTGCAATATTTTTACTTAAAAATAAAGTTTCTAGGGGCCTTTAAATAGGCTTAAAATTTGCTTTCAATAATTTAATAAAAAAAATATGGATCTTTATTTCTGATGGATACTAGAGTTTTTTTCTTGAGACTACAAGAAGTTCCTTATAGATTTAATGGTTTACATATGACTAGTGCGATATCTAACACCTTTACACTTTTCATTCTGCATCAATAACCAAGAAGTAACCTGGGTTTTCTGAATCTTGCTGAATTGTAAAACCTACAATTTATGAATAGTTTAATTTTTTATTTTTTTTAATCTACAAAAAAAAAATATTGCAGTTATTAGCTTATTATATAACATGTATGAATATTGGAAAATCAAGGTTGTCTTCTTTCTAACTTAACAGGTACTCACTAAGCTGCCAGGTTCAAGGCCAAGTCAAACCAAGATAAGTATCATCAATGACGTTAGTGGTATCATAAAGCCAGGAAGGTAAGCTATAGCCTACATATAGAAATAATTGAAATTGAGTTCCTCTCTTTGTAGGTTTGTCTTTATATCTTCTTTAAATAGTAATTTTCTTGTAGGACATTTCTAAGTGGTATCATATACAGAAATTTTATTAAGTAAAGAACCTTTTACGATTTAGATTGGGGTATTAAGGAAACTTTGAGGACTGGTAGTATATTGTTTACAGATGTGAGGGACATGTAATTGACTTGTCATGCTTTGTTCATCAGAGGTTCTTATTTAGAGCAGAATTTTCACTTGGGAAAGAGATTATATTGTGATTTCTTATCACCTGGTGCTATCCCATTTTTATGAAATTTTCATTGATACACTACCTCTATACATAAATTTACAATGCTTTGGAGGGGGGATATTGTCCCTTCACTTTGAAATACTTTCTAGAATCTGTAATACATTTTCATACTATACTCTCAGAAGGGTTTTTTTTTTAAATAGTCTGTCTAAGGGCACATTAAAAATTCACTATAATTTTACAACATTCACAAATTATACTAGAATTCTACAATTTCACTACAATTTTTGTTGCATCCCTAGCTTCAATGATTTTTTTTTAACAATAGAGAGAACTGAAAAATGTGCTTTAATGAGGCTAAGATGTGTTTACATGGCCTTACCTTTCTTGCAGGATAACTCTACTGCTTGGTCCCCCAGGTTGTGGGAAGACCAGCCTTTTAAAGGCTCTATCAGGGAATCTAAACCAATCTCTCAAGGTTTCTCACTCACAATAGTTGCAATGCAAACTGCAGAATGATCACTATAGAAAATATCAAGAAAAGCTCAAAGCAATACCTATGTAGATCCTAACATTTTAAATTTATAATGTTAAAATAGAAAGAATTAAATAAAACATGTAAAAAGAGAAAGTAGAAATAAGAGAATCAATTAACATAGTTCGGCTTGATGGCATATGTCTATGGCGGAAAGACAAGTAGTCACATCTTTGCTATATTGAACTGTATGTTACAATAGATTAGGCTTAGTATAGTAAGCCTAAACCACAATAGTCCAATGCATTACAAAACCACAATAGCCTATGGTGTTATACATCATGGCTTATGTATTTATGGTAATCTATTTTAACATCCCCATCAAAATCAAGTGTAAACTTGAAGACAACTTGAATTTGGAATATACACTCGTGAAGGAAACCATGTCCATGAAGACCAAAGGACAACTATTATGTTCAGAGGATGGCTACACCAGTGGCCTGGAGTTGCCAACATGTTCAAGTGAGTGAAGGCGTAGGCCATTGGCTTGGTTGGAAGAACTTTCTAGCAGAGTGTGAGAAGGGTTTTTGGCTGATTTTTGGTATGCTCAGGTGGTCAAAAATACTTCCTAGAAGGAATTCTAAAATATAGAGGAATTCCCAAAATTCTAGCTATTTTAGAGTTGTTGGGATTGAGAGTGTGAGATAAAAAATATTATGGTAATTTCCTAATATATGCTAACATATAAAACTGAAATATCAGAGTCTATATGCCATACCGACTTATAGCGAACTTGACCCTTAGCTGCTTGTGAAAATATTGTAAGATTTTGTTGTGGCCATAGAAGAACTTTTAAATTATACCTATGTCCTTGTGTTAACAATTAAAATATGTGAGACAAATACTTTAGTGTGTAATGTTAGTGTTGTATTATGCCTCTGTCTCCTTTTCTCTAATAGATTACTGGGGAAATTTCTTACAATGGATACAAGCTAGAAGAGTTTGTTCCCCAAAAGACTTCATCCTATATTAGCCAAAATGACCTGCACATTCATGAGATGACTGTGAGGGAAATACTGGATTTTTCAGCACGCTGTCAAGGTGTTGGAAGCCGAGCAGGTAACTTTTCCTTAGAGATTCTCCTTAAAGATGATTCAGTTATAGATTCCCTATCAATTCATAACAATGATGATGATAATAATAATAATACTTGTTTTTGGCCTAATGAAGAGGTTATGGTGGAGGTCAGTGAAAGGGAGAAGGAAGCTGGAGTTGTTCCAGATCCAGACATAGACACTTACATGAAGGTTAATATTGCATCTCTAGTCTTCTTTTCCTTCATGTCTGTGAACTTATTTGTACTGCTATAGCATCATTCAAATACTGTTCTTTATATGTATGAAGATCCAACAAAGACATCCAAGATTCAAATCCCTCCTCCCCCAACTATAAAATTAGCAAAAGGGAAAGAAATGGAATCCAATCCCACCCAAATCCATTAGAAAAATATTTTGTGAAAAAAAAAAAAAAAAACTTTTGATAATGTCAAAAAGTATTGATGGCATCCTTGAGGTTGAATCCCCATACTCTGAGGAAATTCTCTGCTGTACATGGAAACAATCATAGCCATAGCAAAAGACATAGCAATGTGTAAGAGTTTGATCATCCAATTCGCATCTTCAAACTAAAGACAGCTTCCTTCAAACCACCTCGAGTATGGGCAAGATGTTAGTGTATAGACTCATTCATCATATTATCACATTTAGCACATGTTAATGGCATATCTTATTTGGCACATGTTAGCCCTTGATTGTAACTAAAATTTAGGAACATTACTTGTCCTTAATTTTAGTCCAATCAAGAGATCCTCAAAGGTAAACGTTAGCATATTTATATATATGCTTCCTTGAACAGTACCGATATATACAGAAATACAGAGAATATGCAGATTCTTTCAGAATAGTTTTATTCTTTAATTTCTTTGTCTCTTTGTTTCAACATACTCCTTGTTTGCAAATTTAATAGTGCACACAATGTATTTTAACATGTTCCTTTATTAGAACATGTAACATTGCAATTCTAGGTTCTACGTGAGCATTATCATGCAAGTCAAAGTAAAGCAATGTGCAGCATAGTAAAGTTAGTGCAGCTATTGATTGAAGTTAGAAAACTCTAATATCTTTAGGTACAATAATTATTATGTGAGGTCATTTAAAGCATTGTGCACCACGGTCATGTCATTCTATGATATTCTTTTGTTCCTACCTCTTGACGGTATTCATAAGTTATATTTTGCTATATTAATCTTACCATTTTCTCTGACAGGCAATTTCTGTCAAAGGACTAAAAGGAACCCTTCAAACAGATTACATATTAAAGGTCACTCTCTTTTAACTAAGCTGAAAGAAAAGCTTGTACCTTGTAATTCCTATACGGATGAATGCCTTAAAAGTTTATGTCTATTGCTGCCTTGGCTTCTCAGATTCTTGCACTTGATATCTGTGCTGACACTCTAGTTGGAAATGCCATGAGGAGAGGTATCTCTGGTGGTCAGAAAAAAAGATTGACTACAGGTAGTTTGAATAATAGAATGATAGTTGTTCTGTTATTTACTAGCGTTACTGAGATAGCTAAATCCCAATTTCAGCTTACAATTTTGACCACAAGGAATTAAATTAAAATTTGGCAGGAGAGATGATTGTAGGTCCTACAAAAGCCCTGTTTATGGATGAAATAACGAATGGTTTAGACAGTTCCACTGCATTTCAAATTGTTACTTGTCTTCAGCAGATGGCGCATATCACAGATGCTACTGTACTGGTTTCACTTCTTCAGCCAGCACCAGAAACCTTTGATCTTTTTGATGACCTTATTTTAATGTCAGAAGGGAAGATTTTGTATCATGGTCCACGTGATCATGTTCTAGAATATTTTGAGGATTGGGGTTTTAGGTGTCCTGAGAGGAAAGGGGTTGCTGATTTTGTCCAAGAGGTAAGCGCATAAAAGCCTTATTTATTTATTTTTTTTAAAGCTTTTGTTTCTCTAAAATCAACTTTGTCCTATCTTTATGCAGGTTATCTCTAGAAAAGATCAAGCACAGTACTGGTATTCCATGGAAGTACCTTACAGTTATGTTTCAGTTGATATGTTCTCTAGGAAGTTCAAGGAATCTCCTTATGGAAAGAAGCTAGATGAGGAACTCTCAGAGCCATATGATAAATCCCAAAGCCATAAGGACGCTCTTTCCTTTAGTGTGTATTCTCTTTCTAAATGGGAACTTTTTAGAGCATGTGCATCAAGGGAGCTTCTTCTAATGAAAAGGAATTCCTTCATTTATATCTTCAAAACAACTCAGGTTAGGAAATTTACTTTTGTATTAAAACCTATTCTCACTCTTCCCATTGCAGTCATGTTCTTTATTTCCTTTGTCAAAGGCCCTGCAAATCTGAAACTCACTTTGGTCTCTTCTATCTGCAGCTTTTTGTCATTGCATGTATCACAATGACTGTATTTTTACAGACTCAGATGGATATTGACGTTCTTCATGCAAATTACTATATGGGTGCCCTGTTTTATTCTCTTAACATCCTTCTTGTCGACGGACTTCCAGAGTTGGCCATGACTCTTCAAAGGCTTGAAGTATTCTACAAACAAAAAGAATTCTGTTTTTATCCAGCTTGGGCATATGCAATCCCAGCAAGTGTTTTAAAGGTTCCACTTTCATTTGTGGAATCTCTAGTTTGGACATCTCTTACTTATTATGTAATTGGATATAGTCCTGAGGCCAAAAGGTGCACTTGACATGAAAATTTGTAAATTTACTTGTGCATTTCCCCCTATTTTTGGTTCATCAATTAGTGTTCTTGTTTTAAAGATTTTTTACCTTTTTTATAGAAATCAATGTTTACTTTATCTTTCTTGTCTAGTAAAAATAAATGAAGTTAGCCATTAATTTATATAGCTGTCCAAAATTTGGAATGTAAGTGCAGAAGCAGTCTCAGTTTCTTTTTGTTATGACTCTTAACAATTTTCTGTGTTTTCAGGTTCTTCCGCCAGTTCATTCTTCTTTTCGCAGTGCACTTATCTTCATTATCCATGTTTCGTTTCCTGGCTTCAGTCTTCCGGACTCATACTTCTGCCATGACTGCTGGTAGTTTGGCAGTATTTATACAGTTTGTATTTGGTGGCTTCATTATCACTCAACGTAAGGTTATCATACCTCTTCTCGAATCTCATTCTAAGATAACCAGTTGAGAGGATCAGCAAACCTGTTCTTTTTGTTGCAGCGTCTATGCCTGTTTGGTTGAAGTGGGGTTTCTGGGTTTCTCCCCTGACATATGGAGAATTAGGCCTTTCTTTGAATGAATTTCTTGCCCCACGATGGCAAAAGGTGAGTCTATCATTGCTTATCAAAATATCCTGTCTATTTTATGCTGATACAACTGCTCATGAGCAAGGGGCAGACCTAGTGATTTTATGGCTCCTCCAAAGAGATCAACAATGAAATCCAATCAGATAAATTCTCACTAATGTCCTCACTAATTATTTGTCTTTATTTATGTGTGTTATTTTAATTTGAATCTCAAACTTTTTTCCCAACAATATAAATCTTATTTCCTGTTACAACATATAAAGTTGATGAGCCAAACCTTTCTTGGAGTGTGGAAGTTCAAATCCTTCTTTAATATCTCCATCCACCCACTTCTGCCTTTTCTAATCTAAGCCAATTTTTGCTTAGCTTATGCATATTCAAAAATAATTTTTCACTAACTACTTCCACCCACTTTTGCCTTCTTTTAGAATATTAGCCAGTAAGTCATAATGTTGTATCGGGGCTTCATTACTTCTAAAGCACTGAAACTTCAATAGATTTTCTTGTAATATCACTTATTAATTGTAATAGTCATCTCAGATCAATTTTTTTGATTCTTGACCAATAATTCTTCCTTAACAAATCTTAGCTAGCCTTATACACTAGAAACTAAAGTAGTGAATATTTCAATTACAACCAAACCTTGTAGACTACAGATTATGTGCTTATACTAGCTAGTATGCCACAAATTTTAGATGCGAGGCATGCGCACCAATACTCCTGCTATAAACCTTCTAATTGTCTGCTATTTCTATAATTAACTTTGACATCAACATCCTGAGTAAATAGATGTCTTACCTACTAAGTTTACTTTCCTTTCTTGTCAATAGATGCTTTCCACAAACGCTACAATAGCGCAAGAAATACTTAAAAGCCGAGGGCTATACTTTGACGGATATCTTTATTGGATATCACTGGGTGCCCTATTTGGATTCGCAATAGTATTCAACATTGGATACATCTTGGCCTTAAGCTTCTTGAAGTGTAAGTTTGTCTTAATTTTTATTATATTTTAACTTAAACAGCAATGAAACAATAGCTAGATGTTTATTCATCCTCATTTAATAAACATTCAGCTCCTGGATCATCTCGTGCTATTATCTCACATGAAAAGCTCTCCGAAATACGAGGAAGTGAAGATTCACATGATGGTAACCATCGGGACAAAAAGTCTAGAAATAATCCTCCACTGACTAGTATTGAACCAAAGAAAGGTTTGATCAATTTTATTGTTCTTCTGCTTATTCTTCAGATCATTACCTCTCCACAGACTAGTATTGAACCAAATAAAGGTTTGGCAATATTTCTCCAGTATTTTAATGAGTTTCTTGTCTTAATTAACAGGTAGGATGGTCTTACCCTTTACACCCTTAACAGTAGCGTTTCAAGATGTGCAGTACTATGTTGACACCCCCTTGGTATCACATTTAACTTCATATAAGTTTCTGGTGGTTGCTAGAATGATATAACTGTGATCTATTATGTTAATTCCTGTCTTTATCTTTTCTTTTTGGCTTCTAGGAAATGAGAGAAAATGGATTCACCAACAAAAAACTCCAAATTCTTTCTGATATTATGGGTGCATTGAGGCCTGGTGTTCTTACAGCATTGATGGGTGTCAGTGGAGCTGGAAAAACCACTCTTCTTGATGTCCTAGCAGGAAGAAAGACCAGTGGTTATATTGAAGGGCAAATAAAGATTGGAGGGTATCCCAAGGTCCAAGAAACATTTGCTAGGGTGTCAGGTTATTGTGAACAAACAGATATACATTCTCCTCAGATCACAGTTGAAGAATCAGTGATATTTTCTGCTTGGCTACGACTGTCTCCTCAGATAGACGCAAAAAATAAAGCTGTAAGTTCTCCAGGCACTGACATCAATCAAAGATTTGGTTTTATATTCATCATTGAGATAATAATCTGTCAGATCTGCTGTGGCATGTCATGCAGGAATTTGTAAATGAAGTCCTAGAGACCATCGAGCTTGATGGAATAAAGGATGCTTTAGTAGGCATACCTGGCGTTACTGGTCTATCAAATGAGCAGCGCAAGCGGCTCACAATAGCTGTGGAGCTTGTTGCAAACCCTCTATTATCTTCATGGATGAACCAACAACTGGATTGGATGCAAGAGCAGCTGCAATTGTCATGCGAGCTGTGAAGAATGCAGCTGATACAGGAAGAACAATTGTTTGTACCATCCACCAACCAAGTATTGACATATTTGAAGCATTTGATGAGGTTAAAAAAATACTATTTTTTGAACATTTTAAAATAAATTGTAAATAGAATTTACTTTTGAAAACAAGAAGAGGTGCTCCATTGCTTCTAGGAGTGCTATTAATCTTAGGAATAAATGCATAAGTACTGGAGAGCTAAATAAAGGCCTAAGAGGTTCTACTTTTGGCTACAATGGAGAAAATAATGCAGTCCATTGTGGAGCAACCAGATTATAATTATATAAGCTCCATTCCAACCTGCTACCCAAAAAGAGAATATGAGACCTAGTGTTGGATAGTATTGTATCTTGAAGAGTTACTTATCCCATGCTTCTCTTGCTTTTGCAGTTAATTCTTCTAAAAACTGGTGGACACTTGATTTACTCTGGACAATTAGGAGAGCATTCAAGTAGCGTTATAGAATATTTTGAGGTTTGTTTCCTGTAACAATATATTTATCCTCTGCATTTTCCCCTTTCATCTTCTTTTAGTAATACTATTTTCTTCAACTAGTTAAGTGGATAAATCTTCTTGTTACTCAACTTATATTCTGACAGAGTATTCCCGGAGTTCCAAAGATTAGAAATAATTACAATCCGGCAGCATGGATGTTAGACGTCACTTCTACATCTGCAGAAGCAAAACTTGGCATAGATTTTGCTTTGAAGTATAGGGAATCTGCTTTATATGAGTGAGTTGCTGAGTTCAATTACGATTGTCATTGGTTTTGATGTCACATAATGTCATATAATGTGTTTCCATTTCAAAAGTAACTTTGATGGTGCTGAATTCTATCATACTTATTCCTAACGTCAGACAATAAGATCAAAAGAAGCAAACAATTTGCTTGGCATCTGTTCTGAAAAGCATTGGGTGGCCTAATGCGACCTCAATGGGAACAAACTCAATTATTGGGACCTAAAAGTCTATGGCATAAGGTAGAAAATATAACAATTTTTTGTGAGACAAATCAGGGTTTAGAACAGACATGTTGTATTTGTACTATGCAGATCCCTCTCTTTCCAAAATCTCTGTTATGGTGGTTTTTATATGTCAGAGTTGTAGCCATATGATGACCAGATTGCAGGTGAATTTAGTGTAAACTATTCCTAACAAGCTTTTTGCTAAATTCCAAGTTGAAACTTTGCCTTGGTTTGCTTATTTTGAGCCAATCAATATGTGTGAGATATCAGTAAAAAATCTTTATTTGTTTTACAACCTTCTACTCTAGCCATGCTGAGCATTTCAAACTCAACTTATTCATTCACTTAATTAGCATTCAATTGTAACGGAGCTTAGAAAGCTCTGTGTGTGTGTGTGTGTTTATGTGTGTGTGTCTGGATGTAGGTTAGAAGGTATCAAGATTGTGCTAATCTCTCTTAAAACCATCTATTGTGTCAATGTGGAGTAAAATAGTGTCCTTAAGATGAATGATCTACATTTGACATGTATTGGCATTTTTAAAACTTCGAATGTGACTCCTACTATTATCCCATTTTTAGAAAAAACAAGGAGCTTGTAAGGCAGTTGAGTAGTCCACCCGCTGGTTCCAGAGATCTGTATTTTTCTACCATCTTTTCACAAAATGGTTGGGGACAATTCAAATCTTGCCTATGGAAACAGCATTTGGCTTATTGGAGGAGTCCTGCATACAACTTGATGCGTATTGTATTTGCACTTATATCAGCTTTAATTTTTGGGGTACTATATTGGAACCAAGGAAAAAAAATGTAAGTTTTAATATGTTTTAAGTCTTCCACTCTCTTTAGAAAAATGTTTACAGCATGAGATAACTACTAGTAATGGTGACCTTGGACAAATTGAATTTGTAGTGTGAAACTACAATGAGAGTGCCACTTATGATGTATGTTAAACATGATTCTTACAATTGTAGATCTTCACTTTGCTTAAGATATATTATATCTATAAGATATATAAATTTCTCTACATGATAAAAGACTTGACTATTATTTTACTTACAGAAATAACCAGCAGAATGTATTCAATATATTTGGGGCAATGTACTCAGCTGTGATCTTCTTGGGCATAAGTAACTGCTCAAAAGTCCTACCATATGTTGCTACAGAGCGAACTGTTATGTACCGGGAAAAATTTGCAGGGATGTACTCTTCATGGGCTTATTCACTTGCACAGGTATAATTTTCTTTGAAACTAATTGAATTTAGTGTAGATTTGATTTCAAGATATTATTTGTAAACTAAAATGAAGTCAATTTTATGTATGGTGAATCTTGCTAGATCTTTGAAAGTGACAACATGAATAGACAGTGGAATATGGGGCTGTTTAACAAACATGTTCATGAGAAATTTATGACCTCTTTGCTGCATATGCTCTACTTGTTAATGCCACTTGTGTAGTACACTATCACCATTGATCCAAAAAATGAAGGAGGGAGAGAGAGAGAGAGAGAGAGACAAAGTTAAGAACTTAAGATATTGATAGAGCCACTTGTTTTTCCTTTTTTTTAGCTTATAAAGTGATGGATACTAATTTTGTAGGTTATAGTGGAAGTTCCCTATCTCTTCATTGAAACTATCATATTTGTGATGATCATATATCCAATGATTGGATATTATGGGTCAACTTATAAGGTTTCCTGGTACTTCTATGTCACATTTTGTTCCTTGCTGTACTACAATTATCTTGGAATGCTACTTGTTTCATTCACACCAAACTACATGGTAGCTACAATTTTGTCCTCGGGATTCTACACAACATTCAACCTTTTTGCTGGATTTTTGATTCCTGAACCGGTAAGGTTGCCAGACTCTGACTCTATTGAGGCCATAGTGCGTGTGATTGTGAAAACTTATGAATATATAGTTGAACCAATTATGTTGTACTACTCTTGCAGCAAATTCCAAAATGGTGGATTTGGTTGTATTATCTGACTCCTACATCTTGGTCACTAAATGGATTACTTACTTCACAATATGGAGATATAAATAAGGACATCATGGTATTTGGAGAAACCAAAACTGTTGTGGCCTTCTTAAAAGATTACTTTGGGTTTCACCATGATCGATTACCTCTTGTGGCGATTGTTCTCATTGCCTTCCCCCTTGTTTTTGCTTCCTTGTTTGCATATTTTATAGCACGGTTAAACTTTCAGCGTAGGTAAATTTTTTATTGTTCCCATGGAGGATGGAGATGTTGTACAGTCAACAAGCCTTCTTGTAACTAATGTGCCGATCATTTAAGTAACCAATGATGCTATGTAAATTTGTTGTCTTTTTGTAAGATCTATTGTAATTGAACAAGTTAAACTTATGTTTGTATGAGATTTATACATTAGAAGCTATCAAGCTTTGTTAAATCAAGAATTTACAACTTACACTGTGTATGAATTGCCTTGCCAAGATGTTGCACCTATACAAACTGTGTTTTGGTGGAATTGCAACTTGTTTACTATGATTTTAAACTCAGATAACCACAGTAAAATGATGTTGAGCAATTTTTATAGTAGCAATATACAAATTCATAATGATAATTACAGAATTATAGTGTTCCACACTTACACTTCTTAGATAATATGAAAAACTAAAATAAATAAATAAATAAATTTTAAAAAGGAGAACAATAAATAGTTACCTATGGAGGTCAGATGTAGTACCAGAACACGACATCCGGCACAGATTATGCCTGGCCTCAACCATTGTCACAGTCATTGCTATCAACCATGAAAGGACGTGTTTTGGTAGTAATTCTAATTTCTCCACCTTGAGTAAAATGTCTCCACAAAGGTCGACTATAAATTAGTCAGGAAATTAATCAAACTATCAAATGTAGTGTTTTTTTTTTCTTCTTCTCCCTTTTCCAATTGCCTTCTACAGCCTCACAGTGTGATATTTTGATGCAGCAATCACAGTAACACTTTAGCACCTTACCTGTACATATAGAACAACATAAAAATTGATAGCACAAGGAAGTGACCACTGAAACATTGACCACTGGAAAAAGAGCATCAACCAACAAAGAAATAGTGCATGCTACCTCAGACACCAAGTAGGATGAAAAAAAGAGAGAGTATAATGTTATTACTACATCACTTCAGGCACTAGAATTATATAGAAAAATTGAGGCCAGAGAGGTTCAACTTGGTACAACATTTAATATAGGTGTTTCTGGCAAGAAAGAATCATTTTAAGAGATGATCAATCCCTATATATTATACCTTTTTATTTGATCACACCAACAGAAGCAACTCCATCACAATAACCAATACATGTACACACTCCAGCAGCTTTACATAATCTTACAGAAGATTTTTTTTAACCAACAAATAGTTTTGCACATTTGAACTGCCTTAATGGGGAAACTAATCAAGTTTTAAAAGTAACAAAGCTCCATATAAATAAGATTTAACCAAAAGAAAAAAAATACCATTGATTCTTTCATTTTAATTCTACTTGAAGCATTCACTTTTCTTTCATACTGTGATGTTTTTTTGATAAGTAGTGAAAGAGGTTTACTTGCTATGGACTGGGATTCGAAGGAACTTTCATGAAATTCAATTGAGCTGGATCCCAAAAGCAAAGAGGGTAGCAGCTGGTTGGTTCCAATACCTTAGTAAGGCAGAAGAAAAAAGGACTTATGGAGGACTTGAAGCTCGGCAGAAAATCTGATCTGGAAGAGATATCTTCAGATGGGTTGAGGGATCACAGGTCCTCAATGATGCTTCTTTTTCCCCTTTTTTTGGAATATAAAAATAAAAATTCCTTGAACGCATAATTGCCAAAGGACATCGAAATAGGTTCCTCTAAAATCACTAGGCATAAAAACTACAAAATGTGACTTAGATGATGGGTAAACTGACATTGCCTTCAATTATGAATCAAACAAAAATCAGAACACTTTTCTATATCTTAATTAAGATACCCTCATAAACTTCAAAAATACCAAAACTCTTTAATCTATACCACCAATTCTACATAACCCAGAAACCAAAAAGAAAGAATCAGAAGCAAATTAAGCACCAAACAAATCATCTACATAAGAAAAATTATTTTCTTTCATAAGTACATAAGAAAACACATTTATGAGAAATTTCTCTAGCTTCCTAAAGAACTTCACAATGTACAAACCCCAAGTCTAGAACAAAATGCCCAAATGCACAAATAGAATTTATAAATTAAGAATTTTGAGCAAAAAAAGTCATGAACAAATGAATTGCACAAATAACTAAGCAACAAGTATTCCTTAAATAATTACAAATGTCTCATTCGTTCCACAAAATAACAAACTAAAATTAGTGAATATGATCTACCACTAGTCAACTCCCAAGTCTAGAGTCAATACAGTTCAGGAAAGCATGTGAAACTACGACAAATTCAGCATAGAAATAGAAGTAAGGTATTCACTACACCTTAAATTTAAGCATAACATATATTTTTATTGTAACATTCAACACGCAACTCCAAACTTATTTTTATTGGAGGGAACATTTATTAAAGCTAATTCCACTAGCTAATGGATGTATGACCACAAAGAAGGCCAAACTTTAGAATAACTATTTTTCGCATTAACTTTACATTAGATAAAATTTGAAATAACTATCCATGAAAATAGGTCAAAAGTAACAACGTGAGTGCACAGTGAAATCCCAACAAAAGATAAATTAATTAAAGGAACAATCAATCTTGCACATATAAATGATGAGCAATATCAATCTTGCGCATATAAATGATGAGAAATATCATCTTATAAAAAATATAAAATTTACTCAAAACAAATACATGTCACTTACAGATTGACATGTGATGGGAAAAAATATAAAACTTGTACTCGATCTTCAGAAACTAAAACCCCTTCACACACAATTGTGAAGCAATTCTTGAATGTTCTTATCTACTTGATTAGATGACAGCAAATCAACCAACATGGTTGCAACCGTTGCATTTGCTGAAAAACCCTTGTCAACCATTATTTTGAGATATTTCATTGCCTTTGATGTCTCATTGTGTTGCAATAACCCTTGTATGATTGTGTTATATGTATGATCATTAGGTGAACAACTGTTCTCATCCATTTTCTCAAGTAGTTCAATTGCTTCATCTATTAGTCCCTCTTTGCAAAGCCCTTTGAGCATTATGGTGTAAGTTCGAACATTGGGTTGCAATCCTTTTGTAGGTAGACTATAAAAGAGTTCTCTTGCAGCTATAAGTTTCCCGGCATTACACAAACCGTCAATCAATATGCTGTAAATCACAATATCGTTGCCTAGTGTTTTGCCTTCCATCCCCTGAAACAATTTTATTGCCTCAACAATTTGTTTATTCTTACAAAGGCCATCCATCAATATAACATAGGTTTGGCGATCTGGAGGTTGGCCACAAGTTTGCATCTTATGGAATAGATCTAGTGCAGCTTGGGGTCTCCCCACTCGGCAAAAACCACTTATAAGAGTGTTGTAAGTCACAACATTGGGAGTCACACCTTTGTTGGACATTTCATGAAACAGACTCCTTGCTTCATCAATTCTTTTATTCTTGCAATATCCATTGATCAATATGCTATAGCTATACACGTTAGGTGAACAACCCCTCTCAACCATCACATTAAATGCTTTGACTGCATCATCCATTTTGTTTTGCAAACAGTATCCATCAATCAAAGTACTGTAAGTGACAGTGTTAGGCTCAATGCCTCTTTGAATCATCACATCAAAAACTTCTTTTGCCTCTGTCAGCTTCCCTTCTTTGCAAAGTGTGTCCACCAATATGTTGAAGGTATGCACATTTGGCATGACCTTCCTTTGCACCATCTCACTCAACAAAGTAGTAGCCTCCTTCCATCGGCCAAAATTGCACAGGCCTTGAAATAAGCACGTGTAAGTGATAATGTTTGGTTGAATGCCTTTACTCCTCATTTCAGATAAAAGGTTCAAAGCTTCAGTTACCAATTTGTCCTTACACAAATTGTCAATAACAGTGCTATAGAGCACCACATCAGCTTTAAACTTCCCCTCTTCCATCTTCCTAAGCAATCTAATAGCCATATCAGTCTTACCAATCTTACACAGAGCATTTAGTATCGTTCCACAAGTAACTACATCCGGTTCATGCCCATTCTTCTCCATTTCTTCTACCAACCTCACAGCTCCAGCAATGTTACCTTGAAGACAGAACCCTTTGACAAGAGTGTTTAGAGTTATACGGTTTGGTTGATAACCAAGTTTGAAAATTGTTGCTAAGACAGAGAACCCAAAATCTAGACGGTTTAAATGGCAGAAGCAGTTAATCAAAATAGTAAGAGTATAAAGATCAGGAGAGATACCAAATGATTCGATTTGTTTAATTAGAGTAATGACTAGAGAGTAATGCTTCATACTTGCAATGGCACCCAACAACTGAGTGAAATCCACAATGGAAGGCAAAGGGCTTGAATGAAGCATTTTATCAAACAGGTCTAAGGCATGATCAACATTCCTAAAGCTTCCAAATTTGCACTCATTTCTCGCATATTTCAACAACCCATTTGGGCTTTCCGCATTTTTACTACTGGTAAGTGTAGAATAATAATAATAAGAATGAAATGGAAGGCTTACTCTAATTCTCAGACGATTGGATATAGAAAGAAGAGAGCTTGTTGATTTAGCAGAAAAACCACCCCTACCCATTTCCCTGAAGAAGAAGAAGAAGAAGCAGAAGCAGTTCTGACAGCTATTTAGATTTGGGTCGGATTTCGGTGGAGCTCCGGAGCTTCAATGGAGAAGCCGTGGCAGATCAAAGCAGTAGTGACTAGTGAGAGAAAAAGATAGGGAGTGGCAAACCACATAGTAACCTAAGGTTGTTCCTCAAAAAAAAATAGTAACATAAGGTTGGGTTTATTTTTTTTAAATGCTTCGAACTTTTATAAAAAATAAATAAATAAATAAAAATCAATCATAAATTAACTACAATAGGCCATAAGTACAAGGCGTGAAAAATCATCCTCGTTAAGGAAAAATTATGTTTGCAAAAACTATCGTAATAAGTGGAGCTTTTTTTTTTTTTTTGAGATATTATGAGTAGACCAAAAAGTGAATCATCCAATTAACTGGCCATAGACCAGAGTTTTCTTCCAAGAGTCTATTATTTAGATACTGTTTATTTTGTTAAAATTAAAAATTTATTGTTAAAAGTATTATAAATAAATGCAAAAATTAGCTAAAGTAATACAGAAAAACTCATGAATAATACTAAAAGTACAATGAAACTCATAAATAGTAATAAAAATAAGTTAAATAGTTAAATAATTTTTATTTTTCATTGGTATCCAAACAGAGGTTAAATATTTACTAAATGAAAAAGAATATTCATTCCTCATACCAGGTAATAGCAAATTAAATCCTCTGGCAGTGGTAACCTTAAGGATGCTGGCTGCGAGACGTGTTGCAAAACTAGTCCAAGAGGTAGGCTTACAGCAATCCCATTTTGAAGGCAATTCCAAGATTGGAATAAAGGCGTTGCAGAAAGGAAACATGTTGTTCTCCTACTTTGGTCATTTAGTTAGGGATACTTTATCATTTGCTAGTCCCTTATGTAGCTTTTCTTTCTTTCATAATGTAAGGCAAGGAATGCACTTGCACATGCCTTAGCCTAGAGAGTAAGACTATCTTTTCTTTACTTGTTTGGATGGAGTTTATTCCACCAAATTTAAATTCTATGATTTTTGTTGATTTTCTAGTATGCTAATGTTTATGTAAGCAATTTGATTCAAAAGAGTCAATCTCAGACCAAAGATGTATCGGTTTGACTAATAGAACGATATATTTCGGTATTGGTTAATACCGGTGTATTGTTTTAGGTTTACCATTATTTTATATATATATATATATATATATATGTATGTATGTATGTATGTATGTATGTGTGTGTACATATGTGTGTGTGTATATATTATAATAAATATAAAAGTTTACCATAAAACATTACCTAAATTCAGAACAAATTATTCATGATTTAAACTTTAGCATCAATTAAAAGAAAAAAAAAAACATAATATAAAAAATAGAAATTTTAATTGTTCATTGCATAATAAGAAAACAAATAATACTAATAAGTTAATGCAAATAAGTTACATTTTGTCCTTACAAAAATTCAAAAATTACAAAACTAAAAAAAAAAAAAAAATTTATGTATAGGCTAGTGCGCCTGGTACCGGCTAGTATTGCTCAAAATTGGCCGGTATAACCGGTATTTAAACTGGTACAAAAAGTTGATGTTTTGATACCGATATATGTACCGGTACGGCCGGTGTACAATATCGACCACCTTAGTTTGATTTTCTAAAAAAAAAAAGGTATTAGTGAATTATACTAATATTGATATGAAAAAAATTCAGCATTATTCTCAAAGTACTAATAATATTTTCTCAAACTTAAATTTTATCCAATTCACTATATTTACATGAAAATTCATTAGATTATTCACACGTAGATTATATGATTTATTAAATCATTTTAAAAAAAATTATATAACTATTAAATAGGTTAAATGACTAAAAGTATATTTATTTGCTATTTGAGTTATCGCATTATATTCTCCAACTCATTTTGGAGGAAAATTCTCTCCATTATACATTGTAGATTGGATTTTTTTGAATAAATTTTATCGACTTAGACAAAAGGAGAATTTGAGCTTCATGGCCCTGAAGTCATTAAACTAATTTGACAAAGTTGTATCTTTAAGTCATGCATGCATTTGTGTGCCTTTGGTTTATTTATTTATTTTAAATAATGTATTTAAATTCTTTAATTATGTACATTTTTTTTTAATGGTTAGAAATTTATGCTACCCCTACAACTTGACACCCCCCCCCCCCCCCCCCCCCTTGGACCTCATGCACAAACACACTTTATACATGGGGAGTTAACTTGGACTAACGAGTCCAATAAATTTGTATAACCTCACTTTAAGTATGATAGTGCTTTTATCTACTTTAAACAAATTAGTAAAATCTAATCTGAACACACAGAATTGCTTGATGAGCTTTTAGAGTTTTTATTGTGTAAGACCTCTGTAATTGAGTTGGTATGATAATATTTCGTATTATAAAAGATTAGGATTAGGATTAAATTGGTTTTATAAAGGATTAGTTTCCTTTATTCCATAACTTGAATAATTGGAACATGCATTTAATGGACAGTAATATTCGCTTAATAGGCACTTCCCATTTTATGATGTTTGCCTTTGAGATAATGAAGGTTGCAAACCCGAGACAATTCGGAATTAGTTTTTGGAACACAAAGGGATTACTATAGAAGGATGGAAATTCGAGAAAACCAAGTTTATAATATATTGATATTGTTTAAATTTATATAGTTACATGGAATTTCTCAAATATATTACTCTTATTATTTAGTGAAATTGTAAAAAAAGAAGACATGTTAGGTGTCATTTAGTTGAAATGACTCGAATTAAATTAGGAAACTCAAAATGGTGAATTAATAACATTTTCTTGGTACCTTAGAAAACACTAAACAAGGGTTTCCAAAAAAAGAATAAAAACACAGAACAATAACTAAGCCAGAAGTTGAAGAAATAGATGTGTTTTAACCCATTTTCCACGATGTGAACCATCTATACTAAACCTAAATATTGGTCAAAGTCATGTACTAATCATGAGCTGCAATAAAGAGGAAAGAAATTATTTCAATACCAGAGTAATGGAATTATGTGAAGCTCTAAATGGGAGATCACCCTTCTTTAGGATTTCACAATGGCATAATGATTCGCCTATTCAACAAAACCTTTGCTCAACAATGCAGAATAAAGGAAATGGACCAACCTACAGGTAATGTATCTGTTGTGATGCATTTAGATATGATAAATGAAAATGTGCCGACGCTTAAGTACTAAAAGCAAGTGCAGGGTATTTTGTTGTGGATGCCATATAACACATGCTCTTCTTACATTTGGGATATAGTTCCTTTTAGTTTTTATCTAAAATTTTATTTAAAAAAAAAAAAAACCATACCATTGAGATGTACCCAACCACTTGTTAGTCCATTAAGGCAGGCAATCAAACACCTAGCATTTTAACCAAAATCAGCATTCAATTTCAACCACATTTTCAATGTATTTATGCATTGAAGAAGATCCATATGGAACAGAAGATCAGATCAATTATACCATAATCAAGACCCTAGAAACTAAGGTACCACTACTCCCATTTTAGCTAAAGAGATTGGTGACTCACAAAAGACAAACATAAATGGATCTTCGAGTACCCATAGCATTCACTATATAGGAATAGGAGAATTAACCTTTTAATCCAAAATGGAAATTGGGGGAGCAGACAAGATATTTCAATCATATCCATTAAAGGAAAGCCAAAAACAAGGGGATCCCAAAATAAAAAGGTTTGTATCTATGAACTGTGAATCATTGATTTTTTAGAATCTACAAGGCAGGAGTCAATTTCTTTCATATGGTAACAATGGTCTAAACAAACATATACATTCTTAAGACAATATCAAATGTAAAATGCATGAACACTACATAACAACACTGTCGGGACTATGAGCTGTGTCATTCCACCTCAAAACCAATTGTTGATGAGAATGACACGTTCAAATCTTTTATGGCGTTCGTCATTAAGCCACGTGGGCCTATTTTTAGAGTGGTTGTAAGGAGTCAAATTGTGGTTCTCCTAACAATCCCTCCCTCATAATGACACTCCCGTAACTCGAACCCATGACCTTGATTCTAATACTATTTGTCAGATCGTGAGCTGTGTCATTCCACCTCAAAATCAATTAGTAATGAGGAAGACACATTCAAATCTTTTATAGCATTCGACATCATGCCACATTAGCTTGTTTTTAGAGTGATAGTAAGGAGTCCCAACACACACTAACATTCCCTTTGACAAAGGTTGTAGCCCAAAAATGTTACTGAATATTTAGTGATCTCCTAAGCCAGCAAGAACCAAAAATATAGAGACAAATTCAAATAATAATTCCATAATTATACATAAGGTTATCAGGAATGAATTTGAACACAACACTAAAGACTACCCTTAATAGAAATATTGTGGGAAAACTAGTCTAGTCCCTCGTACAGCCATTCCCTAGAAGTGGCACATGTTCTCTGGATATACCTATAATAGAACCCATAGAAATGGCCCCAATTGGTGGATATTATTGAATTTCCCATGCATAGGATAAAATATGAGAGAGAGAGAGAGTGTGTGTCAATCAATATACCAGTGGTGGTATTGTCCGGGATTGAAGAACAAGTTTATCAGTGGCATCCACGGCATTTGGAAGATCCTTCTTGTTTGGAAATACGAGCAACAATGCATCCCTCAATGTAGCCTAGGCATTCAACAAGAATTACATTATGCACAAGAAAATTTTCAACAAAATTTGGACATAGTGGGTAACTAAATGTGCTACTTGCTTATAGTTAGGGATGTAAACAGACAATTTTGGGTCCTTTTTACTCTATAAGATGAAGGGGTATACATGTCATTAATTCAATATGAGAATTGTTGATTATATTTATATAGTATTAGTTTCTATGAAGCAGGGACACTTCATTTGGGGTCCCGTACTAATGTTGTATTGTGTTGTACCTATCTCATAATAGTGTCCTATCTACCATATCATATTATAATTTTAAAAAAATTGCTCATGTCATTGTATAATACCAATACCAATACCCATGTCGGTGCATCCTAGGTTTCTAGTATAATACCCATACCAATACCATATCATATTATAATTTTCAAAGATTACATTTTTATTTCCTTTTAAGGCTGCATAACTAAATTAACATATTATACGTTCATTGAGCTGATAACAGGATGGAACCTTTAATTACCTCATTCAACATCCGGTGCAGATTTTGCCTGGCCTCAACCATTGTCATGGTCATTGCTATCAACCATGAAAAGCATGCTTTGGTAGTAATTTCTCCACCTTGAGTAAAAGATCTCCACAAAAGTTGACTATTATTTAGTCAGGAAATTAATCTAACTACCAACTGTAGCTTTTTCTTTTTCCACCTTTTCCAATTGCCTCCCATAGCCTCAAGGTGTGATATTTTGAAGCAGTAGTCACATTAAACTTTAGCACCTGCACATATAGAACAACGTAAAAATTGATAGCACAAAGAAGTGATTATTGAAACATTGACCATTGGTAAGAAGCATCAACCAACAATCAAATAGTGCATGCCACCTCAGACACACAGTAGGATAAAAAAAGAAGAGAGTATAATGTTATTACTACACCACTTCAGACACTAGAATTTTATAGAACAATTGAGGCCAGAGAGGTTTGACTTGGTACAACATTTAATATGGGAGTTTCTAGTAAGGAAGAATCATTTTAAGAGATGATTAATCCCAATATATTAGACCTTTTTTCATTTGATGACACCAATAGAAGCAACTCCATCACTATGTCCTTCCAATACAAGTGTACAGACTCCAGCAGCTTTACATACTCTTAAAGAGGATTTTTTTTTTTTAACAAAAAAAGGTTGTGCACATTTGAACTGCCATCATGGAGAAACTAATCAAGTTTTAAAAGTAACAAAGCACCAAATATATAAGATTTAACCAAAAGAAAAAAAAATACCATTGATTCTTTCAATTTAATCCTGCTTGAAGCATTTGCTTTAGTTTCATACTGTGATTTTATTTTCTTTTATTTTTTTGGATAAGTAGTGAAAGAGATTTACTTGCTATGGACTGGGATTCGAAGGAATTTTCATGAAATTCAATTGAGCTGGAGCCCAAAGGCAAAGAGGGATGGTTGGTTCCAATACCTTAGTAAGGCAGAAGAAAAAAGGACCTGTGGAGGACCTGAAGCTTTGCAGAAAATCTTATCTGGAAGAGAGATCTTCAGATGGGTTGAGGGATCACAGGTACTCAATGATGCTTCTTTTCCCCTTTTTTTTGGAAAATAAAAATTCTTTAAACACATAATTGCAAAAGGACATTGAAATAGGTTCCTATATAATCACAGGGGCATTAAAACTACAAAAATGTGACTTAGATGATGGGTAATTTGACATTGCCTTCAATCATGAATCAAACAAAAAATCATAATTATTTTCTACATCCTAGTTAAGATACCCATATAAAAATTCAAGACCCCAAAACCCTTAAATCTGTACCACCAATTCTACATTACCCAGAAACCAAAAAGAAAGGATCACAAGCAAATTAGTCACCAAAAAATCATCTACATAGAAGACACTATTTTCTTTTATAAGTACATAAGAAAACACATTCATAAGAAATTCCTCTAGGTTCCTAAAGAACTTCACAATGTACAAACCCCAAGTCTATGGACAAAGTACCCAAATGCTCAAATAGAATTCATTAATGAAGATTTTTGGGGAAAAAAAGTCATGAACAAATGGATTGCGCAAATAACTACGCAACAAGTATTCCTTAAATAATTACAAATGTCTCATTAGTTCCACAAAATAACAAACTAAAATTAGTAAATATGATCCACCACTAGTCAAGCTCATATGTCAGCCCATTTTATACCAAAAATAAAATTGAATTTCTTCTTTCATATACTTGTTTAAGCATCCACAACATCAAACATTGGATTTTATGATCACCAAATTATCAAGTTATTTTTGCACCATAATGCAACCAAAGTTGCAAATCTTCTTCATGAAGTTCAAAAGCGTTCCAAACTACACAAATCTAAATTGGTTCCAACTCCCGAGTCTGGTGTCAATAAATTTCAAGAAAGCATGTGAAACTAAGACAAATTCAGCCTAGAAATAGAAGTCAGGTATTCGCTACACCTTACATTTAAGTGTAATATATATTTTTATTGAATAACATTTAACATGCAACTCCAACACTTTATTTTAATCAAGGAAACAATTATTAATGTTAATTCCACTTGCTAATGGATGTATGACCACAAAGAAGGCCAAACTTTAGAACAACTATATTTAGCATTAACTACACATTGACAAAATTGAAATAACTATCCATGAAAATAGGTTGAAAGCAGCAACATAAGTGCACAATTAAATCTCATCAAAAGATAGAACAAACAATCTTGCACATATAAATGAAGAGAAAGTTTCATCTTGTAAAAAATATAAAGTTTACTAAAAGAAAATACATGTCACTTATAGATTGACAAGCGATGGGTAAAAATATGAAGCTTGCCCTTGATTTGGAGAAGCTAAAAAACCTTCACACAAACTTGTGAAGCAATTCTTGAATGTTCTTATCTACTTGATTAGATGACAACAAGTCAACCAACATGGTTGCATCCGTTGCATTTGCTGAGAAACCCTTGTCATCCATTATTTTGAGATATTTCATTGCCTTTGATGTCTCATTGTGTTGCAATAACCCTTGGATGATTGTGTTATATGTGCGATCATTAGGTGGACATTTGTTCCCATCCATTTTCTCAAGCAGCTCACTTGCTTCATCTATTAGTCCCTCTTTGCAAAACCCTTAGAGCATTATGGTGTAAGTTCGAACATTGGGTTGCAATCCTTTCGTAGGTAAACTATAAAAGAGTTCTCTTGCAGCTATAAGTTTCCTAGCATTACACAAACCATCAATCAATATGCTGTAAATCACAATATCGTTGCCCAGTTTTTTGCCTTCCATCCCCTGAAACAATTTTATTGCCTCAACAATTTGTTTATTCTTACAAAGGCCATCCATCAATATAGCATAGGTTAGGGGATTTGGAGTTTGGCCACAAGCCTGCATCTTATGGAATAGATCTAGTGCAGCCTGGAGTCTCCCCACTCAGCAAAAACCACTTATAAGAGTGTTGTAAGTCACAATATTGGGAGTCACTCCTTTGTTGGACATTTCATGAAACAGACTCCTTGCTTCATCAATTCTTTTATTCTTGCAATATCCATTGATCAATATGTTATAGCTATACACATTAGGCGAACAACCCCTCTCAACCATCACGTTAAATGCTTTGACTGCATCCTCCATTTTGTTTTGCATACAGTGTCCATCAATCAAAGAATTGTAAGTGACAGTGTCAGGCTCAATGCCTCTTTGAATCATCACATCTTCTTTTACCTCTGTTAACTTCCCTTTTTTGCAAAGTTTGTCCACCAATATGTTGAAGGTATGCACATTTGGCATGACTTTCCTTTGCACCATCTCATTCAACAAAGTAGAAGCCTCCCTCCATCGGCCAAAATTGCATAGGCCTTGAAATAAGCACGTGTAAGTGATAATGTTTGGTTGAATGCCTTTACTCCTCATTTCAGATAAAAAGTTCAAAGCTTCAGTTACCAATTTTTCCTTAAATAAATTGTCAATGATTGTGCTATAGAGCACCACATTAGGTTTAAACTTCCCTTCTTCCATCTTCCTAAGCAATCTAATAGCCATATCAGTCTCACCAATCCTACACAAACTATATGCTATTGTTCCAAAAATAATTTCATTAGGTTCATAGCCTTTCTTCTCCATTTCATCTAACAACCTCACAGCTCTAGCAATGTTACCTTGGAGACAGAGGCCCTTGACAAGAGTGCTTAGAGTTATAAGGTTTGGTTGATAACCATGTTTCAAGAGTCTTGCCAAGACGGAGAACCCAAAATCTACTCGGTTCAAGTGGCAAAAGCAGTTAATCAAAACAGTGAGAGTATAAACATTGAGAGCAATTCCTAACGATTCCATTTGTCCAATTAGAGTAATGACTACTGAGTAACGCTTCAATCTTGCAATGGCACCCAAAAGCTGAGTGAAATCCACAATGGAAGGCAAAGGGCTTAAGTGAAGCATTTTATCAAACAGGTCTAGGGCATGATCAAGATTCCTAAAGCTTCCAGATTTGCACTCATCTCTCACATATTCCAACAAACCATTTGGGCTTTCCACATTTTCTCTACTAGTAAGAGTAGAATTATAATAATAAGAATGAAATGGAAGGCGTACCGTAATTTTCAAGCGATTGCATATAAAAAGAAGACAGCTTGTTGATTTAGCAGAAAACCCCATTTCCTGAAGATGAAGAAGAAGCAAATTTGACAGATATTACGTTTTGTGGTGGTAGATCCAGCTAAAAATTCGACTTGGGTTTCGGTGGAGCTTATGAGCTTCAATGGAGAAGCAGTGGGAGATCGTAGTGTGTGTGTGTGTGTGTGTGTGTGTGAGAGAGAGAGAGAGAGAGAGAGAGAAAGAGATTACACTGTTCCATAAAAGGTGGGTTTTCTTTTCTCTCTTTCTTACTTTATCATTTTTAAGGTTTTTTCTTCTGACAAATGGAACATAGTTATATCATATATGAAATTCTTTACGTAATTATATAAAATGCAGAGAATTAATCATACATATTCTTTGAATACCTATAATATTATTTAAAGAGTTTTCTTTGTTTAGATTTTTTTTTTTTTAGTTTAAAATACTCTTATATTGCTATGTTTAAATAAAGATAAAACTAAAACACAATTGGTAAATATGTAATTATAACTTTCACTAAAATATTGCCTAAAAAATAAGACCACTTTTTTGGTAATTTTTAAATTACTTTATCCATTTATCAATTAACTTTTCAAAATAAAAATAAAAATACAACTTTTTTTTTTTACAAAATAAGACCACTAAAAAAAAATCTCATTACATGCGCTTCGCGTATGTGATGAGGCTAGTGAGTTTTAATTATTATGATAATCTCTTTTAAGGAATGAGGGGCCGTTTGGTACATGATTTTGAGTAATAATTTTTCGTTATTTTTACACACTCTTTTACCTACACGTATCTCCAAAAAATACAAACAATGTTACTAGAACAATATTTAGGTGTGAGTTTAATTTTTATTTTTGGGATGTATGTGTGCCTAATTTTGTGTTTGTTTTCTAAGAAAAAAGAAAAAGAAAATTTCAAATAAAGGAAAATGTTTTTCTTGTACTTAAATCTGGGTTGATGTTCTTGTTATTTTTGTTCAAGATATACTTATATCTTAATGTTGGAAAAATAGCATGGAGTGAATAAGAAATTGATATTTTCTATGTTCACTTGAAGCTGTTATTAAAGTGGTAAAAATTCTGAGTCTCACATAGGAAAGGAAAAAGATAATATATGAGTTTATATGCTCATAAGTTGAACATTGAGTTGGGCTTTTGGCATATGTGGACTGGGCCTATTTGTTTAAATAATAATATTTTATTATTTTAATTTTTTGAGTTAGTTAGTCTGTGCACATCAGTTATTACTGAAACAAAGTGCTTATTTAGTAACGTATAATTTTTACATGGTCTCTCGTTCATAAAAACTACTTTTCAGAAAAAACTCTCCCAGTGAGAATATTTTGTACATTTTCATTTTTGTGTCAAAGAGAGAAAAAGAGACATTGAGTAGTTCGCAGAGCACGACCTTGTGTGCTTAGTTTTTGTGCTGTAGATAATTTTATCTTGGGACCGTGAGTCTCAAAGTACCATAGTGATTGTGTGAGATGCGAAATCTGCTTTAAGGAGATTGTGTCAAACACAAAACTTGATCTGAATTGTTCATCCTTCACGCATTAGGTCTGTGAGTTTTTTAATTATTTGCATATATATATATATATATATATATATATCACTAGCGAAGCCAGAGGGGGTGAGGGGGGGCACCTACCCCCCTGACTCCTAATTTTTTTTTTTTTTTTTTTGTATTAGTAGTCACATGGAGGGGAAAAAAAAAGACTTCTACTTGTTGAAACTTGAAAGTAACCAAACTACCTATTTCACTATTTTTTTTATATCTTATTTACATCATTTTTACTATTTATGATACTTTTCACATCATTTTATTTTTGAATGATGCTAGAGATATTACAAATTTTACTACTTATGTCTTACAAATTGGCATGTCACCAATCACAAAAAATAATTTCAAACATTTATTCATTATATTTTTTAAGTAACACTAATCATATTTTTACTCCATCAGTTTGTAAATTTTTTAGTAGTTATGAATTGGTTGTTTTTGTTTATTTATTTTAATAATATAAAATATATTCATATTTGCTTATAATTGTTTATTTATTTTGTTATTATTGTTAATTAATGTTTTTTAGATAAATTTCACTTTTAATATCGTCTTTTAATTTTGTCCCCTCTAGACTAAAATCCTAGCTTCGCCATTGATATATATATATATATATATATATATATATATATATATATATATATATATATAAATTCAGTATTTGTTTATTGTTTTTGCTTTTGCTTTTCACATCTATTTTTGTTATTACTTATTCTTAAATTTGTGTATTGTTCCTTTTGTTTTATCACAAAAGTAAATTGTTGAAATATAACCAACACTTAATTCATTTAATTTTTTGTTTTTAATATTTTTATTTAGTTAAAATTGATAAATTAATTTTTTTAAAAAAAATTTAGATGCTAGCATGGTATTTTTTGAATGCCAAATACAATTTATTATTATTATTTTAATGGCCACGTCAGTATTTAGTGTGCCAACAGTATACTCCGTTTGCCATGTAGACAATTTCGGTTAGTGAGATGATGATAGGGACTAAAATAAAATGTGTTTTTTATTTTAGGGATTAAAAGTGGTAAAATAAAAAAATAGGGACCAAAGTGAGAATGTTGTGAAAATATAGGGACGAAAATAGTATTTTTGCTTTTTTTATCAAAAAAAAAAAAAAAAAACATGGGGTAGTTTTGGTTGTGTACACAGGGTAGTGGAAAGTTCTATAAAACATGGGGTAGTTTTATAAACATGGGTAGGTTTTTATTTATTTATTAATTTACAATTTTAACCTCATTTTTATGTTTTAAGAATAAGGATAAGTTAATTAATTTTTTTAAATAATGATTCACTCTCTTAAAATATATCAGCCTCATCCTACGTGCTTTGTGCCTGCAATAAGGTTTTTTTATGTAGATGTTTTTAAGGAACTTAGGGTAGTTTTTGTTAGAACATGGGGGTAGTTTTTTATTTTTTATAGGAAGGTAGTTTTTTTTTTTTTTTTATCAAAAAAAAAAACATGGGGGTAATTTTGGTTGTGTTCATAGGGTAGTGGGAAGTTTTATAGAACATGGGGTAGCCTTATAAACATGGGTAGGTTTTTATTTTATTTTATTTTATTAATTTACAATTTTAACCTCATTTTTATGTTTTAGGAAATAGAATAAGTTAATTAAATTAGGGGTATTTTTGAAAAGAAGAAGAAGATAATAACTAACTTTCTGAATCCTCTTAATATATATATATTGCTTAAATGTATAATCAATTTTATGCAATTCATTTAAAAGTAATGATATTAAAACAAATGAATAAATGCCCTAAACATTACTTTTGTATACTCATAATTTTTATATTTAGAAAGACATTCACTTAAATTTAACAGTATCAAAGTGGACTGAAATGATATGTTAATATGACTCAACAAAAGTGTAGTAACAATGAATATTATGCTTAAGATTTTGGATATTACGAGTTTGAGATTTATATATATATTTTTAATAAATTTGGATTAGAATAGGTGTTTTCAACCTAATCATATCTCCTCCAACTATGTAAATGCACAAAAAATGGACCGAAATAGTCTAAATAGACTTAATTGGACTGAATGGAACAAAGTGGACTGAAAGAACAGAATAATGACGAAATGGACCGAATATGAATATGATAGACCGAATAGGACCGTAGGGGATGCAATTGGACCGAAGTAGACAGAATGGACCAAAGTGGACATAAAAGGACCAATATGGAATAGGACCAAAGTGGACAAAATGGACCAAATATAACCAAAGTGCACAACATAGAAGGAATGGCCCAAATAGAACTGAAGTAGGCCAAAGCGGATAGAATGGACTGATTAGGACCAAATTAAATTAAAATGGACAGAATGGATCAAATAAAACCAATATGGGATGAATAGGACGAAAGTCGACTGAATATGACCAATAAAGACTAATTAGGATCAAAGTGAACTGAATAAGATCTAATGGACCGAAAAGGATCGTATGAACCAAATCGGACCAAATTGGACCGAAGAGGATAGAATGGACCGAATAAGACTTTTAAATATTTATCATTTTTAGGGCACATATTTCTAATTTCTAATGCCTATATTCTTTATATTTTTTAATCAAAATTAAAGATTTTAGCTCAAATATAATAAAATTAATACTTTCAACCCAAAAATTAAGGGAAAAAAAAATTTTGAGCTTAACTTGAAAATGCAACCTACAAAAAAAAAAAAAAAAAAAAAAAAAAAATCAATTTAAGGCCCAATCAGTATAGAATAGATTGAAGGGACCGAAATTGACCGAACTGGACCGAGTGGACCAAATAGGACTAAAAAAAGACTAAATGGGACTGAATTAGACCTAACTAGAATGAATAAAAATTGTTTAATTTTTGGGGAGAACAAATTATCTTCAAAAATTTTTAGAGGAAATATTATATATTATAATACTAAGCAAAATATTTATTTATTTTCATGCATTGCATGAATCTACAACTAGTTAAAACTAAAAATTAAGGAAATTGTAATTGTTAAATTAATAACGGCATTCACAAACAATACCCTCTAGGACCTTTCAAAAATGCAAAAAGTCAAGTCATTTCTAGATATAGGAACCAATTAACCTGTACAACAAAGAGAGGCATCTACCAAGAACACACTTCAGTAAATTCCTAAGCTAAGTGCATGAATTCAAAGAGAATGTGGAGTTTAGTTACCAAAAGAATTTGAATGAGTAAGGAGTTTAACCATATATAAAAAAATTATTAAATAAATAAGAAATAGATAGAAAATTCAAGTCATTTCTAATAAGAAGAAATGACTTGAGAAAGGCATCCAATGAAGAGAGGCATCCACTAAAATTGAGTACATGGGTTCAAAGAAGGAGTTGAATCGTATATAAACAAAATTTACTAAATAAATAGGGAATATAAAAAATGTATTAACATAATTTAGCCAAACAAGCTATATATAGCATCATATTAGCCAATTATGACTCTCATAAAGGTACATATCCAGTAGTTATTTACTTGGGTAGAAACTTTCCCTTAACATTGATTAGTCAAAAGAAGACTATAAATATATATATATATATATATATATATATATATATATATATATATATATATATCTATAAACAAAATTTAGCCAAACGAACCATAATAGGATTTTATTAACTTATTATAAGCTCACAAAGATACACATAACTGTGATTTATTTAAGCATACACTCTCCTTAGCATTGATTATTTATGAGAAGAGTCTTGCAACCTTACAAAAAGCCAGAACTAAGGGTCGCATGATACAGTTTCGACACAGTTATATTAGATTTTTCATCTAAGCTATAGCCCTTCTTTGAGGAGAAGATATAGAGGGTCTTATTAGAGTGTTCTCTTGTTGATCCATATTATCTTTCAGTTCTGAAACATCTTCTTGGCGAAGTTGGAAAGCGTTGGCTAATACATCCGTTGGAATGACCTTGTGGATAGAGTTTCGTCCTGCAAGAGGAGAAATCTGGGCCCTGTTGTTTGTCTTGAAGGCCACCCACTCGAAGCCCTCAATACTAGCTCGTTTCACCACAGCAAAGTTTTGTGGAACAGTTAAGATTTGATCTTGTTGAAGCTCATGATTGTACACAATTTGACCAAAGTTGTCAACCACTTAACTCTGGGCATGACCCCTTAATACATAGATCACGCTATGTGCATTCCGGTTCCAATGGGGAGCATATATAAATAGCATCCTGCTATATATATATATATATATATATATATATATATATTTGTAATTTTTTTTTCAATTTCATTTTGCTCATAGTGAAGTAGTACTCATATTGCTCTAATTAATTAAATCTTAATCTCATAAAAGGAAAATATATTTGTTAAGTCAATCATACCTTTGGTAAGCAATAGAGCAATAACATTAGGAGTGTTAAATGCTAAATATTTAGCATTTTACACACCAAACATAAGAAACCACCTTCACGAGTCGTGTCAAATTTGGCATTTGACAAAGTGATGTTCTAAATATAGGAGTGTACAATAAGATATGCTATAAATATTTGTGCATTTTTTATTCAAAATTTCTCTCTCTAAGTGTACTATGAGACATGCTATAAATATTTGTGCATTTTTTTATTCAAAATTTCTCTCTTCTATGAAAATTGGGGACTATGCAAACTTTCTTTCTCTTCTTTCACTATTGGGAACAAAAGAGTAAGAATAAAATAAGAATTAAAAGGAATAAATAAATAATATTTAAATAAAATGATAAAAGAAGAAGATATGAGATAGGATGTAAGATGTATTATAAGGTAGTGTATTATAATAGATAAAATAAATTTTTTATGTACGTTTCAATTTTATTTTATTTTTAATTTTAAAACAACAAATGCTAATTCTCTTACCTATGGAGTCTTCCAAACTTAGCACTGAGTTGGAGCCAACAGGCAGTGGCGGCTCCATGAATGTTTCTCAAGGTGTTACTGGTAAAAACAAACCCAGGATTTGAACTTAAGGGAGACCAAAAGCAAAAGGGTCAATTTCATACTAAGGTCATTTAAGTTTAGTTAAGAAGAAAAAAAAAATGATATATTTGGGTACCAATCAATCCTAATGTACCTTTTAGAGTTATCACTTTATATATATTATATTTAATTTGTTTATAAATTAGAACCCCCCCCCCCCTTTTTTAAGAGCTTTTAAAAAATGTAAATTCATATAATCTATTTTTAAGCCATAAATTCATATATGTATTTTGTGTTTGACATGACTTAATTTTGCCAGCTTATTTTACTATATAATTTATTTTTGCTACTATTCATGTGTCCTCTTGCACTTTTTGATATTATTCATATGTCTCACTATACTATTTCAACGAATTTTTATCTTTACCTACGATACTTTTAACAAAAAAAAATTCAATTTTAACAAAATAAACTATCCCAATTAGACGTCTAACTTAATAATATATTGTAGAAGATACATTTTGAATTCTATCACCACTCATTAATATGAAAAACAAAATAGATAAAAGGTAGGAAAAAGAAAGAAGTGAAGAAATGAATCCCACGTGTAGAGTAGATGGACTTTGGACAAAATACAATAGTAAAAACTACATGTGTGTCTGACATTTTTGACCAAAAGTTTAAATGTAGATACAAGGAAAGTAAAAAACCTCTTGAGAAAACAAAGAAACAGTGAGCTAGTGGAGAAATCGAAGTAGAAGAAAGAAAATAATGGAGGAGGATTTCAGCAAACTGGTGGAGAAATCCAAGCCAAAGAAGAAGAAAAAAATAAAGGAGGATTTTTGTTATTCAAACAACAGACAGCATCAACCATAACAATATGGCAGTCCAGGCAAAAAGAACTGAAGAAGCATAAAGGATTCAGGGAAAAAACGACAGTTGTTGGAGGAAGAATAAGAGTTGAGAGAGTGAAATTGAGGGAGAGAAATTTAAATAGGTAAAATTAGGAATTTGTGATTTCTGTTTTGTTATTTTAGATTTGTGGTATGATTATATTATTTATTTATTTTTGTTTTGACCGAAATTTTGTTCTATTTGAAGTTTTTTCTTGTTATGGGTTTGGTACTATTGTGATCTCTTTGGGCTAATTTGATGAAATTTTGATGATGGGGGCCTAGATTTTGGAGAAGGGGGGGGGGGGGGGGCAAAGTTGTATGTGAGTATCTAACTTGAGGGTGTTCCTAATTATTTTTTAAGGTGGATAAATTAAAAAAATTTAAATTATCATATATAATTTTTTTTTTCAAGTCAGGGTGTTCCTGGGAACACCCTGGCTTAAACGTGGTGCCGCCACTGCCAATGGGGAACTGGGAGGTTGTGGCTATTGATGGTACTAAGTTGACCAGCTTCGAGGTTGTAAATATCGGCTTGTGAAGGGTCATGGATGTTCTCCCTGAGCCTCAAGGTGCATAGATTCTCCTCAATGCCATTGTAACGTCCATATCCACGTCCACCTCAACGACTCTCACGTTGTTCCATCTCTCACTCTCGCTCTTCTTCTTTGTCTTGTTGTCTCTCCTCTTGCTCACGCTCCTCACGTCCACCTCGGCGGCTCTCACATTGTTCCCTCTCATCTTCTCTCTCATGCTCTCTCGTTTGTCTTTCCAATCGCTCGCGCTCCTCATGTGACCTTGGTGGCCTGGCCACTTGTACACTGGGTGGAACACGTTCTAATGACTGATGGGTAGGTGTAGCTCAGCTGTTAGGCACACTGCCCTCTCTCTTCATGCGAATGAAAAGTGAAACAATGTGGATGAAATGAGAGTTTTAAGAATAAACTCTAATGAGAGAGTTCCAGAGGAACGTACTAGGTCTGCGAAAGCGGTTGAAGACGGAAGTGGAATAGGGAAGAGTGGAGAGGGAGAGAGAGATGAAAAGGGTGATGAGAAAGTGGTCTTGCTTGAGGCCATTATGGATGATGTGGGCTTGAAGTTGGTGGAGGGGGCGAGAGGTCTTGCAAGCTCTGAGGAGAGTTGGGATTGAATTTGAATTTGAATTGAAGGAGGTGGTGGTGGTGGCTTTGGCTTTGGGAAGGTTTCTGCTATTGCTACTGAAACCGGGGAAAGAGAGAAAGTATCGACATCGACGAATTAAGGACATTAACCTTTCTGCATTCTCAATTAATTGGCAGGTGGGGATTTGTTTTGTTTTTCAGTGGGCAGGGGTACGACGTCGTTCCCCCTAATTTATTTATTTTTTTTATTGACGTTTTTCAGTTTTTTTTTTTAAATTAAGAAATATATATATACTAGCCTTTGAGCACGCGCGTGAGTGCGTGCTCAAAGGCTCTTCTATTTTTTGGGTAAGGGTCAATTTAGAGCATTTAGTATATAGTTTTATTCTTACTTTTTTGTTTCCAACAGTGAAAGAAGAGAAAGAAAGTTTGTATAGTCCCCAATTTTCATAGAAGAGAGAAATTTTGAATAAAAAAATGCACAAATATTTATAGCATGTCTCGTAGTACACTTAGAGAGAGAAATTTTGAATAAAAAATGCACAAATATTATAGCATATCTTATAGTACACTCCTATATTTAGAACATCACTATGTCAAATGCCAAATTTGACACACCTCGTGAAGGTGATTTCTTATGTTTGGGCTAAATATTTAGCATTTAACACACCTAATGTTATTGCTCTAATGCTTACCAAAGGTACTAGCCTCTGAGCACGTGCTCATGCGCGTGCTCAAAGACTCTTCTATTTTTTGGGTAAGGGTTAATTTAGAACATTTATTATAATTTGGGAGTACTACATTTTTCAATCACAAAAAAAACCTAGGGGTGTGATGAATGTGCTCAGAGGCTAGTATTTCGTAACTGTTATCCATTTTTGCTAATTTTATTTATGCAATAATCAACGTGTTATTGATTGGAAGATGATGCAATAATTTAGCATTAACCTTTAGGAGGAAGAAAAAATATACTCTGAATAAATCTTATAAATAGTGCATATATTGAAAATGCATAATAAAATTGTAACAATAAAACTACTTACAAAATACATGTGATGACCTTTACAAAAGCTATTATGAAGAAGTTGATGGATCAATGTTGAAAACTGATATATTTACATCAGGTAAAACCGTAAAATAATGCACTACATCTGAAACATGGAATAGGTGAACTTATTAATATTATGTCGGCTACGGTGGAGAAGTTGGTGGAGCAATGCTATTTGTTCCACAGTCTAATTGTTTTCCAACAACATTTGCCATAAGCCTATGATACAAAATGTGTTAGTTTGTGTTATTAATTGAGACTTTAAAAACGTACATAATAATAATAAGCACAATAAATATCAAGCATAAACTTGGATGTAGTGATGAGTAATATTTGTAGTGAAATAATTTTTCATCACAGCCGTTAGTTTTTTTTGTAATTGGAAAATGTAGTGATCCGAAATTATAATGGATACTCTAAATTAACCCTTACCAAAAAAAAAGGAGCCTCTGAGCACGTGCGTGAGCGTGTGCTCAGAGGCTAGTTTTTAGTTAATAATTTGAAATTACTACAATTTTTTTTATAACTATTAGTTTTATTTTTATATTTAGTTTTATGTGAGTTGTTTAGCTTATTTTTCTATTTATAAAAAAAACAATAAACGTATAATTACTTTGAAAAAGTGGATTAGTGGAAGAGTATTCCTATTTTGTAGGCAATGTTTTAGTGCAAGTTAGAAATGTATTTTGACTAGAATATCTTTTAGTTTTGTCTGTGTGATAAGTGTTAAGTGTTTGTGGGTGAAATAAATTTTTAATCACAGCCCTAGGTTTTTTTTTTTTTTTTTTTTTGTGATTGGAAAATGTATTAATCCCAAAAATTCTTTTTTGATTAGGCACTTATTATTTTCTATTTAAAAAAAAAACAAAAAATTTTCATTTATTTTAATTCAGGATTGTTATATTTTCAAATAACAAAAATTTCTAGGAGTGTGATGAGATGTAACACAAAGTATAAACACATTTGAAAATACAAAAATCTTATCTCCATCTCCAAGTGTGTTGACTACTTGAATAAATTGACTACTTGACTCAGCGTCCACCCCAAGCGTGTTGTATTTGGCAACTTTAAGCTCGTGTTTACGGGCCTAATTAAGGAACTCAAAATTAGTTTCTTTCTTGTTGAAAATAGTATAACAAAGTAGCACAAAGGAAAATGTGAGTGTGTAAAAGATCTGTTAAATTTCTTTTGAAAATTTGAAATTGACAAAATATCAATCCACCTCACTTAACTGAGTGCAAAGACATTTGCTCCAATACCAGAACACCTTATCCATGCAAATCTTCTACAAAACACACAAAACCAACATGCCACATAGAATTATATAAGAAATTGTAAAATCTAAAAAAAATAAATAAATAAAAAGATTGACAGCAATAAAGTTTTAGGCATGCCACTGAAGAAATGTTATCTTAATGTTATCTTGGAATATTTTGGCAAATAGAACCTAAAAAGGCAATAAACTAAAAACTACAAATTTAAAAAGAACTTGAGAGAGAGAGAGAGAGAGAGAGAGAGGGCTACCTAGCATATAAATGAGATACACCAACAATTGTATCAAATCTTTGCCTATAAATTCCCAACTACACACCACCACATTGAAACAAATAAATAAATCACAACCTATGAAAATCACAACACATAAAAACTAAAATGTCAATAAAAAAAATACATAAGGAAAGATTAGAGTACCAACCTTTGAATTTTATTTTGAGCGTTGGCCTTCTTTGCATGTCCACTCTGCCAATCTTTTATTTTATTTTATTTTTTGGTTTGATACCAGACCTCTAGGGCTCTTAACGTAGCAAATACTGTTTTTTTTTTTTTTTTTTTGAATATGCAAAAAAGATGGGATGTGAGGATAAGGATGGACAAGGTCAAATAAAATTGTAACTGCTAGATGATAATGGGGAGTTATTTTTATTTTATTTTTATTTAATATGAGGGAGGGGAGTTCAAACTTGTACATGGGTGATTTTTTTTTTTTTTTTTGGAGAAGAGTGTGGAATAATTTTCAGTAGAGTGGATTGAGATAAGAATTGTGGTAGCATTTACTTTTTTTTTTTTTTTTTTTATATAAAGATAATTGAATCATTTGAATTATAGTAGATAATAAATACATATAGGAATTAGACATTTGAATACAAATGGGTGTTGAGAATAACAATTTTTTTTTTTCCTTTTGTGTGTGAGGGTTTTTTTTTTTTTTTTCTTTGTACTGATTTGATTTTGGAGCAACTGAGTAGTTGGGTTTTGGTTTTTGCGTGGATGGATTTTCCCACCAGTTTTATACGGTAAAATGAAATGAGGGTTCTTGAATTTGTTTGGATATGGAAAGGCACTTTCGTCACTTAGGACTACACTTTTGATCTTGGTATATATATATATATATATATATATAAGGACTTGAGGATAAGGATGAGGATTGGACAGTTGTAAGGCCTATTTTTTAGGGTGAGGTGGAGAATGAACGTTAACATAAACAATTAACTGGGAGCAGGTTTTTCTTTTCTTTTTTTCATAAAAAAATTTAAAAGTAACATGAGATTAGAGTAAGAAACTACAATTTTTTTTTTAAAAAAAGGATTTTTTTTTTAATGATAAAACAGTTAAGCCTTGATAAAGGTTAAAAAAAAAAAAATTCAAACGTGAGTTTAGTGATGGAAGGATCAAAAACATCTACAATGATGGTAAAAAAAAAAAAAAACTAAAAAACTTTAACACGAAAAGCATATACCATGATGGTAAAAAAAATTTCTTAAAAAAAAAAAAAAAAAGAAGTGAGGAAATAGTATTTGATCATTAATTAAATTTTGAAAATTACATTTAAAAAAAAAAAAAAGAGTTAACGTGATACATATAAAAAAAAAAAAATAGAATTCAAAGAAAGTCATTCATAAACAAAGAAAAGAAAACAAAGAGAAATGTGCAAAAGATAGAACCTGAAATTTTGTTGGTTGAATGCTTCTTTTGTAGCATAAGAGATGACAATACCTACAATATGAGAGGACAATTCATTAAGAAGTATAGTGGTAGAGTAGATAAAGGAACCATTAATTTTAAAATTACATTTAAAAGAAAAGGAAAAAAAAAAAAAGAGTTAACGTTATACATAAAAAGAAAAAGAAAAAGTAGAGCTCAAAGAAAGTCAATCATAAACCAAAGAAAAGAAAACAAAGAGGAACTTGTAAAAGATAGAACCTAAAAATTTGTTGGAGCCACTGACAATAAATGTTTTCAATCCGAAGAAGAATGAAAGGTAGAAAGTGAGATAGAAACTGCAAGGCGTACGTGAGTTTGTGGGTTTTAAAGTGTAGGAGTTTTAATTTATATATTTATCCTCGTTAGTTAAAAACTTGTAAATGGATATGATGAAGTACTTTAGGCATCCAAAATGTGGAATCCAAACAAGGAAACCCCTTAAATAGTAGTATAGATACTACTATTTAAGGGGCTTCCCCTATTTGGATTCTTCATTTTTTAGTTCAAAAATGCCCCTACACTTCTATGTTTAAGTAGAGATAAAACTAAGCGTAATTTGGTAAAAATGCAATTCTGACTCCTACTAAAACATTGTCTTAAAAATAGAACCACTTTTCAGTTAATTTTCAAATTTCTTTATCCACTTATAAATTAGATTCTCAAAAAAAAAAAAAAAAAAAAAAAAAAAAATATATATATATATATATATATATATATATATATATAAAATAAAAACACAAATTTTTTTGGTTAGTACTGAAATGACAAAATGTGAAATTTAGAAGATTAGTTTTATATATTGGCCTAAATAAAATTATAAAAAATGCAAGAAACTAAAACTACAAATACAACAATTAAGTGAGCAAATTTTTATTGATTTTCATTTGAGCCTACCTCTAACCGTGGTGAAATAATTTTTGAAAAGTGTTCTCTAAAGTTATTAAATGCGAAAAGCATGTGAGATCATCCATCAATGTGTGTACAAATAAAAACTACCTCATTTTATCTATTGCAATGCATTGTGTGTTCCTTTTACGTGTTTGTAGTGAACATTAATTGTATACACTTGTCAAGAGTCTTGTAACACAATTAACACTTCCTAGTATTTTCCAATTTAAGTTCATCATCTTCCATGGTAACTAGTGAATTATCCATACCCCAAAATAATAATAATAATCAAACAAACAAACTGCACCCATTAATGGACACTTGAAGCACGACATCCAAGGACAAAATTCATCTTACAATTGATTTTTGGAATTCTTGTGTATGTGACAATCTTGGCTTAAAGTTATCTGTAACTATCTGTTTCATATACTGTACACTTTTCTGAGGTATAAACATGAGAGAAACCCTTAATGCAATTTGATGCATTCAGGAGGGTAAAAAAACCAAGGGAGGGATTTTAGGGGTTGAAGAGGGGGGGGGGGGGGGGGGGGGGGGGGGGGGGGGGGGGGGATAACAAAACTTGTATGGCTGAAACATCGGTTTCCTACTTAAAAATTTGTCTCTGTATATTCATTTTTGGGATTCATCGACTGTACACCACATTCAAAACCTCTGGTTGTGCATATAGCATAAGAAACATCACTGGGAACAGGGCATTGAACTTTCCATTTTTTCTTCAAGTCTCTTCTCCAACTCTTTTTACTTTCTCCATTGCAGACCACAAAGGCATCAACAAACGAGCAACATAACAATCTTCACCAAGAGACCTTCCGTCATTCCCGAATGGTCCTCTACAATTTCTCATTTCCTGGAGGCTGTGTTGGATAGAGAACTGTTGCCATTACTAGAGCAAATGCAAAACCAACCACGCCACTAAATGGTTGGAATGGGTGAGCCCCAGTTACCCAAAGAGGAAAGTTAGACTTGTAGGTTAAAAAGCCACCCTTTTGTAAAACAAAACTTGAAGCCATTATTCCTGCACGTAACCCAATTGGAATGGAGAGACTGCCTGCGCTTCTTTGATAAGCACCTGACAAACCCAAAGATAAAAGCCATAGCCCGGGTATAACCTGTGGAGACCTGAAATCCCATTCAAAGAAAGGACTGTTAAATTTTGACCACATATGGTCAGCAGAGGGAGAACCATAGCTCTCCAAAACAGAAAAATCCAATCTCATGCCTGTTAGGGAAAAATAGAAGCAAAAACTCTTCAAAGGTATTTATTTCACCGATATCTAGATATAGGAAATACGGAAATATGACAAGAGTAAACGAAGAAAGTTAAAGGGGACAAGCATTAAGTCAATATCTAGATAAGAATCTTAAGATTCTTCATACCAATAATTGAATTACATGTGATTGTCACAAAAGAAACACACACACACAGGCAAAGAAAAGAAAGAAAATGCAAAATGCTTAAGCAGCCAAGCAAGGATGTCATTCAGCAAGTCAAGAATGTACCTCTGGAATAAAGCAAATGCAAGCCCCGAGATTATAATTCCTTGATGATATCCAAGATCCACTTCAATTTCTTTAGGCAACCATGATCTGAAAACCAATTCTTCCACAAATGCAACACCAGTTGCCGTTACAATTCCTTGACCAGCCAGCATAAGCATCCGCCCATATACTTTGAAACGTGTCATGGCATCCAAATGAGATGGAGTAGGAGGCCAAGAGAGAGACACACAACCGATTAATACATTTACAGAATGTATTGATAAGACAAGCACAACTCCACCAATCAAGCCCTTCAAAAAATTTTGTATCTGCAAGCAAGGTGATCAATATTAACACATTCTGTACAAGATTTGCAACACCAGAGCGTACACTCAACTCAAAGACCATAAACTTTAACAGGATATTGAATGAAAGAAAGATGAAAGGCAAGTGCATTTACATCTGATTGAATCATCCAAAATAAAAAAGAATGAAGGCAGAATTCAAATCACAAAATGATTGCATGCTTATGTGTGAGTGAGAGAGAGATGGAGATAAAGAGAATTTTCTTAATCAAATGGAGCAGTGTAAAAGCAGGAAACATAAGAAATTTGAGGTTGATAAATGATAATACACTCTCTCTCTCCAGTAAGTTGAGTATCCTAGATCTGTATGACGCTAAATCCCTATCATCAAGCTAGGTCTGTCCAGAACCACTTAGACAGCTAAGAACAGTTGTTTTTTGGCACAAAACAAATATAAATGTGTACCAAATAGACCAAACTCAATATAACATGTTCACTTAACAAGTAAATGAACCTACATCTACTTTTCCAGACTGTTTTGAGCTCAAATAAATACCTTTTGTGATGACGTCAAATCCAGCCCGTACTGCCGAAGTGCATCCTCATACCCACGAATTCTTCTGCCCCATAACATAATAAGTATCATTGTAGCAGTGTAGAGGCCAATAATGCAAACAAGCTCAGCTATTCTAGAGGGAGTATTTGTCATCCAGCTCTGCATTAGTGTAGGGAACAACGGAATGACTACTGGTGACCATAAAACAAGCACCATGCCAACAAACCCAAGAATCCTGAGAAAGGAAACCAGAATAGTACAGTTGATGAATAAATAATGAGCACAGATTAGTAGATTACAAATTCAACTAAAGAAAAACACAAGTTCACCAAGAGGTGTCATGGACTAAAGAACCAAAACAGCCACTAAAAATTCCAATGAAATCAAGAATCATGCAATTTATGGAGCATCTAATAGATCTATAAAGAAGTTCAGCCTTTTGCATCTTCAAGAAATCATGTGATATATGTAATATCAAACATAGACACAGTTCAGCTTTAGAAATAGGTTGTAAAAATTGATTCGGTTGTAAAGTAGCTATTCATAAGTGAAGGAGAAAATAAGTAACATTTGTTATAATGCCTTTGTCAAATAATATAATACTAGTCTGGTTTAGGCAATATGACTCAATAGATCTTTAATTTTAAACAATGAGGGCACTCGTTTCAATTTGAAAATTATCCATTTACACTAGTGTCTCAAGAGCAGACATTCAGGTTTGCAAAACATGACAAAGTGCAGGCCATGGCTAATGTGGATGCATCTATGGGAGGGAACATGTGCTTCAGAAAGGAAAAAAAAACCATGATAGTTATAAGTACTTTAAAATTGTATCCCAATCTCAGATCTATGATCACAATACGTACATCACTATCACATGAGATAAATGTCCTTCCTAAATTCCCTAAATAACGATCCATTATTCCATTCTATTTCAATACATTTAACAGAGCCCAACTAAATCATTGAATGGGGCACATGATTACGTCTCACCACCATCTCCACCTAGCCATATCTTCTTTTGAAAAAGAGCAAACTTTATTACCTAAAACAGATCAAAAACTACCACAGTGGTGGAAAAGCACAGATGAAAAGATAAAATCAGAAAGAGTAAATTTTTCATGGCCATGTTGGAAAGGCACAGCCGAATCAAGCTTTTAATCATATAACAAAAGCAAGAGAAAAGACAAGTTACACTACTATATGTATAATTACTACTCAGATACTGAACCTCCCATCTACATCATTTTTTGATAATTTGATAGTTACAACAATGGGGAAGGGGGATTTGTACCCTGGTTCTCCAAATAAAGGAGGGCAAGCTATGCCACTGAGCTACAAGGCTCTTGACAATGAACCTCCCATCTACATAATATTATGACTAACTCTATAACTTGACTAGGAAAAACATTTCTTCTGAAGGATGAAAAGGACCACACATTACAAGGACTATCACAAAGTAGACAGGCTCTCTGCCAAAATTGACAGACTTCAAAGTACATGTGTGGATAAAATTATCACAGAGAGATTCAAATCTTCCAATATATTGTAAGCAATTTACTATTGACATTCAAAAGGCATTGGTTTATCTAAAGCAATATTCATTGATTAAATGGAGAGATGGAGGACTGTGACATTAAGCAATTTAAATTACCTCTGGAATAAGGGCCGTTCAGCTATATGAAGAAACAAAATAAGCTTATTAGTCAAACTCACTGCACCACGTATACCACCCCATAACAACGCCAGTTTGCCAACTAGCTTCAACAAGCCACCTTTTTGACCCAAATCTGTCAACAATGCAACCAGCCTGTTTCATGCATGTAGGAAAGAAAACAGCTAACTTAGTAAAAGTAAAACAAGAAAAGATAAATCCACACAATAAATATAGGTGTTACTATATGTCAAGACCTTTCTTGATCCACTCCACCATCTTCTTTCATAGGTACCACAGGACCAGCAACTGACATGGCTTTCTCAGCAAGGCTTGTGACTATGTTATTTTGGTCATTTTCAGATACTGCCTCCTCAAGCTTGTCAGGCTCCCTCTGATGATTACCTTTGACATTGGAGGACTTTGATAAAGTTCCAGAATTTTCATTGCCTTTGTAAAAATCCTGTGTTCATATATACCAAAAATCATGAAGAATGCACAAATACAAAGAAAATTTTTAGCTGATTATCTTCTAAAGATGGCCAGAACATTAACATTGAAAAGGTATAAAAAAAAAAGAAGAAGAACAAATAACAAGAACAAACAGAGAAGCTTAGTAGAAGATATTTACTGCAATTCACACTAAAGGCGGAGAACGAGGGAGAAAGTGCAGATACTATTTTCAGTGCATAGTGGATATCCTCTTCAGCGGTTAGATTATTCAATATGTGTACATGAGGAAATCACAAAGAGAAAGGGACGCACTAGGCAGTGTAAAATCAAACCAGCTAATGTATTTCTTGAGAATATTACAAGCACTTACCAATCATAATAAACATTAGTGATGTATTATTGTTGAGCAAAACAGACATGTTTAAATTTTATGTGACTGAAGCACAAACTGCAAGCAAGATTCACATAGCAGGCATACCACCTAGATCTAGAAAGATAGTTAGAGCATACCTAAAAGTGAAAATCCTCAGGTCACTCTAAGCAATGGTGTCCAATTCATACACAAAGAACAATATGAAAAGCATCAAAGAGACAAACTACTACCTGCTGCTTCACCAATAAAGCAGACGCCCCTAGGGCAGCTGTAACAGCACCAACCATGACAGTATTGTTGCTAGAATTTTTTTCTTTTCCCCCTTCTCTGGTTACTGAAGTGTCCAAATTAGTACTATGACCAGACTTATTGAAAGGCATTTGATCAGTCTCTACCACACTGACCTTACCATGAGTTATTTCCTCGGATTTTTTGGCTTGAACATGTGTGGTCAGAACTTCTCTCTTACTATTATCATGCACTGTAGCTACATTGAAAGATTTCCTCAAGGCAGCTAAGCTAGATCCTATAATAACACCAATTGGGAGTACTTTTCTCAAGTAACTTGTCTCTTTAACGGCAGATGAAATGACCCTAATGATAAGCTCTCCCTGGAGAGTACCAAGTTTTTCTGAAGTACATTGAATACTGTGTTTACCATCCACACGCTGAATATGCTCTTTGTCATGTCCAACTGCCAACGACACAGCATTTGCCACAAGTTCCAATTCTCTAGCAAGAATTATTTCCTTCGTGTTAGCTGCACTTAGCCTACGACCAACTTCAACCTTCAAAGAATTTATGACAATATTTTTCACAAAGTGCATCAATTCCTCTAATCTATCATCACTAATTTCAACTTTCCCATTCATATGGTCCACTGTTTCATATTCTACAACTGGTTCCTGTTGCTTTTCCATATCAAATATTACATATGATGGTTCAATAAAGTTGTTTGTGTCCTTTGCTTTTGCACGGGAGCGGGCCTCAACCTGACTCTCAACACCATAATGAGTTGCAATATCACTGGTAGAGATTCCAATATTTCCTGGTTGCTCCAACAGCTTCCATTGACCCTCTTCCGGAAAATAGTCAAGCAATAGAGAAGTTGTGGCATCTACATCAAGTGATTTGGTATGCTTCTTTGAAAGAAGATATTTACGTAAATATTCAGTGTATAAAGAGGTCCCATACGGATTTGCAGTTATGTGCAGTGGAATACTATTTACATGTCTAATCTTATCTGGATTATCAGCAAGAACTTTGCTACCAACTAATTGATCCTTCTTTTCATTTTTGTACTGAGCAACATGGATGTTAGTCTTACTACCCTGAGAACTATCCATACTTTTCCCATTAGAGGAATTGAGGTTTTGTGTGGTTTCCTCCTCTACCCTTCCAGTTCTTGTATCGTGCTGTGAATGAATGCTATTCTCATGGTGATTATATACAAAAGAATCATCTAAATTATCAGACCGAATGCTTTGTATATTTTCGTTTTCTTCTTCCTCATCCAATTTGTGGTCATCAATGATGCTATGCTGGTCAGAACCAGACTCAGTTTTCTTCTCCTTAATGTCATTCCTGTCCTTGTCTCCATTTCCATCATCTGAACCCTCCTCCAATTGAGTTATCATATTTTCTAGTACACCAAAAACACTGTTCACAGCCACTTGGGTGGAATCATCCATCCCTGTTAAAGTATCAAATGCTTGGGATACATTGAAGGTGGGGGGACTAGGATCAGACATAATAGAATTAGTTTGATCCTGAACAGGCTGCATACTTTTGTTATCTCTCTTCAGATTATCGTTACCTTCATTTCCCATCGCATCAGCATCAGAGGCAGTCCCAGGAGTTAATTCTTCTGTTATAGTGGATGGTGCCACCTTGCCTTGGTCAGTTGAAGAATCTCCAGTTTCCTGGTTATTATTCTCCTCTTTTTCCTCTATTTGAGCTATTCCACCATCCTGGTCTTTTTTCTCATTAATTGTAGGCTTAACATCTGTTTCTGATCCAATCTCACCATTGTCAAGATATGTGGCAGATTTTTCTTTAGAGGACTCATCATTTTCATCATTATTTCCTGACTCACTAGTGTCCTTGACTGAACTTGATATATCAACTCCATCACCGCTTGTCGATTGAGATGGATCTGATTCTAGATCCCCAGTAGGTTTGTCTACGCCAGGTTGAGTGTCATTCAAGCTATCTGAGAGTTCATCAGGCCTTTTTATCTCGTCTGAAGAAAGATGGTCAGTGTTTAAACCTTCTCCACCTGATACTCCAACTTTTTCTTGGATCTTGGCCTTCAATCCTGTTGAAACATCACGTATCCGAGCAATATCAAGAAGTCCATTAAAATTTAAGTTTGTGCCTTGGGTATGCAAAATTCCAGTTACAGCAGTTGTAAGCTTTTCACGAACATCTTCTGGCACAGCATCTTGCAAAGCTTTCACAAGTGTTTCTCCTTGATCCACAGCAGTCAAGACCTGGACATTATTATAAAATAAATGTCAATAAATATACACAATTATGATAAGCAATGAAGTGACAGTAAATACATGTTAGAAATTAGCATTCCCTACCAAGTACCACCAGTCACCAAGGAGCCGGTAGAAATCCTCCTCTTTTTTTTATTAAAAAAAACAATGCATACTATCAAGTAACAGGTAGAAATGTCTAAGAAAACAATTAATTTTCTACATAATTTTAATTGATGTGACTCCTAAAAAGGTTTTTATTCTCCCTCCCAAGATAGATAATGTGAGTCTAATCATCACAGGCCAGATGAAAAGTCCAATATCAAAAAATTCAGATATTCCTCTCTAGCTGCGAAAGGCCTTACATTCTACTTAAAAGCATTAACGTGAATCAAATCCCCAGAAAACAAGAAAATTGAAAGAATACTAATTAGCATTTGCAGCAAGCAATTATCTTAAAAGGAAAAATAAAAACCATTGACTACAACAATGTAAAAGACAATCAAAATGTTGTTAATCCAGATTACAAATTAGATTGATAAGTAGGTAATGCAAGTTATAAATCCACATATATGACCAACTTGAAATGACATACAAAAATCATACATTTTAACTAAATTTTTCTTCACATGCACATAATACAAATAATCAAGTATCAACCTCAACTTTGCCAAATTACAAAATTTCTATGTTTACTGCAGGTGCATAGAACACACACAAATTATTAATGGCGATATTTTTTTTAATAAGTAATTTCATTAAAAAAGTGCAATAAAAAGGAGTGCAAACCTGGTACACAGGAAGTATAAAAAGGAAGAGTCAAAAGAGGCGATTAATAACAATATTAAACATTAATATGATTATAGAAGTGACATCATGACAAAAATATCATATAAATGGGAATTCTAAGCCTTACCTTCTGTTTTCTTTCTTCTGTTAGAGTACCAGGCACGGTTATATCAAGCATATTCATAACCGCTTGCGCTGTCTGTAGCCCTTGACCTCTTTCACCATCTACTGAGCTGACTTCCTCCTCTTTGATCAATTCTGAATCAACAGAGCTAATCTGCTGCAAAGCACCATTTTCCATTTCTTGCAGGCCTGCATCTTCAGCTTCCAAATTTTCTTGGGAATCTCGTCTGGAACTTAAGCATAAACTAGCAACAGTGTCGCTATCTTCAAGCTTACCCTTTATAGGATCCACAGAGTATCCATTCAAAGCATTTGGCTGAGTAAGATCCGAGAGCTTATCAACCTCATCATCCTTATCAGATGATCTGCTTTCCACAAGAGTTAAGCCTTTTGAAGGGTTGATGGTAACGTCCACATCATTTAGGAGAGGATGGCGGCCCTTCAGAAGTCCCACCTCCACTGCTGTCAGCCACTGCACATCCCACATCAGAATATCATTTGCAAGAATGCAGGGTCAAATTCCACCAAGTTTTTCAGCAGGGGGTTTTAGTAAAATAAATAAATAATAATAACCACATCTTCAAGACAGCCAGAGAATCATATTAAGAGTATCAGACACTAGCGAAGATGGGCACCACATTTGCCAAGATTGATAAGTTGGAAATAGCAGAAAATTTAACCTTAAAAGCTTGTTCTTGATAAATCATATGGAGTGAATTCAATAAGGGTTGAAAATTGAAAGGAAAAACTTAATTGTATTCTTTTCTCTTTATTAGTAATTACACATGCATCCAATGGATCTTGAACCCACGGCCTCACTCTTCACATTGCCCTTATAAGGAAATGACGTACCATTGAGCTAGATCTCAATAGAAACATAACTGTATGTTTCATAAAAAATAATAACCCTTACCTATGGAGGCCCCTAATCCCAAAGGCATCACCAAGATGCATTAATTACGTACATGCTTTGGCCTGAAAATAGTATAAAGGCTATATGAGAGTATCAAATAAGAATCAGGTTTGACTTTCTGGAACATTACATATTTACATGATGGTCGTAACTCTACAATATCTAGATTGAATATTGAAAAGGGGGAGTATGATTTCAGAGCATGGATTTTACTGTTGTTACCATAAAAAAGCCAACAATTCATGGAGCAGCATGATAGTGTAGGTAATGGGGTGCCTATGTAAGACTTGGCCTCAGCATAGAATCCCATTAAGTGAGAATTTCCCTTTACAAGACTTGGTCTTAGCACAAATTTTTTTTTACATACAGATTGATAAGGTTCAGTTAATGCAAAAAATAATCATAAGTGAGAATTTCAGGAAGGTCAAAGTTAAAGACATGAAAAGTATATTAAACTCAATGATCAACCCATATCAAAGACTTAACCTGGACTACAACAAAATATTGCAAAGAATCCAGAATATACTATATGCTTATTATTGCTTAACCTCAACATGGTTCTTGAAAGTTATATATAGATTATAAAGCAATACAGTAAGTTTAAGCAACCGATATTTCAAAGGGAAGTAATAAAAATTTCATCTTTATTATTATTATTTTTTTGGATAAGTAAAGAAGATTTTATTAAAAGAGAAAAAAGTACTCTGTGTTCACGATGATGAACAGAAAGTACTGAAAAACAAATACAAGCAAATCAATTATAATTCTAACAGAAGAATGAAAATCAAAAATCAAATTACAATGCAAAAACCCCCCAAGTCCAAGACCAATCAAACAAAATCCTGATATGCAGGACTTCAACTAATCAGTAAAGATAAGGGGAATGCTAAAAAAGGCTATTACCTCAATCGTAAGTTGCTGGCACCAGGATATGACAGATGTGCCACTTGCAACAACAGTAGAGGGCATACAAGAACACAAGAGCAGGCTTGTAAATGGATTTTCTGCTATCAAGCCGCGTGGGATAGAGAATAGTGGCACCGTCCCATCATCATTCTGATAAATTGATGGATTTACAACTAGTTAGACCTTTTCTCATACTGACAGGGTGTTGGGGTGTGGGTTTGTACTATAAACAATATTATGAATATGTAATGAAAGAATCGATGAAGTATTTCACTTAATCAAAACTTAGGGACTTTGCAACTATGATTACTGACAGAGTTGAACAACAGTAGCCCATTGCTCCATTGTTTCCAACAGAAAACAGTTTACAAAATTTTCTTGGAATAAATATTTACTCCCATTTTTTCTTTCTTCGTCTATTTCTTTTTAAAGTGAAACTAGGGAAATTTTAGCATGGCTCCAAAATAAGTTTTAGCAAACCATCTCTTTCAACTGATTTTTTTTTAAAAACCAAAAAAGGCAAAGAATTGTTGAAATAAACAGAGTATCTACAGGAAGATTTATAAACAGTAAACAGATGCAGGACATGACTAAACTAATCCTGAACAAAAATTAAAGCAGGATGGCATTAAAGTTAGATAAGTTTGACCTGTATAAAGAGAACAGGAATCTTCACATTCCCAACCACGTCTCTTGTGCTAGACTCTGAATAAAAGTCTTCTAGTACCTCAAAACCATAAGATACCATAGATATTGCTTTTTCAAAATCACGAACAGACTTTGCCAATAAAGCCTTCTCCACGTCAAACCCTTTTGCTTTGCCTTGAAATAGTTCCTAGAAGTTAAGTAAACATTAAACATAAGTTATTCCCAATTAAAAAATTAAGCATAAGTTATCATCCTTAATTGGCCAACACAATTCAAAGCATACCACATCAATGATTATGTTTGTTCAACATTAAAACAATGCTAGAATGGAGGGGCATAAAGCATTTGAACCAAAATAGACAGAAGATTGAAAGCAATCACCAACCTTATTAGATCTTAGAATATCTATCAGTCCACCAGTGAGCTTCTGATCAATGGCCACGTGATAAGGAGAGGACCTTGTAGCCTCCTCTAAGTCAAATGGATTGTCTATGCACGTGGCAGCTGTAAGCGGTGTATTCTCTCCAGCTTCTGCCAAGTACTTTGTCAACATGTTTGCACCGTATCCCCAACCAACAGCCATCAATGTTGTCCATGGCCTTGCCTTATTAATGAACTGTATAGCTGTGGAGATATCATCGCTGTCAGCAGCTGTAAATAACCTACAGAAAATAGAATAGTAAAGAAGCTCCTACTATCAGCACAATTCTCCTGTCCATGAACCTGAGCATGAGATTGATTAAAAATTTTACCATGACAACAACTATTTTTGAAGTAAAAGTCCGTCAAAGTTTCCTCCCATGCCCACACCACCGAAATTGCAGTATTTTAGAATCTTCTTTGAATGGATAACACGTCAGGGTTATAGATTTCAATGATCATTGTAACTTTAGAGTTGAATTGTGGCGCCAACAGCCTTGTAACTCAACTAGCACTTTCTAGTGTTTCCAACAAAAACGTCAACAGTTCAAATCCCCATTCCCCCAACTATCAAATTATCAAAACCTTTATAGGGTTTAATTCTAACACCTCATGCAATTTCAAGATAACCAAATCAACTACAACTATGTTCCTAATTATTATTGAATCATCACTATTATAACTCCAATCATATAAATACATAAAATACCATAACAAAGCTGGAAAAGAATTCAAATTTCAAACACTTAAAACAAGCTTTTAATCGGTACTTACCGTGCCGTGGTGAGAGGTGAACCGGCACAACCCCTCGGATTCATGACGACCGGAAAACAACCACGGCTGAGAGATTCGGCAACGAAGGACCTCACATTCTTGTCCAAGCTTCCCTGAGGCGAACCAGGGATTAGCAACAAGGTGGTGTCCAATCCATGCTCTTTCTCCAAGTCCAAACTCGCCGGCCAATCCAACGACACCACTCCTCCATCCTCGGTACTCACACAAACTCTCTGAAACTCCAATTCCAAACCACAACTGTCAATTTCATCGCTCGCTACTACAATTCTTCCTTTGTTCAACCTCACGAAATGCCTGTCCTCCTTCACCAGCTTCTCGTTCGGGTCCTCGTCCTCGCCTCCGGCGAACGACACCGAAGGGCACCGCAGGAACGCGAACCGGTTAAACGGCGTCGGACTGGTGAAGAGAATCCACTCCCCGACGTCATCGTCGGAATCGCCTCGAAGTCTCGGCCGATTATTGGATGAGTCGGAGTCGTCGTGGCGGTGGCGGCGGCGGTGGAGAGCGAAACCGGCGGCGAAACCGAGCGCCGGAGCGACGAACTCCAAGGAATTGACGGAAGGGAAGTGAGAAACTAGGGATTGGAAAAGGTCTTCGAACTCGAATTGGGAACAACGGAGGAGCAGCGAACGACGTGTCGTTTGCTTGAGCCTTCGGCGTCGGAAAACGCGGAACTCGCGGACTTGGAAGTGTCGTTTGTTGGAAAAGAGGAGGAGGGAATTTGTTGTTGAGGCGGCGGCAGCGGCAGCGACAGCGAGAGTCATTGTTTGTTGTTGTGAGTGTGAGTGTGAATGTGTGATGAGTGTGAGTGTTGGTTTTGTTTTTGCACTTTTGGTTGTTGTTATGAGAGGTGTGTTTGCGATTGAGATATGAGAGGTGAGAAGGTAATATATAATAATAACAAAAGAGAAACTCAAAACGAGTTTCGATTTTGATTTCGAAAGCTCCAGAAAAAGAGCTGGAGTACATGGCTCAGAATTTTTTGCAGAGTTTATTTTTTTTGGGATCCCACGCCAGCCGACCACGGATGGAGACTGGAGACACTTCAATTCACGGTCAATTTTGTTTTGGAAGAGAGTGTTTTTGTTGCTTTCGTTTCCCCATACATTTGAGGTAGGCCCAATGATTTAATGGGCTCCAATCACAGGAAGTGAGGAGGGACTAGTCATGTTGGGTAAAAGGCCGGGTACCCATGGACTTGATCCTAGCTCACACTAAGGTGGCTGAGTTTTATGAAGGCAACTCCCAATGATTCAACACTAGGGCAGAGCAGTCTTGCTGAGCACAATGATCGATTAAGTTGGAATGGTCATGAGCTAGGAACTTACATACAATTCAAGAAGATATTATTTGGTTCTTTTGGAAGACCACCTCAACAATGTCCAGTGATCCTCCCACCTAATAATATAATGTCATTTGTATAAATTAATTGAGTTAGATCTTATTCACAATCCTAATCACACTATCCAAATAAATAAAATAATAATTAGCCAAAAGCAACTATTTAAATTTGAGTCATTCGACACCATTCTCACTCTCATTGATTTAGCATGAATCTAATGAGGATGATAGCAAATCTAAAGCTAGAAAAACAAATGTTCACGATTGATGAGGTGGGCAATCATTGTGCTGCTATGGATCCAAATATGGGGACGGTGGATGGTGATTTAGCATTGTTGTTGTTTTATTTATTTATTTATTTATTTTGGTTGTGGTGTAGAGAACTGTCAGCACTGGCCACTGGGGTAAGTGGCGGTAATGGTCTTATCCATGAGGGTTATTTATTTTATTGATTAGGACATTAGTTTATTAATTGAAACATATGACATTACATTATTGGATGGAAGAACTATTGGACGTTACTAAGACGATCCTCTGAAAGCATTGAATATTTTCTCCAATTTAAGAGCTTCACTCTATAGTAAGGCGTAATTCCCTCGCAAAATGGTTTTCCTAATGGAAACTCAGTTGGACAATAAAGGTATACAAAGATTTCGTCAGAAATTGGGCTGTTAAAATGCTTTGGTGGTTGATAGAGTAAGGAAAGGTGGTGGCACAACAGTTGTTGGAAGGAAGATATTTACAATTGATGTGAATAGTGACGCTAAAAACCACACCGTTTCTTTCTTTCTATCTCTTCTAAAGAGATAATACAAAGTACAAACTCTTCCACTTCCAAAATGAAATTAAAACAATATTTTTTTCCTACCAAAATGGGATCAAACTAGTATTATAACTTACTTGGATATACAAAAAAAGAAAAGAAAAAAAGTACATTATAAATATTTCATGGATTGATGGGTTACAAAGGGGATGTATTCTTCCTTTTTATGTGGAATGGGCAATCCAGTTGGCTGAGCTTGATTTTTTTTTTTTTTTTTGTTACCAGGCTGAGCTTGATTTGACCTCACTTTCTTAACGGCCTTAGCTCATATGTAACTTTCATAAATGTTAAATAATGGGTTGTTGAGTAACAAAAGCAATGTAATCTCCCCCTCTATGTGGCTAATGAAGGTAGAAAGTAAAAAAGGAAAGAGAGAAGACTCTCTCTCACTCAGCTTATCAACTCTCTAATTTACTACCATATATGTTTCTTATTAGTCTCTGAATTTTGTGTGTCTGCAATCTGCATGGAACATAGAGGCTAGATCACAACTATAAAGAACTGCATACAAAATATAAGAGATATATCTGATGATTAGAACATGGAGAAAGTCGAGGCTCTTGCTTCATTGCTCATGAATCACACATGCATATCTATTATGTATGTTGTTTTAATTATAGCCAACAGACAAAGCAATCAACCATTAAATTGAATGTTAAATAAAAAATTTATGCTCAGTTTCTTGATAGAGTTTGTGATATTATATTAAACTGAGAATTGGTCGCATGCAATATTTGAGCGGCTGCCTGACAAGATTGACATTAATGTTTCATATATAGTTTGATAACCTAAGCACATGCCCTAAACCCTTATAATCATTCAACGATATTGGCCTGAACTCCCTAAGCACATGCTACTAAGCACCATTTTGGGCCCTCAATCACAAAGATAGAGAAACATTTATTGTGATGTTTGTTTTATAATTATATATGTTGATATTCTCTTGGTTGGATACCCCAGCAATTTATAAGATTTGTGTTTGTAAAAGAGAATCAAACTCCATTACCATCCAAGATAAACTTCTGATCATTGATTTTGACAAAACCCTGACCATCATCCAACTCTCTCTAAATCGCTATCTAATACAAATATTGTTTTGGAAAGGACATAATAAGAATCTTGAATACATTGTATCTCACACATATATGCTTTTCTTTATATTTAATTATTTGTCTTCTCAAAGTGTCATTAATCCTCTTTTTCATTTTCGTTTTATCTGCAAAACAAACGTCGACAAAGAGATTGGCTTATTTATTATAATCACATTGTCTTAATTTGACACAAACATTAATCATCAATTAGAAATTAAGTTTTTATAAGATCAGGAAAGATTATGTTCGGTGTCCAAGTTCTAAATGAATTTCATTTTTTTAAAGAACAAAAAATAAAAAGAATCATTTTAAGACATTCATCACAGTTTCCTTTGCAGTGTTGATGATGTTGAAAATCGTCAGTAAGGTACACAGTCCTCATGTGCTCTAGACAAGACTTACACAACACAAAAAGAAGAAGAAGACCCTATGAAGAGTACCAGTGTGATACCAACTAAATACTCTCCAAAGGTCAAATTAGAGAATTTTCACAACTCTAGAGTATCAGAGTTAGGGTGAATTATGCGTACCTTAGTTTGTAAGAGCTTTGGGGTTTTTATAGTAGTGTTGAATTCATTCATTGGTGGAGAAAGTCTTTCCTTGTGAGGAAGATTCTTATTAATGTGTGTATCTTATGGGATTCTTTCCTTGTAGAGATTCTCTTGATTAGGGTTATTCGTGGGGCACAAGATGTTTCCATATATACTCATTCGTGGAGTCTAAGCAAAGCCATGTTGGGTTCGTCAAGGGCTTCTTTATCCCAGTCAGCTTCCCATCTTGTCTGGGCGTTCTAGTCGTCAAGTCCCAAATGTCGTCTACTTGGAAGTGGATTCGTCAGGCTAAGATCGAAGTCATCGGCTTTGAGTGCGTAGACGTTAGCCTTATGAGGACGTCATCTTCTTCATATATAGTATGGTAAACAAGTTTCTTCAGACCGTCGGCTCCATCTAATGTAGACGAGTCTCAATACTTTTTTGAAATTACCCTTATTAGTTGCCCCCTACTCCATGGCTCCGTCGGCTTGAGCTAACGAGTTATGAAGTTTGATTTATAGCCTTTTAATCTTGTTTGCTCAGAGAAAGGAGGTTCATTATTGATTCCTCGAGCAGCCATCATTTAATGCTAGGACACATGGCACAAATTGGTTGGCCTCATTTCTAAACACAAGCGTCGCTTCGTTTCCCGTGTGCTTTCGTCCTATATATATATATATCTCACATCTCCCTCACATTTCTCCTTATTTCATCCTTGCAATCCTTAAGAAAAAGAGAGTAGTCATCTGTTGCTTCCTTACCGTCAGTTTGCGGATCCCATCAACCTGTGGGTCTTGTTAGTCTGTGGATCTTGTTAACTCCAGAGTCGTCACCTCTACCTGTAAGTCCACTTTCCCCTCCATTTTCTTTTTGCTCCTGCTTTTGTAGTTTAGTCGTCACTTCTGCTAGAGACCCATCAAAAATATGTTCTTAGATTACTTCGTCACTTGTAGGTGAATAGATGTCAAGTGGAAGAGAAGCGATGAGTAAATAGTCGTCAGTCTGTGAGGGAGTGGGCTACGACGAAGTCTTCCATTCAGGTCATGAGCCCAAGGAAGGCCTTTCCCAGTCGTCAGAGAGGGAGTCGTCTGCCCATTCTCCTGACGACGAAGTGGAGAGTCATGTTGGAGAGGAAGGTGAGGAAGTAGAGGGTGATGATGATGATGATGAGGGAGGAGAGGATGAAGAGTACATGGGAGAAGATGACGGGAATGAGGGTGAGGGTGATGAGAGAGCTCTTGAGGAAGGAAGCTCAAGAAGCCCCAGTGATGCCACACTCGTCCCTTAATTCTCCCCAAAATGTGAACTGTTAATGACTTCAAATCGACGATGACCACTAACATTTTTAAGAATCTACAAGACCGTTTTCAAATCTCGAACCATATTCCAATCCGTTTTCCTAAGAAGTTTGAAAAGTGTTACTCGGGGATGACCACAAATATCAGTATGTATGATGCCATGTTCGCGGTGGGACTGAGGCTGCCTCTGATAGCGTTACACCGTCAGCTAGCTAACTTCCTAGGACCATCCGTCAACCAGATCGCTCCTAATGCATGGAGGATATTCATTGGAGCTGAAATCTTGTGTGGTCGTCTTAGCAGGGGGAATTGTCAACTTACTCTTGACGAGTTCTTTTAGTGCTACTGACCCCAACATATCATTTCGTCTCAGGGGATATACCATTTTGCCGCCAGGGAGAAATCCCTTAGGTTGGTGTTAGACATGCCTGAATCCAATAGAAATTGGAAGGGTAGGTATTTCTTCGTTCAAGGGATGGATTAGGTATGCTGTCTAGAGGATTGAGTTACAATGCCTCATGGCTTCAACAATACCTGGGGCATTGTCAAAGACTCAGGTTTAGTGCCGTCAGTTTGTTTTCTTTTACTTTATTTATTTGTAAACTATTTAACATCGTCGTTCCTCTTTTTCAGCTAGTGTTCGCCCATGCATAACTAATGAGCAGATGGCTTTTATACATCGGGTTCTTGAGATTCCATTCGAGAAACGGAAGTGCAGGGACCTAATCACTCTTGATACGCTGCACGCCTATTATGGTGGTCTAGAGCCGACGCCTGCAGCACGTAGGTTGAATAGTTACTCTCGTAGATGTAAGTTCTTCCCTCATTATCTATTCCTTTTTGTTGTTTCATTGCCGTTTTATGTCTAATTACCGTCATTTGTCCTTTATAAAAGTGGAGGCAGCTAGAATGAAGGCATTGATAAGGGCATCAGCTGTGGCGCGTAAGAAGGAGGAGAAGGAGAAGGGAAAGGAGGGAGCGTCCTCGTCGGCCCTTAAGGTCATCGAGCAGGGGGACCCAAGAGAAAAGCTGAAGGGAAGGATGATCGTCCTTCTAAGAAAGGAACTGGTCACTCTTGGTAACAAACAGCCTAAGAAGCTATCGCCCTCGAAGTTAAGTCATGGAGCTGGCAAAGGCTTAATGACGGCGATGGGCCCCTTCACTTAGGGAACTCATCATCTCCTTACACATAAGGGGTATGCTGTTGAGATGATTGAGTCAATCATTAAGGAGATGGACTTTGACCCCTATGCCGAGTAAGAGACGGAGGACTTAGGGGTGTTGGGTCTCTTTGACCTCTTCAGGGTATGTTCTTTTCTCAAACTCTCTGACCCCGTTGTTTATTCATTAGCTAACGGTTGTCTTGTTTTCAAGCGTTGGTACGTATGAAGGCTTTGCAAGATAGGTGCATCGCCGAGGAAGGAGTGATTGGTCGTCTTAGGAAGCGCAATGAGACCTTGACCAATGAACAGGGGCTATATAAGGGGGCCGTCCGTTCTCTTAATGAGGAGGTGATGGCTTTGAAAGAAAAGTTGAAGGAGGACGCTCGTCTACGGGAGAAGACGGAAGAAGCAAAGGCGAGCGTAGAGAAGAGTTGACGGCCTTTTTTGAGCAGGTAGAAATAGTCGGGATTGACGCCATTGTGGAGTACAAGGCTTCACAACCTTTCCTTGATGTGTGCGTGGTCTACTATGGTGACTGGTTTGACGACTTCCTAAAGCAAGTTGGGTCCATCTACCCAAACCTTGACTTGTTTAGAGTCACCACAGATGACCTACTACCGACAACCTTTGCTGCTAATGATGCCACTGATGAGGAGTTTGACGAGCCTACTCATGCCGAGCGGGGTGTGAAGGATGACGCCATGGTGCTCACTCAACCTGCTCTAGAAAGACCCATCACTCTTGTAATCTCATCAGCTGAAGACCCTTATTAAGACATCGAGAACCCTTCAGCTCCAGACACCCAGAATTCCCCTTCTAAAGACGATGAGTATCCTTCTGTTCAGGATGTCCAAAACCCTTCAGTTTAACTTCTTCTTCTTCTTTTTTAATAACTTTTTCATGTATTTCGGCTTACTTTCAGACAATATCAAGTGCCCATTTGATTTTGGGCTTTTTGTTATAAACACTTTTTTATGGTATCTATCTAACATTTTACACCTGTCACTTTAAATATACTTTTGTTGATTTCTTATGTGTATGTCCGTCAATCCTGTGACAAATATGCATTACTGGAATGAAACCTTCCACTTAGTACTTAGTAACTCGTCTGTTAGTACTTAATGACATGTTGGTGCAAATCTGTCCACTTTGGGCTTAATACGTCCTTTTTTTGAGGACTTAGTATATTTATGGATTTTGTAATGACTTTGTCTATTTAAAAGCTTTGATTTTACTATTTTAGTCAAATAAGTTCGATAATTGCAAAGGAAAAAAACCCTATTTTATAGTGATGGCTCAAGAGTAAAAATAATCAACGCACAAAAAAATTGATATTGGGAGAATGATGACTTTCTAAAGATTATGAAAATTCAGGAATTAAAGTTCCAAAAATTTGCAATTAAAAACCAAAAAAAAAAAATGATTAATGAAAATTTGTTGGGAATAAAAAATTATACTTATAATTAGCAAAAAATATTAATTAATGATGCAAACCAATACATAATACTATGCATACTTTACATAAATAAGTATTAAGTGATAATATTCAAAATATAAATATAAAAAAGGAAAAGAAAAAGGGAACAACATGAATAAATCCAATTTGAAAAAATAAATTTCATTTTGTTTAAAAAAATTATATAAAAAATCCTATTAACTTAATAGTGGTGTATTTAAATGATCCAAAAATAATAATAAAGCATATACTTTTGTTCCTAATCACATCTAGCAAATAATAAAGCATTCAAAATATTGAAAGGCAATTTAAATTCATGTATGCTTGCATGAGATACGTACTTGTCCACCATTGCTGGAAAGAAACACAAAAACAAAGAAGAGAAATACATACCTATAATACTTTGGCTGGTAGGTTTGATAAAAGCTTATACTATGGATTTCATAGGCATCCAATTGCCTAAGTAATAAGGGAAAAAAAAATGAGAGTTAGACATAGAAATTATAAAAGAATGAGAATTATAAATAATAATGGGGGAGAGAAAAGAAGAAGAAGTTGTTATGCCTAAGAATATATAAGAATACACGGAAAACCAGAAGATATATAGAAAATTTTCAGTTGTAAGGAAGTTAGATTTCTAATCACTCTAGGAATTATAAGAGAAGAAGAGTTAATTTAGGATATATGTTTTATCCACAAAATAAAAATGTCATATAGATTGAATGACAAAAAATATATGTTGACAACAATGACATGAACATAAGTAATAATAAAAATTAATAAAAAAAGAAGAAGAAGAAGTAAGTAAACGTGAATGATGCTAACAAGGAAATGGGATAGATTTTAAAAAAAAGAAGAAGTTATAATCGGTTTAGAATTTTAAATTTATGTAAAGAAGAAGAAGAAGAAGAAGAAGTAAAGCTCAATGTAACTTATTTTTAAAAGGCATCCAAAGATGATTTATTTTAAAAATATTTCAGGCACGTAATCTAAATTTTATTAGATAAAAAGGTGTTATCTATATCAATTAACGTAGGCCTGGGCCTCATGTGTATTAATTAGTTAGAACTCTACATTAATGTTAATCATAATTTTATATTAAATTTTAGTGTTTATCCAAAGAATAAAAAAGTGAAGGAAGAGATTGGATGAAGAGTTTGGATTGTAATCAAATTAAAGTTTTTAAACAACTTAGAAATTATAAGAGAAGAAGATAACAACAAAAAGAATTTATATTTATTAGCTAGATTGATATTATATATTTTTTTGTTTATGTTAAAATTAATACCCAAAAAAAAAAAAAATTCTTACGTGAAGCAATATTTTTTATTTATTTTTGCAGTATTTTTTTTAGAGATAAAAATGAGTTAGAGTCCTAATTTTTTGAATTAGAGATAAGAATGAATTAGAGTCCTGATATTAATCTGTAGTTTTGGTTTGGACATGAATTAGAGTTCTGGTAGTATACTATTCCTCTAATATTAATCTTCAATATTTTTAAGACATGAATTAGAGTCTCGGTAGTGTACCATTCCTTTTTAATTCTTTAAAAATATAAAAATTTAATAAAATTTCTGTAATTTGGCGAAGCCACGTGGCGCAATCTATTTTTTTTAGAGATAAAAATGAATTAGAGTCCTAATTAATCAAGTATTAATCTGCAGTTTTTTTAGACATGAATTAAAGTCCTGGTAGTATACTATTCCTCTAATATTAATCTACAATTTTTTTTAGACATGAATTAGTGTCCTGGTAGTATACCATTCCTTTTTAGTTCTTTAAAAATCTAAAAATTTAATAAAATTTCTGTAATTTAGTAAAGTCATATAGCGCAACCACATTGTCTAAGCCCAATTTTTATTATATAGTATATGATATATATTGATTATTATAGTTAAAGGGGCTCTTCTCAAAGATTATGTTGGGATATGGGTGGAGCACCACTACTTTTACCATAAATTTTAAGAGCATCAACAGTGGATAGGCTATATGCCAAATTTAAGTTCATTTTACAATTAAGGCGCCCAATAACTCTCAGCAATGGAACGGCTAAACTTGTAAAATTGTAAAAGTTTTTATAATACTGCTACAATACTGTCTTACTTTTATGACGGTACTGTACCAACTTGGATAAATAAAATATTATTTGTTTTCTCTCTCTTAGCCACTCATTCTCTTTTTTCTTTTTCTTTTTTTCCTTTTTTTCCCTCTAATTCTATCTCATCCTCACTCCCTCTCTCGCATCTCTCTGTCTGGGTTGGAGGTCGGCGCAGCACGGAGTAGAGATCGGCACACTCAGTTCTCTCTCTCTCTCTCTCTCCTCTCTGATTCTATCTTTGTCTTCATCCCCACTCCCTTTCTCACATCTTTGTGTTCTTCTTTTAAGCATGCCACTGGAGCTAGGTTGGAGATCAGCGTGGGCGTGGTGTGGCGTGGCGTGGCGTGTGGCACGGTGAGACCGGCGTCATGTGCTCGCGGTGGTGTGTGAATTCCGAATGGATTTTGGGTTTGATTTTCGGTGCCCCACGGTGGTAATGGGTTTGATTTCAGTGGGTTTTGATGTGAATTAGTCGTCGTGGATTTTTCTTTGATTTTGTGTGTGTGTGTGTGTGTGTGTGTTGTTGCTGTGGTGGTTTATTTGATTTTTTTTTTTTGTTGTTGTGTTGTTGTTTCTGTGGTGATGGTGGATTTTTCATTGATTTTTTGTGTTGTGTTTCTGTAGTGGTGGATTATTTTTGTTGCCGTGGAAGTTTTTTGTGTTGCTGTGGTAGAGAGATTAGATTATTTTATTTTATTAGGCAGTATATATTATTTTAATAAGTTGAATGGAAGAATAAAAGTTGGAATGTTGGGTGTATTGTAAAATGGTATGGTATAATTGATAAAGTAGTTTTTTGAGATGGTAAAATAGGATGAGATAACATTTCTTATTGTAGATGCTCCAATCAACAACAAAGCTACTAACGTTTTCATAAAAGCCAAAAAAAAAAAAAAGTCTTCTTTTCCCATAGGACTTGCTTTTTTTTATCTTTTTTTTTTTAAAAAAAGACTTGCTTTTTATTTTTTACTTAAAAAAAAAAAAGACTTGCTTTTTAGGTCTTTTACTCGCTAGAAACGTGAAACGTGTAACCTCCAGATAGATTCAAGTATTGCTGAGACAGGGAGTCTTCTTTCGCTGCTTGTGGAAATTATTGTGTAATTTCAGAATACTACAAATGTGTACTTTTTCTTCTCACATGAATAATAGGTCTTATTAATTAAATTTATAGTAGGATTTACTATTTATGTGAGAGAAAAATAACATTTACGGTACTCTGAAAGTGCCTAATAATTTTCCCTAGACTTGGCTTTTTAACAAGTCCTTGGTCGTTTCAAACGAGTAACCAATAGTTAGATTCAAGTTTTAACGTTGGCAGAGCCAGGGTGCTTTTTGGTTGGGTATATATTGCACTCTCAATCTCTCATCCTGCCAAAACAAGTAACCTATAGTCCTAATCATACTTATTGATTTGGACCTTTACAAGTATTGCTTTATATATATATACACTTTGCGCATAAAAATATGCCACTTAAGACTCTTTGTTTTATAAGTATATTACTATTAGTTGCTAACCCGTGCAATATATGGAAAAACTGTTAACTCTGAAAAAAAAAATCCAACAATGAGTAAATAGAAATTTTGAAAAAAAAATTTAATTGAAATTAATAATTATGAGAGGTTCAGAGACTTCAGTTTTTTTAATAATAATAATAATATAATAATATAAATAAATAAATAATTTGCTCCTACATTTATGGAGATCCAATAACCACATATATCAACACTCGAGGACCAAACATATCTAAAGAGTCTGTTTGGATAGAACTTATTTTGCTGAAACTGAAAACTGAAAACACTATAGTAAAATAATTTTTAAATGTGTGAATAGTGTTGTGGGACTCATTTTTAATGAAAAAGTTGCTAAAAAGTGAAGTTTGTGGGACTTGTAAACAATGCACTGTTCACTGCTGAAAAGTCAAAACATGCTGCTAGAAAAAAAAAAAAAAAGGGAAAGAAACGCAAACGTGGATCCACAAACACGGATCCAAACGGATACTAAATCATCCCAAAAAAGAAAACATATCTAAGCTTGCTTCATCTTCTTCTTCTTCTTCTCTTCTTCTTTTTTCTTTTTTTTCATAGTTTTCGTTTCTATCTCATAAAGAAGGAGAAAAAGTCATTTCACATGTAATACCACCTCTCTCGCTCTCTCTCTCTCTCTCAACTTTATACTCTCATTATGATATGACAATAAATAAAACTTAAAGTTTAAAAAGTACAGAATTCATAATCTAAACAAAGAAGAAGAATCAAAAGTCTTCACAAAGTCAAATAATGGAGAGACCCACACTGTCACACATGCCATTTTCAGGGAGGCATGGGTCTGAGTACATAATTTATCAATCCTACAGCCCCACAAGAAATTTCAACCAAAGATATCAATTAATGCATCAAAGAATTTGCCAAAGAACACTCAAAGAAAAAAAAAACCATTCACTTCTAACCTCTTTAGACCCAAAATTTCATTAAAAAATTTCACAAATAAAAAATCAAAGGTAACTAAAGAGGGAGAAGAAATCTTAAGACAAAGAACTCAAAAACAAAGAAAGGAGAAACAAAAATCTCTCAAATGAACCTCCAAGGAATTTTTTGGTCCCTCAATCGGAGACATCAAAATCTTCCAAAAACAACCTCCATTCGATCTCGATACATACAAAGATGAGTAATAGAACTTCAGTTATGGCGAAAATAGCCAAATAGCACGTTTTGGCAAAATTTGTGGCAAACTTGCATTGTTTCGAAAATATTTAGCAATCTATTACTTTTTTAGTACTCGAGTTTCACAAAATCAAGTTCTAAATAGTACTCGAGTTTAATGAACTCGAGTTCCTAGGTGAGTTGCCAGTATGGCACTGTTGATTTGAAATTTTTGCAATTAAAAAATAATATGGTACTTGATTGAGTATTTCTTTATAATACTCCATCTTACTAAAGTTGAGTACTTCTTTCTTTTTCTTTTTATTTTTTGTTTCGTACAAAACTTTTTTAACTGAAGAAGGTAAAATGAATAAGTTTTGTGCCACATAAATATAGCACATCTTGCTCATGTACAACTCGTCTATGTGGCAAGTTGTGGTTGGTGAAAGGGTGGTGGTGGGTCCATGTGGGACACCCCTTCACCAACCACAACTCGCCATATAGACGAGTTGTGACATTTATTATGCCATTTTATTTGACGCTAGAAGGACTCATGTAGAATTGATATATTATAATTGGCAAAAGTACAAAAGTATAAAAGAGGTCTTGAGCCATAATAGGCCTATCAGCCTAGGCTATACGACAAGAAACAGGCTAAACACGGCCACAAATAGAAGACATGATTCAAGGAAACAAATTAAAAATTGAAAAAAGTTGCTTTGGAAGTTGGAATAGGAGGGGGAAAATGGGCCATTAGCCATAGTTACTGAAGAATATAGTTAGTAGGCACTGTTTTGGGAGTATATAGAATACTAACATCTCGACTCTTAGAGAGTTGATTTTAAACCTATAAATCGAGTCTTAAAGACTCGATTTCCATGTTCTGATGAAATCTCATGTGGCCCTTTTCCACGTGGCCGCCACCTGGAAATCGAGCCTCTAAGACTCGATTTACGTGGGAAGAATTAAATACTGTATTTATGACTCCAAGTAGATATCGAGTATTTTAGAGTCGGTTTTTAAAAATGGAAATTGAGTCTCGGAGACTCGATTTGTAATGGTTGGTCCAGTTTAATCCACGTGGTTAGGGCAGCTGCTTTTTATCACAAAATACCTATTTTTTGGGGTTTGCCGTTTGCCACACCAAAAAATCCAGCAGCTCTCTTTTCCTCTCTCATTCTCTCTCTCTCTCACTCTCATACAAAACTTCAAATCAAACTCACCCTCCATTACACATTCTCATGTCAAGTAAGGTTTTTATACACTTTCTCTAGTTGTTAGTTTTTTTTTTTTTTTGAATAGTTGTTAGTTACATATATGTAATGTTAGGGTTTTTTTATGGGTAGTTGTTAGTTACATATATGTAATGTTAGGTTTTTTATGAGTATGTATCATGAGTTTTTTTGTTTGGTTTATTAGTTTTCTTTATATTTTTGATAGAATGATTTGAAGATTTGTGTGTTTAGTTATTTTATTTTATTTATTTGAGTATGATTAGTGATTTTTTTTTTTTTGTTTAGAAACAAATGATAATGATTGAGTATATATGCTAATGTGGGGTTTGTACATGCATATGATGTAACAAGTTAGTGTATATATGCTAGGCTTTTTTTTTTTTTTTTTTTTTTTTTATAAGAAGTAAAAAATATTTAAGATATATTTGTATTGTTAGGCTTTATCATGGCTATTTTTGTTGTTGTTTGGTTTATATTTTTCATTATTTTTTTGTTAGAATGATTTGAAATTTTGTAGTGGGGGTAAGTGTTGCCTTTAGTTTTTTTATTTGTTTGAGTATGAAATGATAATGATTGAGTGTGTTTGTATGTGATGTGGAGTGAGTATATGCAAATGTGGGGTGTGTTTGATGTAAGAAGTTGTAATTTTTGTACTTTGAGTACATAAAAATGTTTTGTAATTGTGTTAAAATATGTCACTAACATATTACCCTTGACTCTAATAGGTTCACAATCTCTGAAGAATATTGACATAAATGTATACTACGGTGGACCCCTTTTCAATCCTGAACAGATTGACAGATTCCCATTTCAAGGGCCGAGTATCGAATGCTATTACATGATGATACGTTGTAAGTTGAAGACATTGAATGATTTGAAGATGAAAATAATGAAAGAACTAAGTTTGAGCCCTACTTGTTATGATATAAATATTATTTATCGTTACCCACAAGAAGTCCTTCATGAACGAATAAATTACAAGTACATGGCGATCAAAGAAGATAAACATGTAAAGGTCATGTTTAATAGGATCCATAAAATGCCCCAAGTAAATGCAATTGAGTTGTACACAAGTTTCGAGCCGCTCGCAGAAGTTGATGTCAAGGAGTTGCAACAAACAACTACATCTTTGCAATTTACAGCCTTAGATGATGGATGCACTACAATGGGAGGTTACACATTCCCATCTCAAGATTATGCTGCCAATACTGGTGAAACACTTCAACCTCAAGAGACATATTTAGGGGTGGAGGATGAAGATCATTTTGCGAATAATGATGAAAATCTTGATGATATGGATGAGTACGAAGAGAGGATTGAGCGAGGCGACTTTGAGAAGGACGTGGATGACCATGAACTTGCTTCCAATTTTGAAGAGGAAAATATGAAGTGCCATAATGAAGGTGATGCAAACGATGATATTGGTGTCCAGAATGTTACAAATACGACCACTGCCTACACACCTTTTGTCGAGTCATTCTCTGCAAATACTTGGGAAAATATGGTTGATCCTTCACGTCTTCAGATACCATTTGTTTCTACTTGGGAAGATGGGATGCATTTTAATAAAGGGTTGACTTTTGCAAATAAAGAGGCGGTGAAGCGTGCATTGATAATATACGCAATAAAGGATAATAGAAATTTTATAATCCGGAGGTCGACCAAAACTAAATTGTGCGCCGCATGCATTGACACCAACTGCAAGTGGTACGTTGGGGCATTCATGAAGGCTAAATTAAATGGTCTGTGGATGGTCACGTCTTATGTGGGTCCACACAGTTGTATACCCTTTAGCCTGCAAAGAGACGGTAAAATGATGGATTCGAATTTCGTTGTATCAGAAATTGTGGGAAAATTACGACAAAATCACACTGCTAGTATTGATGAGCTCCGGGGCCACCTAGATACTAAGTATAATCATTAGCTCTCTTACTATAAGGTATGAGACGCAAAACAAAAGGCAATTGCTAAGATATTTGGAGATTGTGAGGAGTTTTACCAAAGGTTGCGAAAGTTGTTATTAGCATACTTGGATTAGGATTCGGGTACCCAGTACACCTATTGGACCATACCTAGCCCCATAGATGGTACTACGTTACTGCGCTATGTATTTTGGGCATTCACTCCATGCATTGCTGCATTCAGATATTGCAGGCCAGTGATCAGTATTGATGAGACTCATTTGTATGGTAAATATCGAGGGGTGTTGATGATTGCAATGGCAACCGATGCTAACTAAAAGGTTTTGCCTCTCGCCTTTGCTGTTGTGGACAAGGAGTCAGGGGCTAGTTGGGGGTGGTTTTTAGAGTGTCTCAGGAATTCGATAGGGCATGTGATACCTGACGAGGGCATTTGCATTATTTCTGACCGACATAAATGTATCAAATGCGCCATTGCAGAGTGGCCTATAGGTGATGACGGAAAGTTACAGGTACATCACCGATATTGCCTTCGACATGTTGCTAGCAACTTCAACACACACTTTGATGACCCGACTCTAAAGGCATTGGCCTTGAAAGCTGGATATGCGACTCATGAAGCTAAATTTAAGTCCATAATGCAAACTATTAAGGATGTCGAGATTAATGCACTGAGGAGTGTAGACCCTGATGATCTCCATCTTGAACGCTATATGCCATACACATATCTAATGAGTGAGGATGTGGAGAAATGGACCTAGTCACATGATGGTGGAAGATGTTACGGGGTAATGACAACCAATATCTTTGAGTGCTTTAATGGGGTACTTAAAGGTGCCCGCGGTTTGCCCATTGCTGCAATGGTTAAGTTCACTTGGTGCAAACTTGTTACATATTTCCATGATCGACATAAAGAAATTATTTCTGATCGCTCTTAAGGTAAGGTGTGGAGTGATTATGCAATGGGGATCTATACCAACAATTTGCAGAAAACTTCAGGACACACTGTGAGGGAATTTAATCATGAAACTGGTGTATATCAAGTGGTTACCCCGTACAACGACCATAGAGGTGGAGGGGGAAACTACAGTCATGAAGTGCGCGTATTTGCTAGAACATGTGGTTGTGGAAAGTGGCAAAACATTAAGATCTCTTGTTCACATGCAATTAAAGTTTTGCAGCAATTGCATCTCAATGCAACCAGCTATATTGACCCATGTTACAGTTTGGAGAATGTCATTCACACATATTCACATCAATTTGTGGTGCCAAAGTTAGAGTCATTGTGGAGGGACGTTCGCGGACCATGGTGGGTGCCTGACCCAAGTCTGTTATGGGCCAAAGGTCGTCTTGTGAAGTCAAGAATAAGGAATAAAATGGATGGGGTACGACGAAAACGGGGAAGCTGGAACCTAGATTCGGACTTGAGGGTTCAACCGAGGTAGCGATGCGAAGTGTGTCATGAAGAGGGGCATAACCGCAGAAGATGTCCCAATTCCCTTGGGGCTTCGACAAGCGGTTCCCGTGGGGTTTCGACAGGCGATAGTGCTACAAACTAGGCAAGTGCCTTTGCTGTTTTGATATAATACGCTCAGAATTTCAATTGGTTTTTGTTCTTCACATTTAGGAACTAACAACTGTATTTTAATGTTTTTCAGGCGAGCGGAGGCTCGATTTTGGAATGGCATTGTACGTGGGAGTTGTGGTTATCTTTGGTATGGACAAGTGTTAGGCGACCATGTTGTATCAATATGGACAAGTGTTAGGCGACTATGTAGACTATGTTGTATCGAGTCAATTGTTATTTTGTTTATTACTGAATGTTGTTGTAATTGAACTAGTAGCTATCCATTATACTCGTTAGAAGAAATGAGGGGGGCCTTGTTTGAAGAAATGATAGCTAGTAATTAGATTGTATGCTGGACGTACTGTGGTTAAATTTGTATGGTCTGTAGCTAAAAGAGCAACTATACTGCCCATGAATAGTAACTGTTTTAATCCAGTTTCTTGCATTCAATGTACTCTTCATTCAATGTTTGTATACACTGCCCATGTGATGTGTTCTGGATTTGGTTTACAGCTGCAAGGAAGAAAAAAAAATTCTGGTATACTACTGCAGGGGGAAAAGGGGTAACCCAAAAAAAAAAAAAAAAAAACCCCAGTGGAAATCGAGTCTCTAAAACTCAATTTCTAACCAGATGGCATAATCGTAAATACAACTAGTACAAATTGAATTTTAAAAACTCGATTTATATAGTACTTATTTACCAAAAAGCCACTAAAATGGAAATCGAGTTTCAGAGACTTGATTTCCACTGGGAATTTTTCCAGTGGCAGTTGGCCGTAAATATTTTTGAACTCTCTGTGTGGCGTACTCATGCTAGGAAACTCGAGTACTGAATAGAAATCGAGTGTTTAAGACTCGACTTACAACATGAAATCGAGTGTTTAATACTCGATTTCCAAATTTTTTTTTTTTCAAAACACTAACAACACCTTTTTTTCTTTTCTTTTTTTCAATGGGTAATTTGAAACTTCTGGAATTAAATAGTCTAGTTTCAAATTTTGAAAATTGTAAGATTTATTTTAAAACCAAACCACCTTAACTCATAGGATTTAAATTTTATTAAAAACAAAATAAAATGAACCAAACTAGTAACTTTTTTATTTTTGAGAAGAAGTCTAGAACCAAAAAGAAGAGTTCCTAGCATCATTAAAATCTCTTAAATAAAGATATAAGATTTAAATTGTGACCACCAAAAATTAATTAGTGTCTTAATATGATGATAAGAGCACCTCTTATAATATAAACATTAAATAATATAAAAATAAGTTATTTTAAAACCACAACTTTTGTGACGTAACTTTTGCCACATTTCGATATAGCTAGACTATCACATAGACTTATTATTTTTTCTTCACCACTTTCAGTCTAGGTATAAAAAGTTGTGACACAAAAAGTTGCAAATTTTATCTTTGTTTTAATGCCATCAAGAATCCCTTGTTGCCCATCTCCTTCATTTTCGCTCCATCTTTTTTTTAATCACTCTTGTCAAATAAGTTTTCAGCAAGGCAAAAAGTTCCCTTCTAACTTCAATAAGACTATACGAGTATAAAAAAAATTGTGTTTAACCATTACAAATTTGACTAGAGAAATATTGCCATTATTATAAGGTTCCTACACAAATTTGACTAATTTTTAATGTCATAAGTAAAGCCTTTGACTCATGCAAGAAACTTTTTTTTTTTCCCTCTTTTTTATATGAATATTTACCTTAGATAACAGGTGTACGTAACGTAACTCCCACATACATAAGAGGTTCACACCGGATATATGAGATAGCTCCTCACACTTTTGGGACTCAGCAATTTGTTTAGTTTGGATGAATCATCTTATCAACTTGGCCAAACTAGGTTTTAAGCAAGAAACTCCCACCCTATGCCTCCCTCAAAGATTAATAAATGATTAAGTAGAGAGGGTATTGGCATCAAAACTTGGTCCTGCAAACGAAAAATCTAAGACATGGGTCATGAAAAATCTAAAAATCATAACACGCTTAGATTTTTTTAGATTTTTTGCTGGACCATTAGCTATCAGTCACCCCTTACTACCAAAACAACTTTACTGTGTATGCATAGTTTCCAATCAATTCCCCATGTCAACAAAATTCTAAAGACCTTAACATACATGTATGGCTCATATTATTAAAAAAAAAAAAAAAAACCTTGCAACAGATTCTGCATAGAATTCTCCAATTATTGTTCAAGATATGCACTGTACAAAATAGAATCTGGAGATAATAATCAGCATCCAGTTTACCATATATCATACTGTATAGAATCTGCGGTGCTAATATCAAAATCCTAACTAGCAAATGAAATGTAAAAAAGGTAGACAGCTGACCATTACAAGACTCATAAAAAGGACTCCTACGAATTTTATTCTGCCATATTCATAATATATGCACCTCAGATGTCAAATTCTGCATCTTTGTCAAAAAAATCCCACCCATCATCCAAAAGTGCTTGGTGATCAGCTTTGGTTCTTTCCTCTTCAGGTCTACTTCTTGGTGATAGACTGTCAACAGAGGCTGTTGGGCTTGTCCTTTTTGGCGTCTCAGATGACTTTCCTTGCTCAGTAACCAAAACAGGTGCCTCACTTTTAAGGGATGAGCCTGAAGAAGCTAAATTGTGCTAAAAAACCATATCCGATGCCATGCTTTTCACAGATGAGCCTGAAGAAGCTAAAGTGCCCTCAGGAACCAGACCAGATATCATGGTTCAATCTCTGTATATAAGATGTTTCGAGGAGGGAATTACTTGTAAATGTTGTGAAATTGATTGAAACACTTGTGGTTGTGTGTAAAAATGTAAGTCTGTTTGTTTGTTTTTGTATTAGTTGCATGCACTGACTTTATAGATTCTGATTTCTCTGAAATTTGTTTGATTTAGTTTTGTTTGGTTGGATTTTCTTATCCTTGTGGTTCTAATTCAAATTCTTCTATCAAGGCATTATTTCTATCTAGGCAGTATTTCTTATCCTTGTGGTTTTAATTCAAATTCTTCTATCTAGGCTAAAAAGCGCTTTGCCTGGAGACGTGGACGCTGCCCAAACCCAACCTAAAATGAGAGTGGAAAGTCTCTTGGAATAACCAAATAATGTGGGGAACAACTTTCTTTAGAGCTGCTTTCTAAAACATGTTTACTTAATCTCAAAATGGCATTTGGAAATAATTGAGTAAATCACACCAACCTCCATCAAGGTTTGGTGTGACTACACATGCTATATGCCTATACCCAATTTTCAATAAACAACAACACCCTTCTTAGTTTCAGAAATAATTAACAATCTAGCCCCTTGACCACCTATGTCAGTCAACAAGTATTAAGAATGGTCACACAAAATTCCCTTTCAAAGAATTATGCCCAAAAAAACACCACAATAAAATTGTCAAAGAAGATGGTTTCTTTAGAAATTTAAAACAGGGTCAGTTTGTCATAACACCAAACCGAATGCTTACATAGGTAAACTACAATACAAAAGCACAAATATATGAAATTGAGAGATTAGTAGCATAATCAAGATTCAGAAAATATACAATTTATAATCATTGCAATTAAGAAATTGACAAACTTACCACATATCTTTAGAAGAGTGAATGTTGTTGCAGCGATAAAGAAGACCATAGAAATTGCAACCCAAAAGTGCTAGAAATCAAAGATTGATAATATAGTATCAAAACTACTAGGAATAAAAACACAATTGGTATATCTCATATGACCATACAAATTATTTAAAATGTAACTAGTGATTAACATCACGATGGGGCAACCAGCCTATAACAAAGCTATTGACAAAAGAAACCCCTGGTGCGGGGGCAACCTCAGGGAAACTCAAAGATCAAAACATGCAATGAGATTGGATAAAGTCATGGTGAAGAAGCACACACCAATAGACCATGACATTGGAAGAACTCCAAAAACACGATGACCATTCCACTGTATGACCTTGCCTCCGGCTGCCTCAATTCTAGCATATTCATCTTCTCGATTTGGCTGAAACAATATCAACAAAAAAATTTATTGAATGATTAGCAGTTTCCTAAAATCAATTGTTACTATAGAAAGATCAAAACTACTATTAGAGGTCTATTACTTTATGATCAACTGACAATGCCATAGGTTCTTTTCCACGACACAGAACTGCTCTTGAATCTCCACAGTTTGCAACAATGATATGTGAGGAACAAATAATGGCAACCACAGTTGTAGAACCAATAGTTTTTGGGGCGACAGGCTCAAGACCAGTTTTTCCTCCAACTTCATCATCAACCTTAAGAAAACAATTGATGAATCCTTTTTTCCACTGCTCTTGGCAATTGTCCTTGATACTTCCATCAGTTAGGCATTTCTTAACAAATTCTGTCTCCTTCGCCAAAGCCATATGGATATGATCACAACAATAGTTCGCAACCTGAACAAATAAGTACCTCATGGGAGTAAATTACTTGTCACGAAGATCGTTATGCATCATTTGACAGTAAGGAAAAGAAAAAGAGAGAGCTTATGTTAAGGAGGGAAACAAAATAAATGGTACCTGAGAGCCTCCATGGCCATTATAGACTCCAAATAAATGAACAGTCTGGTCAGGTAAACATCTAGTCATGCCATCAAATACACGGTCACCAATTAGCATTTGGATAGGAATCTTCAGAAAATGAGGCACAGTAGCAAAAGCATCTTCCATCTCAGGTCTTCTTCCACACATAGATGTAAATCCCCAAAGAGGCACAAACTCTACCTCAAAAACACTGCGGCCGGATGATGTTCCACTGGCCCCTCTTTCCAGACGCAGAGGTAACTGATGAACGATTGCAGATGGCTTTGGGTCAGAACCATCACCAGCTCCTTCATCAGGGCTCACAGGCACAGCAACAGGATCACTCACAATCTCTGTCTCAGTCTCATCATTTTGTTCTTCTGAATTGGGGGCCTTAGCAACAACATCAACATCACCACATATGTTCTTCGCGATGTCTATGGAAGTCGGTATTCTTATATCAAGAGCAAAGATGTCCTCTCCCTCTCCACATAAACTACTGGTCTCACTCGCCACTGAAAGAGAACAAGAGCTATCAAGAATCTGATAGCCACCAATGATCCTGATCTTCAAGGTAGGAGCCATCACTCCATCTAAATACTTGAACAGCTAGAACATTAAGTATGCAGGGGTATTAGCTTGCTATTAAGAGATAAATTATTGACGAAAACTTTTTAAAAGCATTTTTTTTAGTTCTTGAAAAACATAAAATGTGGGATGCCTTGGTGTGAACATTTCTCAAACAAAATATATTCCATAAAACTTTAAGAAATTTTTTTTTTCCTTTCTTCATGTGTAACACATAACTAATCAACACAATTTACCGATCAAAAAAGAAAACACTAATCAAGACAATTTAATTTAAAAAAAAAAACTAAAATTTGTAAATTAATGATGTGCAATGTTAAGGCTCCATTAGAAATACATATAAAATGTCATTGAAATAGGATATGTTCACTGAGAAAACTACATAAAATGATAGAGAAAATATAGGATATCCAAATGACAGAAACTAAATGGAGTAAACTTAATTTAATTTACAAAAAAATTCATTAGAAATATGCTTGATTACCTATATCCTACAGGAACCCCATTTACCCACGCACAAAAGGCGGAATCAACAGCTTCAAAGTGCAACAAAATCCTACGACCTGTCAAATATAAATAGTATATCAAAGTTCATATGAAAACCAAGTAAACATGAATAAAACATTTGAACAGATAAGCTTCCATTTAATATACTTTGATCAAGAAGCCAAAACCCAAAGAAGAGAAGAAAATAAATAAAAGGATCAAGAAGCATCAATAGACACAGTAATGAGCTAAAATTCTACTAATGTCCATATAGATCATACCCTTCCATTTCCATTTAGATGTCCCAAAATCTTTGTTGAATAGCAATTGAAAGTAGTATAAAGATGATTAGTTATAATAGCATATAAGTTCACCAATACTCACTGTCTAATTACCTTTTTTGAACCTTATGTCGTCTCGTATAATGAGGAGGTCTTGCATGTCTGTCGTCAGATGCCTCGGGCCCAGCATTGTGTCCATGTTTATGCCCCCCTGTCCCACAAGGAGGTACCTTTGATATGCGTTTCGGCCGACCTACTAGCTCTGTAGGTAACCCAATAGCCTGCTCAGCCTAAACATGGGGTGGGTCGATGCCCAAAGAAGGGCCAGTGGACGTACTTTGGGAGGGTGGCTGCGTGTGCATGTCAAGAGGGGTTGGATCAAGACCCAGGTCAAAGGATGGAATGGGTGACACCTCAGGAAATGATTGTGGGGTGGGTGGACGGATGTCAGACCCAAGACATGGATGTGGGATGGGTGAAGGGATGGTGGTGGGGCTAGGGGATGGATGTGGGATGAGTGAAGGGATGGTGGGGCTAGGGGATGGATATGGGATAGGCGAAGGGATGGTGGGGCTAGGGGATGGATGTGGGGTGGATGGGTAGGGATCGGGGGTAGGGACAACTTTCTGGGTAGCAACAGGCGGACTAGAGCCACGTCCAATAGGAGCTTTGCTCGTGGTTGGCCTTTTAGAAGTGCTTGGGCTCGGAGTAGGTGCTGTCGCAGGAGTAGCTGCCTCCTCATTCAGGGCCTCAGGGATAGGAGGTTGTACACGACCAATCTCCTGCACTGCCTTCAACACATCAGTAATGTCCTTGTGGTCCTTCGTGCCCACTGGGTGACGCCTCAACAAACGGGCGTATCCTTCAATCTGACATGAAAAAACCAAGTATATTAGTAATGCAATACCAAGTCAACAATGGCAATCGATAATAAAATAAACATTGGTTTTGAATTGGTTTTGCTAGTAATAATTGCAAATTATAGGGAGACCAAGTGTTATCTTTGACTAAATTTAAATTATCTTTTCTACTAAAGATGTAGCTAGCGCATAGAGTAGACAAAATGCTAATTAAAAATTCAAATGAACAGAAATTTAAAAATAATAAAAATGGACATAAGAATGTATACCATAACTCTAATAGTGGTTAGGAAAGATGACCTTAGAGCATCTCAAATTAGTTTTTTAAATCAACAAAGTTCTTTATAAGGATTCTTAAGCTTACAACAGCTTTAAAAGTTACGGTAAGATGCTAAGAAGACATTAAACCACATATATCACGTTCTCTAGACAGTGGTTTCATGCTAAGAAGTACGGTAAGATGTAGAACAAATAGAAAATTTACCATTATAATCAATTTAGCACCGAGGACATTGATGAACCTCCGAGTTACCCTTTTGTACCAATCGAAGTACTCGTGTTGTGGAGGCATATCACCAAGCACTGCTTCACAACGCTGTTGAAGGCGATTACCCCACTCTGTAATATGCGCAGCATGTTTCCACATCCAATCAACACCAACCTTCCCCCTTAAATCAATGGCATGAAGCACAGTATCGGTGTCAACATTACGGGGAATTTCTTGGATCATCCCGAATTGACGAACGACACGATCTGATGTATGTTTCTCTACTAGGTGGAAACATACAAGTGGCACCGTTGCCGTCCACACGGCCCTCCCTGCAAAACCACAGCGGAAGGTCCTCGAATTCAGCTTCATACGGCTGCCACACCACCTACAACAGCCAAAAAACAAGTACGCAACACATTAGGCAACAATGTTTATATGTCAAAGTTCACCAAACCTATATCTTGTTCCTAAACATGTTAAATAAGGCATTTTCATACCTAGTCCGGCTACATTGAATCTATTTGCTCGCGATACCTGTCCAGGAAGATGTGGGCGGGCCTGTTTTTCTTGTTTGGGACCCACAACCACCAACAATCTAGAACAAGGGATCATTAACTTTGTACAACTTTCCCACTAAGAAAATCATATGACTATAATGTAATCAATCTATGGATGGTCAAGTTAATGTAATGAAGTTGTATTCACAATTTGCATATAAACTCTCTATGGATGGTCAAGTATTTATAATAGAAGCCCACCCACTAGCTTTTTTTTATTTTTTTTATATATTTATTATCATTACAAACATACTTTGTTATGCTACATTTAGAGTATGTTTTCTAATAAGATAGTTAATCTAGTCAACTAAAGCTTGGTTAACTAAGCAGCTTTTATATACTTATAAAATAAAATAAAAAACTAAAAATTAAGAATAAGTAGCATATAAATTAACCGAATCATATAATTTAGGAAATTTGACACAAAATTAGAGTGTATAACCTCTGTTTAAAATTGTTTAATATTGACTTAAATAATTTCTAGAAGCTTTTAAAATAAATAAATAAATAAATTGAAGTTACATAACGTGTATGAGGTAGAGACTTACTTCAGGGACAGTGGACCATGCACTGGAGGACCATAAGCACCCATTGGCGGGCCATGTTCAACTGTCGGGCACAAATATGGGAACTTGGCCCATGACCAATACTAGACCAACAACAAACACCCACCAATCTAATTAGCTTCTTATCGCTTGCCCTACATAACTCTTGGTACAACCATGCAAGGCAAGCACTTCCCCAACTGTACCTTTGTGGGTTGCGAAGGTCTTCCAATTGCTGCACCCATATTAGATGCACCTTATCGCCGGATTTGTCCATGAAGATTGTGTCCCCTAGTAGCGCTAGGATGTAGCATCCTGCGTACTTATGCAACTGATCCTCTGTGGCATTAGGCGGCAATGGATTGGCAACAGCTTCCAAAAGCCATTGGATGAGAATCCTCGGGCCATGAAGTTCCTTTCTCTGATTATTTACAGGTTGGAAGCTAAGAAATTCATCACACACATTCTCCCATTCTTTCTGCATGCTCCCTGTAATGGCCTCGCTGTCAACAGGAAGCCCGAGAAGAACCTCTACATCTTGCAATGTGATGGTGACCTCACCATGTGGCATGTGGAAGGTGTGAGTCTCCTGCCGCCATCGCTCCACTAAGGCCGTTATCAGGCCGTGGTCAATCTCCCTACCCGGGGTCCTGAGAAGTCCCTCCAAACCAAGTGCCTTAATGATGTCAACGACTCGGTCATCCACCATTGGCTCTCGATCGAAGAACTCTTCACTACGGACATGACATTTAAGGGACCCTGGATCCTGCATAGAACAAAACCATGGATTAATATATTATAGCAAGTGTGTGTACATTGTATGAATCAAATGCATGTACATTCGCTAAATCTTTAGTGTTGTGTTTTACCTGCCCATTCCAAATAGCTTTTGACCGATGGTTAGCCTGCAACGTCAACACCGACTGGTCAATGGGGCCAGGCTGTGCGTGGTCAATCTGTCCAGCATTTGCAGCAGCCATACTGCACAAGAATGATAAGCAATCAACACGTAATAGATATTATTGAAAACAAAAACAAAAACAATCTTCTTCTTTTTTCCTCATGGATACTGGAATAATTGTAAACAGGATCCGGCAGCATGTGATGCAAGCCAAATAGAAAAATTGCAAGGTTAGTATTTAATCCAATAAAAAGTTATTAGGTGATATAAAAAAGTTAGTATTTAATCTCAACTTTTTTTTCAGATATCTCAGAATAAAATAATGAACACAATATAATCTCATTAACTATTTTGTGATCATTACTACATAAAGACCAGTTTTTCACTTTCATCATTCCTTCTTGATCTTTCCCAAATGATCTAAATTCTCCTCTTCTTAATATTCTTTTATAGCAATTAAACCTTTAATTAATCATAAGTACCAATTGTTGTCATTAACATGAAATTATTTTAATGTTCATCACAATGCTAGACCCTTATGTTACATTGGAATTCTACCTTGAAAAAAAGAAGGTGTGTACAGCTAGATTCTTGACTTATTTGCTATGACAGATAAATTTTCAAAGCCATAAAGCAAATCAGTAGCCTCTAATATTTGGAAAAGAGAAATCATAGAATACGATTTGACAGACTATTCTCTCTAAATATAGGTAAAAGAATGGGTTAATAATACAAAATCATTAGTGTTACTTTTGTCAAGCTCTTACTTTGGCTTATGCTATCTATTATTGACCAGTTGGTGGCATAAATTAAAGCTCAGATACATTGAGAGTAAAAAAGGGGAGAGAACTGGACATATTCCTTTAACAATTGTTCAATCTAAACTTTCATTGATACAATCAAGTGTGAAATTGATTATGTGATTAATTATGTTCTAATTACATGCCAAATATTCAACCTTAAATATGTAGTTCCAAATTGGGATGAGCAAAATATCAGTATTTTATTTATCATTGGAATCCTTAGTGAAATCTCTATTTATCATTGTAACTTCAGCCAAAGTTTAAATTGTCAAGGCAATGGAGGCGGAAATGAAAATTTCAGTTGGTCATTGTAAATATTTATTGATAATTTAATAGTTGGGAGTTGAGGGATTGAATCCTGGATGCTTCTGTTGGAAATACCAGGAGGTGCCACTTGAGCTACAAGACTGTTGACACTTGATACTAGGTCTTTTTTATAGTCATTTACCACAGTACATGTTGGTGATTTTTGCGGCTGAGATGAGGCTAAGAAAATCTGGTTGATAGGCTACTGACACATCCACATACAGCCTGGCCAAACAATTGAGAAAAGATGTTATCTTTTGGTGCTTGAATATTGATTTGATCGTTTTAATTGTGCAGGAGTTGTGGGTTACCTGGGCTCTAATTTGTTTGTGAGGAGGATCTACAGAAACATCAAGTGTGACTAGGATTCTTCTGAGAAGAAAGAGACTGCATGCCACTTCCTGGAGCACTTCGGTTAGGACACAATAAATTTTGAGAGGAAGCTTGTGGTCATGTACAAGGGACAACATTTTCTACAGATTCAAATCACAGGGTTTGAGGATGGGGATGTATTCTTCTTCTTTCTCTAGAGTAGGGGATGCCCTGAGATTTTTTGTGTTTTCCTCGGCTGTAAGTGAAAGGCCTTAATTTAGGAATCAAAAATTGTTTCTATAGTATGAAAAATTTAGCAAAATATCGGACTCTTGTCATTTATTATTTTCTTCTTTGTCCCTTTACAAATAGGTTCCCTGTGTAAGGATTGATGCCTAATTTCCTCTGTTCTTTTTATTTAGTTCTGTACCTGCACATCTTTGGGACAAAGAACTTGTGAGGGAAAATACTTTTTTAGTAATGAATTTTGTGCTTCTGAATATGTAAGAATTTACAGATTTTGTTTCTATACCTTCTAAATATTTCAAAACCCAATTCTTAAAGTCCATGGTCAACAATTTCAACACTGACGTTATCACTAATATTTCATCCAAATACCTAACCACATACCTAACCACATACATCTTCATTGACTTATAAAATAGGCTAGACATCCAAACAAGCTGCTCCGATTTAAACTTTGGATTCTCTTGATTTTTCTAAAGACGCATATCTTGAATTTCTTTATCAAACCCATTAAAATAAATATTAATCAAAATCAAACACAACCCTCTTTCTTGAGGAAACCCCCTTCCTAAGTAACAACCACCCAATTCAATTCCCACCACCTCACACTCAAACAACCTCTTTATTAAACCAATCAAAGAATCATCTTTTATTTTCTCTTCAATAAACAAACACAACTTATTTACATTATCATCAAACCTTTCTCTATCAAACGTGACACTAAATAAAATCAATCATAATTTTCGAAACAGAGTACCACACGAAACAATCAGTTGTACAAATAAAATAGAGTACCACACGAAACAATCAAATCAATCATAATTTTTGAACAAAAACCACAAATCCACATGAAAAAATCACACAATTAAGAAAATCATACCTGAGAACTGAGTGAGAGTGGAGAGTGGAGAGGGTACTTAAGAGTGGAGACTAAGTGAGTGAGTGACAGCTCAAGGGGCGAGTGAGAGAGGCGCAAGCGTGAGAGGGTGTGTGAGGGTGGAGAGGCGAGAGCGTGAGAGGGTGAAGAGGTGCAAGCGTGAGAAGGTGGAGAGGTTGTGAGAGAGGCGTGAGAGGGAGAGTGAGAGGGTGAGTGACAGAGAGTGGAGATAGGCGTGAGAGGTCGGTGCGAGAGTGAGAGAGGCTAGAGTTGGTTTATTTTTGAGAAAACCCTATTAGAAATCGAGTCTCAAAGACTTGGTTTCTAGGTGGATCAACTCTAATCAACTAGCTTCCACGTGTTGTACACGTCACATATAAACCAAGTATTTAAGAGTCGATATATAAATTGATTCTTAGAAACTCGATTTCCAGGTGGCCGCTGTGGGGGGTAAAAAGACCCTGATGGGTATGTGGGCCTTTGGGCCATGCTAAGGAAGACCGACCTGCTCTTGAGTTTAGAACTTGTTAGTACTACGAGTCGGCCCATACGCCGAGGATCCGAGAGTCCAGCCGAGGGTAATTTTCCCCTCGGACGGACACCGGAGAACCCGGGACTTCATTGTAAAGGTTAGGGAATGACACGGTGAAGACCAATGGTTAAAGGGGGTGAACCCTTGAATGTCCTAGAAGCACCGATGTTAGAGAAATACCAAAGATAAAGGCTGTCACCTTCACATTAAAGACCCTGCACCTACCACCCTGGCCGCATTAATGGGGAAGTGACCCCTGAACAGTGGAAGGGAAACTTCTGGTTACTATTCAAAGGCACTGAGATAAGAAATATCTAGGCTAAGGGGGAGTTGGGGCAACACGTGTACAAAGTATCAAAAAGAGGAGTATTTAAGGAAAAAACCTAGAACAGGAGTGGGGGGGTGCTGCCTTTTTGTAATCTAAAAGAAAAAGAAAGGAAAAAGAGATAATATAAGAACAGCTCTCGGCTTACGTTTGAGGAGGTTGGTTTGCAATATTTCTTGTTGTTTTCGAGTGTTTGCAATCTGTGGCTTGTCATCTAATCCTCAAACACTTCTAACCTGGGTTTTAAGCTCACACTCTACAAATTTTATATTGTTTAAGGCTCATTGGGCCTGAGCCCATAGCTGTTCTTGGGTCCAGGTGCAATTGTGCACTTACAATTGGCGCCGTCTGTGGGAACCTAGTCTAGAAGAGGGAGGGATATTATGGCAGGTTTAGGCTCTCACCATGCAGAGTCACAGGGATCACAACCGGAGGATCATTTCGAGCGTTTTGAACGTCGAAGGGATCGTGAGGGAAGTGTCCATACAAAATATCCAGGGGCTAGTCATACTCGTGGTGGGGGCAGTACCACCCATGGGGATGGAGCTAAAGTCATGCAGAAGGAAATTAATTGTTTGAAGAGAAAGTTACGCCGCGCCAGACGCAGGCCTTCACCATCCTCATCTAGTCTTTCCTCAGAGGAGGAACGGGGGGGGGGGGGGGGGTAACTACAGCTCAAGATCATGCTCACCCCTCAGTGCAATGTCCACTGGAGAGGATGACGACCAGCCAGCTCGCAGGCGCAAGAAGCTTCCTTCTGGGGCTTAGGCAACGATGCCATGAGTAGGGCGTTGCACCAACTCTCCAAATCTCCGTTTTCACGAAGGATTGAGAAGGGGAGGCTTCCTAGGAGGTTTACCCAGCCCACCTTTACCATCTATAATGGCCGGTCTGATCCAGTGGAGCACGTGAGTCACTTCAACCAGAGGATGGCGATGCACTCTCACAACGAAACCTTGATGTGTAAAGTTTTCCCCTCTAGCTTGGGACCTGTGGCTATGAAATGGTTTAACGGTCTTAAATCAGGGTCTATAAGTTCATTTGGGGAGCTTACTAGGGCATTCGCTTTGCGATTCATCACGTGTAGCAGAGTCCCTCGGCCCTTGGACTCATTGCTATCTATGACCATGAAAGAAGGAAAGACGCTGAAAGCATACTCCGATCGATACTGGGAGATGTTTAATGAAATAGATGGTGATTTTGATGAGGTGGCGCTTAATACCTTTAAGGTAGGTCTTCCTACTGACCATGACCTAAGAAAATCTTTGACAAAAATACCCGTCCGTAGCGTACGCCGCCTTATGGATCGTATTGATGAGTACAAAAGGGTGGAGGAAGATCAGCAGCAAGGAAAGGGAAAGGAGAAGGTTATCCCGCAGGAGTGAAGGGATTTCAGGTCGGACAGATATCACAATAACAAGCCGAAGAGGGATTACTTCGGGCAATCTGGTTCGGCAGCACCTCAGGCTGTAAATACTGTGTTCCGAGAGCCAGTGCATCAGTTACTGGAGAAGGTTCGTAAGGAGCCCTTCTTCAGGTGGCCTAGTAAGATGGCAGGAGACCCTGCAAAGAGGAATCAAAACCTCTTTTGTTAGTACCATCAGGATGTGGGTCACACCACCGAGAACTGCCGGATCCTTTGGAATCACTTGGAGCAGCTCGTCAGTGAAGGAAAGTTAAAGCAGCACTTGTGTCAGCCTGCTGGACAGGGCAGTCAAGTTGGCTCAAACAGCCAGAGGAATAATTCATCTCGGCCGGCATTGGGAACAATTAATGTTATTTTCGCTGCACCTGGTAGGACCGGCTCAAGTCCCACTAGGGTGATGGTGGTTTCCCATTCTCACGCCGAGGATGCGGGATGCAGGCCGAAGAGGTTGAAGGTCATTTTGCCCGTCTTGGGATTTTCCGAGGAGAACAAGGTTGGTACCATTCAACCTCATGACGATGCCCTTGTGGTCACCCTCAGGATAGGGAACTATGATGTGAGGAAGGTAATGATAGACCAGGGCAGCGGTGCAGATATCATGTATCCTGACCTATTTACAGGGTTAAGACTGAAGCTGGAGGATCTTACTCCTTATGACTCGCCACTCATAAGCTTCGAAGGGAGAGCGGTTGTGCCGAAGGGGCAGATCCGTTTGCCCGTTCAATCCGGATCAGAAACGGTCGAGGTGGATTTCATTATCGTTGATGCGTACTCTCCATATACGGCCATCCTCGCCAAGCCTTGGGTGCATGCTTTGGGAGCTGTCTCCTCTACCTTGCATGTTAAAGTTAAATTCCCCTCGGGGAATTATGTTGAGGAAATCCTCGGCAGCCAATCGGTGGCCAGGCAATGCATATCCGCCGCAGTACTACATCAAACAGAAGCCGAGTCTTCGGCTTTGGTCACCAAAAACTTATAGCAGTTAACACCTCCTGATGCATCTGGAGTGCTGACAGGAGAGGAGACACATTGTGAAGAACTAGAGAAGTTTCCAGTAGTTGATGACCCAGAGAAGTTCTTCCAAGTTGGTATACTTTTGCCACACCAAGAGAAGATGGAATTGTTAGAATTTTTGAAGGACAATATTGATGTTTTTGCATGGGATCCTTATGAAGCTCCAGGCGTGGATCCGAACTTCATTTGTCATTACTTAAATGTCAACCCAGCAATTGTTCCGAGGAGGCAGCCACCTCGGCGATCTTCCAGGGAACACTCTGAGGCTGTAAAGGAAGAGGTTCTTAAACTCAAGAGGGCTGGGGCTATCAAAGAAGTTTTTTACCCCGAGTGGTTGGCCCATACTGTTGTTGTTAAGAAAAAGAATGGGAAATGGAGGGTATGTGTGAACTTTACTGATCTGAACAAGGCCTGTCCCAAAGATTCGTTCCCAATGCCGCGTATTGATCAATTGGTGGATGCCACTGTCGGACATCCTCGGATGAGTTTTTTGGACGCATTCCAGGGGTATCACCAGATTCCCTTGGCATTGGAGGATCAAGAGAAAACTGCTTTCGTTACTCCAACGGGAAATTATCATTATAAGGTCATGCCATTTGGTTTGAAGAATGCTGGGGCTACCTACCAAAGGATGATGACTAGAATGTTTGAGCAGCAACTGGGGAAGACCATTGAAGTATACGTGGATGATATGGTAGTGAAAAGTAAAACAATACCCTCACACCAGAAAGATCTGGCCGACACTTTTCAGATACTGAGAAAATACAGGCTGCGCCTCAACGCCTCAAAGTGCTCTTTCGGCGTGGGGTCTGGAAAATTCTTAGGGTACATGATTACTCATAGAGGCATAGAGGTAAATCTGGCGCAGGTCAAGGCTATTCAAGACTTGCAGCCTCCTCGGAACCCAAAAGAAATTCAAAAGTTAACGGGAATGATTGTCGCCTTGAATCGGTTTATATCTCGGTCAGCCGACCGGTGTCGTCCCTTCTTCCAGTTGTTGAACAAGTGGAAAGGGTTTCAATGGACCGAGGACTGCGAGTTAGCTTTTCAACAGCTCAAGCAATATCTTTCTCGGCCACCCATTCTGTCTCGTCCGGAAGCACATGAGATTTTGTTTGCTTATCTGGCAGTGGCCGTCCACGCGGTCAGCCTGGTCCTGATAAGGGACGATAACGGGGTGCAAAGACCAGTATATTATGTTAGTAAGTCTTTAGGTGATGCCGAGGTGCGTTTTCTACCCTTAGAGAAAGCACTACTGGTCGTGGTTCATGCCACGCGAAAGCTCCCCCATTATTTTCAATCCCACACAGTGGTTGTTCTGACCCAATTGCCCCTCAAGGCAGTGCTGCGTAGCGCCGACTACTCAGGGAGGATAGCAAAGTGGGGGACCATCCTGGAGGCTTTTGATGTTAAATACCAGCCTCGCACCTCGGTGAAGGGCCAGGTCCTCGCTGACTTGGTGGTAGAGTTTACTGAACCATTACTAGAAGAAACTCTAAAAGAAGCACACATGGATGGCAGATCAGTCGGAGTGATCACGGCCGCAATGCCCTCGGCTTGGAAAGCGTACGTGGATGGGGCTGCTAACCAGAGAGGATCTGGTGTTGGGCTTGTTCTAATGTCCCCTAAAGGATTTATTTTCAAAAAATCTTTAAGGTTGGCCTTCTCGGCTACTAACAATGAGGCCGAGTATGAAGCAGTCTTGGTAGGCATGCAGATGGTACGTAGGATGGGTGGAAGGGAAATCCAGGTGTTCTCGGATTCTCAGTTGGTGGTCGGCCAAGTCATAGGGATCATGGAGGCTAGAGACCCAAGAATGCAGGAATATTTGGCTCAGGTCAAGCGTCAGCAAGCAAAATTTGACTCCTTTGTCTTAGCTCACGTCTCTAGAAGTGGAAACACACATGCCGATTCGTTGGCTACATTAGCAAAGTCCTCGGCTCAGGGTTTGCCTAGGATTATCCTTGTGGAGGATTTGCTAGAGCCAACCCTTTTCCTCGTCAACGCGGCTCGCATCCATCTAATAAGACCTGGACCTAGTTGGATTGACCCGATTGTATCTTTTCTTAGGAATGATATCCTTCTTGAGGACAAATCTGAAGCAGATAAGATACGTCGAAGGGCACCACGTTTTTGGTTGTCCGAGAACCAGAAACTGTACAAACGATCCTTCTCAGGACCGTACTTGTTGTGTGTGCACCCTGAATCAACGGAAGCATTACTGGAGGAACTGCATGAGGGAATTTGTGGAAGCCACATTGGGGGAAGATCCTTAGACCATAGAGCTCTGACTCAAGGTTATTGGTGGCCCAATATGCAAAGAGAGGCTCAGGACTACGCCAGAAAATGTGATCAATGTCAGAGGTTCGCGCCTAATATCCATCAACCAGGTGGGGTTCTTAACCCTCTCTCCAGTCCTTGGCCCTTTGCCCAATGGGGATTGGATATAGTAGGGCCATTTCCGAAGGCAGCAGGCAATAAGAGATGGCTGCTCGTGGGGACGGACTATTTTACTAAGTGGGTCGAGGCAGAGCCCTTAGCAAATATCAGGGACGTTGATTCCAAGAAATTTGTTTGGAAGAACATCGTCACAAGATTCGGAATATCGCACACTCTTATATCAGACAATGGCGTTTAATTCGACAGCAAGGCTTTTAGGAAGTATTGCGGTGATATGGGCATCATAAACAGATACTCTACCCCAACTTACCCTCAGGGAAATGGGAAAGCAGAGGCCGTTAACAAGGTCATAGTCAATGGGCTGAAGAAAAGGTTAGACGACGCGAAAGGCAGATGGGTAGAAGAACTCCCACACGTCCTGTGGACATATCGGACTACACCGCGCAGGTCCACAGGAGAAACACCGTTCTCTATGACTTATGGGGCCGAGGCGGTAATACCCCTGGAATTTGGTTTTCCCACCCTGAAGACGAGTTCTTTTAAGCCCCATAGCAACAATGGACTTCTGGGGAAAGATCTTGACTTACTTGAAGAACGACGGGAGGCAGCTATGGTCCATATGGCGTACTATCAATAAAAGCTCAAACGGGGATATGATGCCCAGGTAAAGCTAAGGCCACTCGTACCTGGAGATCTCGTATTAAGAAAGGTTGTGGGCACTGCGAGGAACCCAACTTGGGGTAAGCTAGGACCAAACTAGGAAGGCCCTTATCGCATTGTTTCAGTAGCTGGCATAGGGTCATATCGGCTAGCTGATCTAGACGAAAGAATTGTACCACGCCCATGGAATGTAAATAACCTGCGAAGGTATTATTATTAATAAAGTGTGTTTTTGTTGGTAATCAGTTCGAAGTTGTAAATACCGCAGGAATTTCCAGTTACTATCTTTGATAATCAAACAGAAACTCGGTTAAGTGTAGTCCTCGGACCACAAACCTTGTGGAAATTGATGTCTTTTCATATGTTAAACCGAATCTTAGTTATGTCGGGTCCTCAGACCTTCTACTTTGGGAAAATTAACATTTGAAGTTACTATATTTAAGAATCAAATAGAAACTCGGTTAAGTGTAGTCCTCGGACCACAAACCTTGTGGAAATTGATGTCTTTTCATATGTTAAACAGAACCTTAGTTATGTCGGGTCCTCGGACCTTCTACTTTGGGAAAATTAACATTTGAAGTTACTATCTTTGAGAATCAAACAGAAACTCGGTTAAGTGTAGTCCTCGGATCACAAACCTTGTGGAAATTGATGTCTTTTCATATGTTAAATAGAATCTTAGTTATGTCGGGTCCTCGAACCTTCTACTTTGGGAAAATTAACATTTGAAGTTACTACCTTTGAGAATCAAATAGAAACTCGGTTAAGTGTAGTCCTCGGACCACAAACCTTGTGGAAATTGATGTCTTTTCATATGTTAAACAGAACCTTAGTTATGTCGGGTCCTCGGACCTTCTACTTTGAGAAAATTAACATTTGAAGTTACTATCTTTGAGAATCAAACAGAAACTTGGTTAAGTGTAGTCCTCGGATCACAAATCTTGTGGAAATTGATGTCTTTTCATATGTTAAACAGAACCTTAGTTATGTCGGGTCCTCGGACCTCCTACTTTGGGAAAATTAACATTTGAAGTTACTATCTTTGGGAATCAAACAGAAACTCGGTTAAGTGTAGTCCTCGGACCACAAACCTTGTGAAAATTGATGTCTTTTCGTATGTTAAACAGAGCCTTAGTTATGTCAGGTCCTCGGACCTCCTACTTTGGGAAATCAACGTTCGAAATTATAATTGTCAATAATCAAACAGGAACTCGTCTAAGTACAGTCCTCGGATCACAAATCTTGTCGGTGTCCTTATTCTTATCACGCATGTTAGGGAAAGTATTATCTCTCCATTTGTTAAAATTGGATCTTAAATTCTTCATTCTTGAGTGTTAAATCCATTCAGATTATAAACGTTTGATATCTAAAGTTATATGATAATCTTGAAGTCCTGATGGCTTGCATTTTGGAGTTTGCTTATTCTGTTTTCCTTGTAACTACTTGTTACTATAAACTTTCATGGCAAACGCAAAGAAAATAAAGTACAGCAAAAGCAACAATAATGAAGGCCGAATAAAATGTTTTTCATTAAGTATATACAAAGAAGGGGAATACAAAAATTCCTAGACTAGGCCCTAAGCTAAGGAAGGGGAGCTTGAAGGGAGCTGCTGCCAGCCTCAGTACTCTTCAATTCCATTTCAAAGGTTGATAAGGCTTGTTTCCCTTTGTCTTTTGAAGGCATGAGGGGCTCCATGCTTGGAGTTTCCTCCTTCTCAGCACCATCACGCTTGTCCTCCTCTTTATGGGAATCTTCAGGTTCTGTAGGAGTAGGAACAAGCTCTTGCACCATTGGAGGAAGAGCAGGAGAGGCAGGGACAAGAGGGTCTTCAATTTCTTGAATGTCTAGGGGCAGCCAAATATTTTCGGGCTTCCTCAGTTCGGAAACTTGAGGAACCCCTGCCACATTCATGGCCTCCCCCTAGACCTGCTGATAGTATTCACGGCACAAGGCCGCGAAAGCTTCTGTCAGCTCCTCTTAGGTTTTGATGACCCCCTCCTGATAACTGGCCTTCATTGCGGCCTCCATGGCGTGCTTGTGGGCGTGAGCTTCCTCTTTTGCCAGCGCAAGCTCCTTTTCAAGATCGGAGCGTGCCTGTTGGACTTGGGCAAGCTCGTCATCCCTTTGACGGAGGAGTTTACGCTGCGCCTCCACTTGGCTTTCCATCGTTTTCAAGCTGGCCTTGTCACCATCTCGTTCTCTTTTCAGTTCGGCCAGCTGTGAAGTGAGCCTCCCTTTCTCTGCCAGGGCCTGGTCCAGAGACTTTTCTGCCTCTTGTCTCAACTCCTGCTCCATCCCAGCGCGCTTTTGAGAGTCCTCCACGAACTTCTCGGCCGCAAAAACTTCTTGGATGGACTGCAAAAAGGTTAAGAAGGTTAAATGCAACGAAGTGTTTCTAATTAAATGTAGAAAACAAAAGTGTAAGATGGAGCTTACCAGAGCTAAACCCCTTTTTAACGAGAGGAACAGTTGTGGCTGGCCCATCTTCTCCAAAGACTCCATGTCCTTGGGCAGCAGAAGAGAACGCTCCAGCACTTCGGCCAAATGGTGGGCGTGGCCTTGTTGTACTGCTCTGATGCTGGAGTGGCAAGGAATAGGGGCGCCGTCCAGTCTCAAATCAAGAGACCAGATGGCTGGCGCTCGTCGCACCTCGGCCACTTCCCTGATCTCCCCACTCTCAACTAAGCGGGCGCGCCCTTTGCCTTTGTTTGGCTTTTGCTGTTGGGCCAGCGGCGGTTGCTGTTTTATTTTCTTTGCTTTCTCCCCACCAGCCACCTCTGCGTCCACCTTTCTCTTCTTCTTAGAATCGACGGTGGGAGGCTTAGTGTCGGCTGGAAGAGGAGGAGGTGGTGGCAAGGCAGGAGGAGCTTGGGACCCTCTCGCACCCTTCTTTGCCACCCGGGCACCTCTGTCGGACATGAGATCCTTAAGCGTGTCCATTTCTTCTTCGATTGAACTATCGTCTGGACGCGCTATCATTAGACCTGCAATCCCTGAGGCCTCGGCTTCTTCTTCCTCCTCGTCAGAGAGGATAACGAAGGGGTTTCCGCGAGGTCGTGGAGAGCCCTCGAACTGAAATTGTTCTATCTCCTCGTCCAAAGTGTTGGAAGAGGACACTCGCTCCTCCGGGATGGCAATGCCCTGAGAATGTATTGCAAGAGGGATCGCCGCTATGGGCTGTGTGTACAGGACGGTGTGAGGGGCGTCGAGGAGATCGCGGTCGTCCAAAAAGTTGGGCCGGGCTACGTTTATCTTCCTTTGCCTTCGGTCACCCGCGACTATGGCGTTTTCTATCTCCTGGAAGTCCGAAGAGATGGGAGTGTATCCCAAAATCAGATGAGCAGCTCTAAGTTGTAAGTCCTCGCTGACAAACACCTCAGAGCGAAGCACTCGGTTTAGATCGGCAACGCTGCAGTGGCTCAAGCGTGGACGCACGTGTTACTTATCTGCAAAGAAGGACGTGAAAGTGAACAACATGGTCAGATTCACACAGCAAGTGATAAAGTTGAACAAATATAAATACATGTTAGTGTGCATGTTTGTGAGTATTAAAGGAAGTTGTGAGATAGGGAGGTTAATCCTAAGGTGTCGCACCTGGATCTCCCCACTCAACTGGGCAGTAGAGGCCGTCGTGCCAGTTCCCAGAGACGATCAGGTAGTCATCCTTCATGCCTTTGTTGGATTTGGGCAGACAGGAGATTAGCCTAACTACGCTGGAGCGGGATTTAATGTAGTAACCTACGTTGGAGAGTTTATGGGACTCGTACAGAAAGACGACATCGTGCCAGGTGAGGTTTAGACCCATTTGCTCGTTTAGAGTATCAACGCTACCCAAAACTCTAAAAACGTTTGGGAGGCACTGGTCGGGACACAACCGGTGGTTGCGAAGGTACTCCCTAGTTACAGGTTTCATTGGGAGGGTCATCCCACCCTCTATAAAGGCTATCATTGGGATGATAACCTCTCCCTCCTTTTTAGAGCTGGCCACGGCTTCTGCCGGGCAATATTTTAAACCTACATCGCCGGAAATGTGATACTTGGCTCTGAAGCCTTCCATTCCAGCGGCGGTATCAACTAAACACTTAAACCTACCCATCAGAAAAGAACGAAAGGCTAAACTCTAAAGGGGAGAATATCTACGAGGACTATATCCGAGGAGAAAAGGTTAAGAATAGAGAGAGCAAGAACTTACAAAGTTGAAGGTGTGCAAATTTCCACGGTTTTCTGAAGGTAAAGTATGATTGCTGGTGTTTTGATGGGATTAGCCTCTGGTGAATTAAATGAAGGCGCAGGTTCCCGAAGCGTCACGATGTGCGGAAAAGTGGCCTCGAAATTATATTTGTCCCGCGCAAATTTTTGTAGAGTAACGAGGACCGTTGGATGCCCATCTCGCTGTTGAACGTGGGGGACAAAGTGTAACTTACAGTAATAAATGCGCGTGTTTTTGAAAATAAAACCGCCAATTGGCATCTTTTGGGACGCGAAACGATTTCCACACGTGCAATCATTCACAGAGTGTGTGGAGTAAGTTCTTGTCAAATCAAAACCCTATTTTTCTCCTCGGACGTTGAAAATTAGAGTTTTGAGGGGCTATTGTGGGGGGTAAAAAGACCCTGATGGGTATGTGGGCCTTTGGGCCATGCTAAGGAAGACCGACCTGCTCTTGGATTTAGAACTTGTTAGTACTACGAGTCGGCCCATACGCCGAGGATCCGAGGGTCCAGCCGAGGGTAATTTTCCCCTCGGACGGACACCGGAGAACCCGGGACTTCATTGTAAAGGTTAGGGAATGACACGGTGAAGACCAATGGTTAAAGGGGGTGAACCCTTAAATGTCCTAGAAGCACCGATGTTAGAGAAATACCAAAGATAAAGGTTGTCACCTCTACATTAAAAACCCTGCACCTACCACCCTGGACGCATTAATGGGGAAGTGACCCCTGAACAGTGGAAGGGAAACTTCTGGTTACTATTCAAATGCACTGAGATAAGAAATATCTAGGCTAAGGGGGAGTTGGGGCAACACGTGTACAAAGTATCAAAAAAAGGAGTATTTAAGGAAAAAACCTAGAACAGGAGTGGGGGGGTGCTGCCTTTTTGTAATCTAAAAGAAAAAGAAAGGAAAAAGAGATAATATAAGAACAGTTCTCGGCTTACGTCCGAGGAGGTTGGTTTGCAATATTTCTTGTTGTTTTCGAGTGTTTGCAATCTGTGGCTTGTCATCTAATCCTCAAACACTTCTAACCTGGGTTTTAAGCCCACACTCTACAAATTTTATATTGTTTAAGGCTCATTGGGCCTGAACCCATAGCTGTTCTTGGGTCTAGGTGCAATTGTGCACTTACAGCCGCCATGTGGAAAAGTGCCACATCAGATCTGATCAAAACATGAAAATCGAGTATCTAAGTGTCGATTTATAGGCTCAAAATTGACTCTTTAAGAGTCGAGATGTTAGTATTACATTTGCTTTCGAAATAGTACCTACTAACTATATTCTTGAGCAATTATGGCTAATTGCCCATTTTGGCCGAATAGGAGTGTCTGAATTGACAAATAATTCTGGTACCATAACAAAATGCATAATTTTGGCCTCAACTTGTCTATGTGGCAAGTTGTGGGCAAGTGGTGATTGGTGGAAGTGACGGTGAGTCTATGTGGAGATACCCCTCCACCAACCATAATTTACCGTCAAAGTTGTAGATTTTGGTGTGGTTGACCTAGTCTCCTTCTTCAATCTAACAACATGACTTTTGAGTCTCCTTCCTCTAAGTCTCCTTTCGGGTTGCACTGCAAATTGCAATTTGTAAGTTGTGCTGCATTGCATAGCTGCTGATACAAACATGAATAGTAGAATTTCCCCTCTTATTACTTTCCTGCTTCTTTTTTTCTTTCCGGGTTTTCAATCCACCAATAATACTGTCACAGATACCATCCTACCTGGCCAATCACTGACACACCCGAAGACCATTGAGTCGCCTAATGGAATCTTCGAACTTTGTTTCTTCTCTCCAGGAAATTCGACAAAGTATTACTTGGGAATACGATTCAAGAATGTTTCTGAGCAGAGTGTAGTTTGGGTTGCAAACAGAAAGTACCCATTCCCAGACTCCACTGCTGTTCTCAATATTAATCGGGATGGAGATCTTGTAATATCTGATGGCACAATGACATACGCCATGACCAACACTTCAGCTGGCAACGGTACTTATGCCATGCTATTGGATACAGGTAATCTTATACTCACAAACAGGGTCTTGGAGCTTTTTTGGCAAAGCTTTGACTATCCTACTGATACTCTTTTGCCCGGAATGAAATTAAGAGGACATGTAAACGCCTCATTAATATCATGGAAAAGTAGAGAAGATCCTGCGCCTGGTCTTTTCTATCTGCAGTGGGGTTTAAGTATTTATAGTACAGTCGTACCAATAATAATGAAGGGGTCTGAAGTATATTGGTTAAGTTTACGCACTAGCTTTGATGTTTTATCTTATGATTCGGATTATGTTACTTGGCCTTTTAACTACACTTCTCAGACTCAAATTTCGAGAATTGTGTTGGATGAATCCGGGAAGCTTAAACTTCAGTCATGGTTAGAAGATCAGAAAAAGTGGAATTCCTCAATACAGTCATCCAGGTGTGAGGATTATGCTTTATGCGGCAATTTTAGTGTATGCAATGAGACTGCACGAAAACTATGTAGCTGTTTGCCAGGTTTCAAACCCGTTTCTGGAGACGTGTCCAGTGGCTGTGTGAGGAAAACTGCACTGCAGTGCAGTAATAATAATAGTGATACTCGAAATGATAAGTTTCTTCTCATGTCTAAGGTTGATTGGCTTGATTATCCGAAGCCTTTGAAGATGAGCAGTGATAAGGAGTGTCAATCATCTTGCTTGAATAATTGTTCTTGTATTGCTTATGCTTTTGGGGCAAAGAACGGTTCCATTAGGAGCGACGAGTCTGACTGCATAGAATGGCATGATTCTTTTTCAAATCTGAAGCTAACACCAATTGAAGATAAACATGGAAATGGTTTCTATCTGAAACTAGCCCCCTCGGAATCGGTCCCCCATGGTAAGAATTATGCAAGAACTTTTGTTGGTAAAGTGAATAACTAGTTGTGCCATTTGTAATTGTATATGTTTGTGTTATTAAATTCACTCTTTCCTTCCAAGAGCCTTATAGCTCAATTTGTACGCTGGGAAGATAATCCGGGTTTAAATCCCCCAGCCCCTACCAATAGAATTATAAAAATAAAAAAGTCAATGTTAAAAAATTCAATTAGGCATCCTAATGTATAACATATAAGATACTTTATTTATGTTTTACCCTTAAGCTAAATTGTATTAATTTGGAACTAGGTCACCACTTTACATTTAGTCTTATTGAGTTCCCAAGGTTTTTACGAGATAGTTCTAGGCGTTGCCATATTATTATTACTTGAGATGGTAGCCATTACCAATTTTTAGTTTATCTATTCCTCTGATTTGTTAAAAATCAATACTGCCTCTCTCTAGAAATTTCTAGAACTTCTCACACAATCTCTCTCTTTCCAGAAATTTTTTTCTAATTTCGGACATTTCTCTCTTGCTCTCTTTCTGGAATTCTCTCCAAGATAGTTCTCTAGAAGCTTTCTTACACTAGTGAATTGCAGCCACAAATTTCTAAGGTGTCTAGAAGGTTGGAGAAAGGCATTAATTTAATGCCAATAAAAGGAAGAAGCTAGAAGCTTCAAGTTGGTTTCCTAACTGACATACATCTAGTATAAATAGATGTAATGAGGTGAGAGACTTGTGAAGTGAGTGTGTGTCATAAAGCACCAAGTGCGAGATGTATGAAGTTGTATGAGTTGAAGTGTGTGCCATAGGTAGCAAGTGTGTAGAGTGCAATATAGTCAGGAGCTAGTGTGTGTAGGTGTCTAGAAGTGAGGTGTGTGCAAGTGTACTTAGTGAGGCAGTGTCGTGTGCAGTGAAAGAAAGGTGCTGCATGTGCCCTAGTGTTAGTGAGTCAAAGCATTAGTGCTTGTAAAGTGTTGTAATTTAAAGAGTCTAGTTTTTAATAAAAGCTCATTGTTCAATCTTTTGTTCAACAATTTAGTGTCAGAGCTTCTGCTAACTTAACATGATTTTCTTTGACAGACCCAAGCTCAAGGAATGAATCCAACCTAGCAGCGACGCCAAGAGCAACAGATGAACGAGCTAAGCAATTAGTCGCCATATTGGCTATATCTTTGCCTCTTGCAACTTTTTTATTGGGCCTTTTTGTCTATTGTGTATGGAAAAAACTCAGGATGACAAGCAAGGGTGAGAAAATAATTCTGATAATGCTATTTAAGCAATCAAAATGTATATCCTTATTATTGCCATAAATATATATATATATATATATATATATATATATATATATATATATATCTATCTATCTATCTATATACTCTGTGTGTGTGTGTGTTTGTAATTTTTCACTGTTCAGGTGAGGATTTGGTACAGTTAGATTTGGGCATGACCATAAAGTCTGAAAATTTGGAGCTGCTGGAAGAAAATATGCGTGGAGATATTAGGAAAAAGGAATTCAAAATGCCATTATTCAGTTTTACAAGTGTTTCTGCTGCAACTGATAATTTCTCAGATGCAAATAAGCTTGGAGAGGGTGGTTTTGGACCTGTTTATAAGGTATGATTATCCATAAACTCAATGCTTAGGATGAGGAATGCATACAAAGGTTTACTCTTATCAACTTTACACTAGCCATGTTAACGAGAACAAACGGGCACTGCCAATTGTTACTGCGTCTGTTATAATCCCTACTCTATATATCTTTGTCGAGTATAATTGGGCTATCCTAATTTCTTCATGGTGGCCACAAAACTAAGTTTAAGGAAAACAATTTCAGGGAATATTACTGAAAGGGGATTTGGTAGCTGTGAAAAGGCTTTCAAGAAGATCGGGCCAAGGTTGGGAGGAGCTAAAAAATGAAGCTATACTCATAGCCAGTCTCCAACACAACAATCTTGTTAGACTTTTGGGCTGCTGCATTGAGCGAGATGAAAAGATACTAGTATATGAGTATATGCCAAATAAAAGTTTGGACTTTTTCATTTTTGGTTAGTAATGTTTTATACATGCATGCATGCATGCATACATACATACATACATACATAGCCAGTCTCCAACACAACAATCTTGTTAGACTTTTGGGCTGCTGCATTGAACGAGATGAAAAGATACTAGTATATGAGTATATGCCAAATAAAAGTTTGGACTTTTTCATTTTTGGTTAGTAATGTTTTATACATGCATGCATGCATGCATGCATACATACATACATACATACATAGTCAGTCTCCAACACAACAATCTTGTTAGACTTTTGGGCTACTGCATTGAACGAGATGAAAAGATACTAGTATATGAGTATATGCCAAATAAAAGTTTGGACTTTTTCATTTTGGTTAGTAATGTTTTATACATGCATGCATGCATGCATACATACATACATACATACATACAATTGTGATTGATTTTATGGTTGACCTTTGCATATGATCTATTAATGTGTACAACTAATTTCTCTTGATTATAAAGTAGATCAAGAAAAGCGCAAGATTTTAGATTGGCAAACGCGGATTCAAGTGATTGAAGGCATTGCACAAGGGCTTCTTTACCTTCATCAATATTCTAGATTGAGGATTATTCATAGAGACTTAAAGGCTAGCAACATTTTGTTAGATACCGAAATGAATCCGAAGATATCAGATTTTGGATTGGCAAGAATATTTAAAGGAAACGAATCACAGGCAAATACAAATAGAATTGTTGGCACTTAGTAAGTACAAACCAACATGATATGTGCTCAAATAGAGAGACAAAACACGACTACTAACATTTTAACTTGATTATGGTTTTCAGTGGTTATATGTCCCCTGAATATGCTCTAGAAGGCCTCTTCTCCATCAAGTTAGATGTTTTTAGTTTTGGCGTCTTGTTGTTAGAGATTGTGAGTGGTAGGAAGAACACTGGGTTTTATCAAACCGATTCTTTCCATCTTCTTGGATATGTGAGTATCCTATTTGCCACTATTTTTTCAAAAGTAGTTCAATATTCTTTATACTTTTATTAACAATTACTTCTTAAATTTTTTTTTTCAACAATCCCCCCATCTCACTCCTCCCCCCTCCCCCCCCCCCCCCCTAACACACACACAAACACACACACACTCACATACACATGCAATATTTCAGATCCTTATGAATATATATAGTATTTTCATGCAAAAAAAAAAAACCACACAATAATAATATATTAATTTATTTGTGTTTTTCTATGAAAGGTTTTTTACATGAATCAATTATTGTTACAATTACTTCATAGTCAGAATTTCATTTAGCATTCATATGAAATAATTTTTAGTTGTTAAATAGACCCCAAATAATAATAATAATAAATTATACTCTGAAAATTAATGAACCTAAGATCTAATAAAATAATAATAATAAAATTTTTAGTTTAAAACTCAAAGTTTTAAACTTAAATAATATTAAACTATAGATTTTATTATTTAATTATTCCAAGATCTATGATACCCTTGAGGCCTTCAGTCGAGGCAATATAGGAGTTTTTGCTTGTATAACTTGATCTAACTCAAACTAAGATGGAGATTTATTGATGTGCCTTGTGGCTTGCGCAAGGGGTTCTAGGTTCCCTTATGTCCGCCATGTGCTAAACATATATTCAACTTTTTAACTAGTACTCCTATGTGCGTGTTGTAATCAGGTATCTTTAGAGAGAGTGTTCTTTGGGTGTATTTGGACTTTGAATTTCTTAAAGAGAGACTTTATGCCAATATTGTAATCTTCCCATCTTCATAGTGAAGTTTTCTCCTTGTTGCCTAACATTTATTATTTTCTTTCTCCGATATTGAAGGCATGGGAATTATGGACAAGCGATAGGGGATCGGACTTGGTGGATCCACTACTTGATGATGTATCCTCTATCCATGCGGCATTAAAATATGTTAACATAGGTCTCCTCTGTGTTCAAGAAAGTGCAGCGGATAGACCTACAATGTCTGATGTTGTCACAATGCTTAGCAGTGAAAGTATGGCTCTACCTTATCCCAAACAACCTGCTTTTTTGAACATGAGAAGTGTGATGAAGGCAAACCCTGGTATTAGCAGGACAGAAATCTGCTCTGTGAATCATGCAACTGCTTCAATTATCGAAGGCCGGTAACATTTTTTGAATTAAAGCCATAAGCATTAGTATATCCTGAGAAATCATCCATAAACTTTCAGGGTATTTAAGGTATTTGATAGAGTAGTTTGAAATGAGATTTTTGTAGTTTTTTAAAATAATTTTCACGAGTTTGAACTCTAGTAGTATTAGGCCCTCAATTTCTTTGCCTGTGGCCTACCAACATTATTCAAATGTATTATGGTTCTGAAACGTATCATCAAAAGATTTGTTGGCACCTGACATTCGAGAGATTAGCTTCTCACATTTCTGAAATGAAATGCAAGGTCTTTCTGTCACTTGAAAGTGGCAATGCTAATATAAGAAGCTATATTATGCTGGAGGACGTATATTTTAATTTTTGTTACAACCCTACAACAAACTATTTTAAAGTGATTTTGAGTGACCACCGAAGGGCACCGCAGGAACGCGAACCGGTTAAACGGCGTTAGAATCGCCTCGAAGTCTCGGCCGATTCTAGGAGGAGTCGGAGTGGCGGCGGCGAACTACGGCGTCGGAAAACGCGGAACTCGCGGACTTGGAAGTGTCGTTTGTTGGAAAAGAGGAGGAGGGAATTTGTTGTTGAGGCGGCGGCAGCGACAGCGAGAGTCATTGTTTGTTGTTGTTGTTGTTGTGAGTGTGAATGTGTGATGAGTGTGAGTGTTGGTTTTGCTTTTGCACTTTTGGTTGTTGTTATGAGAGGTGTGTTTGCGATTGAGATATGAGAGGTGAGAAGGTAATGAATAATAATGACAAAAGAGAAACTCAAAACGAGTTTCGATTTCGATTTCGATTTCGAAAGGTCCAGAAAAAGAGCTGGAGTGCATGGCTTAGAATTTTTTGCAGAGTATTTTTTTTGTGTTACCAGGCTGAGCTTGATTTGACCTCACTTTCTTAGCGGCCTTAGCTCATATGTAACTTTCATAAATGTTAAATAATGGGTTGGTGAGTAACAAAAGCAATGTAATCTCCCCCTCTACGTGGCTAATGAAGGAAGAAAGTAAAAAAGGAAAGAGAGAAGACTCTCTCTCACTCAGCTTATCAACTCTCTAATTTACTACCATATATGGTTCTTATTAGTCTCTGAATTTTGTGTGTCTGCAATCTGCATGGAACATAGAGGCTAGATCACAACTATAAAGAACTGCATACACAATCCAAGAGATATATCTGATGATTAGAACATGGAGAAAGTCGAGGCTCTTGCTTCATTGCTCATGAATCACACATGCATATCTATTATGTATGTTGTTTTAATTATAGCCAACAGACAAAGCAATCAACCATTAAATTGAATGTTAAATAAAAAATTTATGCTCAGTTTCTTGATAGAGTTTGTGATATTATATTAAACTGAGAATTGGTCGCATGCAATATTTGAGCGGCTGCCTGACAAGATCGACATTAACGTTTCATATATAGTTTGATAACCTAAGCACATGCCCTAAACTCTGATAATCATTCAACGATATTGGCCTGAACTCCTTAAGCACATGCTACTCAGCACCATTTTGGGCCCTCAATCACAAAGATATAGAAACATTTATTGTGATGTTGTTTGTTTTGTAATTATATATGTTGATATTCTCTTGGTTGGATACCCAGCAATTTATAAGATTTGTGTTTCTAATAGAGAATCAAACTCCATTACCATCCAAAATAAACTTCTGTTCATTGATTTTGACAAAACCCTGACCATCATTCAACTCTCTCTAAATCGCTATCTAATACAAATATTGTTTTGGAAAGGACATAATAAGAATCTTGAATACATTGTATCTCACACACATAGCTTTTCTTTATATTTAATTATTTATCTTCTCAAAGTGTCATTAATCCTTTTTCATTTTCGTTTTATCTGCAAAAGAAACGCCGACAAAGAGATTGGCTTATTTATTATAATCACATTGTCTTAATTTGACACAAACATTAATCATCAATTAGAAATTAAGTTTTTATAAGATCATGACAAGATTATGTTCGGTGTCCAAGTTCTAATTGAATTTCATTTTTTTTAAATAACAAAATTAAAAAGAATTATTTTAAGACATTCATCATAGTTTTCTTTGCAGTGTTGATGATGTTGAAAATCGTTAGTAAGCTACACAATCCTCACGTGCTCTAGACAAGACTTACACAACATGAAAAGAAGAAGAAGACCCTACGAAGAATACCGGTGTGGTACCGGCTAAATACCTTTTGAAGGTCAAGTTAGAGAACTTTCACAACTCTAGAGTACTAGAGTTAGGATGAATTATGCGTACCTTGGTTTATGAGGGCTTTGGAGCTTTTATAGTAGTGTAGAGTTGAATTCGTTCATTGGCGGAGAAGGTCTTTCCATGTGGGGAAGATTCTTATTAATGTGCATATCTTATGAGGTTCTTTCCTTGTATAGATCCTCTTGATTAGGGTTATTTGTGGGACACAAGATGTTTCCATTTATACTCATTCGTGAAGTCCAAACAAAGTCATGTTGGGTCCATCAAGGGCTTCTTTATCCCTATTAGCTTCCTCCTGTCAGCTTCCCATCTTGTCTGGGTGTTCTAGTTGTCACATCCCAAATGCTGTTTGTTTGGAAGTGGAGTCGTCAGGCTAAGATCGAAGTCGTCAGCTTTGAGTGCATAGACGTCGGCCTTACGAGGACGTCGTCTTCTTCATATATAGTATGGTTGACTAGTTTCTTCAAACCATCGGCTCCATCTAATGTAGACGAGTCTCAATACTTTTTTGAAATTAGCTTTATCAGCTGCCCCTACTCTATGGCTCCGTCGACTTGAGCTAACGGGTTATGGGGTTTGATTCGTAGCCTTTTATTCTTGTTTGCTCAAAGAAAGGAGGTTCATTAATGATTCCTTGAGTAGCCATCATTTAATGCTAGGACACGTGGCACAAATTGGTTGGCCTCGTTTCTGAATACAAGCGTCGCTTCGTTTCCCGTGTGCTTTTGTCTTATAAATATCTCACCTCTCCCTCACATTTCTCCTCATTTCATCCTTGCAGTCCTTAAGAAAAAGAGAGCAGTCATTCGTTGCTTTGTTACCGTTAGTTTGCAGATCCTATCAACCTATGGGTATCGTCAGCCTATGGATCTTGTCAGCTCTAGAGTCGTCACCTCTACTTGTAAGTCCACTTTCCCCTCCATTTTCTTTTGCTCCGGCTTTTGTAATTTAGTCGTCACTTCTATTAGAGACCCGTCAAAAATAGGTTCTTAGATTACTCTGTCGCTTGTAGGTGAGTAGATGTCAAGTGGTAGAGAAGCAATGAGTGAATAGTCATCAGTTTGTGAGGGAGCAGGCTACGATGAAGTGTTCCAGTCAGTTCAACAGCCCGAGGAGGGCCTTTCCTGGTCATTATAGAGGGAGTCGCCCACCCATTCTCTTGACAACAAAGTGGAGAGTCATGTTGGAGAGAAAGGTGAGGAAGTAGAGGGTGATGACAATGATGATGAAGGAGGAGGGGATGAAGAGTACATGGGAGAAGATGACGGGTACGAGGGTGAGGGTGATGGGAGAGCTCCCGAGGAAGGAAGCTTAGGAAGCCCCTGTAAAGGTCACGCTCGTCCCTTTATTCTCCCCAAAATGTGGACCGTTAATGACTTCAAGCCGACGATGACAACCAACATTTTTAAGAATCTATGGGACCGTTTTCAAATCCCAGACCATATCTTAATCCGTCTTCTCGAGAAGTTTGAAAAGTCCTACACGGGGAGGACTGCGGACGTCGGCATGTATGATGCCATGTTTGCAGTAGGACTGAGGCTGCCTCTAATGGCGTTACACTATCTAACTTCTAGGACTATTCATCAGCTAGATTGCTCTTAATATATGGAGGATATTCATTGGAGCTGAAATCTTGTGGGGTCGTCTTAGTGGTGGGAACCGTCAGCTTACTCTTAACGAGTTCTTTTGGTGCTATCGACCCCAACATATCGTCTCGTCTCAGGGGATATACCACTTTGCCACGAGGAAGAAAGCCCTTAGGTTGGTGTTAGACATGCCCGAATCCAATAAAAATTGGAAGGGTAGGTATTTCTTCTTCCAGGGGACAGATTGGGTATGTTGTCTAAAGGAGTGAGTTACAATACCTCATGGCTTCGACAATACCTGGGGTATTGTCAAAGACTCAGGTTTAGTGCCATCAGTTTGTTTTCTTTTACTTTTTTTATTTGTAAATTATTTAACATTGTCGTTTCTCTTTTTCAACTAGTGTTCGCCCGCGTATAACTGACGAACAGAAGGATTTTATACGTCAGGTTCTTAAGATTCCATTCGAGGAATGGAAGTGTAGGGACCTAATCACTCGTGATACACTACACGCCTATTGTGGTGGTCCAGTGCTGACGCCTGCAGCACATAGGTTAAATAGTTACTCTCGTCAACGTAAGTTTTTCCCTCATTACCTATTCCTTTCCTTTGTTTCCTTGTCGTCTTTATGTCTAACTCCCATCATTTGTTCTTTACAGAAATGGAGGCAATCGGAATGAAGGCATCGGTGAGGGTGTTAGCTGCTGTGCGTAAGAAGGAAGAGAAGGAGAAAGGAAAAGAGGGAGCATCCTCGTCGGCCCCTAAGGTCGTCGGGAAGGGGGCGTCCAAGAGAAAAGCTAAAGGGAAGGATGATCATCCTTCTAAGAAAGGAACGATCACTCTTGGCGACAAACAGCCTAAGAAGCTGTTGCCCCCGAAGCCAAGTCATGGAGTTGGCAAAGGCTTAATGACGGCGACAAGCCTCGTCACTCAGGGAACTTGTCGTCTCCTTACACATAAGGGTATGCCATTGAGATGATTGAGTCAATTATTAAGGAGACGGACTTAGACCCTTGTGTCAAGCAGGAGACGGAGGACTTGGGGGCGTCGGGTCTCTTTGACCTTTCTAGAATATGTTCTTTTCTCAAACTCTCTTACCCCGTTGTTTATTCGTTAGCTGACGGTTGTCTTGTTTTTAGGCGCTGGTACATATAAAGGCTTTGCAAGATAGGTGCATCGCTGAGGAAGGAATGATTGGTCATCTTAGGAAGTGCAAGAAGACCTTGACCAATGAACAGGGGCAGTATAAGGGGGCCGTCCGTTCTCTTAATGAGGAGGTGACGACTTTGAAAGAGAAGTTGAAGGAGGAAGCCCGTATATGGGAAGAAGCAAAGGAAATCATAGAGAAGGAGCTGAGGGCCCTTTTTGAGCAGGTAGAAATGGTTAAGACTGATGCCATCGTGGAGTATAAGGCTTCACAACCTTTCACTGATGCGTGCGCAGTCTCCTATGGTGACGGGTTCGATGACTGCCTCAAGCAGGTTGGGCCTATCTACCCAGACCTTGACTTGTCCAGAGTCACCATGGACAACCCACTACTGATGACCCCTATTGCTGGCGATGCCACTGATGAGGAGTCCGACGAGCCTACTCATATTGAGCGAGCTGTGAAGGATGACATCGTGGTGCTCGCTCAACCTGCTCTAGAAAGACCCGTCACTCTTGTAATCTCGTTAGCTAAAGACCCTTCTAAAGACCTTGAGAACCCCTCAGCTTTGGACGCTTAGAATTCCTCTTCTAAAGACGATGAGAATCCTCCTGTTCAGGACATCCAGAACCCTTTAGTTTATTTTTTTTAAAACTATTTCATGTATTTCGTCTTACTCTTAGACAATATCAAGTGCCCTTTTGTTTTTGGGCTTTTTGTTGTAAACACTTTTTTATGGGGTCTATCTAACATTTTACAGATGTCGCTTTAAATATCCTTTTGTTGATTTCTTATGTGTATGTCCACCAATCCTGTGACGAATATGCATTACTGGAATGAACCCTTCCATTTAGTACTTAGTAACTCGTCTATTAGTACTTTGGGCTTAATTCGTCGTTTTTTTTGAGGACTTAGTATATTTATGGATTTTATAATGACTTTGTCCATTTAAAGACCCCGTAAAGAACCCGTCGTAATGGACTTGTCCATTTAAGGATTTTGTAATGAGCTCGTAATGAACTTGTCCAGTTGTGAACTTAGTAACAAACTCGTCCACTTGTGGACTTCGTAACGAACTCGTCCGCTTATGGATTCGTAATGAACTCATCCACTTATGGACTTGAATAGTAAACTCGTCCACTTATGGAGTTGATAGCTTCAAGGCATCCTCATGGGATGAACTCGTCCGCTTTGTGGACTTAATAATAAACTCGTCCACTTATGGACTTAAATAGTAAACTCGTCCACTTATGGGCTTGATAGTTTCAAGGCATTCTCATGGGATTAACTCATCCGCTTCGTGGACTTAATAATAAACTCGTCCACTTGTGGACGTAACAGTAAACTCGTCCACTTATGGAATTAATAGTAAACTCATCCACTTGTGGACTTAGTCATTTTTGTAGAAATGTACACCTACTCAAGCCATATCTAAATAACTCCTCTTATTGTGATAAGTACGTGCATAAGAAAAAAAATTTCTTAAAAAGAATAAAAACTTGCCCTTTAGGCTTAAAAAGTACTGTAGATAAAAAGATAACTAAAAGAAATAAACTGCAAATGAGGAGTAGCACCCTTCGTGTTGTCTTTTATTGGTAGTATTTCCTGAGATGCTCGACGTTCCATGGATGGGGTAACTTCTGCCCGTCTAATGTCTCCAAGTGGTAAGTACCTTTCCTCCGCATGACGTGACTCTGTAGGGTCCTTCCTAATTAGGTTCGAGCTTTCCTTGGGAAGGATCTCTTGTGGCACCCGTCACTTTCCTTAAGACGAGATCTCCAACTTGGAAGTCTCTGTGCCTAACCCTAGAGTTGTAGTGCTTGGCCATAAGGCCTTGGTACCATGCTAGCCTTTGTTCAACTATTGCCCTGACTTCATCCACTAAGTCAAGCTGTAGACGTGTGGCCTCGTCATTCTTCCTTTCATCGTGATTGTCCACCTTGTAACTTGTGAGTTCAACCTTAACTGGGATAACTACCTCGCTTCCGTATGCCAGTTGAAATGATGTTTCTCTTGTAGGAGTTCTGGTTGTCGTCTTGTATGCCCATAGTACGCTTACCAGCTCTTCTAGCCATATACCCTTTGCCCCTTCGAGCTGAGTCTTGATGATCTTAAGCAAGGATTGGTCTGTGACTTCCACTTATCCGTTGGATTAAGGGTGAGTAGGGGAGGAGTAGTGGTTCTTGATCACCAATTGTGAGCAAAAGTCTCTGAAGAAGTTGTTGTCAACTGCTTCCCGTTATCTGAGATCAAGACTCTAAGGATCCCATACCTGCAAATGATGTTCCTCTAGACAAAACTTCGTACGCTCTTCTTTGTAATGGTGGCCAGGGCTTCAGCTTCTACCCATTTGGTTAAATAGTCTATGCCGACTATTAGGAACTTCAACTATCTCATTGCTATTAAGAATGGGCCCATGATGTCCAATTCCCATTGAACGAAAGGTCATGGGGCCATTATTGGGATGAGCTCTTCTGTTGGCTGTATGATGATATCGCTGAACCTTTAACATTTATCGCAGGCTATGACATAAGCCTGGGCATCCTTCTGCATAGTAGGCTAGTAGTATCCAGCTCGAATTAGTTTGTGTACCAACGACCGCGACTCTGAGTGGTTCCCATAGATCCTTTTATGGACTTCTCCCATGACATAGTCCGCTTCTTCAGGGCTTAAGCACATTAGGTACGGGCAGGAGAAGCCTCTCTTGTACAAGACGTCCTTTATTAGAACAACTTGTGCTACTTAGACCCTCAACTTGCTTGCAGCTTCCTTATCGTCTGGTAATGTGCCGTCTTTCAAATAGGAGACTAACGGTGTGGTCCAATTGCTTCTTGTACCTTCCTCCTGCATATTGATGACATCTACTAATGGTGAAAATTGAACAAAGGAAGGTACCTTACTAGGGGTGATCATGTGTTCCGTTGACGCGACCTTGGCAAGACGGTCAGCTTGCTCGTTCTCTCTTTTTGAGATTTGAACAATCTTGGCGTGTAAGTTGTCCACCATTTTCTTTACTTGCTCCAGGTACTTCTTCATCCTCTCACCCTTACATTCATAATCACCGTTCACTTGGTTTGTGACGACCTAGGAGTCACAATGAATAACCACACTCGTTGCCCCTGCTGCTTTGGCGAGATCTAATCCTGCCACTAGAGCTTATGTAGTGTCTATTTGGCTAAAGCTTATAACCTCAGTTTTTATTTTTTATGAACAGTTTTTTTAAACCTCACTTATTTAAAAACTTTTTTTTTTTCATACATTCTTACTTTTTCTCAATTTTTCAAGAAGTAGGCTTTAGAACACTTTTAATAAAAAGTTTTCAATAAAAAGTTAAATAAACTATTTACAAACGGAATAATCTTTCTTGAAAAGGGCAACATACACTTTGGGCACCTTATTAGCGTCAAAGACTCTTAAATCTTAGTAGTTTTTTTTTTTTTTTTAAATGATCCACACACCAACCTAAATTTTTATAAGGGCTTCAGTGATTTATTATGATGCAAATTAATTAATTAATTAATGTGGCTTGCATCTAAAGTATGCCTTCCTTATATATATAAGTTCTCTTACTGGTAGTTACCATCATTCTAGAAAGAGAAGGGAATCCTATTCCTCTTCCAATAGTTAATATATTATTATACTTTTTGGAAATCTTCTAAGAGAAAAATAAACAAGAATTTCACGTTAACCAGAAAAGAGCAAACAAAAAAAAGTTGAAGACCTCGACGACATGTCTATCGTTTTCACTAAACAGTTTTTCTCAATAAAAAAAACACAAGGTAGAATAAAATTAGTTTTGTCACACTATTATATAAAGCAACAACTTTCTAGTTGGTACGTGAATATATTTGAAGAGCTACCAAACATGGACAAAAAGCCTTCGACATTGTTACCTACTACATGTTAAAACCTATAGGTAGGTCAAATTGCCCTTCCATTCTCAAGTAATTTGAAAAAAAAATAAAAAATAACTGTACATTTTAAAAATATTTTTCCAAAAGAATGTGAATTTTTTATTTTCCCTTTTTATCTTCAATCTTATCTTGTGGCTCTATTACTATTTTATAGTAAATTAGTTTGGGCTACACGTGCAAGGCACGTGCTAGCCAGTATGTTGAGTAGTGATATAAGATCAATTGTAGAATTTACTATAGCTTTCACCCATAATATAAATCCCACATCCACAATAAATTCCAATTGAAGAAGACATATATTATATGTCATGAAAAAATGAGAAAAATATTATTATATGTCATAAAAATTGATCTCTCTCTTCATTCCTTATACTTCTACTTTTGTTTCTGGTCCACACTTCTTACCCTACCAAAGGTTTAGGCTCTCAAGTATCCGTTGTCTTAAGTCATAAAACCTTCATAAGTTGACATCGCCATATCACACAAGGTGACCACCTATTTAGGAATGAATGTTGTTTACTGCACCATACATACAATACAAGTTAACAAACAAAATTCTTTTATGTAATGTAGGAAATAACAAAATCAAGTAATCGGCTGTATCTACTATATAGCAAGACAAACTGCTAAAATAGAATCAAATCAATGTTAGTGTATAGCAAAAAATTTGAAAAGTAATGTAATAACATCTATTCGCAAATTTTAAATAAAAGTCCGAAAAAATATGACACTCTTGTTCAAGAGACATGATGCTCACCATTAATCAAAATGAGGAAAATATAACATGTATAGTTGGACCAAATCCTTTTTATAAAACACTCAAAAATAGAATCCCTTGGACCAAGCTGCAAACAATGACCAAGAGATCATGAGGTTCCTAATTAGTAAGAGCAACCGCAGCAGTGGGGTTAAAAATTTAGCTATTTGGCACCATAAAAAATTACTTTATTTATTTTATCTACACACATGCTGCAGCAGTGGATCTATTTTAGTTTTCAATACAATAAAATAATATAAACATCACAATAAAATAAGATATCTACTATAATAAAATAATATATTCATTACACACAACTATCACAACCACACATACAACTAGATAAGGAATTAAAAATTGTTTTTTTTAGCTCTAAGCTACAGTACACATCTAAAATAGATGTGCACTATAGCAATGAAGCTAAAAAAAATAGCTATAGCTCCACTGCTGGATAGTGGTTTTTTGTGGTTTGGTGGATCTAAAACAGCTATATAGCTTTTTAACTCCACTGCTACAAGTGCTCATCCCAAGTGTTCAAAGCGATCACAACAAACAACGTTTGATTTTAGGATTCTTACTGTCACTATCCAGTTTACATTACGTACAATGAGGCTTTAGAGAATTTGATTGAACAATAAAAATTTGAACAAAATATATATTTTTGACCAGTGAACTGAAACTCTTGGTAACGTTAGAGACAATCATTACAATGAAACTAAATTGTTGATAGTAAAAGTATATTTCTAAAGAACTTGCAATACTTTAGAAGGAAGTCTTAACCAATTCTCTATAATTTATATTAAAGAACTTGCAATACTTCAGAAGGAAGTCTAAACCAATTCCCTATTTTAAAAAAGCATAATTTTAAGACTCTAGTATTTTCAGTGTTGTTGAGCCTAAATTGAGAAAACGGCTTAAACATTTACTCTACAAGAACATAATGGCCAGTCTATATATAAAAAGAGTCAATAGGCTCATGAACAATAATTTTGGTTTAGTGAGTTGCCTTTTTCCCTTTTTTTTCCCCCTTCAAGTTCACCAACTTGGTTTGAGGTTCTTTTTTTTCTTTTCAAAAGGATCTTTATATATTTACTTTCTACTTGTAATGTAAGCTTACATTGTATAGTGTATACACACAAAAAGTGGCAAATATTATTGTACAAATTTCACAAATGTGTACAACATTTGCCAATTTTTATGTGTTTACAATATAAATTTACCCCAAACTTGTCAACATGTGCTAATAATAGCCTTTTAGACATTTGTGACACTTGATCTTGACCAACATGTTTCCTCTTTCCTTTAGATCCAATTTTTCCACCATGTTCTATAATGAGTTACATGCAATCATCGTAGAACTCCTAATCATAAATTGAGGCAAGTTTTCAAGAACTCCAATTTATGGTTTTCTTCTATGCTATCTATGTGGGAGAGTGCAGCATCAAGTACACAATTCAATGTAAACATTCATTTCTAGTCTAGCAAAAAAAAAGGTAAATAATCTTCAGTTGCATTATTTCCATTTAAAACAGAATTTGGATGCATGTTTGATTCGACAACTCAGGGAAAATAAAATTAATAGGAGTTTCTTTGAATATATTATGTTGACCTTATGACTATAAATAGAATCTATATAAGATTTCAAAGAAACTATTATGCATTTACAGCTTAATATAAAGGATAAACAAAAACCTTGAGATCGAAGATCGTAGCTCATTATCTTTGTCTAAGTCCACCACATTACCATTCTCATCCAGTAGAACAATACGAACTGCAAAATAGAAATGTAGAAAACTCATCAAATTTCCCCCACAAGTAAAACAGTAGTACAAATACAGCATCAATTTGTCATTGAGTCCTTAAAATTGAAACACTAAGCAACACAAATTAATAAATCAGAGAGAACTTTAAAAAAGAGCATCAAGAACTCTCATTTTCACCTTCATGTTTGTGTATTGAATTGATGTCAGTTGCATTGAAAACTATACATAAAATTAAACAGCAAATCAAACAGCAAAATTATATCAGGGGAAGGAAAAGAATTGAAACAAAAACATGCCAAGAGACTACCTAGATGTTCATGGCCTTTGTGCTGGACTTATGTTGTTCATGGCTTTTTAGACAGTAAAAATTTCTAAAATTTTCACACTATTACATTTCCCAAAATTCACCAAATTTGGCACACTAATCGAACTACAAAATGCATGTTCTAAAACCCGATAACTTGTTTGAAATTTAAAAAATTAACAAAATCAAAATTATTCACATTAAAAAAAACTTTTTGGGTAAACTCTATAAAAATAAGAAAATTTAAGAAAAATAGAGAGATTTATCGGGCATAAAATTCCTAAGAAACTCGGGCCCTCAGGAAGTTACAACTAAAAATTATAAAAATTAAGGCCCCAAAAAAGAAATCTCATTTAACCAAGCATAACATAATATTTAACTTATCCAACTAACAAACTACATAAATAGCAGTACATTGATTATCAAAAAAATATAGTAGTACATTCTTTTGGAGCTAAAAAACAACATAAGAAAGAACAAAAAAGAAAAAAAAAACACTTCAATGCAGTAATTATATTAAGCTTATTACAACAAAAAAAAGAGAGAGGAAAAAATAAACAATAAACAAAGAATCATATGTAACCCTTGCTTAATCAAGTCCAGCTACAAATATTGGAAAAAAAAATTGCAAGCACCTACAATGAATGAAGAAGTTATTAAGGTGTTCTTCCCATATGAATAATGGTGTCAAGAGAGTTCCCAAATTTGTTGGATTGAAATAACCAACGAAAATAAAATATAATAAAATACCATAGAAACATCTTAGTAAAAATAACATAATTATCAATGGTATAAATAAAACTACCATTCCATCAACAAAAAAAAGACTTTGACAATGCAAAAAATTACCATTCTTTTGAGCAACAGTTGCATTGCCACTTACCAGCATTGTTGTCATTATTAGAAAGATTAGGATGTCAAAGAAGTGACAATAATCTAAATTTATTGCAAATCTACATGGAAAAGTCATTAATTTAGTCCTCATCACATATACCCCCAAACCGCAATTCATTCCCAACATGTTCACTGATATATTAAAAAGGAAAACAAAGATTGACCTTAAAAAACCAATAAAAATTAAACTGACTAAATACAGCAACCAATATAATACGAAGCTCCAAAGAATGTCAAGATACTATCTTCCCACTAAAAGCAGAACCAATGCAAAATATGAATGATATTGCAACTCCAAACACATACTTTCAAGATGCTAAATTGCATAAAACACATGTAACACCTTAACTACCACCGTTAATATGGTTTATTATCAAAATTCAGACCAACTTGATACAGCAACCAACATAATATAAAGCTTAAAAGAACTTGAAGATAGTATCTTTCCCTCCAAAAAGCAGAAATATGATGCAAAATATTAGCATATATCCACCAATATCAGAAGCCCAATCAAATTCTCACAATAGGCTTACATTACAAGTTTACAAATATACCAAAGAAATACCTCTAATTACTGATTCTAATGCAAAGGAAGCTGAATAACAATTCAAAATCCAAAATAAGCAACTTGGTATTCACCTAAACTTCATTAAGAAGCACAAGAAATTTGGTGGACCTGTAGAGAATTGAACAACTTGGACCTTTTTTTTTTTTTTTTTTGGAGAAACAACAACCTGGACTTTAAAAAGGAAAAAAGTGCGAGACCAACCACAACAGATTAATAGCTTTCCTAATATTTAGTTTTCTAAAAAGGACTCAATCATTAACTTATGTGGAAAGAGGAAGTCTAGTGTTTATATAGTGGTGAGTGGTGAAACGAGATCCCCCAAAAGTAGGGATCTTTCCTTGTGGAGGGTATTTGGCATTAGGGTTTCCGTGATCATAGGGCGTATTTCCATATGAGAAAGACACGCAATAAATCCTTGGTACGTGATGCACAAGATATTTCCATATATTAGCATGCATGGAGACCACACATAGCCATGTTGGGACCGTCGGCCTGCCCAACTTGTCGGTCTTGTGGCCCGTCGTCACTTTATTTCCTCTCGTTAGTATGAGTCATAGTCGAGCCTCGTCATCGACTGCCTGGTAAGTGTCGTCGACTTATCAAAGATCCTTCGTCACCTCAAAGCTGATGACCCTATAGAGTGCGTCTGCTTTCCATGTTGAAAACGTCCCCATCAATCCCTATGGTAACTCACTAGTCACTAAAGCTTACATGACTACCAAAAATAAATAATAATAAATTCATGTCAGCATTTAAAATGAACTAAAAAAATCAAGATCTTATTATTATTATTTTAATATTTCCCCCCTTTCTTACTAACCAAACATCTAAATTCATTCGCTCCTTCATTTTCAATAATAATAATAATAATAATAATAACTAGTCGCTTACCCATACTATGCATGAGAACCTACCTATTTGTGAGATAGACTAAAATAATTTTATAAAATCTTAAATTGATTAAAAAACTACACCATTGCATGGTTTGTTTTTGTATTACTTTAATTTATGTTACACTTTGATGAAGAAGTTATTGCTTGAATGTTCAATGACTTACAAAAAAATTGTTAGACAGTTTCAAATACTGCAAAAAAATAACTCAAAAATTTAAATATTAAAACTTCTGAAAGACCAAAAAATATTAATGAATCATATGATTCATTACTTAGAAATTATTGAAACAAAATAAAACACAATGACTAAACAATAGATATAAGAGAAAGATGAGTTACATTCAAAAGAACAATCCATGGCTATAACTATTGAAAAAATCAAAAGATTTAAAGCCTAAAAATTATATATATATATATATATATATATATATATATATATGAATGACTACACAATAGAGAAAAATAAGAGAAAGATGTGTTACCATCAAAAGAATAATTCAGAAGTTAAAACTTTTGAAAGACCAAAAAAATATTGAAGAATCATAAGATTTACTTCCTATAAATTTTTGAATTAAAACAAAATGTATATGGTTATACAATAGAAAAATATAAAAGAAAATTTAATTACATTCAAAAGAATAATACATGGTATAGTCTTTGAAATTTGCTAAACATGTTCAAATATTGTAAAAATTAACACAAATTTAGATGTTAAAACTTCCAAAATGCAAAAAAAAGATATATAATTAAAGAATAAGTTATTGGAAAATTCAAAAAATACATGACTATTCAAAAGAGAAATATAAGAAAAAGAAAAAAGTACACAAACCCATAGAGCAATAAGTTTAAAATTTTAATGGGTCTAAACTTTAAACGATTATAGTCACAGGCGTAAAATTTGGTGGTTTATGTAAGAAAATCACTTTTGAAAAAATACATGAAAAACCATAAAATAATTTTTTTTTTTTTAACAAAGTAGAGGAGAAGAAAATAATAGAAGAAGAGCTCATACCTTTACTCGGCTTTAAAAAAAAAAATTGGAGTTTGCACTACTTTTATAGTGTTTATGATTAACCTCGCAAATTTAGAGATAAATTATCAACATTTGAGTTTGAGTTTAAGTTTGACTCTCTCTCTCTCTTTCTCTCGTATTTGTGTGTAAAGGAATACACAAATTTGTATAATTTAGGAAAAAGATGTAGATTACAAATGAAGTATCAAAATATTCTCACAAAACCCAAACTCCAAATACACACCCAAAAGAGCTCTCTCACCACAAGGAGAAACCTTAATTTTCCCGAAGTAAATTGCCTCGGCTTGAACTCTATTACAAAACCAATGTTGAGGCACAAAACATGTATGCATGTGTGTGTGTGTGTATATATATATATATATCAAAATATTCTCACAAAACCCAAACTCCAAATACACACCCAAAAGAGCTCTCTCACCACAAGGAGAAACCTTAATGTTCCCGAAGTAGATTGCCTCAGCTTGAACTCTATTACAAAACCAATGTTGAGGCACAAAACATGTATGTGTATATATCTATAGCAAGTTCTAGTTTGTGCCGTGGAGCATAATTACGGAATCCAAGTAGGACTCTTTTGATAATCATCCAAGTAGGACTTGGATTGCTTAAGTCGGCAAAATATTTTATAAGGATTTCTTGTAACTTTGTTTCAAAAGGATTTTAGTACATAATGAAATTTCACTTCTTGTTAAATAATTTTTCTTTAAAAAAATAATTTTTTTGTTAAAAAAATGATAATGATGAGTTTGAATTTAAGTTGAACTTGTTAGATAGATAAAGTTTAACTCATTGTTAATTTTAGAATAGGCAAAAGTAATTAATAAAATGATAATTTTATTTAAATATTGTGCTGACGTGGAAAATTATAAAAGTTTCAAAGGTTTCAGTTTTATATATATACTAGTTAAAGGCCCATGCGTTGCACAGCTTTATGATAAAATTTATAGAATATATGTAAAAATAATTATTATAATAAAATAAATAAATCTTATGAATAAATAAATAACTCTTATTAGTTGTATTATAATATTATTTTTAGTTACATGTATCAAACTATTGCATATGAATTTTGCATTTAATGAATCTACGTATGATTACAAGCCTTTCTTAGGATATGCTTGAAATATTTTATGCCAAACCTGAAAAAAAAAATCAAGAAGAAAATTAAATTGAATTAAAAAAAATAGAACCATATAGATTGTAAAGTTGCATATGAGTCTATGACCGCTTTAAAATAAAATTTAAAAAATAGCTATCATTTCAACTTTGATTTTACTATTTTAGTCAAATAAGTTTGATAATTGCAATGGAAAAAAATCCCTATTTTATAGTGATGGCTCAAGAGTAAAAATAATCAATGCACAAAAAAATTGATATTGGAAGAATGATGACTTTTTAAAGATTATGAAAATTCAGGAATTAAAGTTCCAAAATTTTGCAATTAAAAACCAAAAAAAAAAATGTGACTAATGAAAATTTGTTGGGAATAAAAAATTATACTAATAATTAGCAAAAAATATTAATTAATGTTGCAAACCAATACATAATACTATGTGTATGTGCACAATTTGTACCTAGACCTAACCACGTGATGGGTTCAGGCCCAAAAACCCTTACACAATCAAATTTGTAGAGCGTGAACTTGAAACCTAGGTTTTATGGATATTGGACAACAGATAGGTGAGCTAGATCGCCTCAATTTACACAATCAATGGATAAAAATAACAAAAAATCTCCTCGGATGTAAGCCGAGGATGACTTGTATTGTCTTTCTTTCTTTAAACAATAAATTAAAACTCAAGGTGATGTGTACAGTACTATTTCTCTTTTTCTTGTCCGATCCCCCCTCTCTAATGCCCTTTTCCTTATCTTATATCACTCTCCTTCTTCCCATCATCTTCCACGTGCAGCACAAATCACCCAGTTAGATACTTGTTCCATCCATCACCTTCTTGAAGTTTTCAAACAATAGCTGTAAAGCTAGTCACTACTGTTCAGAGGTCACTTCCCCATTAATACGGCCAGAGGTGGGTGCAAAGTCTTTAATATGGTGGTAGCAGTTTTTTCCCTTCTAGAATTCCCTACCCAAACACTATGACATGCTGTACGATCTTGACTTGACTTAGCCGAGGAGTTGCCCTTCCTCGGACAACCCCTATCAACCTTTCTAACAATGGTTTACTGGTGGGTTTCAAAGTTTTGCTCGGACATATAAATACCCCTAAATCAGGCTCAAGGGCTAAAGGCATATTCTGACCATCCCGCCCCTACAATAGCCCCTCAAAACTTCATTTTTCTCTTCAGAGGAGAAGGAAAATGGAGTTTTGAACCAACACCGTAGCCTCCACACGCTTTTCCAATCGTCACACGTGAGAGGGTCTTTTCGCTTCTTTTAAGCAATTTCTGATGCTTCGAAATCCGTAATGCCCATATTAATGGCTGTAAGTTACATCTCGTTCTCCACGTTCAATGGTGAGATACGCATCCAACGGTTCGGATTCTTTCTCAAATTTGGGCGGGATAACTTCCATTCAATGTTGCTTCCCATACACCAAAATGCCTAGGGAACCAAATTTCAAACACTCACTTCAGAAATCAATCAAATCTCAAATTTCCTACTCTCTCGCCTTTCAAGAAGCTCGCAAAGAAGTGTCTACCTCTTTCCCGTAAGTTCTCAATCTTTTTAATTCATTTCTCCTCGGTCATAGTCCTCAACCACTAATTATATCTTTTCCCTCTCTAAATCTCCACTCTTATCCCAACCCAATGGGTAGGTTCAAGTGTCTAGTAGATACCAACGCCGGTATAGAGGGTTTCTGGGCCAAATACCATATTTCCCATGATGTAGGCTTGAGATATTGCCCAATTGAATCCATAGCCAACGATAGGCAAGAAGGGGAAGTTGTCATTCCCATCATTGCCTTTTTAGAGGGTGGGATGACACTTCCCATGAAAAACGTAACTAATGAATACCTCCATAACCATAGGCTATGTTCAGATCAATGTACACTTAACATGTTTAGAATCTTAGGTTGTGTCGAAGCTCTAAATGAGCAAATGGGCTTGAATCTCACATGGCACGATGTCGCTTACATGTACGAGTGTCATAAACTTAAAGGTGTAGGATATTACCTCAAATCTAGGTCTAGCATTATTAGACTCATATCTTGCCTTCCTAAATCCAATAAAGGCATAAAGGACGACTATCTAATTGCTTCGGGAAATTGGTCTGACGGTCCTCATTGTCCAGTCGAAGAGAAAGACCCAAGTGTGACTCTATAGGAGCTAGTTTTCCCTGGCCTTGGACTTGGTTCTTTTAACTTTACCATTTCTAGCTACATTGCATCTTAATTCCTCTTTGTATGACACTTATTGTGATCTAACCCTATCAGATTCCTCGGATATTTTTGCAGACAAACAACATGTACAGCCCCGTCTAAGCCTTTGCAGTATCGTGGACCTCAATCGCGTTTTACGATCCAAGGTATTTGTGAGCGAAGACCTGCAAGTGAGGGCAGCCCATCTCATATTGGGATACGACCCACTATCAAACGATTTCCAAGATATCGGCAATGCTACCATCGCGGGTGATTAGAGATGTAGAAGGATAGACATCTCAAGATCGGGTTTCCTCACTTTACATGAATTACCGGACGATCCTTCCATCATCTTGTACGACGCCTAATAACATCAATCCCTCTTTCGACACGTCTTTAGGAAACAACCATTCGAGAAGAGTCAACATCCTTGTAGCACTCTCTTGAAGAGGAAATAGACTAGTTCCGACTTGAGGAAGCAGAGAGACCTTTAGAGGGCCAAATTGTCAACCTCTCGGACGAGGAAAGTGAACCTGTGGAGGGCTCCGGAATACAAGGTTTCATAGTCGCCCGTGTTGATAGTAGTGACGAGGAGGAAGGAGAACAAATGTACAAGAAATAGGAGACAAGCTTGAAGTCTCTTCTTAGCAAGAGGGGTTAACAAGTTATTACGAAGAATGCCTCGAGCTCCCAACCCCCCATTAATCTTATTCCTCGACCCCCTCCTCCGAGTCCAATTCTTCTTGCTCCTTACCTCAAGAAGAGAAGATCAGACGAGGTTGAAGAGGAGGATTTGGTTTAGAAAAAGAAGCAAAAACAACAGAGGGCAGGAAAAGGCCATGTTCGAGAATCCTCGGTGGAAAGTAGGGACAACCGAGAGTTGGCCGAGGTACGCCAAGCACAATCCCACTAGTCACCCCCACTAGAGTTAGAGGGGGCTCCCATTCCTTGCCATTCTTCAATAAGAGACTTTCAAAAAGGGCATAGCCATTACCTGGTGGAAGCCTTGGAGCAACCCATCCTTTTACCCAAGGACATGAAGGCCTTGGAAAAAATGAAGCAGCCTCAACTCTTCCTTTCCCTCAAAAGGGATTTAGCTCTGGTATGCGTCATTCAACTTACCTTCTTTTTTATAAACTTGCTTATAGACGTTCTGTTATTTTCTACATCCTACTGTACATGTTCCCCATATTTATATAGGCCATCCAAAAGGTGTTTGCCACTGAGAAATGGGGAGAAGATGCTCGTAAAAAAGCTAACACTGAGTTCACCATTAGGGTTGAGACGGAAAAAACTTTAGGTCGAGTTGACCTGGAAAAGAAAAAACTTGCTGACAAACTTATGGCAGAAGAGCAATTAAGGAAGATCGCTGAGGCTGGTCTCAACACAGCAGAGGCACAAACCGAGGAGCACTGCAAACAACTTTGGAGCCACAAGGAGGACCTGGCTACTGCCTAACAGGATATTAAACATCTAAAGGGAGAATTAGCCCAAGCTAAGGAAACTGTTGATGCTGCATCACTCGCTTCTTTTAACAAAGGGGTTGAAAAAACAGAAACTCGATTAGTTGAAGAGCTTGCTGAAGTGTGCAGAGAGTACTGTCAGCAAGTGTGGATGGAAGCCCTTAATGTGGCAGGTGTCCTTGCTACATCTGAAAGGAGAAAAATCGAGAGTGTATGTATCCTTTCGATATTCGTGCATTTGAGGCAACACCTGCTACTACTGCCTCTGAGACAGTGTGTCTTACCCAACCTTCCACCACTCATGGCAATCTTCCCCCCACACAAGCCTTTACAGGTCCTGGCCAAGTTGTACCCCAAGGAGAAAGCATCGACAAGGATCCAAGCAAGATGGCTGGCCAAGGAGATCCTCCACCAGGGGCTAAAGACAAAGGAAAACAAACCATGACTTCGACCAAGGTCATGCCTTCAAACGCTCCTCTTACCATTAAAGTCGTGGCCCCCACATCCCAAGAAATCAAGCTTAAAACAAAAGGAGAGGAAGATAAAGCAAAAGAGATTGAGCCTAAGTCCACAAAAGATCTCTCATCCAAAAGCAAGGCATAAATAACCTAGGACCTCATCTTTGTCTTTTGCCTACTTTTGTACTAGTTTAACTTAGTTTTTTTATTATTATTTTATATTGTCACTATTTTGTTACGCTTTCATTTCCATTGTAATTTCAAACAATTGCATTATGAGTTCAAGACTTTAATTCTGACTTCATTTGCTAGGAACATCTGTTCTTTTATCTTGATACAACTTAGATTCATAACATGACTAGTTGTAATGTGCAAAGGACCAATATAGACCTTAGTGATGGATATAATTAGCTGCAGCAACATAAGAATATATTTGAACTCAAAGAAAGAGAGACAGGGTGTGAGGCTAGACTTTATATAAAAGTTAGGCACAAAGAGTAAGTTACCAATTGTAACCACGTATATAGTGCGAGAGTAAAAAAATGTAATCACCGATTTTCCTGACACTTAAAAACTATAAACTAACACGTTAATTTTCCAAAAGTAAGTGATCTGAGGACCAAACTCAATTAAGGTTCTATTAACATTTAATAAAATATCAATTTTCACGAGGTATGTGGTTCGAGGAGCCAAGCATGACCAAGTTTCTATTTGATACTGATGTGGGATGAAAACGCTCAACCTGTCTCTAGACGGTCATCACCTCGGCAGCCGTCCAGGAGTTATCCTCAGGATGGGGGTAACTGACAAGGCTGTCCGGAGGATGATAGCGAAGCTACATCCTCTGTCCGGGGTATGCGCGCGGCCTGCCCCGAGAGGACTCGTCCACATAAAGCTTCGTGGACGAGTATGCTACACTTGGAATTATCAGGTACACTCGACGAAGGAATTACAGGACGAGGAGATTATACTTAGAAGAATCTCCGAATATAATGTGACAATCCCTTATCCCACGCATAACCGTCAGGTATCCGTTATGAAGTAAAAGTGTAACTCCTAAACGATTATGGCAGTTACGTTTAATCCTCCTTGAATCCAGGAGAGATCCCAATTTCGATAACCGCTCATGAAGGCACTATATAGAGACTGATTCAGACAAGGCAAAGGTATGTGAATTTTACTCCAAAAAAGTTGGAACTCCAAAAACATAGTGAGAAAAACTAACTTCACCATCGGAGGGTTTTTGGCCCGCAGCCCCGGTCGCCTTTGATTGGCTTTTCTTTTTCTCCATGCCATAGAGAGAGCGAGTGGTCCTATCAAGTCCGAAGCATCCAGCCTACTGATCTTCTTAACATCATCAGTTGGCGCCGTCTGTGGGAAGAACTACTCAGTCCTTTTTGGTTCAATCGTGTTTTGTTGAAAACAGTTATTCTATCCCAGACAAAAGGCTGAATGGTTCGAACAAGATCAAGGGCTACCAGCCCAGGCCACCAGGAGAGTAGGGATGCATCCAACAATCCCCTTCGCGACCGCAGATCAGCACTGTAATGCAACCGCCTTCTATGCAGCACATACAATCCATGGCTGCCGCTATGGCAGAACTGACACGTCAGAACCAGGAGTTGAATAGGGAAATCAACCTCCAGAGGCAGTGTCGAGAAGGGCGCATGGAGGGAAGGGCCCCAAGTCAGGAAGGAGGAGGGGAAAATGTAGGGTCCGAAGATCAAACAAGGGGTACTGCTTCAAGAAGGGTGCCGCACTTGGAAAAAGAGATGGACCAGATGAGAAGAGTCATGGATGAAATGAGGGAAAACATGAGGCGAGCGAACCCAGTGGACGATATGGTTCACCGAATGGACTCAGCCTTCACGGCTTCCATCAGCAGTCACCCCTACCTCCAAAGTTCAAAATTCCTTCTCTGGACTCGTATGATGGAAATCGTGACCCTTGCGATCATATTGCAACTTTCAAGATGACCATGCACCTACAAAGAGTCCCGGACGAGATTATGTGCAGAGCTTTTCCCACCACACTTAAGGGACCGGCACGAGTGTGGTTCGGTAAGATACCCCCAAACTCGGTGGGATCCTTTGAAGAGTTGAGTAAGTTGTTTGTCAACAATTTCATTGGGGGACAGCGGCACAAGCGTTCCTCCTCCAACTTACTAACCATAGAGCAAGGGGAAAATGAGAGTTTGCGATCCTTCATCACCCATTTTAATAGGGAAGCCCTGACGGTGGATGGGATAATTGACAAGCTATTACTGGCCGCCTTCCACAATGGGGTCAATTCTGACTTGTTCATTCATAAGCTCTATGAGCAGGAACCGCAGACCATGGCCGATCTAGTACATTCGGCCCAGAATTTTATGAACGCTGAGGACGCTATCATAGCCAAGAAGAGAAAAAGGGCAGAGCGTTCAGAAGCGGGTCACCATCGTTATTCGGATCAAGGACCTCGTCCAAAGAAAGCTCGAGTTGACGAGAGGAAAGATAAAGATGGTAAGAAGGCCAGTTCCTCCGCGAGGAATCAGCAATACACGCCCCTGACTATGCCACTAGAGCAGGTTCTTATGAAAATCAAGGATGATCCGTCCTTGAAGTGGCCGGACAAAATGAAGGGAGACCCCAACAAGCGCAATAGAAGCAAGTACTGCCGTTTCCACAGGGACCATGGGCATGGTACGGACGAGTGCTTTGACTTGAAGCAGCAAATAGAAAATCTCATTAGACAGGGAAAATTGAGGAACTTCCTTGAACGAGACCAGAGAGATGAAAAAATGAAGGCCAAGGTGGAGGAATCATCACGCCCCCCACTAGGAGAGATAAGGGTAATTGTAGGAGGAAACTCGACGGTGCACTCGTCCAAGTCAAGGAAGACATACTTGAAGGTGGTGCAGAACATCCAACTGTCTGGACAACATCCTAGGACGAGGGAGATAGACCAACAGGCTATTACGTTCACGGACGAGGAGGCAGGACGAATTCACCACCCACACGATGACGCGATAGTCATCACCCTGCTCATTTCTGACTATACAACCAAGAGGGTATTGATAGACAATGGCAGCTCTGCAGATATTCTCTACTACCCCGCATTCCAACAAATGAGGCTAGGACGAGATCAACTTCGACCAGTGAACTCGCCGTTGGTAGGATTCGGAGGGATGAAGGTGCAACCTGTGGACACCATCACGTTGCCAGTGGTCGTCGGAACATATCCGCAGCAGATAACCAAGAAGGTAAATTTTCCCGTTGTTGATTGTGCATCGTCATACAACGCAATTATTGGAAGGCCAACTTTGAATAGCTGGAAAGCGGTAACCTCTACCTACCACCTATCCATCAAATTCCCAACCGAGCACGGAGTAGGCCAGGTGCAAGGAGACCAGCTGGCCGCCAGAGAATGCTACTTAGCTATGCTGGCCATGGACGAGCACGTGCAGGCGATGAGTATAGACAGAAGAAGGGTCGTGGCTGAGCCCACTGAAGCATTAGAGGACGTCCCTTTAGACGATAACCAGCCCAGGTAGTCTACCAGAGTTGGGGCGAGCATGGAAGAGGGGGCAAAGCACGCTTTGATTCGGTTCCTAAAAAAAAACCTCGATGTCTTTGCATGGAGTCATGAGGACATGCCTGGCATTGATCCGAGCGTCATTACCCATAGCCTGAATATGTGTCCCTATTCAAAACCAGTGCGTCAGAAGAGAAGAGTTTTTGCTCCCGAGTGAGACAACGCCATTAAGGAAGAGGTGCAGAAGTTGGTCGGGGCAAAGTTCATCCGAGAAGTTTATTACCCAGACTGGTTGGCGAACGTAGTCATGGTCAAGAAGGCCAATGGCAAGTGGCGGATGTGCGTGGACTTCACTGATCTAAACAAAGCTTGCCCCAAGGATAGCTACCCGTTGCCACGCATTGACCAGCTGGTGGACTCAACGGCAGGTCATAGGATACTTAGCTTCATGGACGCTTTCTCAGGGTATAACCAGATTCAGATGAATGAAGCAGATTAGGAGAAGACCTCATTCATCACGAGCCAAGGGTTGTATTGCTACAAGGTGATGCCCTTTGGTTTGAAGAACGCGGGGGCGACCTACCAAAGGCTGGTTAACCATATGTTCCGTCCTTAAATCGGGCGAAATGTGGAGGTGTATGTGAACGACATGCTGGTGAAGAGCCAAGACGAGCACAAACATCTGGACGACCTCCAAGAGACTTTTGATACGTTGCGACGGTACCACATGAAATTAAATCCGAGCAAATGTGCTTTCGGGGTTTCATCGGGTAAGTTCTTGGGATTTATGGTATCGCATAGGGGAATTGAGGCGAATCCGGATAAAATCCAAGCGATACTGAACATGGAACCACCGAAAAATATCAAGGAAGTCTAGTCTCTTACTGGACGAGTCGCCGCCCTCAACAGGTTTGTATCGAAAGCTACAAACAAATTTTTACCGTTCTTTAAAGTCCTTAGGAAGGCTTTTGAGTGGACGGACGAGTGTCAAAAGGCTTTCCAAGACTTGAAGACGTATCTAATGAAGACACCGCTGTTGAGTCCATCTGTACCTAGGGAAGAATTGTACTTGTACTTGGCAGTGGCCCCACACGCAGTAAGCTCGGCGTTAGTCAGAGAAGAGGGAAGAGTCCAGAAACCAGTCTATTACACGAGCCACGCGATGAGAGGGGCAGAAGGACGATATCCGATGATGGAGAAACTAGCCTTCGCGTTGATTACGGCTTCCAGGAAGCTAAGACATTATTTTCAGGCACACGTCATCAACGTCCCAACAGACCATCCCATAAAAAAGGCGATGAGCAAGTTGGAAGCTGCTGGACGATTGGTACAGTGGGCCGTTGAGCTTAGTGAGTTTGATGTCAGGTACCTCCCAAGGAGCACGATAAAGGCGCAAGCGTTGGTAGATTTTATTGCAGAATTCACCTCCAGTCAGGACGACCTGAACAAGAACGAAGGAAATGAAATGTGGGTGGTTAATGTAGACGGATCGTCCACACTGTATGCAAGAGGAATTGGAATTGTACTGAAGTCCCCTGACGGTGACAAATTGGAGTACGCGGCTCGTCTGCAGTATCCAACTGCCAACAACGAGGCTGAGTACGAGGCTCTACTCAAGGGATTGGAGTTGGCCAGGTCCTTAGGGGCGGAGTCGTTAACGATCAGAGGAGACTCTCAACTGGTCATTAACCAAGTGAATGGGATGTGTGATGTCAAGGAAGATCGAATGAAGAAGTACCTCAACAAGGTGAAGCACCTTGCCCGAAAATTTTCATTCATAAGTTTTATTCAACTTCCCAGGGAGGAGAATGTGGAAGCAGATGCCTTGGCGAAAGCCGCCTCGACAGGAGTCATAAGAGAGTTCGGCGACATCCAGTACATGCCGAGCATAGACATCCCTGACATACAGCAAATAGGAGGAGGAGAGAATTGGATGAGTCCGATAATAATTTACCTCAAAGATGGGATGCTTCCAGAAGGCAAGGATGAAGCGAGAAAGTTAAGGGTCAGGTCGGCCAAGTATGTCCTCATAAATGAGGTGTTGTACAAGCGAGGCTTTTCCCAACCCTACTTAAGATGCTTGGCTCCCGACGAGTCAAACTATGTTCTGAGGGAAGTTCATGAAGGATCGTGTGGAAATCATTCAGGAGCAAGGTCCCTTGTCCATAAGATCGTCCATGCCGGTTACTATTGGTCAACAATGCAGGCAGATGCTAAAGCCTACGTCAAGGTGTGTGACCAATGCCAGCGTTACAGCAATGTGCCTAGACAGCCATCAGAGTACCAGACCCCAATGACAGCCCCATGGCCCTTCGCACAGTGGGGACTGGATATCCTGGGTCCTTTTCCCATAGGAATCCGGCAAATGAAGTTTTTGGTGGTAGGTATAGATTACTTTACCAAGTGGATAGAAGCCGAGCCTCTTGCAGCAATCACTCAACAGAACGTGAAAAATTTTGTATGGAAGAATATCCTATGTAGGTTCGGAGTACCCAGGGTATTAGTATCTAACCACGGACGTCAATTCGACAACACACACTTCAGAGACTTTTGCAATCATTTTGGGATCAAGAATCATTATTCTTCACCCTCCCATCCATAGGCAAATGGGCAAGCAGAAGTGGCAAACCGATCCCTGCTGAAAATCATCAAGACTCGGCTTGAGGGGGCGAAAGGGATATGGCCAGACGAGCTACCAGGTGTTCTGTGGGCCTATAGGACGACTGTACGAACTCCGACGGGAGAGACCCCTTTTAAGCTAGCCTATGGGAGTGAAGCTGTCATACCAGCGGAGGTCCATATGGCAAGTCACCGAGTGATGGAGTACCAGGAGAAAGACAACGGGGAACAGCTTCGCCTTGACCTCGATCTTATTGATGAAGTAAGAAGTGACGCGGAGCAAAGGACGGCAAGGTACAAAAATCTCATGGCCAGGCAGCATGATGCCATGGTAAAACCCAGACGGTTCGGTATGGGGGACCTTGTCCTCAAAAGGGTCTCCTTGGCAACCAGGAACCTAGCTCATGGAAAACTGGGACCCAATTGGGAAGGACCCTACAGGGTAATCAACTGCAAAAGGCAGGGGTCCTACTACCTGGAAGCTCTAGACGGGCGGAAGTTAGAGCATCCTTGGAACGTGGAACATCTGCGAAGGTACTATCAGTGATGAGCAGGGATGAGGGAAGTCAGTGGCAAAATTACAGCTGTGATTTGCGTGTTCGTTTATGCTTACTTTTGTTTTTCCTACTATTATAGTGTGTTATGAATAAAAATGCACTAGTTCTTAAACTTTTGCATTACTTACAGACTAGCTTATGAAAGACGATGCTATGTACTTGAGTATCTTAATAAGGCACTAGCTTATAAGCATGTGCCAAGTTTGTGAACAATATTCATGTAATAATATGGTGTGGATTTCTTATGTATTTGAATTCCAGTTTCCCTGATAATATCCACGGACGAAGCAAAAGCCTTAGACAAGTAAAATCTCGGGACGAAGGCAAACTCGTCTAGGATTTCCTCCAAAAAGGATAAAGCGAGAGAAAGAAGCCAAGGACTGCTCGTCCAAAGCTTTTCTCTAAATGATAAGGCATGCTCGTCCAAAGCTTTCCTCCAAAAAGGATAAAGCGAGAGAAAGAAGCCAAGGACTGCTCGTCCAAAGCTTTTCTCTAAAAAAGACAAGGCATGCTCGTCCAAAGCTTTCCTCTAAAGAGGATAAAGCAAAAGGAAAAAGTCCAAGGCCCACTCGTCTAAGAAAAGAGCCTTAAGGTATCACATTCCAGAGACGAGCACTCGTCAAGACGAGAAAGGACACGTTATAAACTTCTTTCGAGAAGACGAATAATAATTGCCTAAAGGACAAGCCAAGATAACGCAGTCATCAGTCCTAAGTGGGTCGTCCATAAAAAGATTGTAGACGGCCATTCAACACTTGGAGCATTGTTTAAAAATCAATGACATAAATGATAACAAACAAAGAAGATATTCTTCAATTTGAAAAGGGTAGACAGCCACTGTCCAAAAACCCTCATAAAATAAGCAGTAAAAGACATTGTTCATAAGCTCATCTAGAATACTCTGGACGAGGAAATTGTACTTGAATAACATCTCAAATTTTTAAATACATTTTAAAAAAAAAAAAAAAGAGAAAGAAAAGAAAGCCTAGTGACAATGATGATTGGTTAGAGACAGAAATATTTTCTTCAAGAGGAAGGGGCATCAGCGTTGGGGTCGTCCTGGGCTGGTCTGGTGGAAGCGTCGCACTCAATGTTGACATCGTCTGAACCTGTGTGGACGAGAGAACTTGTAGCAGCAGCAAGGTTAAGTTTGATGATGCTAGAGTCAACTTCAGGAAAGCTGTCCATAGCGTCCATCCTAAAGTCTTCAAACCCTGCTGCATAGTTTGTATCCATCAGGTCAGTAAACTCCTTGGACGCCTTGAATTCCTCCACCGCCTCGTCTTTAGCTTTCTTCAGAAGTAGGCTCAACTCGTCGTTCTCCTTTTGAAGAAGTTCAAGACGCTCATCCTTCTTGGCAGTGTCGGACTTCAGCTCCCCCACCAAAGCCTTGAACTTCTCAGCCTCGTCCTTGGCCTTGTTGGCCACCTCTGCCCATGTCATGCAGTCGTTTTTGATCTCTTCTATTCTTTTCTCTAGAAGGATCCTCGTCCTGTCCAACTCTGTGGCCTGCCTGGACACAGCTACGAACTTGGACATTGCCTACATAGAAGAATAGGAAGTTCAGATGATAGAAATAATATTGGGCAAACATGGACAAATCAAGACGAGGCAAAGATGGTCACCTTGAAGAGATCGTGGACGCCAGAGTGCTCGAACTCTTTCAAAGACATGTTATAGCACGCAGCTACGTCCTCGCCTTTCACGGCTTCTTGGAATCGCTCCCAAGCCAGATCCTCGTTCTCCAATAAGTTAGTAGAAATCCCTTGAAGAGGCCGAGACGAGTCAAGAGCAGGAGACTTGGACGGAGTGGCACTTAGGGGCGTGGACGAGTCAATGTCAACGACTAGGACGGGCGGCTGGGAAGGAAGTTCAGGCCTAGCAGTTTCAGGCCTGGAAGACCCAGACTTAGCTTTCTTCCCTCGACGACTTGGCAAGCTAGCCAAGTCCACATGCTTGGACAAGCTTTTCCTTTTTTCTCTAGAAGCAAGACGGGGTTGAGGTTGAGGTTCAAATCTAGCTGCCTCGTCGACCATTCTCTTCCCTTTGTTTCCCTTCATGGTAGCCATGCCTAAAAAAAAAAAAAAAAAGGAAAAAGACATATAAATAATAATAATAAAACAAAAATAGAAAAGACATATCTTAAAGAAGAACACTCACGTCTACGGGTAGTTAGCTCGTGTGCTAAGGCGTCGACGGACAGTTCAGGGCCAAGTCCCCACTTGTGTAAACGCTTAAGGGTCACTAACGAGTGAAAGTATCGTTCAAAATGTAGACAGGCCCTGTGGACGCGATCACGGTGGAACTTGCTCAGAGAAGGTTGTCCAACGGCTGGAAAGGAAAGAAGGAAGTCAAGGTTAGACCATCGTCCAAAGAAAAAGCACAATAAAAAAGAAACAAAAAAGGAAGAGCATAACATACCTTCTGGACGAAGGTTCCCTATGTCTCCAGTATAAGGAGCAAACGAGTCTCTACCAGTCTCAACAGGATGCCCTGCCCAGAAACCAGAGACGAAGAAAAATTCTGTCTTCCAGTTTCTGTCAGACGAGGGCAAAGACTTGATCAGTCTACAGTCATTGCTCCTGGCTGTGAACTGATGGAAGCCTCGAGATTGATTTATCTCGGAGGGTTTATAGCAGTACAAGAACTCGTCCACGGTGATAGGACGGTCCCTGTCAAACACCTCCATCCATAAGACTTGCATGGAGACAATTAGTCTCCATGCGTTAGGGTTAAGCTGACACACTCCCAAGCCTAGCCTAGTGAGCAATTCCCTAGTAAAGGCATTCAAGGGAAGTCTAAGCCCCCCTAACAGATAAGCTTCATAGACGCCTATCCCAAAACGAGGCTGGCAACACCATTCACCTCGAACAGCCAACCTAGGGTTTAGATCATCAGGAATTTGAAACCAACTCCTAAGGGAATCTAACCTTCTCTTGTCCGTCCTGGAAGGAACCTCTAGAGCACAACTATATACGGTTTCCCGTTCGTCCAAAGGGGAGGACGACGGGGAGCTCGTCGAGGTGTCAGCCCCAGAGGCTGTCCTCGTCCTAATACACTCCTAAAAGGTTTCTGCAGGAATCCCAGGAATACCAGATGTGTATTCCTCAGTTGTATGACCACTACTACTACTACTAGCATTACTGGAAGTATCACAACTAGAGTCGTCGTGATACTCGTCTATGGCCTTGACCACACTGTCGCTAGACGAGCAGGAGGCCATTGACAACGTCCTAACACTTAAAACGGAAAGCTAGAATAAGTGTAGAGAGATTACCTGGCTCTAGACGAGGGACACTAAGGACGCTGAGGATATTCTTAGACGAAGCGACGGACGAGAGTGTCAAAGCAGAAAATTTGAAAAAGTGAAAAGGGCATGGGAGGCAAACCACTATTTATAGGCAGAAAAGTCTCGATAACCGCAACGACGGAACCAACTAGAAGGCGACACGTGGCGCATGCCTCGAAGAAGTAAACTAGGTGACTAACCCCCTATGGATGTGTGACACGTAGCGCGTTTTGGAATCTGTCGATGCGTTGCATAACTCCTGGACGAGGTTCAACTGATGTGGGATGAAAACGCTCAACCCGTCCCTGGACGGTCATCACCTCGGCAGCCGTCCAAGAGTTATCCTTAGGATAGGGGTAACTGACAAGGCCGTCCGGAGGATGATAGCGAAGCTACATCCTCTATCCGGGGTATGCGCGCGGCCTGCCTCGAGAGGACTCGTCCACATAAAGCTTCGTGGACGAGTATGCTACACTTGGAATTATCAGGCACACTCGATGAAGGAATTACAGGACGAGGAGACTATACTTAGAAGAATCTCCGAATATAATGTGACAATCCCTTATCCCACGTATAACCGTCAGGTATCCGTTATGAAGTAGAAGTGTAACTCCTAAACTATTATGGCAGTTTCGTTTAATCCTCCTTGAATCCAAGAGAGATCCCAATTTCGATAACCGCTCATGAAGGCACTATATAAAGACTGATTCAGACAAGGCAAAGGTATGTGAATTTTACTCCAAAAAAGTTGGAACTCCAAAAACATAGTGAGAAAAACTAACTTCACCATCGGAGGGTTTTTGGCCGACAGCCCCGGTCACCTTTGATTGGCTTTTCTTTTTCTCCAGGCCATAGAGAGAGCGAGTGGTCCTATCAAGTTCGAAGCATCCAACCTACTGATCTTCTTAACATCATCAGATACTTATAAGAAATGAAGTGAAATGTTAATTTCCCCAAGGTAGATGATCCGAGGACCAGACGTAATTAAGGTTTTGTTTAACACTTAATAAAATATCAATTTCCACTAGGTATGTGATCCAAGGAGCTAAGCATGACTAAGTTTCTGTTTAATACTTATAAGAAATGAAGTGAAATGTAATTTCCCCAAAGTAGATGGTCCGAGGACCAAACGTAACTAAGGTTTTGTTTAACACTTAATAAAATATTAATTTCTACGAGGTATGTGGTCCGAGGAGCCAAGCATGACCAAGTTTCTGTTTGATACTTTTAAGAAATGAACTACAATTAACGCAACACAATAATAACTTAAACTAGAACAACATAAATGTCTTTCATTAATAATAGTACTTTCGTAGGTTATTTACATTCTAGGAACGTTTTACAGTCTTTTCATCTAAATCTGTAAGATAATAAGCTCCTATCCCAACTACCGAAGTAATACGATAAGGCCCCTCACAGGTAGGTCCCAGTTTTCCCTATACTGGATTCTTGGCATTACCCAAGACCTTCCTTAATACCAAGTCTTTGGATCCTAGTGGCCTTAACTTCACATGAGCATCATACCCCTGTTTAAGCTTATGCTGATAGTAAGCTAGCTGAACCATCACATTCTCTCTCCATTCCTCAATTAGGTCCAGGCTTCTCTCTAGTAAACCATCATTATTACTTCGAATGAAAGAGCTTGTCCTTAACGTTGGAAACCCAGTTTCTAGAGGGATCACGGCCTCGGCCCCATAAGTCATGGAGAAGAGCATCTCTCCTGTGGATCTTTGTGGGGTAGTTTGATATGTCCACAGAACATGTGGCAATTCTTTCACCCATCATCCAGCCTCTTCTTGAGTCCACTTACTATAACCTTATTAATTGCCTCGGCCTGCCCATTTCCCTGCGGTTAAGCTGGAGTGGAGTATCTATTCGTGATACCTAGGTCACAACAGTATTTTCTGAAAGCTTTACTATCAAACTGCAAGCCATTGTCTGAAATAAGAATATAAGGTATTTCAAACCTAGTGACAATGTTCTTCCAAACAAACCTCTTTGCATCCACATCTATAATGTTTGACAAAGGCTCAGCCTCAACCCACTTGGTAAAGTAATTGGTTCCTATGAGCAACCACCTTTTATTTCCCACAGCCTTTGGGAAAGGCTCTACTATATCCAATCCCCATTGAGCGAACAGCCAAGGACTAGACAAAGGATTAAGTACACCACCAAGCTGATGGATGTTAGGAACAAACCTCTGGCATTGATCACATTTTCTCGCATAATCTTGGGCCTCTCTCTGCATGTTGGGCCACCGATACCCCTAGGTAAGAACTTTATGAACCAAAGACCTTCCTCTTATGTAACTCCCGCAAATCCCTTCGTGCAATTCTTCCAAAAGTAACTTCGTTGCTTCAGGGTGTATACACAGCAAATATGGCCCAGAAAAAGAGCGTTTATACAACTTTTGATCCTCAGACAGCCAGAATCGAGGTGCCTTCCCGCGTATTTTATTTGCTTCAGATCTCTCATCGGGCAGGACATCACTCTTAAGAAAGGATATTATGGGGTCCATCCAATTGGGTCCGAACCTAACTTGATGAATATGGATGGCATCAGCAGCCGTCCAAGCAGGTTTCAACAAGTTTTCAACAAGAATGACTCGGGGTAGACCCTCTGCTGAAGATGTTGCCAGTGTGGCCAATGAATTAGCATGTGTGTTCTCGCTCCTGGATATATGCATCAAGGTAAAAGAATCAAATTTAGATTGTAAATATCTAACCTTTGTTAAATATTCCTGCATTCTTAGATCTCTAGCCTCTAATGTCCACACCATTTGGCCCACGATTAATTGAGAATCCGAGAATATTTAAATTGATTTTTCACCCATTTTGTGAACCATTTCCATCCCAACTAGTAGGGCCTCATATTCCGCCTCATTATTAGTAGCCAAGAATCCTAATCTCAACGATTTCTTGAATGTAAGACCCTCATGAGACACAAGAACTAGTCCCACACCTGATCCTTTTTGGTTCGCAGCCCTATTGACATACACTTTCCAAATCGAAAGTTCCTTGCACGAAATCCCGCCAACTGATTTTCCATCCATGTGTAACCCCTTTGCACTTTCTTCTAATGAAGGTTTAGCGAATTTCGCCACTAAGTCAGCAAGAACTTGGCCCTTGAAAGAGGTGCAAGGTATATACTTAATATCGAAAGCCCCCAGGATAGTTCCCCACTTCGCTATCCTCCCTGAGTAATTAGCACTTCGCAATACCGACTTGAGAGAGAGCTGAGTCAAAACAACAATTGTATGGGATTGGAAATAGTGAGGGAGTTTACGCGTAGCATGCACTACGTCCAGAATCGCTTTCTCCAATGGTATATAACGCACCTCAGTTTCATGCAAAGATTTGCTTACATAGTAAACTGGTCTCTGTACACCACTATCGTCTCGAATTAAAACCAAACTGACGACATGGTTGGCCACGGTTATATATGCAAACAGGATTTCATCTACCTTTAGCCGAGACATGATTGGTGGTCGAGAAAGGTACTTTTTAAGTTGTTGAAAAGCTAAGGCACACTCCTTGGTCCATTCGAATCCCTTCCACTTATTCAACAACTAGAAGAAAGGTCTACACCTATTAGCAGATCGAGAAATAAACCTGTTGAGAGCAGCAGTCATCCGCGTTAGCTTCTGAACTTCCTTTGGATTCCGAGGAGGTTGCAAGCTATTAATTGCCCTAACTTGTTCCAGATTCACTTCTATTCCTCTACGAGTCACCAGGTATCCTAGGAATTTACCAAAGCCCATACCAAAAGAGTATTTAGAGGCATTAAGGCACAACTTGTACTTCCTCGGAGTTTGAAAAGTGTCGTTCAAATCTTTCACATGCATGGGCACGACCTTGCTTTTCACCATCATGTCATCCACATATACTTCAATAGTCTTTCCTAGCTGCGGCTTAAACATCCTAGTCATCATCCTTTGATAGGTAGCCTCTGCATTTTTTAAACCAAATGGCATCACCTTGTAATGATAATTCCCCATAGGAGTAATGAAGGTTGTCTTCTCCTGATCATCTAGTGCTAAAGGTATTTAGTGATAGTCTCGGAAAGCATCCAAAAAACTCATCCGAGAATGTCCAATTGTAGCATCCACCAACTGATCTATGTGTGGCATTGAAAACGAATCCTTAAAACAAGCCTTGTTCAAGTTTGTGAAGTCCACACACACTCTCCACTTCCCGTTCTTCTTTTTCACCACCACTTTGTGTGCCAGCCATTTCGAATAGAAAACTTCTGTAATTGCCCCAGCCCTTTTGAGCTTGAACACCTCTTCCTTGACAGCCTCAGCATGTTCTTTAGAAGAACGCCGAGGTGGTTGCCTCCTCGGAACAACGGCAAGATTAACGTTCAAATGATGGAAAATGAAGCTTGGATCAACCGCAGGGGCCTCATAGGGATCCTAGGAAAATACGTCTACATTGTTCTTAAAAAACATAACCAATTCCATCTTCTCCTGATGCGGTAGCCGAACACCAACCTGAAAGAACTTTTCAGGGTCATCACCTATAAGAAAATTTTCTAATTCTTCGCATGTTGCCTCCTCTGCTGTCACCAAACTGGGCGCATCCAGAGATGTTAATTGTTGTAAGTCTTCCGTAACTGAGACCGAGGATCCTGGCTCAGACTGATGTAGTATTGCAGCCGATATACATTGTCTTGCTACTGATTGACTTCCAAGAATTTCTTTGATCTGTTCCCCTAACGGGAACTTCACTTTGACATGAAGAGTTGAGGATACGGCACCTAGAGCATACAGCCAAGGCCTTGCCACGATGGTCGTGTATGGGAAATCAGCGTCAACCACAATGAAATCCACATCAACCACTTCTGGACCTGATTGTACAGGTAAACGAATTTGCCTTTTTGGTATGACAACTTTCCCTTCAAAACTTATTAACTGCAAATCATAGGCAATAAGATCCTCAAGTTTCAAATTAAGCCCTTTAAACAAGTCAGGGTACATAATATCTGCGCCACTACCCCAATCAACCATCATTCTCTTCACATCATAACCCCTATCCTCAGCGTAATCACCAGAGCATCATAATGTGGTTGAATGGTCCCAATCTTATCTTCATCCGAGAAGCCCAAAATAGGTGGAATATTTCCTTTAATCCTCTTCAGCTTCGAGCCAGACTCCTCAGCGAGGATATGTGACACAAACATCACCCTAGTAGGACAAGAGTCGGTTCTGCCAAGAGCAGCGAAAATGACATTAATTGTTCCCAAGGGGGGCTGAATGAGTTGTTCCTTTGATTAACCGAACCTGAATGACTTCCCTGTCCATTGGGATGATACAAAAATTGCTTTAACTTTCCTTCACTAACCAACTGCTCCAAATGGTTCCATAGTGTCTGACAATTCTCGATGGTATGACCTACGTCATGATGATAGTGGCAAATGAGATTCTGGTTCGGCTTCGTAGGATCTCCAGTCATCTTGTTGGGCCATTTGAAGTATGGTTCCTTCCGGATCTTCTCCAGTAATTGATGTACCGGTTCTCGGAATACGGTATTGACTACTTGAGGGGTGGCTGAGCCAGATTGCCCAGCGAAATCTCTCTTCGGCCTATTGTTATTGTATCTATCCGACCTGCTTTCCTGAGGGATAACCTTTGCCTTCCCCTTACCTTGTTGTTGATCTTTCTTGACCCGTTTGTACTCGTTAATACGATCCATGAGCCGACGTACACTCCATACAAGCTTTTTGGTCAGAGATTTCCTCAAGTCATGATCAGTTGGGAGGCCCACCTTAAAAGTGTTAATCGCCACCTCATCAAAATTGCTATCAATTTCATTAAACATCTCAGTATCTGTCAAAGTTACATTTTCAAGGTCTCTCCTTCCCTCAAGGCCATGGATAATAATGAGTCCAAAGGCCGAGGAACCCTACTGCATGTAATGAATCGAGACCTAAATGCCCTAGTGAGCTCCATGAATGTATCAATAAAACCCACCTTCAAGCCGTTAAATCATCTCATAGCAATAAGTCCCAAGCTCTATGGGAATACTTTGCACATTAAGGTTTCATTTTTAGAGTGTACCGTCATCCTCTGATTGAAATGACTCACGTGCTCCACTATGTCTGTTCTACCATTATAGATGGTGAATGTGAGCTGAGTAAACCATTGTGGAAACTTTCCCTTTTTGATCCTGCGTGAGAAAGGTGACTTGGAGATCTGGTGCAATTCTCTGCTCATAGCATCATTTCCCAAACCCCTGGAGGAAAACTTCTTGTCCTTGCGATCATGAAGATCGTCTTTCTCATACAAGAAAGTTTCACTAGGAGGAGTTCTACTTGGCCTGTAACTACTACCTTAGGAGCCCTTAGAGGAAGGATCAGAAAGAGATGGTGTTCGCCTTCGCCTCGCGCGGTGTAACTTCTTCTTAAGGTGATCAATCTCCTTCTACATGGCCTTTGCATCATCCTCATGGGGGACTCTGCTTCCACCACGCGAACGACTCCCACCGGTATGCACTGTATGTACACTACCCTCTCGATCCCTTTCACGTTCAAGATGTTGTAAATGATCCTCATCCTGGGACCCTAGAGACTCTTCATGATGCAGATCTGAGCCAACCATAGTGTTCCAATTCCTTAAACACAAGGTTCCCACAAACGGCGTCAATTGTATGTGCACAATTTGTACCTGGACCCAACCACGTGATGGGTTCAGGCCCAAAAAGCCTTACACAATCAAATTTGTAGAGTGTGAGCTTGAAACCTAGGTTTTATGGATATTGGAAAACAGATAGGTGAGCTAGATCGCCTCAATTTACACAATCAATGGATAAAAATAACAGAAAATCTCCTCGGATGTAAGCCGAGGATGACCTGTATTGCCTTTCCTTCTTTAAACAAGAAATTAAAAATCAAGGTAATGTGTACAGTACTATTTCTCTTTTTCTTGTCCGATCCCCCCTCTCTAATGCCCTTTTCCTTCTCTTATATCACTCTTCTTCTTCCCATCATCTTCCACGTGTAGCACAAATCACCCAGTTAGATACTTATCCCATCCACCATCTTCCTAAAGTTTTCAAACAATAGCTGTAAAGCTAGTCACTACCGTTCAAAGGTCACTTCCCTATTAATGCAGCCAGAGAGGTAGGTACAAAGTCTTTAATGCGGTAGTAGCAACTTTTTCCCTTGATACTTCTCATACGTTCTTACTCTCTGTAGCTGTGTGGAACGCGTTTTTACCCAATAGCCCTTCTAGAATTCCCTACCCAAACACTTGACATACTGTACGATCTTCACTTGACTTAGCCGAGGAGTTGCCTCTCCTCGGACAACCCCTGTCAACCTTTCTAACAATGGTTTACTGGTGGGCTTCAAAGCTCTGCTTGGACAAATAAATACCCCTAAATCAGGCCTAAGGCCCAAAGGTGTATTCTGACCATCCCGCCCCTACACTATGCATACTTTACATAAATAAGTATTAAGTGATAATATTCAAATATAAATATATAAAAAAAAAAAGGGAACAACGTGAATAAATCCAATTTGAAAAAATAAATTTCATTTTGTTTAAAAAAATTATATAAAAAATCCTATTAACTTAATAGTGGTGTATTTAAATGATCCAAAAAAATAATAAAGCATATACTTTTGTGCCTATTCACATCTAGCAAATAATAAAGCATTCAAAAGATTGAAAGGCAATTTAAATTCATGTATGCTTGCATGAGATACACACTTGTCCACCGTTGCTGGAAAAAAACACAAAAACAAAGAAGAGAAATACATACCAGTAATACTTTGGCTGGTAGGTTTGATAAAGGCTTCTACTATGGATTTCATAGACATCAAATTGTCTAAGTAATAAGGAAAAAAAAAACGAAAACAAAGGAGAGTTAGATTTCTAAACAACATAGAAATTATAAAAGAATGAGAATTATTAATAATAATGGGGGAGAGAAAAGAAGAAGAAGTTGTTATACCTAAGAATATATAAGAATACACCGAAAAACAAAATATATATAGGAAATTTTCAGTTGTAAGGAAGTTAGATTTCTAATCACTTTAGGAATTATAAGAAAAGAAGAGTTAATTTAGGATATATGTTTTATCCACAAAATAAAAATGTCATATAGATTGAATGAAAAAAATATATATATTGACAACAATGACATGAACATAAGTAATAATAAAAAAATAAAAATAAAATAAAAGAAGAAGAAGAAGTAAGTAAACGTGAATGATGCTAATGAGGAAATAGGATAGATTTAAAAAAAAAAAAAATCAGTTTAGAATTTTAAATTTATCTAAAGAAGAAGAAGAAGTAAAGCTCAATGTAACTTACTTTTAAAAGTCATCTAAAGATGATTTATTTACAATTTATTTTTAAAATATTTCAAGCACCTAATCTGAATTTTTTTTAGATGAAAAGGTGTCATCTATGCCAATTAACGTAGGCCTGGGCCTCGTGTATCAATTAGTTAGAACTCTACATTAATGTTAATCATAATTTTATATTAAATTTTAGTGTTTATCCAAAGAATAAAAAAGTGAAGAAAGAGATTGGATGAAGAGTTTGGATTGTAATCAAATTAAAGTTTTTAATCAACTTAGAAATTATAGGAAAAGAAGATAACAATAACAAAAATTTATATTTATTAGCTAGATTGATATTAGATATTTTTTTACGTTAAAATTAATACCAAAAAATAAAAAATCTTATGTGAAACAGTATTTTTTTATTTATTTTTGCAGTATTATTTTTTTAGAGATAAGAATGAATTAGAGTCCTAATTAATCTAATATTAATCTGCAGTTTTTTTTGAGATATGAATTAGAGTCTTGGTAGTACACTATTTCTCTAATATTAATCTACAGTTTTTTCTAGACATGAATTAGAGTCCTGGTAGTATTCTATTCCTTTTTAGTTCTTTAAAAATTTAAAATTTCTGTAATGTGGTAGGGCAACCTTTTTTTTTTTAGAAATAAAAATGAATTAGAGTCCTAATTTTTTGAATTAGAGATAAAATGAATTAGAGTCCTGGTAGTATACTATTCCTCTAATATTAATCTACAGTTTTTTTTTTTTGGACATGAATTAGAGTCCTGGTAATATACCATTCCTTTTTAGTTCTTTAAAAATCTAAAAAATTTAAATTTTTTTTGTAATTTGGTGAAATCACGTAGCGCAACCATGACATCTAAGCCCAACTTTTATTTTATATATATATATATATTGATTATTATAGTTAAAGGGGCTCTTCTCAAAGATTCTGTTGGGATATGGGTGGAGGACCAGACCACTACTTTTACCATACATTTAATCTACAACAAAGTTGCTACCGTTTAAAAAAAAAAAAAAAAATCTTCTTTTCCCATGTGACTTGCTACTTGACTTGGGAAAATTATTGTGTAATGCGTACTTTCTCACCTCACATGAATGGTAAGTTTCATAAATTAAATTTATAATATGACCCACTATTTATACGAGAAAAAAAAATATACATTTATGATATTCTGGGATTACCTAATAATCTTTCCTTACATTTTTAACAAGTCCTTGGTCGTTATAAACGAGTAACCAATAGTTAGGCTGCGTTTGTTTCAGCAGTAAACAATTTCCGGAAAACATTTTACTCCACTGGGTGTGTTTGGTTGTCTTGGAAAATTCAGTCAAACGGAAAATGATTTCCGTTGACTGTAAATCATGCCCCAAAACCCTGTAAAACCATTTCCGTTCTTATTTTCACTTCAAATGATTTCCGGGCTCACAGACTTGCAAAGAGAGAGAGAGAGAGAGATCGCGCCAAGGACCGGCGAGTCGCACCCCACCACTGGCTCCAACCCCAGATCGCACCGGTCTCGTCACACCCCAGCACCGGCGAGATCACGCCTTCGCCATCGCCGATCTGATTCGCGCCTTCGCCTTCGTCGATCACGCCTTTGCCTTTGCCGATCGCGCCTTCGCCTTCGCCTTCGCCGCGCTGCGCCGCGCCGGCGCGATCTCCCCTTCGCATCGCCAGTCGCCTCTCTCTCTCTCTCTCTCTGTCTTCGTTCTTCTTTGACCGATTTGGCTTTTGTTGATTTGAATGGAGAAAATTTTATGAGTTTTTTTTTTGTTTTGGGTTTTGTTGTTCTATATCACGAAATAATATTTGTTTGGAAGCTGAGAAAATGTGAGAAAATGTGAGCAACAAATACAAAATGCATTTTCTATAATATTTTCAAGATGGCAACCAAACACTTGAAAATATTTTTCAAAGTATTTTTTAAAATGCCACTAAACATCTAAAAATATTTTCCTTTCCCGAAAATATTTTCCTTTCCTGCAAACATTTTCTGGAATTACTTTACTGTTGAAACAAACGCAGCCTTAGATTCAAGTTTTGACGTTGGCAGAGCCAGGGTGCTTTTTGTGGGGGTGGATATTGCACTCTCATCCTGCCAAAACGAGTAACCTATAGTCCGAATCATAATTATTGATTTGGACCTTCACAGGGATTGCTTTTTATCTCATCCAAAAAAAAAAAAAAAAGTACTGCTTTATATATATATTTTTACTTTATGCATAGAAATATGCTAATTAAAACCCTTTGCTTTACAAGTATATTATTACTGTAAGTGCATAATTGTATTCGGACTCAAAGATAAATATGAGCTCAGGCCCAATAAACCTTAAACAACAAGATTTGTAGAGTGTGGAATTGAAATCTAGGTTAGGGATGTTAGAAGCTTGATAAGCAAGCTAGAATACTACATTCTATGCAAATGATATACAAATATGACAAGGGAACCTTCTCGGACGTAAGCCGATGACGATTTATATATTGCTTCTCTTTCTATGCCAAAAATTACAGTTCTTAGTTTTTTTTCTGCTAACTCCCAACCCCCTCTTTTCTTTTCTCTATTCTCTTCTTAAATATTCTTCTTCTTTCCTCCCTTTTCCATGCGTCACCCAAATCTTCTCCTTTTGATACCTCCCTTTTTACCACTTTCTTGAAGTCTTTAAATAATAGCAGGAAGGTTGAATTCCACTGTTCAGGGGTCATTTCCCCATTAATGCGGTCAGGGAGGTAGGTGCAGGGTCTTTAATGTGGAGGTAGCCGCATTTTTCTGAGATATTTCTCTCACACCGCTGCGTCTAGAGGGTACTTGGATTCCCCTCTTACCCAATGGTTTTTCCAGAAATCTGTCTTTAATCTTCTTGGCAAATCCCAGGGTCATCGCCGGGCCTGTCCGAGGAGACATTCATCCTCGGATAACTTTCCGGACCTTCGCAGTGTGGGTTGACTTGTAGGCCTCGAGGCCTTTAGTCAGAAACGAACTGACACCCGTCAATAAAGCGCAAGGCCCAAATGTTTTGTTCAGGAACTTTTACCCTCCACAACTATTAGTCACTAACCTGTGTAATACACAAAAAAACTATTAAATCTGAAAAGAAAAAAAAATCAACAATGAGTTCAGAGACTTCAGTTTATAATAATAATAATAAAAATAAATAAATAAATAATTTGCTCTTACGTTTATGGAGATCCAATAGCCACACATATCAACACACGAGGACCAAACATATCTAAATTATCCCAAAAAAGAAAACTTATCTAAGCTTGCTTCATCTTTTTTTTTTGTGGGTAAATTCCACTAAACCCCCCTGAGGTTTTGGGAAAATACCATTTAAGTCCAAGACTTTTAAAAAACAACCCACTTAGTCCTTAAAAGACATTTTTATCCTTGTATAGCCAAACCTTCTCATCTCAGTCCCAAACCCCCCCCCCCTCTCTCTCTCAGACCTCTGGCTCCCTCTCTCTCTCTCTCTTTCTCTCTCTCTGCCACACCCACGGTGGCTCCCTCTCTCTCACCCATACCCACGACGGCTGAAGACTCCCTCTTTCATGGCCAAAACCCATATTTTCCACTACTATCTTCCACTTTCTTCTCAAATCAGTGCCATGGAGAGATTTGACGAGGGATTTTCAAGCTTCACATCATCACCACTACTATTGTTTCATGCCAATGGCTTTGATCTGGTGCCAAACGTGCTTGGGTCTTCGTTTTTGGGTTTGGGTCTCTATTTCTGGTTTTGGGGTCTATGTTTGTGTTTGTGTGTTAAATGTCAAGGGAACATTTGACAAGACCAACGAGCTCCACCACCACCATCGGCGGCGCCAACACCGGTGGCCGTTGATCTCTATCCTCTTTCTCTGTTCTAATTTTTTTTTCTCTTTTGGTTTGATTCTTTGTTTGTTTGGGTCTTGGTCAATTTACGGATTTGGTTTTCTTAAGTGATATAAGGATTTGGTGATTTTTGATTTGGGTTTGAATTGGGGTTTGGGTATGATCATCTGCAGATTTGTGGGTTTTATTTATTTATTTATTTAGGGTTTGTCTCAAAATGGTTCTAATTGGTGATTTTGTTAGTGTGTGCATATGAATCTGTGTATGATTGGCAATCTGGGATGATTTTTGAGGGTTTCAAGTTTTGAAATTTGGTAATCTGTGTATGTTTGTGTTCTATGAGATGGTGCATCTGTGTAGTGTGATTTGTGCTCAAATCCATGCTTGTTAGTTTAATCACAGTGACAAAAAACGCCGTGGGTGTGGGTGAGAGAGAGATGAAGCCGTCGTGGGTGTGGTTGAGAGAGAGAGAGAGAGAGAGAGGTTTGGGATTGAGATGAGAAGGTTTGGCTATACAAGGATAAAAATGTCTTTTAAGGACCAAGTGGGTTGTTTTTTAAAAGTCTTGGACTTAAATGGTATTTTCCCAAACCCTAGGGGGTTTAGTGGAATTTACCCTTTTTTTTTTCCTTTATAGTTCTCGTTTCTATCTCATAAAGAAGGAGAAGAAGTCATTTCACATGTAATACCACCTCTCTCTCTCTCTCTCTCTCTCTCTCTCTCTCTCTCTCTCTCTCTCTCTCTCTCTCTCTCTCTCTCTCTCTCTCTCTCTCTCTCTCTCTCTCTCTCTCCTTATGATATGAAAATAAATAAAACTTGAAGTTTAAAAACCACAGGATTCAGAATCTAAACAAAGAAGAAGAGTCAAAAGTCTTCACAAAGCCAAATAATGGAGAGACCCACACTGTCACACATGCCATTTTCAAGGAGGCATGGGTCCCAGTACATAATTTATCAATCCTACAGCCCCACGACAAATTTCAACCAAAGATATCAATTAATGCATCAAAGAATTTGCCAAAGAACTCTAAAAAAAAAAAAAAAAAAATCACTTCTAACCTCTCTAGACCCAAAATTTCATAAAAAATTCACAAATAAAAAATCAAAGCTAACTAAAGAGGGAGAAGAAATCTTACGACAAAGAACTCAAAAACAAAGAAAAGAGAAACAAAAATCTCTCAAACGAACCTCCTAGGAAATTTTTGGTCCCTCAGTCAAAGACATCAAAACTTCCAAAAACAACCTCCATGCAATCTTGATACAGACAAAGATGAGAAGTAGAACTTCAGCTATGGTGAAATAGTCAAATAACACATTTTGGTAAAATTTATGACAAAATAACACTGTTTTAAAAATATTTAACAATTTTTCACTTTTTTAACTCTTAAATTTTACAAAATTAAGTTCTAAATAATTCCTGAGTTCAATGAACTCGAACTCTTAAGTAAATCGCCAGCATGACACTACTAATCTAAAATTTTTACAATTAAAAAATAATATGATACTGGGAAATCGAAAACTTTTGTTTTTATAGTACTCCATCTTACTAATGTCCAATGCTTCTACTTTCTGTTTTGCGCTGAAGATTGTAGAATTGATATGTTAAAATTGGCAAAAGCACAAAAGTATAAGAAAAGGGTCCTGAGCCACAACAGGCCTACCAGCCTAGGCTACAAGATAAGAAACGGGCTAAACATGGCCACAAACAGAAGATATGACTAAAGAAAACGAATAAAAAATTGAAAAAGTGCTTTGAAAGTTGAAAAAGTAGTGTCTGAATTGATGGATAATCACATCTTGATTTATGCCTTTTCAAAAAAATTTTGACACCGCGACAAAAAGCAGAACTTTGGCCAGTACACCACGTGGTAAACTGTGATTGGTGAGAAATGAAGATAATTCATAAAAGGACGTCCTCTGCCGACCACACAACTTGTCGTCAAAGTTGTGCATTTTTGGTGTGGTTGACCTTGTTCCAACAACATGACTTTGAGTCTCCTTCCTCTAAGTCTTCTTCCGGGTTGCACTGCAAATTGCAAATTGTAAATTGTGCTGCATTGCATAGCTGCCTGATACAAACATGAATAGTAGAATTTCCACTCTTATTGCTTTCCTGCTTCTTTTTTTCTTTCCGGGTTTTCAATCCACCAATAATACTGTCACGGATACCATCCTACCTGGCCAACCACTAACACACCCGAAGACCATTGAGTCGCCTAATGGAATCTTCGAACTTTGTTTCTTCTCTCCAGGAAATTCGACAAAGTATTACTTGGGAGTACGATTCAAGAATGTTTCTGAGCAGAGAGTAGCTTGGGTTGCAAACAGAAAGCACCCATTCCCAGATTCCACTGCTGTTCTCAATATTAATCGGGATGGAGATCTTGTAATATCTGATGGCACAATGACATACGCCATGACCAACACTTCAGCTGGCAACGGTACTTGTGCCATGCTATTGGATACAGGTAATCTTATACTCACAAACAGGGTCTCGGAGCTTTTTTGGCAAAGCTTTGACTATCCTACTGATACCCTTTTGCCCGGAATGAAACTAAGTGTACATGAAAACGCCTCATTAATATCATGGAAAAGTTTAGAAGATCCTGCGCCTGGTCTTTTCTATCTGCAGTGGGCTTTAGGTATTTATAGTACAGTCCTACCAATAATAATGGAGGGGTCTGAAGTATATTGGTTAAGTTTACGCACTAGCTTTGATGTTTTATCTTATGATTCGGATTATGTTACTTGGCCTTGTAACTACACTTCTCAGACTCAAATTTCGAGAATCGTGTTGGATGAATCCGGGAAGCTTAAACTTCAGTCATGGTCAGAAGATCAGAAAAAGTGGAATTCCTTAATACAGTCATCCAGGTGTGAGGAGTACGCTTTATGCGGCAATTTTAGTGTATGCAATGAGACTGCACGAAACCCATGTAGCTGTTTGCAAGGTTTCAAACCCGTTTCTGGAGACGTGTCCAGTGACTGTGTGAGGAAAACTGCTCTGCAGTGCAGTAATAATAATAGTGATACTCAAAATGATAAGTTTCTTCTCATGTCTAAGGTTGATTGGCTTGATTATCCGAAGCCTTTGAAGATGAGCAGTGATAAGGAGTGTCAATCATCTTGCTTGAATAATTGTTCTTGTATTGCTTATGCTTTTGGGGCAAAGAACGGTTCTATTAGGAGCGACGAGTCTGACTGCATAGAATGGCATGATTCTTTTTCAAATCTGAAGCTAACACCAATTGAAGATAAACATGGAAATGGTTTCTATCTGAAACTAGCCCCCTCGGAATCGGTCCCCCATGGTAAGAATTATGCAAGAACTTTTGTTGGTAAAGTGAATAACTAGTTGTGCCATTTGTAATTGTATATGTTTGTGTTATTAAATTCACTCTTTCCTTCCAAGAGCCTTATAGCTCAATTTGTACGCTGGGAAGATAATCCGGGTTTAAATCCCCCATCCCCTACCAATAGAATTATAAAAATAAAAAAGTCAATGTTAAAAAATTCAATTAGGCATCCTAATGTATAACATATAAGATACTTTATCTATGTTTTACTCTTAAGCTAAATTGTATTATTTTGGAACTAGGTCACCACTTTAGATTTAGTCTTATTGAGTTCCCAAGGTTTTTACGGGATAGTTCTAGGCGTTGCCATATTATTATTACTTGAGATGGTAGCCATTACCAATTTTTAGTTTATTTATTCCTCTGATTTGTTAAAAAGCAATACTGCCTCCCCCTAGAAACTTCTAGAACTTCTCACACAATCTCTCTCTTTTTAGAAATTTCTTTCTAATTTCGGACATTTCTCTCTTGCTCTCTTTCTGGAATTCTCTCCAAGATAATTCTGTAGAAGCTTTCTTACACTAGTGAATTGCAGCCACAAATTTCTAAGGTGTCTAGAAGGTTGGAGAAAGGCATTAATTTAATGCCAATAAAAAGGAAGAAGCTAGAAGCTTCAAGTTGGTTTCCTAACCGACATACATCTAATATAAATAGATGTAATGAGGTGAGAGACTTGTGAAGTGAGTGTGTGTCATAAAGCACCAAGTGAGAGATGTATGAAGTTGTATGAGTTGAAGTGTGTGCCATAGGTAGCAAGTGTGTAGAGTGCAATATAGTCAAGAGCTAGTGTGTGTAGGTGTCTAGAAGTGAGGTGTGTGCAAGTGTACTTAGTGAGGCAGTGTCGTGTGCAGTGAAAGAAAGGTGCTGCGTGTGCACTGGTGTTAGTGAGTCAAAGCATTAGTGCTTGTAAAGTGTTGTAATTTAAAGAGTCTAGTTTTAATAAAAGCTCCTTGGTCAATCTTTTATTCAACAATCTAGTGTCAGAACTTCTACTAACTCAACATGATTTTCTTTGACAGACTTAAGCTCAAGGAATGAATCCAACCCAGCAGTGACGCCAGGAGCAACAGATAAAGTAAAGCTTGTACGAGCTAAGCAATTAGTCGCCATACTGGCTATATCTCTGCCTCTTGCAACTTTTTTATTGGGCCTTTTTGTCTATTGTGTATGGAAAAAACTCAGGATGACAAGCAAGGGTGAGAAAATAATTCTGATAATGCTATTTAAGCAATCAAAATGTATATCCTTAATTATTGCCATATATATATATATATATATATATATATATATATAATATCTATACTCTGTGTGTGTGTTTTGTAATTGTTCACTGTTCAGGTGAGGATTTGGTACAGTTAGATTTGGGCATGACTATAAAGTCTGAAAATTCGGAGCTGCTGGAAGAAAATACGCGTGGAGATATCAGGAAAAAGGAATTCAAAATGCCATTATTCAGTTTTACAAGTGTTTCTGCTGCAACTGATAATTTCTCAGATGCAAATAAGCTTGGAGAGGGTGGTTTTGGACCTGTTTACAAGGTATGATTATCCATAAACTCAATGCTTAGGATGAGGAATGCATACAAAGGTTTACTCTTATCAACTTTACACTAGCCATGTTAACGAGAACAAACAGGCACTGCCAGTTTGTTACTGCGTCTCCTATAATCCCTACTCTATATATCTCTGTCGAGTATAATTGGGCTATCCTAATTTCTTCATGGCGGCCACAAAACTAAGCTTAAGGAAAACAATTTCAGGGAATATTACTGAAAGGGGATTTGGTAGCTGTGAAAAGGCTTTCAAGAAGATCGGGCCAAGGTTGGGAGGAGCTAAAAAATGAAGCTATGCTCATAGCCAAGCTCCAACACAACAATCTTGTTAGACTTTTGGGCTGCTGCATTGAACGGGATGAAAAGATACTAGTATATGAGTATATGCCAAATAAAAGTTTAGACTTTTTCATTTTTGGTTAGTAATGTTTTATACATGCATGCATATATATATATATATAATTGTGATTGATTTTATGGTCGACCTTTGCATATGATCTATTAATGCGTACAACTAATTTCTCATGATTATAACATAGATCAAGAAAAGCGCAAGATTTTAGATTGGCAAATGCGGATTCGAGTGATTGAAGGTGTTGCCCAAGGGCTTCTTTACCTTCATCAATATTCTAGATTGAGGATTATTCATAGAGACTTAAAGGCTAGCAATATTTTGTTAGATACCGAAATGAATCCGAAGATATCAGATTTTGGATTGGCAAGAATATTTGAAGGAAACAAGTCGCAGGAAAATACAAATAGAATTGTTGGCACTTAGTAAGTACAAACCAACATAATTTGTGCTCAAACAGAGAGACAAAATACGATTACTAACATTTTAACTTGATTATGATTTTCAGTGGTTATATGTCCCCTGAATATGCTCTGGAAGGCCTCTTCTCCATCAAGTCAGATGTTTTTAGTTTTGGCGTCTTGTTGTTAGAGATTGTGAGTGGTAGGAAGAACACTGGGTTTTATCAGACCGATTCTTTCCATCTTCTTGGATATGTGAGTATCCTATTTGCCACTATTTTTTCAAAAGTAGTTCAATATTCTTTTTACTTTTATTAACAATTCCTTCTTTAATTTTTTTTTTCAACAATACCCCCATGTCACTCCTCCCACACCCCCCCCCCCCCCCACCCCCCACCCCATAACACACACACAGAGACTAACATACACATGCAATGTTTCAGATCCTTATGAATATAGTATTTTCATGCAAAAAAAAAAAAAAAAAACCACACAATAATAATATATTAATTTATTTGCGTTTTTCTATGAAAGGTGTTTTACATGAATCAATTATTGTTACAATTACTTCATAGTCAGAATTTCATTTAGCATTCATATGAATAATTTTAGCTGTTAAATGGACCCCAAATAATAATAATAATAATAATAATGAATTATACTCTGAACATTTATGAACCTAAGATCTAATAAAATAAAAAAAAAAAATTAGTTTAAAACTCAAAGTTTTAAACTTAAATAATATTAAACTATAGATTTAATTATTTAATTATTCCAGGATCTATGATTCCCTTGAGGCCTTCAGTCGAGGCAATATAGGAGTTTTGCTTGTATAACTTGATGTAACTCAAACTAAGATGGAGATTTGTTGATGTGCCTTGTGGCTTGCGCAAGGGGTTCCAGGTTCCCTTATGTCCACCATGTGCGTGTTCTTTTTAACTAGTACTCCTATGTGCGTGTTCTTTGGGTGTATTTGGACTTTGAATTTCTTAAGAGAGCCTTTATGCCAATATTGTGATCTTCCCATCTTCATAGTGAAGTTTTCTCCTTGTTGCCTAACATTTATAATTTTCTTTCTCCGATATTGAAGGCATGGGAATTATGGACAAGCGATAGGGGATCGGACTTGGTGGATCCACTACTTGATGATGTATCCTCTGTCCGTGCGGCATTGAAATATGTTAACATAGGTCTCCTCTGTGTTCAAGAAAGTGCAGCGGATAGACCTACAATGTCTGATGTTGTCACAATGCTTAGCAGTGAAAGTATGGCTCTACCTTATCCCAAACAACCTGCTTTTTTGAACATGAGAAGTGTGATGCAGGCAAACCCTGGTATTAGCAGGACAGAAACTTGCTCTGTGAATTATGCAACTGCTTCAATTATCGAAGGCCGGTAACATTTTTTGAATTAAAGCCATAAGCATTAGTATATCCTAGGAAATCATCCATAAACTTTCAGGGTATTTAAGGTATTTGGTAGAGTAGTTTGAAATGAGATTTTTGTAGTTTTTTAAAATATAAAATGTAAAAATATGAGTTTGAACTCTAAGTAGTATTAGGCCCTCAATTTCTTTGCCTGTGGCCTACCAACATTATTCAAATGTATTATGGTTCTGACATTCGAGAGATTAGCTTCTCACATTTCTGAAATGAAATGCAAGGTCTTTCTGTCACTTGAAAGTGGCAATGCTAATATAAGAAGCTATATTATGCTGGAGGACGTATATTTTAATTTTTGTTACAACCTTACAACAAACTATTTTAAAGTGATTTTGAGTGACCACCGAAGGGCACCGCAGGAACGCGAACCGGTTAAACGGCGTTGGAATCGCCTCGAAGTCTCGGCCGATTCTAGGAGGAGTCGGAGTGGCGGAGGCGAACTACGGCATCGGAAAACGCGGAACTCGCGGACTTGGAAGTGTCGTTTGTTGGAAAAGAGGAGGAGGGAATTTGTTGTTGAGGCGGCGGCAGCGACAGCGAGAGTCATTGTTTGTTGTTGTTGTTGTGAGTGTGAATGTGTGATGAGTGTGAGTGTTGGTTTTGCTTTTGCACTTTTGGTTGTTGTTATGAGAGGTGTGTTTGCGATTGAGATATGAGAGGTGAGAAGGTAATATATAATAATAACAAAAGAGAAACTCAAAACGAGTTTCGATTTTGATTTTGAAAGCTCCAGAAAAAGAGCTGGAGTGCATGGCTCAGAATTTTTTGCAGAGTATTTTTTTTGGATCCCACGCCAGCCGACCACAGATGGAGAATGGAGACACTTCAATTCACAGTCAATTTTGTTTTGGAAGGAAGTGTTTTTGTTGCTTTTGAATAATAGAGGTAAACGGCAATGGAAAGGGTTAGTGGGTCACAGGAGCAATGAGCTACATTTGAGGTAGGCCCAATGATTAATGGGCTACAATCATAGGCAAGTGAGGAGGGAATAGTCATGTTGGGTAAAAGGCCGGGTACCTATGGACTTGATCATAGCTCACACTAAGGTGGCTGAGTTTTATGAAGGCAACTCCCAATGCTTCAACAATAGGGCAGAGCAGCCTTGCCAAGCAAAATGATTGATTAAGTCGTAGTGGTCATGAGCTAGGAACTTACATACAATTCAAGAAGATATTATTTGGTTATTTTGAAAGACCACTTCAACAATATCCAGTGATCTTCTCACTAATAATATAGTGATCTTCTCACTAATAATATAATGTCATTTGTACAAATTAATTGAGTCAGATCCTATTCACAATCCTAATCATATTATCGAACACAAATAAAATATAATAATTAGCCAAAAGCAACTATTTAGATTTGAGTCATTTGATACCGTTCTCACTCTCATTGATCTAGCATGAATCTAACAAGGACGATAGTGGATCTAAAGCTAGAAAAACAAATGTCTATGTTTGATGAGGGGGGCAACCATTGTGCTGCGATGGATCCAAATATGGGGACGGTGATTTAGCATTTTTTTTTTTTTTTTTGTGGTGCAAAAAATTGTTAGCATTGGGGTAAGTGGTGGTGATGGTCTCATCCATAAGGGTTATTTATTTATTTTATTGATTAGGAGGTTACTTTATTAATTTAAACAAATGACACTATATTATTTGGATGAGAAAACCACTTAACATTACTAAGGTGATCCTCTAAAAGGATTGAATATTTCTTCCAATTTAAGAGCTTCACTTCGTAATAATGCCGTAATTCCACACAAAATGGTTTTCCTAATGGAAACCCGGTTGGACAATAGAGGTATGCAAAGATTTCGTCAAAAATCGGGTTGTTAAAATGCTTTGGTGGTTAATAAAGTGAGGAAGGGTGGTGGCATAGCAGATGTTGGAAGGAAGATATTACAATTGATGTGAATAGTGACTCTAAAACCACACTGTTTCTTTCTTTCTATCTCTTCTAAGAGATAATACAAAGTACAAACTCTTCCACTTCCAAAATGATATTAAAACAATATTTTATTCCTACCAAAATGGGATCAAACCAGTATTATAATCTACTTGGATATAAAAAATAAATAGTACATTATAAATATTTCATGGATTGATGGGTTACAAAGGGGATGTATTCTTCCCTTTTATGTGGAATAGGCAATTTGGTTGGCTGAGCTTGATCTGACCTCACTTTCTTAACAGCCTTAGCTCATGTAACTTTCATAAATGTTAAATAATGTGTTCGTGAGTAATTGAAGCAATGTAATCTCCCCCTCTATGTGGCTAATGAAGGTAGAAATTAAAAAAGGAAAGAGAGAAGACTCTCTCTCACTCAGCTTATCAACTCTCTAATTTACTACTATATATGGTCCTTATTAGTCTCTGAATTTTGTATGTCTGCATGGAACATAGAGGCTAGATCACAATTTAAAAGAACTGCATACAAAATCCAAGAGATATATCTGATGATTATAAGATGGAGAAAGTCGAGGCTCTTGCTTCATTGCTCATGAATCACACATGCATATCCATCATGCATGTTGTTTTAATTATAGCCAACAGACAAAGCAATCAACCATTAAATTGAACGTTAAATAAAAACTTTATGCTCAGTTTTTTGATAGAGTTTGCGATATAATATTAAACTGAGAATTGGGGGGCAATTCTCAGTTTAATATTATATCGCATAAACTCTATCAAGAAACTTAAAAACACACAAAGGTGGCTGTGTTTTATGAAGGCAACTCCCAATGTTTCAACACTAGAGCAGAGCAGTCTTACCGAGCACAATGATTGATTAAGTTGGAATGGTCATGAGCAAGGGAACTCACATACAATTCAAGAAGATATTATTTGGTTCTTTTGGAAGACCGCCTCAACAATGTCCAGTGATCCTCTTACCCAATAATATAATGTCATTTGTACAAATTAATTGAGTTAGATCCTATTCACAATTCTAATCACACTATTCAAATAAATATAATATAATAGTTAGTCAAAAGCAACTACTTAGATTTGAGTCATTTGACACTATTCTCACTCTCATTGATCTAGCATGAATCTAATGAGGATGATAGCAAATCTAAAGCTAGAAAAACAAATGTCCACATTTTATGAGGTGGGCAATCATTGTGCTGCTATGGATCCAAATATGGGGACGGTGGATTGTGATTTAGTGGCGTTATTGTTGTTGTTGTTGTTTTTTTTTTTTTTGGTGTGGTGCAAAGAACTATTAGCACTGGCCACTGGGGTAAGTGGTAGTGATAGTCTCATTCATGAGAGTCATTTATTTATTTTATTGATTAGGATGTTACTTTATTAATTGAAACATAGGACATTACATTATTGGATGGAAGAACCACTGGACATTATTGAGGAGATCCTCTAAAAGGATTGAGTAATTCCTCTAAAACAATTGAATATTTCCTCCAATTTAAGAGCTTCACTCCATAGTAATAATTCCCCTGCAAAATGGTTTTTCTAATGGAAACCCGATTGGACAATAGAGGTATACAAAGATTTCGTCAGAAATTGGGCTGTTAAAATGCTTTGGTGGTTGATAGAGTAAGGAAGGTGGTGGCGCAGCAATTGCTGGAAGGAAGATATTTACAATGGATGTGAATAGTGACTCTAAAAAGATAATACAAAGTACAAACTCTTCCACACAGTTTCTTTCTTTCTATATCTTCTAAAAAGATAATACAAAGTACAAACTCTTCCACTTCCAAAATGAAAGTAAGACAATATTTTTTTCCTACCAAAACGGGATCAAACTAGTATTATAATCTACTTGGATATACAAAATAAATAAATAAATAGTACATTATAAATATTTCATGGATTGATGGGTTACAAAAGGGGATGTGTTCTTCCCTTTTATGTGGAATGGGCATTCCGGTTGGCTGAGCTTGATTTGATCTCACTTTCTTAATGGCCTTAGCTCATATGCAACTTTCATAAATGTTAAATAATGGGTTGGTGAGTAACAAGAGCAGTGTAATCTCCCCCTCTTTGTGGCTAATGAAGTTAAAAATTAAAAAAGGAAAGAGAGAAGACTCTCTCACTCAGCTTATCAACTCTCTTTACTACTATGGTTCTTATTAGTCTCTGAATTTTTGTGTGTCTGCATGGAACATGGAGGCTAGATCACAACTTAAAAGAACTGCATACAAAATCCAAGAGATATATCTGATGATTAGAAACAAGGAGAAAATCGAGGCTCTTGCTTCATTGCATGCTCATGAATCATGCATCCATTATGTTGTTTTAATTATAGCCAATAGACAAAGCAAAAACCATTAAATTGAATGTTAAATAAAAACTTTATGCTCAGTTTCTTGATAAGAGCTTGTGATATTATATTAAACTGAGAATTGGCCGCATGCAAAATTTGAGAGGTTGCCTGACAAGATTGACATTAATGTTTCATAGTTTGATAACTTAAGCACATGCATGCCCTAAACCCTGATAATCATTCAACGACATTGGCCTGAACTCCTTAAGCACATGCTACTAAGCACCATTTTGGGCCCTCAATCACAAAGATGGAGAAACATTTATTGTGATGTTGTCTGCTTCATAATTATATATGTTGATATTCTCTTGGTTGGATACCCCAGCAATTTATAAGATTTGTGTTTCTAAAAGAGAATCAAACTCCATTACAATCCAAAATAAACTTCTATTCATTGATTTTGACAAAACCCTGACCATCATTCAACTCTCTCTAAATCGATATCTAATACAAATAATGTTTTGGAAAGGACATAATAAGAATCTTGAATACATTGCATGTATCACACACATATATGCTTTTCTTTATATTTAATTATTTGTCTTCTCAAAGTGTCATTAATCCTTTTTTATTTTCGTTTTATCTGCAAAACAAATGCCGACAAAAAGATTGGCTTATTTATTATAATCACATTGTCTTAATTTGACACGAACATTAATCATCAATTAGAAATTAAGTTTTTATAAGATCATGACAAGATTATGTTCGGTGTCCAAGTTCTAATTATTGAATTTCATTTTTTTTTAAAGAACGAAAAAAAAAAAAAAATAAAAAGAATCATTTTAAGACATTCATCATAGTTTCCTTTGCAGTGCAATGTTGTTCATGAACATCTATGTATTTTATCATTAATATATAGTGTCTATTTGGCTAAAGTTTATAACTTCAGTTTTTAGTTTTTATGAACAGTTTTTTTAAATTTCATTTTAAAAAAAAAAACCTTTTATTTTTTCACACATTCTTACTTTTTCTCAATTTTTCAACAAGTAGGCTTTAGAACAATTTTAATAAAAAATTTTTAATAAAAAATTAAATGAACTATCCACAAACGGAATAATCTTTCTTGAAAAGGGCAACATACACTTTGGGCACCTTATTAGCGTCAACGACTCTTAAATTTTAATAGTTTTTTCTTTAATGATCCGCACACCAACCTAAATTTTTATAAGGGTTTCAGTGATTTATTATGATGCAAATTAATTAATTAATGTGGCTTCCATCTAAAGCATGCCTTCCTTATATATAAATTCTCTTACTGGTAGTTACCATCATTCTAGAAAGAGAAGGGAATCCTATTCCTCTTCCAATAGTTAATATATTATTTTACTTTTTGGAAATCTTCTAAGAGAAAAATAAATAAGAATTTCACGTTAACCAGAAAAAAACAAACAAAAAAAAAGGTTGAAGACCTTGAAGACACTCTTGCACATGTCTGTCGCTTTCACTAGACAGTTTTTCTCAATAAAAAAATACAAGGTAGAATAAAATTAGTTTGGTCACACTGGTATGGAAAGCAATAGCTTTCTAGTTGGTACGTGAATATATTTGAATTGAAGAGCTTGCAAATGTGGACGAAAAGCCTTCCACATTGTTACCTACTACATGTTAAAACCTAAAAGTAGGTCTAAAGTGCCCTTCCATTCTCAAGTAATTTGAAAAAAAATACAAAATTACTGTACATTTTAAAAATAATTTTCCAAAAGAATGTGAATTTTTTATTTTCACTTTTTATCTTCAATCTTATCTTATGGCTTTATTACTAGTTTATAGTAAAAATTACTACTATTTAATTAGTTTAAAAATGAAAAGCAGAAAAGTAAATTAAACTTTGTTTCAAAAGTGCATGCGATGCAATCTTAAATGGCAGACATAGGACCATGGGAGAATATACGAGCCAAAAGATAAAGGTTGCACTGGTGAGAATCACTCACGTAAATAAGTAGAAAAGATGAACTTTTGTAACGAGAAAGTGTGTCATAATTTTTGTTAAAAACTCCAAAGTAATTGATTGTGAAGGTTAAAAAAACAATGATGCTTCAATTTGGAACTTATTGTTTATCATTTACAATCGATTACAACCTAATAACGTGATTGAAGAATAATGGCTTGTAATCCATGTTAAAGTTGAACTTTATATAAGATGTAAAAAAGTGTCGTTAGTTGCAAAAGAGTAACATTTTTACAATAAATCTTAAACTATAAGCTATTATTGGTTATCATTTAAGTTGAAGTGCATCAATAACGACACATTATTATTTATTATAAATAGTTTGTCATTTAAGATTTGTAGTAAAATTGTTGTAGACGGAAAATTATTAAGTAATTCTGGAACACAGAAAGATAGTGTTCTCTCCTCTAAAGTAATTGATTGTAAAGGTTAAAAAAACAATGATGGGTCAATTTGGAGCTTATTGTTTACCATTTACAATCGACTACGACCAAATAACGTGATTGAAGAATAATGGCCTGTAATCCACGCTAAAGTTGAACCTCATATAAGACGCAAAAAAGTGCCGTTATTTGCAAAAGAGTAACATTTTTACAATAAATCTTAAACTATAAGCTATTATTGGTTATCATTTAAGCCAAAGTGCGTCAATAACAACACATTATTATCTATTATAAATAGTTTGTCACCTAAGATTTGTAGTAAAATTGTTGTGGACAGAAAAATCTAATTAGGTAATTCTAAAACACGGAGAAATACTGCTCTCTCATCTCCTCTCCCCTCTCTCCTCTAAAGTAATTGATTGTGAAGGTTAAAAAAACAATAACGGTCAATTTTGAGCTTATTGTTTACCATTTACAATTGATTACGACCAAATAACGTGCATGATTGAAGAATAATGACTTGTAATTCACGCTAAAGTTGAACCTTATATAAGACGCAAAAAAGTGTCGTTATTTGCAAAAGAGTAATATTTTTGCAATAAATCTTAAACTATAAGTTATTATTGGTTATCATTTAAGTCAAAGTGCACCAATAACAACATATTATTATCTATTATAAATAATTTGTCACTTAAGATCTGTAGTAAAATTGTTGTGGACAAAAAATTTTTAAATATTTTTAGAACACAGAGAAATATTGTTCTCATAAACTTCACTATAAATTTAATGAATAAATTTCATCATAAATATATATATATAAAAAAAAAAAAAAAGCATTATTTGAGAGTAACTCAGAATTACTACAAGATATATAGTAAAATCCTTGCCGCCACCCCAGCAATCACCTCTTTCCAAACTACATTACACCAGCCAGGCCCATGGTCTCTGCACTGGGCCATAGTCACACAACTGAAATGCAAAGTGAGTTTACCATTTCACCCCTGCCCCCTTTCCTTTATATTGGAATCTTCCTTCTTTCTGAAAACTCCCCTCAAACTAGAAGAAAAACCCTCTCTCTCTCTCTCTCTCTCTCAAAGACAAAAAAAAAAAATGGCCAAAGGAGGCAAGCTGACCAAGCTGAAGTCAGTTCTAAAGAAATGGAACTCATTCAGCAATAAACAAAGCCGTCACAACGTGAGCTCCATTGCTTGTGACGATGACTCCTCTTGTAACAGAGACCTCCACCCGGTCTATGTCGGCAAGTCAAGGCGGCGCTACCTTGTCACCTCCGATGTCATCGACCACCCTCTCTTCAGAGAGCTGGTTGAGAGGTCCGGCGACTCTGACGACGACACCATCAATGTCGCGTGTGAGGTCGTTTTGTTCGAGCACTTGCTTTGGATGCTTGACAATGCTGATCCACAGCCAGAGTCTTTGGATGAGCTCGTTGAGTTCTACGCCTGCTGAGCAAGGCTGCTATATTGGGTTTCTTTGTCTGCAATGCATGGTTACTCTTAGCTGGGCCTCGGTGACTTCGAATAACTAAGAGGGCGGTGTGGGATATAATTTTATGTATTTATATGTTATATATATATGTGGGTGATGATGATGATGATCTCTAAACTCGTCCACACGCTATAAATGTGTACATTCTTTAATTTGAAGCTTAATTAGCGTTGTAGAGACAAATGAAAGATAGAGAAGAAAGGGCATGTTGAGCATTTGAGTGATTGAAACGGTGAGGATTAAGGTTTTTTTTTTTCCTGGTGTGGGCTCGTCAACCCATGCCACGTGACGGCAATGAGTAATACTATGTGTACTACAAGGACTTTGCTGGTGGTAAGGATTAAGTTAACTCTTTTCACCCCAGCTGTTCTTTTGGCTCGACTGCCTTTCTTTGTTCATTTGTACTCGTATCATAATGTTTAATTATTTCTTGAATTCCTGTATAATTATACATATTTTTATTGATGGAAATTGTTGCTTGTTAGCCTTTTCCTTAATTCATTAAGTTTCCTTTTCTTTTTCATCTTTTTTTTTTCCCATGTGGCATGGTACACACGTTTGTTTATTTTATATGAAGAATAATAACATGAGGAATTTCTTATCCTCACAATAGATACCTGATCTTCTTGCTGCAAGAACTGGCTAGAAGAATGTTAATAATGTGGAACCATATATATGTCCAAATGATGAAGACACTGATCATGATAGGATCATAGGAATTGAATCATTATTGATGCTGAAATTTTGTCATTAAGTCCCCTGTCCATTCTATATTATTGAAAAGTGTTAGTGTATATAGTTAATTAAGACCAGCTCGATAGGTACCTTTGTTTATGTTTGTCAATCACATTGCTAAGAGGCCTCTTTCGCCAAGTGATCAAGTTTATTTGTTATTGAGGAAAAGTCAATTAATGTTCTTGTTAGGATTTTTATAGCTCAACTAACAATCTAACACTTCCTAGAATTTTTAACATGAATATTAACAACTGCGCACCTACGGTGCGGTAGTCACTCTACAAGTATAAATGTTTGTGGGGTGTTGGGACAAAGGTCAAGGTTCAAGTCTCTAAGAGAGAGTTTCACACATACATACATTTAGATTGGGTTATAGTAGAAATTATATCTTGTATAAATAAAAATAAAAAACATAAATGTTAAGAGTTTTATAGCTTAACTAACTATCACTTTGTAAAGTTTCAATGGAAATATTTAGGGTTTAAATCTTCTCTCCCTCTATTATAATTACCAAATTATTTCTATAATTTAAAAAATAGAAGAAAAGGTGTTATTATTAAACCATTTGATGGACTTCATTTTAGGAAAAAGATTAGATTTAATTTCCTTGAGAGAAGGGATAAGGGCCAATGGTGCCATGTATGCATAACATATGTGATCATGATGGTGAAGTAAATCCACCACTCACAGGCATCCTTCGAAAAATTGACCCCATTATGATGCTCATATATTATAAGAGGATTGGGAAAATAAATATATATATATATATATATAAAATCCAAAAAAAAAAAAATTACTCGTATATGTATTCATTGTTCCCGCATTGAGATATGACGTAGGACCACTTAAGTAATAAAATGAGATTTTTCATTACTCCAACCCATGAGTCCCAAACTCACAAATGCGATGGCTGACAATAGGACTTGGTCCCTCTAGGTCACCTCCTCACGTGCGGTGAAAAACATAATTTACTGGTGCAATAAAAACCTTCTAGGTAGATGGAGAGACTTATGAGATGTTCTGGTACCCCATAGAAATAGACGATGGATCCACTTTGTCTTATAAGACAGTTGCCTCATTAAATCACTAGTTACATCAGCTACACAGTCATTCTTTACCCCCCAGGTTTACCATGGGTTTTCAATTAAAATGGTGCCGTTTATGCTGGAATTTAATTCTTACTAAGGTTTGTCGGAGATTCACTTATTTTGCTTATTTTATCTAAACTGAAAATTTTTTATTAAAAATAAAAGTACAAGTTAGCTGAAATAATATAATAAGACTTATGAATAATACCAAAAAATGTAGTGAGACGCATGAATAGTAGCAAAAATAAGCTGAATAGTAAAATAAGCTAGCGTTTTAATTTGGAGCCAAATATACACTGAGTTTATGGCAAAGTTTGGGCTTAGAGTTTATGTACCTATGTCAACAATCTAATTAATCAAAACAATTTTCTTAAAAATAACTATTATTATTCAAAATAGTTAATTGGTCAAATATCTAAGGTATTTCGAAATGAATGATAGATTTACCTTCAAACCAGATTGGAGAAATTTTTTTGCAACCAACTATATAATGATTCATAAAATTATGGACAAAATTTAGTTGACTCCTACTAAAAATTTAACTTTACTACATATTTTGAAATTTTAATCAATGGATTGAATGGTCTTTATGTTCTTAACGCCAATACCAAGTTCGTGCCAATCAGATGTTATTTACTATTCAGTTTATAAAATTATTTTAAATGCATAATTTTAAACTACAAAAACTTAAAATTTAATCATTTGATTGATTATATAGTTATTGATATTTGATTTTCTAGAAATTTTGCAAATTTGAAAGATCTGAAAAGAAAATGCAATTTAATGATAGAATTTATTGAAATTCAAAATCAATAAGAAAGATATTGAGTGGAGTTATTGCCATTTTTTTTTTTTGAAATATGTGCTTTTTGTCACATGGCATATTAATGAGTCACATGAATTTCTTAAATAATTTAACAAGACATGTGCTTTAACATATGGATGGCTTTATAAATTGTCATATAATGGATGAGAGAAGATTCCTCAGGTCAGTTTAGAGATAAATTATGTCCAAGGAAAAACTCTCTCAACATAAGCTATGATAAATTACCATTTGTTTAAAAAACTCAAACTATTAAAAAAAAAAAAGAGTTTGAAAAAAATCTATTACAAAGAGTGAATCTAATCATTTAACCACTAACCGCTATATTAACATTCTCTCTGACGTGTGAGTCCAAAGTTCTGCTCACTAAGTAGAATCCAAATAGAACAGAGAATTGAGGCAGGAATAGAATCAAGATCAGAAAAGCATTCGTTAGAAACTCTTTTTTACCTTTAAAGTCTGATATCATGAGACTACATTACTTATTCTGAGAATTTAAAACGTTAAGAAAGTATGAATTTAATAATTATTCTAATAATAACTTGCTTGTCTCGCCCAGACTTGGTTGTAATGGGATTGGTGATTACCAACCTGCCATACAAGTATAAAACAAAACAAAATGGTCACTTTTTTCAAGTAACAAAGAGTGGTTGAAGAAAAGGTCCATATTCTGGGACAGCAAGGAAGTCAACAACTTTTGAAGAGGCACCGTATATACAATACAACCCCAGGTGGATGTTAAAGTTGTTTATGGTTTTTTATATTGGACTTTATAATATATATTAATATTTTTCACTTAGTGTGCTAATGATAAGGTAGTTAGAGATGCTTTTGAAATATACCTATTACACGGCCATTCTATTTGCTTTGCTGGTTTAATTGGTTAGATAGAAGAGCTCTTTATTAAAACTTATTCAACACTTATTATTGCAAAGTGGAAGACATGAAATTTGTTCAAAACACGCTTTAGTACTACCTGTAACGCGTTTTCAAGCTGCCATTGCCACCCTACGAATAAAGCTGTGCATACTTTCACAACAGAAATGCTAGTCACGCTTCTAATCATCAAATTAAAGATATTGCTATGAATAAGTACATTTTCTGTTTTCGAATATGGTTCCCCACCTTTTATTTATTTTTTAATATTTATGACTTTATTAATCATAAACTTTTGGATGAATGACTCAATTTAATAATGTCTATCCCCAAAAAAATAATGAAGTAATAATAAAAGGTGAGTGTTACCTATAGTTTCGATGATAGAACTTCTTTTGATAATCAAACTTTAAAGAAAGTTGGATAATGGACAAATGAAGAGAACGCCAGTATGGTGTCGGCCAAATTAAGGCCCTTCGATGATCAAGTTAGAAAGGTGAAATGATTCACTTAATTAATAGCTAGGATCAATAAGAGAGATTAATATGGCTAGTGTGTTTAGATCAAAGTGCATACCTTTTTACCTTTGTTCCTCTTGGGTTTTATAGTCTCCTCCTTTATTCTCTATAATGAATATTTGCACTTATTATGTACGAAACGACTGTAGTAAATGGAAGACTATTAATACTTTCAGTGGTCTTCTGTTTGTTAGTCCGTATATTACGCTTTGATTGATTGATCTCATAAATGTCATTTTATTGCTATGATATTCCATCAATATGAACTATATTAATAAATTCACATGCATTCATCAAATGTTATGGATGACCTAGCATGCTATGAAAACTTTGGCCTTATGGATGACCATTATATATATATATATACACACACACTTCCTTTTTATGTTTTGTCTAATTAAAAAGTGAAGACCTATGATATTATACCTAACGATTTTAGACCCTATGCCTTTTCTTTTTGACCCCACAAGCTCAACATATCAAAGTACGTAGCTTAGATATGGTGCCCTTTAAATTCACGGGGAAAAAAAGAAATAGTAAAGCTAAGGTGACTGATGTGTTACTGTATTAGTGCATTGTCATATATATCATTATGGAGAAATTTCCAACATCTTTTTTCCAAGGCCGTTTATCCATAAGTGATCTTAAAATTTTAGAAATTAAGATTTAGTTTTTTATTCCTTTATTTAACCATATGATAATTCCATATTTCTGTCTAAATCAATATAGATATATGAGATTGATTAGAAGGTAAAAAAATTGCAAGGAAAAAAAATTAGTATACAGAATTACAGATTCAATGTGTAAGGCATCTTTTATATATATATACAATTTTTGGATATTAATTTAACAATATAATTTAGCTGTTGAAACAAAATCAAATAGTTCAAAACACCCACTTAAATTATATTAAACTTTGGAATAGATGTTCCTCCACCAATTAGTTTACTAAAGACTTTTCGGTGGATGGATTAAGATTAATATAATTATATATAGACCCAAAAAATAAAGCAAAAGTTGACAACGGAATATATATATAAAAGTTCATTTATAGTTTGTTTACTTATAACACAGAAGTAATGATAATTGAGGAGACTATCTTAGATTGAGATTGGGATCAGAGATTAAAGTCGGCTTATTTTATTATTGAGCTTATTTTTTATACTATGCATAAGTTTTACTGCATAAGTTTTACTGTACTTTTTAGTACTATTTATAAGTTTTACTGTATTGTTTTAACTCGTTTTTACTTTTATTTATAATGTTTTCAGCAAAAAATTTTTAATTTCAACTAAATAAATTATTTCAAACGAACTCTTACTGATTTGAATCAAAATAAAAAAATGCAAAAAAAGAAGTCTAAACTAGGTCAAGAATATTAGAAAAAAGATGACGGAAAAAACTTAGGTAATTCTGGACCAATACTACCTAAATATTGTCCAAAGATGCATGACAGCACGATGACTTCATTAATTAGTTCATTAGACAATGAATAAAAGCTTTGAAAAAAAAGGTTGCTTTCATGGACATTGAAACTTGGTAGTTATAGCCGACCTGGAAAGGACTCGAGCTTTAGAAAGAAATAATAATAATAATAATAATTTGACGGACCCAAATTAAAATAAGGGAAAAAAATGAACTTCCTCGAGAGAAACAGAATGGACGGTGCACAATATACCACAGAGAACTTCAAGAGCGGGGGTGAAAAGACGAAAATACCCTTATCAGTCTCGTCCTCGTCAGGAACGAAGAAGACAAAGCTGGCGACCGTCTTTTGCGGCTTTTGAAGAAAAGATGCTCCCGCAATCATGCTTGCTTTGATATGCTTGTTAGTTTGGGGGGCAATTATGTCATTTAATATAGTAAACAGTGAACTCAGTCAGTCAGAGGCCGAAAGACCAGCCCACGTGGGGAGGGGTCGAGAAATCGGATTTTGGCTCTGCAAAGGACCCCACCTAGGCACAGCCACGTTTGTCAAATTTATAATTACTTTATAATAATATATTAATTATAATACGTATAAATTTGGGAGAGCTTTTTTAGGAAATATAAAAAAACAGTCAAACAATTTTATTTATTTTTTTCTATAAAAATTTTCTAAAAATAATTAATTAACGCATGCTTTTAGTGCATCCATTAACATTTCTTAATTTGAAAATGCTCAGATCATAATTTATTGCACAATTTTTTCCATTATTTGTTATATATATTGTAAGTTGTGAGTAGTTGAGAAAAAATAGTAAGTTTACACTTTCACCACTCACAACTCTCCACATGACTAGCTGTGGTAAAAATTGTGCAATAATATGTGGTTGTAGCATTGCTTTGATAAATATAGCTACATCAATACATTAGGTTTTCCAATGTTTAGGATTTAATTGTTCTTAGAAAAGATAACACTATTTTAGTTTTTTTTGTTTAGACCTACGATTAAAGGAATTTAAGAGATACAAAGTTTAAGGTAAACAATACCCCAAGTATTAGATAAAATATGATACAAAGTAAAGGAATGAGAAAGAGAATTCGATACAAATTTGCCCAAAAGGTCAGTGCAACGATTCTCTTCACGATGAATGTGACTAATATGAGCCTCTTCAAAATGCTAGAGGTTGGACTTGCAATCAGTAATTAAAGTACTACCAAGATGAGAAACATCAATTAAAGAACTATGTGATGTAAAAATATTGACAACAACTTGTACATCAATTCTAATGGGAAGCTTGCATATATTGAGTGTTTTTGCAAGAGCAAAGTCATCTCTAAACCTCATAATTAAAAACTGCCATAGAATGAATGAAACCAATGCTTCTAGTGAAACTTCCTATTCAAGAGTTAGTAAGGGGTTGTTTGGTTTTTTGGAAACCATCACTTCTTACTCCTCATTTAATTTTCGTCACTCATCACTCATCACTCATCACTTAAAATATCCCAAAAATTACCCACTCTTGTTTGGCATCTTAACTCGGTCATGTTTTGCTTAATTGGGTCATTAGAGCCATTGGTAGCATAGTGTTGGCACATGGAGTCTAAAAACTGAGTTGACATTGTCTGATCGTGGGCCCCAATACTTGCTAAAAATTACACAAAGTGCCACATTACTCATGTTTCTGTTTTCAGAAACTCCAAAAAGTTGTTTCCAAATTCGCTCTCTCATCACTCAAAATCTAGAGATTTGAGTGATGGGTATATCACTGAGTTAGGATGTCCAAACAAGCATTGGCTTGTGGGGTCCACTGATTTTGGGTTATGGGTGATGAGAATTGGGTGATGGGTGATGGAAATCAAGAAATCCAAACAACCGCTAAGGAGCTCTTTGGTTTTAAAAAAGTCATCACTCATCACTCATCACTCAATTTTCATCGCTCATTATTCATTACTCATCACTGAAAATACCCTAACTTCTTAAGGTGGCATGTTTGACACTTGTTTCCAATTTCTTATAACTCTAAAATCCAATCTTTTTGTGGGACCTAGTCATCACTTTTTGTGGTGTGAAATGATCATGTAAGTTTAACACATGAAGGAGCTGTTGGTGTGAAGTCAAAAGTTGTGGCTGGTGGGTCTTTCAATGTGTGTGTATTTACAAGATTGCTATCATAACTCAGTTTCCATAACTCAAAAACAGCCAAAACTTGTTTTTAGTTTTGCTAACTCATTACTCAAAAATCAGATAATTGAGTGATGGAAACAAGAGTTGAAAACAAATCCAAACAGCCTTCTCTGCATTGGTCCCACCATTTTTGAGTAATGAGTTATGGAAACATAGTGATGGGTGATGGAAACACCAAAATTCAAACAGCCCCTAAAGTCCCTAATGAGGGCACCAGTACTTGCTCTACTCAGATTCTCAATGGTAGAGTCGTTATTGTTGAGCTTGTAGAGAAACCTGAAGGCAGATTCTCAATGGTAGAGTCGTTATTGTTGAGTTGTAGAGAAACCTGAAGGAGGGGTCTACAAGGAACAATGTAAAACTGGGTAAAGAATGAGCTTAAGAAGGGAAATTCTCTCCCCCCTTCACTTTTTTTTCCCTTGTAAACCATAATTTTTTTACATAACAACATAACAAGAATAAAATTATACAAGCACAATTTTTTTTAAAAGAGTTTCAACTTATGGTGTCTGCTACTAATAGTAGTTCATTATTATTAGACCAAGACACCAATCGGTTTTTAGTACAGGCAAGAGCCTCAAAATTCTTATCCAATTGAACTAACTAGAACTCACACAAATACCATTTTGTATCCTCTCATTTTTATTTCCAATCAAACAAAAGAGCTTTTCACTCTCATTTTTCCACCTCTAATGAAATACATATAAGAGAAAATTTAAATATTTTCTTTCTCTTTATTAATATTATTTTTTCATCCTCATCATTTTGTTACAAACATATGGGTAGAACTCACCCTTGAAAAATGGCTTACAAGGGGGAAGGCGCCCAAGAGCTTATAAACACAAGGTTAAGCTTATACTCAACCAATGAGGGCCTCTAGGTCGCCTTTTCCGGGATCCAACCACAAAACCACAACTCATTTGATCTCATATTCAATGAGCTACACCGGATTGATTGAGATGATGGTTGACTCTGATACCAAATGTTGCAAATTCATAAGTAGAACTCACCTTTGAAAACCAACTTATAAGGAGAGAGTATCTAAGAGATTATAAACATATGGTTAAATTTATACTTAATCAATATGAGACACTGGAATAATAACACATTTTTTATTCCTTTACTTTTTCATTCTCAACACCAAACGTATTTTAAGTAGATAAACTTTAGAAATGGACAATGTATTTTAGCAACAAGTAATAGCAACAACAAAATAAAAAAGAAGAAAAACAAGATATTGAATGCAAATTAATGATTTGCCTATCAACGTTCGACGCATAATAAAAGGTGAACAATGACCCATGTTTTGTGTCGGACTCGGAGCCATAAGACAGGACTAGAGCTTCTTTGTAAAAAGAAACAAAAACAGATACAGATGAATGGAACGCAAAATAGAATAGACAGCCCACAACATATTTAGTAGATCACGGGTTGGGGCTCCGTATGGGATGGGCCTAGTAGCTACAAAATGCCACCAATACGACAAGACACCGTCAGTTGTAGGGAAACACTGTCTGCGCGTACTCCCCACGCCACTCTCATCCAATGTATTAACACACACTGACAAGTTATTTCGCGACTATGCTCTTACTGTACTTCTTTTTTTACAACTACTTTATGTGGTAGATTGTCATTGTCTGACTGGATTACTTATGCATAAATCTGTTATTTTTCTCTACAACTCGCAGTCTTCCACGTTCGAGGTTTTTTTTAGCTGATTTTACAAGCTCCTAATTCCTGAGAAAATCTTTCATGAAATGAAGCTGATGATGATTAAAATGTATGATATAATTATATATGATCATCCTAAAATTCAAATGCCTGGCTAATCTCTTATCGTAGAATAGTAGTCAAAAGTCTATGATAATTCTGTTAGTGAAATTTTGAATGGGTTAGTATTAATTTTACGCCGATTGTTGGTTTGTACTATTTGGTGTACACTAAACACACAATTAATGTCTATATTTTGTAAAGCCACACATCCATTTAAAAAAAAAAAAAAAATTCGACAATTTACCTTGAGTGTGTACGGTAGCGTGCAATAATCATTACTTTTAATTTATATAAAAAAATTGATTATGTGAGTGTTTGGCATCAAATAAAATAAAAAAAATTATTTTATTATTAAACTTATTTTTGCTATTATGTATGGACTTTACTACACTTTTTGATACTATTTATGAGTCTCACTATATTATTTTAACTAACTTTTATTTTTATCTATAATATTTTTAGTAAAAATTTTTTGATTTTAACAAAATAATCAGATCCTAAAAAAACCTGTATGTTTCTTATGAATGGAAGGTGTAAAAGTGGTGAGGTAAATAACTATATAATTTTGAACAATAGTATTATAATGATTGGCTTTTGAGCTAGCTTTTTTTCCTGGTTTATTTTTTTAACCGAACTTATTCAGCTGACCATGCTTTTAAGTAACCATGCATTTTACCTATAAAAAAAAATTATTTTAATTCCTACCAAATTTGTGTAGCCGCTAGGCTACAAAAGTTGATAACCAGAAGACATAGCATGTGCTGTCTCAAATCTCAAATCTAAACGCCCACGTTCTCACCATCATAGAAAGTGGGTTCTATGGCACACAGAGAAAAGAAGGGTCAAAGAAAAAAAGGCAGTAGCCTGCGACAAGCATGTGCAAATCAGCAATATATATATATGGACGGATGGACCATTCATTGAAGGGGGCATACCGATGATGACGCCGCGGCTACCACTGCCATTGTCCTCGTGGGTTATTCAATATGTTCTTCTGGATATCCCTGGTTTTACCTTGCCCGGATTATAGAGAAATTGTGGTTCTGGATTTCACTATGAATTAAATGAATAGATTCTACCGTGAATACGAGAAAAAGAAACATCATTTTTTGTATTGTTAAAGTATCTAAGAATTACTCTTACCCCTCTGGAAGTTATAGTAAGAATTTTAAAAGATTGTAAACTCAATCTACACAATAACATTGTATTGTTTGTAAAAAAGATCCTTTATATTGTATAGAGTCCACTGTTAATAATATCTCTTTATCATCAGATCAAGAAATTAATCAGTTTTTGGTGTAGATAGAAATTGAATCTCAGATCTTTTATATAACTATTAGAGGCTTTACTAGTTGAGCTAACTGAAATATACTAATTTGAAATTTTAACAGTAAAATAAACTTATATTGTTACAAATGAAAGACTTTTCTTCTCACTTCTCAGGATGTTGTTTGATTGACCTTACAAATTACAGTCAATTCTCTCCATGTTATCACTCATCAGTAGTGCAGCAAAAATGTGGATAAGAATAAATGTTGTCCACATTTGTTGGGGAAGGAGTCAAGCACCGAATTTATGTCAAAAGAGTAAAGCCGCAATCAATATAATATGGTACATGTTGATTTTTGCCATTCTTGGATAGGTATGTTATGAGTCATGACTCACCACCAACTCTAAAGTGAGTCCCTAAAATCTACAAAATCTAAAGGGTAAGAAGAGCTATCATATTCATATGCCAACAAATTAAAGCCTCTCGCAGCTGCAAAACTTGCTTTCTCTTTCTGCAACGTGACTGACCCCCCTCTAGCTATATGACAATAGCTTGCCAGCCTAGCTTATGAATTAAGGAATGTTCTCTTGGAATTAGTTGTCCAGAGATATAGTTTCATGTGTTTGATCTGTCAGATATTGTCTTTACTTTAGTGTTCAATTTTGAGGTTTTGAGTTTGATGTCAATTAGCTTAGGTATACATTACGCTTTGACTGGTTCATGGTTCATGGTTCAAGATGGTCATATAGCTAGTCTTTTAAAAAGCAAAAGTGCATTAGAAAGCTTATAAAAAAAAAATTCATTGAACCATTAAAATATTTGCAAGGAATATGTTAGTTTAGAATGTATGTATTGTCTAAAATCTCAAGGTTGATTTAGTAGTTCATAAGTCTCATGTGATTCAGATTATAGATTTATGTAGCGTTTATGAATTGTGTTTATAGAGAGCACAAGTAGTATTTGGAACGAACAAATATACAATTTAATTCATGGGAGCCCTTATTGCCTAGAGTCTAATATATATGATAGGTTAAATTACTAATTTGGTCCTCTAATTATAGTTTTTAATATGATTTGATTCTTCAATTATTAATTGTGTCAATTTAGTCTCTTATTTATAATCAAGTCAATATCATCCTTGAATTTCTTCCCCCATTTAAAATTTAACAGTAAAATTATTAATTGAAAATTACTTGATTTGGAAGTTTTACATTTTCTACAATAAACTTTTAATATAGGGTGTGGTTACCTGCAATATTTTTTTAACTAGATGTTTCCTTTTGTTTTAAATACACAACTGCAAGTGGTAGTAAGTTTTAATATCCATATTTTATTTAATTAGTAGGTGATATGGTAGTTTCTCATTAAAATAAAAAGAGATTTCAATTAAAAAAGCACTGAAGGTAACATACGTTACTTGATAGTTTCTCATTAAAATAAAAAAATATTCTAATTAAAAAAAGTACGGAAGGTAACATGTGTTATTTTTGTTAAAATTTAAATGGAGAGGGTATTTAAGGCTGAAATTAACTTTATTTTGAAAGTTGAGCCACAAAATTAACACAATTAATATTTGAATAACCAAATTGAACTTTACCTCATGGTTGAAGAACCAAATTTAGCCATTATAATTTGTGTAAATTACTGTCATGCCCATATTATATAAACAAATTATTTTAATTATTTTTTATAATACCCGTAAAATATTATATTAACAAACTAATATTAAGCTACCCAAATTAACATTACAAATTAGTTTAATAATACCCAAAAACAAAACCACAGGTTTCTAAATTTATTAAGAAAAAAGAAACAAAAACAAAACCGAAGGAAAACAAAAATACAAAATAGAAAAGGAAAAAATAAAAGAAATTACTTAGTAAATCTAGAATACACAAAAGCGTTATTGATCAAATGAATATCCAATTTGGGACTTATCGTACACTTGTAAATGAAAGTTTTTGTTTATATAAGTATTTGAAACTATAAGAAATATTATTATTCGGATCCAAATCAAAGAAAATGTTTCTGGCTATTTTCACGGTGACACCTCACAACTCATAACTAAACATGACTAAACATGGTAAAGTAAGTCATTTTGCACCCACACACACACACACACACACACACACACACAAACCCAACAAAGAGCAAATATACAAATACAATACAATAACCAAACTTTTATGACAATAGGCCCAAAGAGCCAATATCTATCATCCACATGCTGGGCCAAAAGGCGTGTACAACGGCCTAATATATAAGAAGTGGTACGGGCCTAACACACACTACTAACTCTCTCACTTTCCCTCAACCAACCATTCATCCAGGTCATTAGCATATATTATATTTGTGTGTAAACAAATACATTTTTTTTTAATCCATGGACAGATACATTTAAAACAATAACAATTATATATATATATATATATATATATATATATATATATATATATATATTTTAGAATCTAATTAGATCTAAACTCTTCTGTTTTTACATTCAATAATTTACTTGCCACAAAAATTTTAAAATTAGATGGAACACATGTGCAAAATTGAAATCCAATTAAAATTCATCTTAGAATTTAATTGAATTTAAATTTTTTAACTTTTGCACCTAGTAGTTCACTTGAAACACAAATTTAAAAATTAGATGAGACATGTGGTGCAGAATTAGACTTAGTTTAGAATTTAGTTGAATTTTCTCTTAACTTTGGCTATTAATATATATATATATATATTAATAGCCTGTCAAAAGATTAATTGTTTTTTTTCTTTCCTCATAAAAATTTTCTTTAAATAGATTATTAAAAAATACCCTAAGGGCATTCGTTAGCATTTTCCATATATATATATATATATATATATATATATATATATATATAAACTTGAATTGTTTTTAATTATTAAAAAAAGACTCATAAATATAAAATCATTCAAAAATTATATTTTTTATGGTTTATTTATATTGGACTCCTCATTTTTTATACTAAATTAACTCATTTGACACAAAAATTAAAAAATTTAGATTAGATGGGACAAATATCACAAAATTAAACTCTAAGTGAAATCTCATTTTTATATTAAATTAACTCACATGACACAAAAATTTTAAAAACTTAGGTTAGGGACACATAGCGTAAAATTAGATTCTAATTTAATTCCAATTTGAAATCTAATTGAATTTTCTCTCCGTTTTACCTATTATTATATATATAGATTATATTATTGTTTGTATGAAGAATTTATTATGAATATACTAGTAGAAAGAGCATTTTCTAGGATTGAACAACATGGTTGCTAAGCTCCAAGCTCATGCTCAAGCTGGAGAGCCTAGGCTTTCATGCTCCGCATCACAGGCTTTAAAGTTTACAAATTATTTTTGGGCTTGACATGGCAGTGTCTTAGGCAAGGAAAATCAAAACGTGTCGCAGAATGTCATTTTTTTAAGAGTCTGTTTGGTTGGAGGAGTGGGAAATTGGGAGGTAGAAAATGAGGAGAGGATAGAAAAGTGAAAGAATAAAAGAAATTTAGTTTTCTCCCATATGTGTTTGGTTGGAAAAATGGAAAAGTGGAAAGATGATAAACTTATTTGTTTGATTGAGAAGAAAAATGAAAATGTGGTTTCTTGCATTAAACCCTTTACTTATTAAAAAAAATAAAATGAAATGATGGAAGATAAAGTTGGAATAAATTTACAATTATATCCTCATTAAATAAAACAAAAAAGTAACACATTTTTTTTATTAAAAAACAATTGTGTATGGATGCTTCAATTTTTTTTTAATAAATAGCACAAACCAAAATAAAAAATAAAAATGAGCATAAAAAAAAATAAAAACACTAAAACTGGAATCAGACGAGGAAAAAAGAAAAAGAAAAAGATAAAAAGGAGGCATCATATTGGATAAAGCCCATGTGCAAATGCATATGGAAATTTGTGTCAATCAACAAAATTAGAAAACCCCCCCCCCCCCTCTCCCCCAAGTTTTCTCTCCATTTTCAGGTGGGCTTAGAGAGAAAACATCTCGGTCTCACCATCTTTTTTCCCTCTTCCCCTCCCAACCAAATATCCTGGAAGAAATTTCTTCTCTCTCTCTCTCTCTAAAATCTACCCTACCAAACATAGCCCAAAGGAATGCCCTCATAGACTCATAGTCACTATGAGTCTATGAGGGCATTCCTTTAAGTATCACAATGACAAAAATTAAGAATCACTATAGAGAAAATCAAATATAAGCAATTTATTGATCCACACGCATATTCGAATGTCATGTCTTTCTTGGTACTACTTAATGCTAAGAAAGTAAGCAAATTTCATTCAAGGAATTTTTTTAAAAATAAAAATAATAAAGCATTGTTATCTTTTGATTCCCATTACTACACGACATGTCCTTAATTTTTTTTTTTTTTTACAATATTTTTATCGGATACACATGATTGTCTTCAACAAAGCCACCGCAATCCGCAACTACTAATTAAACAAATAATTTTTTTAACGACAGCATAATGGCTGTGATCTTGCAATCATGTGCATATTGAGAGAGAGAGAGAGAGACTGCTCAATGGTCATTCAAGGCTTCAGCTTTAAACTATAACATTTTCACTTAAGGTGGCTTATCACAAGGCACATGAACATGACAAACAAAATACAACATACAAAAGACGATGATCTCTTGGCTAGGAAGGGATGAAGAGTTTGTTTTAAAAACTACAAAACAGTTTCACACGCATTATTGGATCATGTGTACAAGTAATCTACCTCATTAGTCATGAAGGATGGATGATTTATTTGAGTCCAAGACGCTAATAAGAGGTGAAAATAAGCTAATTGATTAGGCAAGCTAAATGGTCTAGCTGAGAACAAACCGACCCCATATTAACAAGTTCAAGAAACTTTGGTGACAAAACACAACGTAGAACTCTGTTGTGATATCATAAAAATGACTGCTCCACAGATCTAATGAAAATGAAGAGTGCCTTATCAAGGTTGCTGACAATAGCGATGGAATGAACTCGGAATTTTTACTCCAGAACACATATGGACATGCTTGCTTAATTAACAATTAAAGTGTTTCCCATATTCAATCAAACATCAGATGTATATTCAAGGAGGTCACATCCCATTACAAAGAATAGAAAGAAAGGTGACACACTACCTCTCTAGCACCAAATCCAGACCCAATACATCTGAAAACTTTCTAACTAAAGCTTCCTAATCTTGTCACTTAAGAAAACGAAAAGAAAAAAGAAGAAGAAGAAGATGCATCTGCATACGAGAAGACCCCAATTTACACCAGAAAATCAGCTCTAAAATGTGGAGCACTAGAAAGATCAGTGTAACTACTTAGTCTTCAGTGGTTAGTTATTTTCCAGCTGCCAAACACCAAATTTCAAAGGTTAGTAAACATGGTTTATAATTCAGGGGCCTATATATGCTTAAAAGTAGCTCAATTGGAACATAGTTTAGAATTCAATGTAATGTCATTTATTACTTATTTACTTTAACTCAAATTTCAAACACATCCAAAAGGCAATAAGATACCATTAAGGAGAGGAAAATGGGGGAAATTTTACTTAACAAAAAATGAAAATTAAAGAACCTCACCTCACCTGAGCTCTTACCAGGGTGAGCCTTCTGATGGGTCTCCATGCACTTAATAAGGAACTTGAAAGTCTCAGTATCGCATGGTATGGTGAGCGCGCCACTATGATCAAACCCAAACTCCTCCTCAGCCTTTTCCAGCAACACCTTGAACAAGGAGTGGCTAAGATAGGTAGTGGGAATGATAAACCTCCGAAGCTCTGGTCCAACATAAACTGCCAAATAACCTTTGGGGACATCAGGTGGCGGTTCAGGGCTATGGCAGCCATCCTCATCTGAATCACAATACATAACATTTGTTAGCCTTTTATTGATTGCTGGCGAAATACCCACATGATTTTGATCAGGTTCATCAGGTGGGGGGGATTGCTAGCCCTTGAGCCAAGCGTGACAGATTGCCATTTCTGGAGGATTTCCTTTAGCCTAACAATCTGTCGGATTCCTGTCAACTTGCCATTGCTACCATTGTAATTCATTGCTAAACGTTCACCACAACACCCAAATGAATCCCAAGATTGAATTCTGAGTGTTTGGTTCCAGATGATAAACTCTCATCAGATCTTCTACCACTACATGTACACAAATACATGAGTTTCTGTGCGCATAAATGAAACATCTGAACACAAAAGCCATGTATAAGATGAAGATAAGTAAACACAAAGCTAATAATCCTTCCATCTCTGTTTGTCCACAAATTTATATGATCCACATTTTAAAATTTTTAACAACAAATACTACACTTGATCTTATCCAAACGGCCTAAGAAAAATATGTATACACAACAACCGTCATTAGCCCCCAAAACATGGACTCAAGAACCAAAATTTCTATTAAGAATTTAAGATAGTAATTAATCATTTTGCACCAGCTAACAGACCCCCTTAAGGAAAAAAAAAAAAATTAAATCTATCAGAACCCAAGAAATGCCTCTGATAAAAATGCAATAATTATTCAACACCATAAACTATATAATTGTCTAGATTTCTACAAACTAAAATCAATTGGTGAAATATTACAAAACCTAATTATAAATTAATCTGAAAAACCAAACCTTTTTGGACTTTGAACAAGTATCACAATTTATTAATCTCTTCTATTAAAAAAAAAATCAAAATTTATTGATCTGCTCACCTCAAAATTTCATTAGCCAATCAGCATTAAAACTCAAATTATGTAAACACAAAATGAACCAAATATTGACAAAATTATAGCTTTATTGATCAAACATGACCCCACCCTCATTCTCTGACATTACCAGACATACATACATACAAACAAACAAACATCATTAACAACATGATCTCATAGATCCCACATACCATATAAAAAACAGATCACATATATTCACATATAATGAAAAAGGGTACCTGGAAATGAGGCTAGATGAGAAGCCGAGGAAGAAAAGCCATCGTTGAGTGGCTTCGGAGGGGAGGGTACGTAGTGGAACGCAGAGAGAGAGAGAGCAAAAAAAAAAGATAGAAAATTTGGAGAGAGAGTTTTGGTTTATCTTAAAACGGAATCTCAAAGCAACGGTTGAGAGTGTTTTTCACTTATTTTTTATGTTTAATGTTTTTTCTTTTTCCTCGTATTCTGAGGAGAAACGTTACCTCTTCCGATTGTTTCGGACCAGTCTGTGTTTTCTGTTTTTGTTTGTATTTATAGCTCTAGATCAGCTCAACCATATACGTGTCACTATCATATGTTCATATCATGGTATTAGCTTAGCTACCTCTCAATCCATGTCTCCTCTCTTCTGGGTCCACTAATCATGTATGTTTAAATGAGTGACACCTTTTTATTTTGGAACAATTTTAGTTTCGAATTGGTTTGAAGCCTCTTTTTTGGAGTGATTAAAAAGTCTATTTATATAATATGTAAATAGTTTTATAAATCATGACATGATAAGTTTGGAGGATTCCGAAGATCGAAGACAGAAGGGATAGTCTAAGGTTGCGTTTAGGATAAACTTATATTGGATAACTTTTTTTTACTATTTGACTTATTTTTGTTACTATTTATGGATTTTATTGTACTTTTCGATACTATATATAAGTGACACAGTACTATTTAAACTAATTTTTTATCTTTATCTATAATATTTTCAATAAAAAAAATTTAATTTTAGCTAAATAAGCTGTTCACAAATAGACTCTAATTAAATTTAGAGAAAGTTGTCCTCTAATTTTATTTCTTTTGATGGGGTCTAAGCTCTAGGCATGCTTGGGTTGGGTCCTTGTAATGATTCTTCCCCGATGAACAATGTCCTCCTTCTAGGCCCTGGTGCGAGGCTTAATCAGTAGGTCACATGGAGACTGGAGTCCAAAAAAAAAAAAAAAACAGGTACATCACATGGAATATGGTTGCTTCTTCATTTTTATTTTTCGGGGTGGTTGTTATAATATAGATGGAATAGAGTAAAGGAGGAGTCTTTGAGTTGCAAAATTCAAGTGGAGAACCCGTGATAAGTAAGGCTTAATAAAGAGGAACTGAAGTGAGATGTTTGACTACTTACCGACTGACTATGACATTGTATTTGCCTGTTTGGTTAGATAATAGAGAGAAGAAAGAAGAGAAAGGAAAACAATGGAAGTACTGGTGATAGATTGGTGTGTTTGGAATTTTTGGATTTTAGTGTGAAAGTAATTACTAATTAGGGGAAGAACCAAGAAAGAAAATAAATTTTAGTGAAAAAGTGATGAGCCATGGAGAAAAGTTCCTGATAATGTCCCTTCTTTCTCTTTTCAATGTTCCTCCAACCAAACAAAGGAAATACTTTCCTTTCCCTTCATGATATTCCTTTCAATTCACTTTTCTCTTAATCAAGTGCAGTGATTGTTAACCATATTCAAAGAGGTAAAAAAAGAAGAAGAAGTTAGTAATCACACAAATGGAGTTTCTTTTTCATAAGAGAAAGACTTCAAAAAAAAAAAAAAAAAACAGCCATTTATCAAAGAAGTAATATTTTTTTATAAATTATCTCAAGACTTTAAATTAGTTGAATCCAATAAATTCTCTCTAGAAATATTTTTAAAAATGTATGATATTTTCGAACCTTAATTTTTTTTTTTTTTTTTGTGATTGATTTTAACTCTGGCATTTTTACAAATATCATCTTTAGATTTGGTACAAGTGTCATTTTAATTTTTGGAGTTTCAATTTAAGCAATCAACCATCGGATATTAGGTTTGTGACAAATCAAACTTTTTGTTAGTATTTTTAGTTTTTTATTTATTTATGAAATGAAAATTTTATTCAAAAGAAACCAACTTACAAGGAAATAAAAGAGGCAGCCTCCCTTTCTACGTGACTTTACACATTGAAGGTTCATCCAAAAAAAATAAAGAAAGAAAAAAGAAAAAGACTTTACACATTCAACAACCTGGGCTAAAAGAACCAAACCAACTTTGATTGTGTTTGGATTGCGTCCACGTCTGCTTAAACATTTGCATTTATGTTTTATCCTAGTTGGTATGTATTTTTAGTGGATCTGTGCACTGTTCACAGGACTCACAAATACTTTTTTCAGCAAGTACTTTGTTAGTATTTTTAGTTTTTTATTTTATGAAATGAAATGAAAATTTTATTCAAAAGAAAGCAACATACAAGGAAATAAAAGAGGCAGCCTCCCTTTCTACGTGACTTTACACATTGAAGGTTCATAAAAAAAAAGAAAAAAAAGAAAAGAAAAAAAGAAAAGAAAAAGACTTTACACATTGAAGGGGCAACAACACGAGCCAAAAGAACCAAACCAACCTTGATTGTGTTTGGATTGCGTCCACGTCTGCGTAAACATTTGCGTTTGCGTTTTATCTTAGTTGGTGTGTTTTTTTAGTGGATTCATGCACTGTTTACGTGACCCACAAGTACTTTTTTCCTGCAAAAACAATTTTAAAACTAAATCTCATGGCATTATTCACATATTTAAAAATGATTTTGCTACAATATTTTCAGTTTTTAGCAATAAGTGATATCCATGAGTAGCCATAGGGCTTGTTTAGACTATTTAGCTAATTTATGAGCAGCCATATCAGCCTCACCATAAACCTAAATAAAAGAAGTTGAAACTAGAGAGGAGCATGCCACATGAACAACTTTGACAAAATGATTTAGCCTCCAAGGAATAGTATCCCTAGTAGATGAGATGGAATCAATACATATCTTAGAATCACTTTCTATTATTACATGTGAAGCATCATAATAGCTGTAAGACTTACTGCCCATACTATTGCCTCCATCTCAGATTGAACAGGGTTGATGGTATTCATTTTCTTCGATTAAGCAAAGAGTAGAAGATTAAGGGTCTGTTTGGTTTGTATTGAGGTTGTATTCATTTTTTATTTTCATTTTCTATACTTAAATCTTGTACTCATTTTTTGTTTCCATCTATTTTTTTGTTTGACATCATTTTCTACTTTGTCTACCACTTCACTTTTTTTTACAACCACCAACACACACACACACACACACAGAGAGATTTCTTTGATGTGACAAGTCAGTGATAGTGAGACCTACTAATTTGATTTTTTTTTTTTACAAAAATATCATTGTATTCTTTTTTAAGAAAATGAAAACACCAAAAAGTTGTATTCAGTTTTTGTATTCAAATCTTATTGTTTTGGACACTAAAAATGAAAAATGAAAATTGAATACAAATATAAAACCAAACAAGTTTTAAGTGGCGGATCCCACAAAAAATTGAAAATGAATACAAGATATACACTTTTTTTGCTCAAACCAAACATGCCCTATTATGTGATATGTACATGGATTCTATCATATTGTCAATAATTAAATTATCACTTACATCAAATTCCAAGGGTGATGTTTGTAAAAATCCTAACTTTTAAAAATAAAATAAAATAATCTAGATGAGTGAGTTATAAACAACTAGTCTTATTTCACACACTTTGCATGTGCAATGAGCCCCCCCCCCCCTTTTTTTTTAGTCTAGTGTCATTATTTTCCATTCATCTCAATTTTTAGAAGCCTATTATTTTATTATTTATTATTAAATTTTTGGATAAGTTTGTTTTGAAAATATAGATTAGTAGGAAAGTATCTCATTTTGTAGTATTTTAAGTGAAGTTTGAGATATATTTTACCAGGTTATTCTTGTGGGGAGTGAAAAGACCCCAGTGGGTATATGGGCCTTTGGGCCATGCTAAGAAGGGCCGACCTGCTCCTGGGTAAAGAGTTTGTTAGTACTACGGGTCGGCCCATAAGCCGAGGATCCGAGGATCTATCCGAGGGTGATTTTCTCCTCGGACGGATATAGGAGAACCCGGGACTTCATTATAAAAGTTAAGTGACGACTCGGTGAAGACCAATGGTTAAAAGGGGTGAACCCTTAAATGTCCTAGAAGCACCGATATTTGAGAAATACCAAAGATAAAGGCTGTCACCTCCACATTAAAGACTCTGCACCTACTTCCCTAGCCGCATTAATTGGGAAGTGACCCCTGAACAGTGGAAAGAAAACTTTTGGTCACTATCCAGAGGCACTAAGGAGAGAAATATTCAGGGGGAATGGGGTGAGAACAACACGTGGATAAAGTATCAGAAAGAGAAGTATTTAAGGGGGAACTTAGAACAATAGAGGGGGGTCTTCTTTTGGTAACAGAAAAAGAAAGAAAAGAGAAATAATGGAAAAGGAGTTCTCGGCTTACGTCCGAGAAGGTTTATTTGCAATAATTGTTTGTTGTTAACAAGTGTTTGTAGCTCTGGGATTGTTATCAAATCCTCAATACTTCTAACCTGGGTTTCAAGCTCACACTCTAGAAATTTATATTGTTGAAGGCTCATTGGGCCTAAGCCCGTAACTGTTCTTGGGTTCAGGTGCAATTGTGCACTTACAATTGGCGCTGTCTGTGGGAAACCTAGTCTAGAAGAAGTGGGGATAAGATGGCAGGCTTAGATTCCCACCATGGAGAATCACAGGGATCACAACCGGAGGATCATTTCGAACGTCTTGAACGTCGAAGGGATCGTGAGGGAAGTGTCCATACAGAATACCCAGGCTCTAGCCATACTCATGGTGGGGGTAGCACCACCCACGAGGATGGTTCTAAATCCATGCAGAAGGAAATCAATCGTTTGAAGAGAAAGTTACGCCGTGCTAAACGTAGGTTTTCACCGGCCTCATCTAATCCTTCCTCAGAAGAGGATAGGGGAGGTGGCTACAGCTTAAGGTCGCACTCCCCCATCAGTGCAACGTCCTCCGGTGAGGAGGACGACCAGCCAACTCGCAGACGTAAGAAGTTTCATTCTAGGGGCTTAGGTAACGATGCTATGAGTAGGGCGTTGCACCAACTCTCCAAATCTCCGTTTACACGGAGGATTGAGAAAGGAAGGCTTCCCAGGAGGTTTACCTAGCCCACTTTTACCATCTACAATGGCCGGACTGATCCGGTGGAGTATGTGAGTCACTTTAACCAGAGGATAGCGGTGTACTCACACAATGAGACCTTGATGTGTAAAGTTTTCCCCTCTAGCTTGGGACCAGTGGCTATGAGGTGGTTCAACGGCCTTAAATTAGGGTCTATAGGTTCATTTGGGGAGCTGACCAGGGCATTCGCTTCGCGATTCATTACGTGTAGCAGAGTCCCTCGGCCATTGGACTCGCTGCTATCCATGACCATGAAGGAGAGGGAGACGCTGAAAGCATACTCTGACCGGTACTGGGAGATGTTTAATGAAATAGATGGTGACTTTGATGAGGTGGCGCTTAATACCTTTAAGGTAGGTCTTCCTATTGATCACGACCTGAGAAAATCTTTGATAAAAAAGCCCGTCCGTTGCGTACGTCGCCTTATGGATCGTATTGATGAGTACAAAAGGGTAGAGGAAGACCAGCAGCAAGGAAAGGGAAAGGAGAATGTTATCCCACAGGAGAGAAGGGATTTCAGGTCGAACAGGTACCACAACAACAAGCCGAGGAAATATTACTTCGGGCAATCTGGCTCGGCAGCACCTCAGGCCGTAAACACTGTGTTCCGAGAACCAGTGCATCAACTACTAGAGAAGGTTCGTAAGGAGCCCTTCTTCAGGTGGCCTAGTAAGATGGCAGGGGACCCTGCGAAGAGATATCAAAACCTCTTTTGTCATTACCATCAAGATGTAGGCCACATTACTGAGAACTATAGGACACTTTGGAACCATTTGGAGCAGCTTGTTAGTGAAGGAAAGCTGAAGCAGCACTTGTGTCAACCTGCTGGGCAGGGCAGTCAAGTTGGCTCAAACAACCAGAGGAACAGTTCATCTTGGCCGGCATTGGGAACAATTAATGTTATCTTCGCTGCACCGGGTAGGACCGGTTCAGGTCCCACTAGGGTGATGGCGGTTTCCCATTCTCAGGCCGAGGAGGCAGGCTGCAGGCCAAAGAGGTTGAAGGCCATTTTGCCCGTCTTGGGATTCTCCGAGGAGGATAAGGCTGGTACCATTCAACCTCATGACGATGCTCTTGTGGTCACTCTTAGGATAGGGAATTATGATGTGAAGAGGGTGATGATAGATCAGGGCAGCGGTGCAGATATCATGTACCCTGATCTATTTACAGGGTTAAGACTGAAGCTGGAGGATCTTACTCCCTATGACTCGCCACTTATAAGCTTCGAAAGGAGAGCTGTTGTGTCGAGGGGACAGATCCGTTTGCCCGTTCAATCCGGATCAGAAACAATGGAAGTGGATTTCATTGTCGTTGATGCGTACTCTCCATACATGGCCATCCTCACCAGACCTTGGCTGCACGCTCTGGGAGTTGTCTCCTCTACCTTGCATGTTAAAGTTAAATTCCCCTCGGGGGAATGTGTTGAGGAAATCCTTGGCAGCCAATCGGTGGCCAGGCAGTGCATATCGGCTGCAGTGCTGCATCAGACAGAAGCCGAGTCTTCGGCTTTGATCACCAAAGACTTATAGCAGTTAACAGCTCCTGATGCATCTGGAATGCTGACAGGAGAGGAGACACATTGTGAGGAGTTAGAGAAGTTTCCAGTAGCCGATGACCCAGAGAGGTTCTTCCAAGTCGGCATACTTTTGCCACACAAAGAGAAGATGGAATTATTAGAATTTCTGAAAGATAATATTGATGTTTTTTCATGGGATCCTTATGAAGCTCCAGGCGTCGATCCGAGCTTCATTTGTCATCATTTAAATGTCAACCCAGCTATTGTTTCGAGAAGGCAGCCACCTCGGCGTTCTTCCAGAGAACATTCCGAGGATGTGAAGGAAGAGGTGCTTAAACTGAAGAGGGTTGAGGCTATCAAAGAAGTTTTCTACCCCGAGTGGTTGGCCCATACAATTGTTGTTAAAAAGAAGAATGGAACGTGGAGGGTATGTGTGGACTTTACTGATCTAAATAAGGCATGTCCCAAAGATTCGTTCCCAATGCCGCGTATTGATCAACTGGTGGATGCCACTGTCGGACATCCTCGGATGAGTTTTTTGGATGCCTTCCAGGGTTACCACCAGATTCCTTTGGCGTTGGAGGATCAAGAGAAGACTGCTTTCATCACTCCGACGTGGAATTATCATTATAAGGTCATGCCATTTGGTTTGAAGAATGCTGGGGCTACCTACCAAAGGATGATGACTAGAATGTTCAAACAGCAACTGGGGAAGACCGTTGAAGTATATGTGGATGATATGGTGGTGAAGAGCAAAACAATACCCTCACACGTGAGAAACCTGGCTGACACCTTTCAGGTGTTAAGAAAGTACAAGCTGCGCCTTAACGCCTCAAAATGTTCTTTCGACGTGGGGTCTGGAAAGTTTTTGGGGTACATGATCACTCATAGAGGCATAGAGGTAAACCCAGCGCAAATTAAGGCTATTCAGGACTTGCAGTCTCTTCGGAACCCAAAAGAAATCCAGAAATTAACCGGAATGATTGCCGCCTTGAACAGGTTTATATCTCGGTCAGCTGACCGATGTCGTCCTTTCTTCCAGTTGTTGAACAAGTGGAAAGGGTTTCAATGGACCGAGGACTGCGAGTTAGTTTTCCAACAGCTTAAGTGATATCTTTCTCGGCCACCCATTCTGTCTCGCGCGGAGGCACATGAGATTTTGTTTGCTTATTTGGCCGTGGCCGTCCACACGGTCAGCCTTGTCCTCATAAGGGATGATAACAGTGTGCAAAGACAGGTATATTACGTTAGTAAGTCTTTAAATGATGCTGAGATGCGTTATCTACCCTTGGAGAAAGCACTTCTAGCCGTAGTTCATGCCACACGAAAGCTTCCTCATTATTTTCAGTCCCATACTGTGGTGGTTCTTACCCAATTGCCTCTCAAGGAAGTGCTACGTAGCGCTGATTACTCGGGCAGGGTAGCAAAGTGGGGGACCATCCTGGGAGGCTTTTGACGTTAAATACAAGCCTCGCACCTCTGTGAAGGGCCAGGTTCTCGCTGACTTAGTGGCAGAGTTTACCGAACCATTGCTGGAAGAAACTCTGAAAGAGGCGCGCGCTGATGAGAAATCAGTTGGTGTGATCACAGCTACAGTGCCTCCGACTTGGAAAGTGTATGTGGACGGGGCAGCTAATCAAAAAGGGTCAGGTGTTGGGCTCGTCTTGATGTCCCCTGAGGGAATTGTCTTCGAAAAATCTCTGAGATTGGCATTCTTGGCTACTAATAATGAAGCCGAGTATGAAGCAGTCTTATTGGGCATGAAAATGGTACGCAGGATGGGTAGCAAGGAAATCCATGTATTCTCGGACTCTCAGTTAGTGGTCGGCCAGGTCATGGGGACCATAGAGGCTAGAGATCCACGGATGCAGGAATATTTGGCCCAGGTCAAGCATCAGCAAACTGAATTTGACTCCTTCGTCTTAGCTCACATCTCTCGAAGCGGAAACACCCATGCAGACTCCTTAGCCACGCTGGCAACGTCTTCGGCTCAAGGCGTGCCCAGGGTTATCCTCGTCGAGGATTTGCTAGAACCCATTCTTACCGTTGTCAACGCGTCTCGCATTCATCTGATAAGGCCTGGACCTAGTTGGATAGACCCGGTCGTGTCTTTTCTTAGGAATGACATCATTCCCGAGGACAAATCTGAAGCCGATAAGATACGTCGAAAGGCACCACGGTTCTGGTTGTTCGAGGATCAGAAACTGTATAAACGCTCATTTTCAGGACCGTACTTGTTATGTGTGAACCCTGACTTAACGGAAGGGCTTCTGGAAGAACTGCATGAAGGGATTTGTGGCAACCACACTGGGGGAAGATCCTTAGCCCACAGAGCTCTGACTTAGGATTATTGGTGGCCCAATATGCAAAGGGAGGCTCAAGACTACGCTAGAAAATGTGATCAATGCCAGAGGTTCGCTCCTAACATTCATCAACCTGGAGGAGTTCTTAACCCCCTTTCCAGTCCTTGGCCCTTCGCACAGTGGGGATTGGACATAGTTGGGCCATTTCCGAGGGCAGCAGGTAACAAAAGATGGCTTCTTGTAGGAACGGATTACTTTACTAAATGGGTAGAGGCTGAGCCCTTGGCAAACATTAGAGACGTTGATTCCAAGAAGTTTGTGTGGAAGAACATCGTCACTAGATTTGGAATACCACATACACTTATATCAGACAATGGTGTTCAATTTGACAGCAAAGCTTTTAGGAAGTATTGCGGTGATATGGGCATCATAAACAGATATTCCACCCCAGCTTATCCTCAGGGAAATGGACAAGCCGAGGCCGTTAACAAGGTCATAGTCAATGGGCTGAAGAAAAGGTTAGACGACGCGAAAGGCAGATGGGTGGAAGAACTCCCACATGTCCTGTGGACGTATCGGACCACACCGCGTAGGTCCACTGGAGAAACACCACTCTCTATGACTTATGGAGCCGAGGCGGTGATACCCTTAGAATTTGGCTTTCCCACCCTGAAGATGAGTTCTTTTAACCCCGAGAGCAACGATGGACTCCTGGAGAAAGATCTTGACTTACTTAAAGAACGACGCGAGGCAGCCATTGTCCAGATGGCTTATTATCAACAAAAACTTAAACAGGGATATGATGCCCACGTGAAGCTAAGGCCACTGGCGCCTGGGGATCTTGTATTAAGAAAGGTTGTGGGCACTTTAAGGAACCCAGCTTGGGGTAAGCTAGGACCAAACTGGGAAGGCCCCTGTCGAATTGTTTCAATAGCAGGTATAGGGTCGTATCGGCTAGCTGATCTAGATGAAAGAATTGTACCACGCTCATGGAATGTAAATAACCTGCGAAGGTATTATTATTAATAAAGTGTGTTTTTGTTTGTAATCAGTTCAAAGTTGTAAATACCGCAGGAGTTTCCAACTACTATCCATAAGAATCAAACAGAAACTTGGTTAAGTGTTGTCCTCGGACCACAAACCTTGTGGAAATTGATATCTTTTCATTTGTTAAACAGAATCTTAGTTATGTCGGATCCTCGGACCTCCTACTTTGGGAAAATTAACATTTGAAGTTATTGTTCTTAAGAATCAAGCAGAAACTTGGTTAAGTGTTGTCCTCGGACCACAAACATTGTGGAAATTGATATCTTTTCATTTGTTAAACAGAATCTTAGTTATGCCAGGTCTTCGGACCTCCTACTTTGGGAAAATTAACATTTGAAGTTACTGTTCTTAAGAATCAAACAGAAACTTGGTTAAGTGTTGTCCTCGGACCACAAATTTTGTGGAAATTGATATCTTTTCATTTGTTAAACAGAACCTTAGTTATGCCGGGTCCTCGGACCTCCTACTTTGGGAAAATTAACATTTGAAGTTACTGTTCTTAAGAATCAAACAGAAACTTGGTTAAGTGTTGTCCTTGGACCACAAACCTTGTGAAAATTGATATCTTTTCATTTGTTAAACAGAACCTTAGTTATGCCGGGTCCTCGGACCTCCTACTTTGGGAAAATTAACATTTGAAGTTACTGTTCTTAAGAATCAAACAGAAACTTGGTTAAGTGTTGTCCTCGGACCACAAACCTTGTGGAAATTGATATCTTTTCATTTGTTAAACAGAACCTTAGTTATGCCAGGTCTTCGGACCTCCTATTTTGGGAAAATTAACATTTGAAGTTACTGTTCTTAAGAATCAAACAGAAACTTGGTTAAGTGTTATCCTCGGACCACAAACCTTGTGGAAATTGATATCTTTTCATTTGTTAAACAGAACCTTAGTTATGCCGGGTCCTCGGACCTCCTACTTTGGGAAAATTAACATTTGAAGTTACTGTTCTTAAGAATCAAACAGAAACTTGGTTAAGTGTTGTCCTCGGACCACAAACCTTGTGGAAATTGATATCTTTTCATTTGTTAAACAGAACCTTAGTTATGCCGGGTCCTCGGACCTCCTATTTTGGGAAAATTAAGAATCAAACAGGAACTTGTCTAAGTACAGTCCTCGGACCGCAAATCTTGTCATTGTTCTTATTCTTATCACATGTTATAGGGAAATTACTATCTCTCCATTCGTTAATTTGGATCTTAAGTTCTTCATTTTTGAATGTTAAATCAATTCTTGTGAGGAATGGTCTTTGGACCTTACACCCTACTGAAAATAACACGTCAGGTTAAAAAAAGGTTTAACCGTTATGTGAGTTATCTACACTGTGATATTATTTAATATCTAAAGTTATGTGGCAATTTGGAAGTCATAACGGTTTGCATGGTGGAGTTATGCTTATTCTGTTTTCCCTATAACTATTTGTTATTGCAAACTTTCATGGCAAACACAAAGAGAATAAAGTAAAACAAAGGCAACAATAATGAAAACCGAATAAAAATGTTCTTCATTGATTATTTACAAGAAAGGGGAGTACAAAAATTCCTAGACTAGGCCCTAAACTAGGGAAGGGGGATCTTGAAGGGAGCTGCTGCCAGCCTCAGTACTCTTCAATTCTAGTTCAAAGATCGACAAGGCTTGTTTCCCTTTTTCTGTTGAAGGTATGAGGGGCTCCACCCTTGGGGTTTCCTCCTTCTCGGCACCATCACACTTGCCCTCCTCTTTATGGGAACCTTCAGGTTCTGTAGGAATAGGAACAAGCTCTTGTACCACAGGAGGAAGGGCAGGGGAGGCAGGAACAGGAGGGTCTTCAATTTCCTGTATGTCTAGGGGAAGCCAAATGTTCTCGGGCTTCCTCAGTTCGAAAATTTGAGGAACCCCTGTTGCATTCATAGCTTCCCCCCAGACAAGCTGACAGTACTCACGGCACAAGGCCGCAAAAGCCTCTGTCAACTCTTCTTGTGTTCTGGTCACCCCCTCCTGATAACTGGCCTTCTTCGCGGTCTCCAAGGCGTGCTTGTGGGCGCGAGCCTCCTCTTTCGCCCGCGTAAGCTCCTTTTCTAAGTCAGATCGTGCCTGTTGGACTTGGGCAAGCTCGTCATCCTTCTGACGTAGAAGCTTACGCTGCCCCTCCACTTGACTTTCAAACGTTTTTAAGCTGGCTTTGTCACCGTCTCTTTCTCTTTTCAGATCGGCCAGCTGTGACGTGATCCTCCCTTTCTCTGCCAGAGCTTGGTCTAGGGACCTTTCTGCCTCTTGTCTTAGCTCCTACTCCATCCCAGCGCGCTTCCGAGAATCCTCCACGAACTTCTCGGCCGCAAAAACCTCTTGGATGGATTGCAAAAATATTGAAAAGGTTAAATGCAACGAAGTGTTCACAAATAAATATAGAATATAGGTGCAAGATGGAGCTTACTAGAGCTAAACCCCTTTTTAACGAGAGGAACAGCTGCGGCTGGCCCATTTTCTCCAAGGATTCCATATCCTTAGGCAGCAGCAGGGGACGCTCCAGCACCTCGGCTAAGTGGTGGGCGTGACCTTGTTGTACTGCCCTGATGCTGGAGTGGTAGGGAATAGGGGCGTCGTCCAGTCTCAAGTCAGGAGACCGGGTAGCTGGTGCTCGGCGCACCTCGGCCACGTCCTTGATCTCCCCGCTTTTGACTGAGCGGGCGCGCCCTTTGCCCTTATCCAGCTTCTGCTGCTGGACTGGCGGAGGCAGTTGTTTTGGCTTCTTTGGCTTCTCGCCACTAGCCCCCTCGGCATCCCCCTTTCTTTTCTTTTTAGAATCGTCAGTGGGCTGTTTTGGCTCGGCTGGGGGAGGGGGTGGTGGCAAGGCAGGGGAAACTTGGGACCCTCTTGCTCCCTTCTTAGCCACTCGGGCACCTCTGTCGGTCATGAGGTCCTTCAGCTTGTCCATGTCTTCTTCGATTGAACTGTCGTCTGGACGAGCTATTACCAGACCTACGATCCCTGAGGCCTCAGCTTCTTCTTCTTCCTCGTCGGAAAGGATAACAAACGGGTTTCCGCGAGGTCGGGGGGAGTCCTCAAGCTGGAATTGTTCTATCTCCTCGTCCAAGGTGTTCGAAGAAGATACTCGCTCCTCTGGGACATCAATGGCCTAGGAGTGCACGGCGAGGGGAATCGCCGCTATGGGCTGTGTGTACAAAACGGTGTGAGGGGCATCGGGGAGGTCGTGGTCGTCCAAAAAGTGAGGTCGGGCTACGTTTATCCTCCTTCGCCTTCGGTCACCCGCGATTATGGCGTTTTCTATCTCTTGGAAGTCTGAGGAAATGGGATCGTACCCCAGAATCAGATGAGCAGCCCTGAGTTGTAGGTCCTCGCTGACAAACACCTCGGAGCGCAGTACTCGGTTTAGATCTGCAACATTGCAGTGGCTTAAGTGTGGGCGCACGTGTTGCTTATCTGCAAAGAAAGACGTCAAAGCAAACGAACATGGTCAGATTCACACAACATATGATAAATTTAAATAAACATGAATACATGTGAATACGCATTTTTGTGAGTGTTAGAGGAAGTTGTGCGGTGGGGAGGTTAATCCTAAGGTGTCGCACCTGGATCTCCCCACTCAACTGGGCAGTGGAGGCCGTCGTGCCAGTTCCCAGAAACGATCAGGTAGTCATCCTTCATGCCTTTGTTGGATTTGGGCAGACAGGAGATTAGCCTAACGACACTAGAGCGGGATTTAATGTAGTAACCTACTTTGGTGAGTTTATGGCGCTCGTACATAAACACGACATCGTGCCAGGTGAGGTTCAGACCCATTTGCTCGTTTAGAGCATCGACACTACCCAAAACTCTAAAAACGTTTGGGGCGCACTGATCGGGACATAACCGGTGGTTGCGGAGGTACTCCCTGGTTACAGGCTTCATTGGGAGGGCCATCCCACCTTCTACAAAGGCTACTATTGGGATGATAACCTCTCTGGCCTTTCTAGAACCGGCCACGGCTTCCGCCGAGCAGTATTCTAAACCTACATCGCTGGGAATGTGATATTTGGCCCTAAAGCCTTCCATTCTAGCGGCGGTATCAACTAGACACTTAAACTTTCCCATCAGAGAGAGACGAAAGATTAAACTCTAAAAGGGAGAATGTCTACAAGGATAGCCGAGGACAAGATCCGAGGAGAAAAGGTTAAGAAAAGAAGAAGCAAAAACTTACGAACCTCAAGTTGTGCAAAATTCCACGGGTTTCTGTGGGTAAAGTATGTTTACTGATGTTTTGATGGGATTAGCCCCTGGTGAATTAAATGAAGGCGCAGGTTTCCGAAGCGTCACGATGTGCGGAAAGCGGCCTCGAAATTATATTTGTCCCGCCCAAATTTTCGTGGAATAACGAGGACCGTTGGATGCCCATCTCGCCGTTGAATGTGGGGGACAAAGTGTAACTTACGGTAATAAATGCGCGCGTTTTTGAAAATAAAACCGCCAAGTGGCATCTTCTGGAACGCGAAACGGTTTCCACACGTGCAATCATTCACAAAGTGTGCGGAGTAAGTTCTCATCAGATCAAAACCCTATTTTTCTCCTCGGATATTGAAAATTAGAGTTTTGAGGGGCTATTGTGGGGAGTGAAAAGACCCCAGTGGGTATATGAGCCTTTGGGCCATGCTAAGGAGGGCCGACCTGTTCCTGGGTAAAGAGTTTGTTAGTACTACAGGTCGGCCCATAAGCCGAGGATCCGAGGATCTATCCGAGGGTGATTTTCTCCTCGGGCAGATATAGGAGAACCCGGGACTTCATTATAAAAGTTAAGTGACAACTCGGTGAAGACCAATGGTTAAAAGGGGTGAACCCTTGAATGTCCTAGAAGTACCGATATTTGAGAAATACCAAAGATAAAGGCTGCCACCTCCACATTAAAGATTCTGCACCTACTTCCCTAGCCGCATTAATTGGGAAGTGACCCTTGAACAGTGGAAAGAAAACTTTTGGTCACTATCCAGAGGCACTAAGGAGAGAAATATCTAGGGGGAAGGGGGTGAGAACAACACGTGGACAAAGTATCAAAAAGAGAAGTATTTAAGGGGGAACTTAGAACAATAGAGGGGGATCTTCTTTTGGTAACAGAAAAAGAAAGAAAAGAGAAATAATAGAAAAGGAGTTCTCGGCTTACATCCGAGGAGGTTTATTTGCAATAATTGTTTGTTGTTAACAAGTGTTTGTAGCTTTGGGATTGTTATCAAATCCTCAATACTTCTAACCTGGGTTTCAAGCCCACACTCTAGAAATTTATATTGTTGAAGGCTCATTGGACCTGAGCCCGTAGCTGTTCTTGGGTTCAGGTGCAATTGTGCACTTACAATTCCCAAGTTTTGTCCTTGTTAAATGTAGGGTCTAGGGGTATTTCTAAATCACATAAAAGTTCAATCCAAAGAGGAAAATCCTCTTATAGATAGTATAAATGAACCCAAAAATAATTTCAATGTACACTATCTTTTTTTAATTTTTTAATTTTTATAAGTAATGTACACTAGCTTTGATTCACAACATATTTATGTGAAATTGTGAATAGCTCTAAAAGACTCTATATGCTATAGCTTTGACAATAATCTTTTTGGCCCAAATGATTTAATAAGCTTCTTCCCTACCTAGATATCTCTTGTGGGTTTATCATTTGTGTATTTTTTATTTTATAATATAAGATAAAAATTATACTCTAATCTAATCTAAATATGCGTGTGTGATACTCTCTCTTAAAAACTTAAACCTAGTCTTTGTCTCCTATAATCCCATAAGAACTTATACTTATTGAATGATTATCACACTAAGTGTCCGTTTGGTACGATTAATTTCGCTAACTTATTTTACTATTTAACTTATTTTTATTATTATTAATGGGTCCTATTATATTTATTAGTACTATTTATAGATCTCACTATACTATTTCAACTAACTTTTACTTTTATTTACAATACTTTCAACAATTTTTTTTTTTAAATTTTAACAAAATAATCGAATTTCAAACTACATATTCCTCTTATGAATTTATCATTTGTGTATCTTGCTCACATGGAAAAAGTTAAAAACTCAATTGCTAATATTGTCGACGCGGGGATGTAGCTCAAACGGTAGAGCGCTCGCTTTGCATGCGAGAGGCACGGGTTCGATACCCCGCATCTCCATTACATGTTTTTTTTTCTTTTTTTTTGGGGTTTTTTAGGGGAATATAATAGTATTATTAATTTAAGTTTTAGCTTCGAGTTTTGAAGGTGCTTCGCGAACACGGTGAGGAAGCCCTGTTCTTGTCAAAAGAATAAAACCCAGAAAAAGAGAACACCAAATTTCTTAGATTTGCTAACAGTATAAAAATCCAAAGTTCAATATATATATTTTGTAATTTATATTCCAGAGTTTTAATGAGAGCAACGATTATGTTGCTTTCTAAAGTTTCGAGAGGTGGACTTTGGAATTGGAATTGGATGCTTCTTCGACAGCTCTCAACGCCCATAACTAGAGCTGGATATACACAACGGCCTTACGGTTACGGTTACAGTTACAGTTACAGTTATACCCACTATTTGCAACCGCTGGTCAGTTTCTAGTTTCTACTTCTACTCTTTTTTATTTTATTTTTTCACCATTGCATTTGATGCTTCACAACAAAAATGCATTCATCTAAAATAATTTAACTTTGACTATAGACTCTGAGTGGTCTTTACTTCTCTCTAACTAATTAACCAAGCTCTCGCTAGCTGGTCATGTTAGCTTAGTCTATATAACAAACACTAGTCATATAACTCATAAAATAGAAAATTCTAGGAACTGTATTAATCACATTAAGCTAGTTGTGTGATTCGTGTTGGGGCTCCACTCGGCGGGTTTAAACTTTTGAGACAATTGGTAATTTATTATGGTATAAGTGCAGGTGGTTTTGGGTTTGAACCCAGTCTGCACTTTACCTTCTATTAAAGAAAAAAAAATTTTGGGACGCAATGGCTTGATCAATTTGTCAAATCACAATGAGCAAAAGAGTATTCGATCATTCGCTACCTTCATTTTTCAAGATAAATCAGATGTTGTTGTTGTTGTTGTTGTTTTACTCATATAGATGTTCTTTTAAGCTTATTATTAGTCATTATGCCCTTGGCGTTTCGACTAAATTTAGCATCGGCCTACAAGTATGTAGTCCTATGGATAAAGAATGGGATGTGCTACTTATCAGATAAAAAAAGAAAAGAAAAGAATGGGATAAGCTTGCATAGCTAGGCTGCAATGCCATGGCTTGGTCCTTCTATTGCAATCGCTTTGATTCTAGAAATCTTACTCCTGCAGTTTTATGTTTTAGATATTGTTTTTAAGTGATACTCTCTTTCCCTTTGTTTGCCCGGAAACAAGTTCAAACCTGGAATTTTCATAGTGTAGGAATGAAACAGTCTTGTTGTTTGTCCATCATAGATTCAAATTCAAGATTTGGCTGAGCAAAGATCTATGTAGTGATTGTGCTCTGGGACAGTTGTGATGAAACTACAAACCCAGTTCAATTGAAAGATGTTTAGCTAGCCTTTGGAGTTAGTTTGGAAAAGATTCAAGAGTGAATTTATGAGTTAAAGCATTCCATTTTCTGACATAGAAGTGTACATTTCTGTCATTGCATTATAAAATTGTACAGAACTATTCAGAATATGCTGAATAAATTGGAAATTGTAAGAAATATATGAGATAATACATAAATTAATGCATGTATACTGGGGTTAAGATGGTTAATTGAAAAAGTTGCATAGATCAGAGGTTCTTCACAATTTGGGTGAGACTGTTTCTACTCATAAAGTAATTATTGAAAATTGCATGATTTCCTTGTTCTTCAAAACAATTTGACCCACAGACAGAAACTAAGGTGGTCCAGGATTCCATAGTTCAGAAGCATCATCATTTTTCTACCACTATCACTAGCAATGCATCTAAGGAAGGAGGTGAAAAGAAAGAATCGTAAGTTCTTCTTCTTCTTCTAAGGCATTGTAAGAACATGGAATTTATAATTGTCACGTTTATTATACACCACTAGGCAATACTTTAGTGCCATATGGCCCTCAAAGAATGAAGTAGATGATCTAGATTTGCAAACACATTTTATGCTAAGTAGAATCAGTTCTTCCAAAGAAGATTCATTTTTTGATGTAGCACTACTCCAGACATGATTTGGCATATCTTGGATGTATTTGTTCTGTGCTGTGTAAAAAATGTTAAATTAACATTTTGGCTCGCAGGTAACACAGGTAATTCTTTCTTTGTGTGCGGGAATTCCCCACATGATTTGGCATGTGTTGGATAGCGCTAGATGTGTCCAGAATTATTCTTGTGGCAAAGTAAATGGACTTGTTCCAACTCAGCTAATCTAGTCGACTATGGTTAGGGCCTTAGGGAAATGATAATAGGATAAAAAAATACAAAAGTAGAAAAGGTGCCTCTACTCTTAGGGGGGGGGGGGGGACGGGTAGTTGGGAATTGGATAAGCAACAGTACTAGTAGCACATATGTTGTCCCTATTCTTGCGTTGGGTTGCCTTTATCTTAATTGCAAACTATATGTTTATGTGCATGTTATGCCGTCAACCATTATGAGGATGGGTATTCTAATTGATGAGTGTACACTTATGGCACCTTTGAATAGAATGTGTTAAGCATCCAATGAGACATCATTGCTCTACCCTCTACCTTTCCTCCACTTCTGATGTGCCTTTCTTCTTACCCAGATGCTTTATGTTACAGGATATCTGTCAATTTGTTGACAAGGATGGAGTGGAAAAGCACCTTAGGGTCCCCATAGGAATGTCTATGTTGGAAGCTGCTCATGAAAATGATATCGAGCTTGAAGGCAAGGATTCTAATGCTTATTTAGTTCAGTATTTTGCACCATTACCTTAGCCTAATTTAGTTCTCCTACGATTAATGTCATCTGAGGTAATGGTTTTAATGAAAGTCATTTCTTATAACTCGGGTATCTTTGTAACCATAGCTGTACTCTTGAAAGACGTGTCATTTAGATTACTTACCACATGTAACTTGTTTGAACTGTAACATGGGGCTTTCCCCAGGCCTCTACTTCCCACCTCTCATTCACTTTGTGTTTCTTTTTGGGCTGAAGCTTTTACTTTTAGTGGCACAAAACTGGTGGATGAATCATTTTTCCATGTCAATGATTTTTGTTTTATCTCTTTGATCATTTGATACAAAATTAATGCTCTGCTTTTAATGTCATATCAGGAGCATGCGAAGGTTCACTTGCCTGTTCGACATGTCATGTGATTGTGAAGGTATTTTCTGGATATATGTTTCAAACAAGCATTCTTTTGGGCTTTTATTAGTTTTGGGTTGGATGTTTTATTTAGCTCAAATTTGGGGGCTTACTATTGAATTTTATTACAGGACATGGAGTATTACAATAAGTTAGAAGAACCTACTGATGAGGAAAACGACATGTTGGATCTGGCCTTCGGGCTTACAGAAACGTTGGTTCCTTTTGCATGAACTTTGCAATGGGAATTTTTCATTACCTTCAATCTTGATTTCTTCCTTTTTAAGGCACTCAGATTTAATCCTTTGTTTGGGATTTTGCAGATCTCGTTTGGGTTGTCAAGTGATTGCAAAACCTGAACTTGATGGAATTCGTTTAGCTATACCTGCTGCCACACGAAACTTCGCTGTTGATGGGTATGTTCCAAAACCACACTAGAGACGTACAAGGGCACTGGAGAGTGCTTACTGATAGTATAGGGTGTAGTCATCCCAATTTTGTAGTGCCTCTATTGTATTTGATCAATGAGAATTGATTGATCTCTGTTCATTGTTTTTCTGTTGTTTATTGTTTTATAAAGGTGCTAAATTAACACAACATTTTATAGATGACATGCTCATTGTGGTGCCAATTTAACTTGGATGATGTTAGAGAAGAGCTGATTTTTGTAATGGCTGAGCAATTAATTTAAGTTTTATTCTTATTCTTCCAGGATAATTTCATTCTTTTTAAGGCCAAAATTTATACACATCTATGTTATTCTCTCTCTCTATCTCTCCTTGATTTTCTATATCACATTTATGCATAAGCAGGTGGTGTATGATTTGCATTATTGTCGTAACATCCATATACTTAAGTTAATAGTCAGCTAGAGCATACCAGTATCCAGTTCACTACTTAGAAATGCAGCATAGGTCGGTGCGATGGTGACGCAATACATAAATGATGGTCTCAACTTTTAACTGTCTGAAACTCAAGAGGATGGATTCACCAAATGATATAGTATTCCTTTTTCTTTTCTCCCCCCCCCCCCCCCCCCCCCCCCCCCCCTTTTTTTTTGGTGTGTGGATAATGCGCATCTTTCATTAACTAAACAAAGACCAACAAAGGAGCAATCAAACTGACAAGCACTGGAGATGAAAGTAGGAACACTGCACTTGTTACAGCAAAAAGAACTTCAAAGGCTAACTGCAAGCTTTGCAGAGGCACGAGCTGCAGAATTAAACAACATCCTGACCCAGCAAAATTTACAACTAGAAAACAACTTACTAAGGTCCAAAATATTACTGATCATAGTATGAATGGCCCAGTCAGTTTGAGCACCCTCAACAACTAGGGAATCAAAAAGATATCTAACACAACCACCAAACGCCCAGGTAGACACCAAAGCAGCAAACACGAGCAAAAGAAATTAAGTGGAAGCCTCCAGATTTGAATGGTTTCAAGACAAACTTTGATGGTGCCACGTTCAAAGACTCTAGTGAAGCAGGTTTGGGTGTGGTGATCCGTAGCCATGAAGGGGAAATTTATTGCTACATTATCTGAAAGAATACCACAACCGCCTTCGGTCAATTGTTTGGAATTACTAGCAGCCAGGTGGGCTGCCATTTTTGTCTAGGAAGTAGGTCTTCATGATTCCAAATTGGAAGGAGACTCGAAAACTATCATCAACTCTCTTCGAAAAGGTGATATGTATCAATCTTCTTTTGGTCATCTCATTAAGGATACTCTATTCTATGTAAACTCCTTGAGGAGCTATAGTTTTTCTCATACCTATAGGCAAGATAATTCTGTAGTTGATGCCTTGGCAAAGAAAGCTAGATTTTGTTCTGCTTTAAATGTCTAGATGAAGTCTATTCCACCAGATATCAATACTTTTGTTTTGGTTGATAAACATTTTTCTTAATTAATAAAGCCTATCAGAACGGATTCTTCAAAAAAAAAAAAAAACTAGGGAATCAAAACAAGCTTTGGCATCTCCATTGATAAGGATATGCATCCACTCCTCTCTAATAGCAATCTACAGAGCCTAAAGAATGGCGGTTGCCACAGCTTGCAATGAGAAAATAGCTATGAATCTTGGTCCAACCCTTGATCACCTCACCATTGTCATCTTCGGCCATCATAGCTGGGGTAGTGAACTCTTTGAAAACTACAACATTAAAATAAAATTTAAGGGATATGTTAACAAGTACCGTGCAGTGCTTGTTAAGGTCTCTCTAATGTGGGTCCTATATAATAAAAAAAATGAGATAAATGAAAAAAAAAGACATAAAAGTACTTATAAAACTGAAAAAATGACATAAAGCTGCAAAAAAGACAAAAAAAATTGTCAGAAAAAAGTAAAAAAAGTGGTGCCTGTTAACACAATGCTTAATTTAATCTCACCCTCAATAGGGGTTCCCAAGAGTCCAAGACCCCAAATCTTCAGTCACCACACTGGCCTTGACTTCAGCTACAATCAGAGCATAATCCTTCACTCTATTCTCAATGTTCATAATAGTGGCCATAAGATTGGCCTAGCCACCATTATGGACAATATGATTTTCTAAAGCACCAAATAGAATCCAAGGTGTGAGCCATTTTCAAGGAACACAGTGAGGTCTCTTCCCTAGGGCCTGGCATCAGCTGGTTCTAGAAATCAACAACCAATCTTACGATGTCCTCATTAGAAGTGATTGGAATATTTTCAGACCTTAGTCCCCAACTGCACTCATGTTAGATTCGCCTAGCTGAAGGATATTTGAAGAATAATGAATGCTAGACTCCACTGCATCCCCACACAGGACACAGTTTGAGTCACAACTACCTATTCTCAGCATAATGTTCTCTTTTGTAGGCAGAGACTTAGAACAATCCTCCATTCTCCATAGCAACATCTTTAACCTTTCAGGGCCTTGAGCTTCCATAGTTTATGCCAAGGCCCAACAGGGGAGATAGGATCTCTTAGGTGCTTTTGGCTAACCTTACATGCAGATTTCACAGAAAAAAGTAATCTTGATATCCTTTACCTAGATTAGCTTCTTAGGTCTTGGCCTCAAAGAAATTGGGATCCTAAGAATAGCATGGATTGACTTAGGTTCAAACAGTTAATATTACGATTCCAGCCATGCAGATCAGTGTTTAAAAGACTAGATACCATCATTGAGATCTACTAAATGAAATCATTCATCACTTAGGATTCCAGTGCAATCAGTTTAACAGATGAGATACATCAAGGAGTACCATGTCATTATACTTTGTGAGTAACTAATAATTTTTAAGTCATTGCAATTTGGACTATCAAAGAATTAGAAACTTAGTAAATTGTACTTTGACACCTGTTTAGCCATTAAAAATCTCTCCACATCCTATTATAATAAAAAAGAAGACTCTTCACATGAAAGCCTATTTATATTTTAGTGTAAAAGAACTAAAAAAGCAATATCGTTTTCAACAAACTAAGTTTATCTTCCAAGACTTCTACAGTTTTATACTTTTATTACCTAATTGGTGTCAATCTCAAAATATCACATTCGATTCACATAAAGGGGCTTTTTGTTGTTTAGACTTTAGATATGTCCAAAACGCAGGGCACTTGAGTTTCTATTCTTTTTTAATTAATGGAGACTCAGTCAAAAAAAAAAAAAATATCATTATTTTTATTTTTTTGAGTAAGAAAGCCCGTCAAAGTCATGTACATCATTTGCAACAACGTGACTATGGGAGTAGGGGCTCCCTCTACCCAGATCTTATCTACACCATGTGAAGTGAACCCTGCCTGTACTGTTCTGTTCCAAGAACTACAAAAATTGTTGAAATTTAACAAAATTGAAGTTCTATCTTTTATCTAAAAAGACAAAAAATATTGAAGAATCTACACTGCCTTTGCAATTCTCTGACCAAGTGCCACATACTAGCCCAACAATGCTCCACTTTATCAAGTTTCTAATTTCAAGTAATATTCTTAAACCAAGTAAATTATAGATGTGAAATCAGTTTTTTCAATCCTAGTTGTGAAATCAAATTGATTTAACTAAAATTTCGAAACTTAATTAGAAACTAAGGCAGGGGCGGCGGCACTTACTGTTTAGGTTGTATTGATCTATGATTAGGGTGTGTAAGATTTTAGCTAATGTATGCAAAAATATTTTTAAGAATAAAATAAACTAATAAAAAATTATTTTTATATATAATTATTTTTTGAGTTTAGGGGTTCATTTTTTCATTTTAGTTTAAAATATTTTTATAAAAATAATGACAACAGCATAAAAATGAATAAATGTTATACAAACTTAATAAAATAAAATGGTTACATCTAGCCACACTGACAATAAAGAAAAAAAATATACTTATAATGAACTATTATATAATGATTTAAAAATATAAAAACTCATAGAAGTTGTAAAATTTCATATATTTGCATTTATTTTATGACTTGATATACTTACGTTTTTTTTTTGGTATTAAATTTTATTTAATATAAACTTCTTAATGACCCCTGAAGAAAATTAAGGGAGCCGCAGCGACTGAATTAAGGTCAAACTTTTGACCGTAACTATAGTTAAACTTGGAGGTTATAATATAAGTATCCCCAAATAATAAAATTACAAAATGAGAAGAAAACAAAGTTTGTCATAATGGTGAGATGAAAGATCACAATCTCCACTTTTCTGTTAACAACTAGAACATGTTTTTTTTTAAATTGTCTCTTTAATAATTGACGAGTAATTCTTCTGCTAACATTTTTATAAAATATTGATGTGATCAATCTCTTATTGATTTTCATCTAGGCTTACAATTAATATCAATTTTTTATTTATCAATAACTACTCTCTCTACATCAACAATTTATAAAAAAATTTGTAAAATAGTTTGTATTTCTAGTATTATTCATATTTAATAACATGGTAGAGAATGTAGAGCATAAGCTTACTTACGTATTTGCATGCATATAAATTTGGAATGAAGCAAAAGCGAAAATTTGGTTGCTTCATTTATTGGCGAAAATTGAAATTGAAATATGGAAACAGGAAACACACACGTAGATGAGATGAAATAAATAAAGACCCTACTAATAATTCTCGAAGACGTCTCAGCTACTTTGCTTGGTTATGAAGTATTTCCTTTACCAAATGGGGGCGACTATCCTCTCATATTTATGGATTTTGTTTCGCTGTCATCAAAAGATACGCTTGGAATTATGTCTCTCCCCCCAAATTAGTATCACTATCTAAAAGTGGTTCACTTCAACAAATATTTGTCCTTTCTCTTTTGAGTTGATTTGTAGATTTCACCTATATAATGGCAAAGTGATGCTCAAGAAATCTTGCTTCTTTGTCTCTCAGTACATTTTTAGTACAATGCAGAAGTACAACCTAAACCCTAAAAGAAACCACAGTAAAATTGATTTTGATTATTTTGTTTTTAGCACCTTCCTTCCCCTTAATAAAGTAATAACTCAAGTAATAATCACCCCTTTTCTCAAAAAAATAAAAATAAATAAATAAACAAAAAAAAAAGGCAAATTACAACTTATTCACCTATGGATTAGCTGAATTTTAAGTTACCTACCAGCGATTTAAAATTTGATACTTTATCTGCCTAAAGTTTGACCATTGTTTACCTGTGATTTGAAATCTCATAATGCAAGTGTTTTGTTAGATTCTTTTTTATCTTATTTGATCTTGTATTTTTATATTTTTTGCATTTTTGGAGGAGAAAAACATAAAAGTAAAGAAAAATCACATATTTAGCAATGTTTTTAATAGAGATGGCTTAAGGAAATCTAACAGAATTAGCTTAAGGTAAGTAAAGTGTCAAATTTAAAACTATTGATAGGCAATTTAAATTTTGGCTAAACTACAGGTGAGTAAGTAATAATTTTCCTTTAAAAAAATTTGGGAAAAAAACCTCTTAAATTGCTCATATATATTTTTATTGGGTGTGAATTTTGAAAATCTAATTGTTGGATTATATGGTCCTATTATATCCTCCACGCTTGCAAAATTTCAAAAAGATAAAAAACTAATTGTTATGTCATCAATAAAATGTTTAAATTTCAAGTTTTTGTGGTCTAAAATTATGCATAAAAATAATTTTATTGATCGAATAATAAATAACATCTGATTTGAATGAAATTTGACATGCATGTTAAGCTAAAAATATAAGAAACATGTAATCTAATAATTAAATTTAAAGAGAAGCCTTGTCCAAAAAAATTTCATTACTTTATTGGGTTATAGAAGTTTTTATAAAATTGGAAAAAAATAAAAGAAAAAGAAATGAAAAAATAGAACAACCCCCTCCCAAAGAAAAAGAGACTAACAAACAAACAAAAAAAAAGTTGTTAAGCCATATTATATATTTTTCTGGCACAAACAAAAAAAAAAAAGATAATGGGTTCGTTTGAATAGAATTTATTGCTGAAAACTGAAAATACCGTAGCAAAATAATTTTTAAAGGGGTAAAAAATACTGTTCATTCTAAAAGTTATTGTTCATTGGCCTAAAATCACTGTAAACAATAACAAACACGCGTTGAAAAAAAAAAGCCAAAACTTGATCGTGAACGGACTATCCAAGCCCTCAATATAAAAAGAAGAAAAAAAAGTTAAGTAAAAGCTCATTTGTTGTTTTTTTGCTCTTTGAGTCAAAAGTCAAAAGTCAAACCTCAAAAGTGAGTGGTTGGGTTTCACCTTCTGTCAAATTCTACGTCTCTATAAACTCTGTTTAATATGTAACATTTCTTTGCATTAAGACGAAGTATCGTCACTTCGTCACTCGTCAGCCATTGCTTTCAGAAAACAAACACTTGTCATGGAAGTTGGTGTATTCAGTAACAAACTATATATATTATAGCAAGGGATTCCAACTTTCAAATCTAACACTTATTTTTTTACAAGAAAAAGATCTAACCTTTACCCAATCTAAAGACTTCTAATTAATTAAGTTCAACTTAATTAAGCTAATTAAATTAGCGTCATGTGGTGGCATGGCTAACAATTTTGACAAATCGCCTTTTTTGGCTATTTAATTAATGCATATCATCCATTTCAACCAAAAAAAAAAAAAAAAACCATTTTGACAGTGATACAAGAATTAGAATATAAATGCTTTGACCCAGTATTTTAAGAAGTGAAAAAACTTAGTTACAGAATTATGCCATATTCCTTGAGCCTTCCATTCTCCAACTAAATTTAATTATATTATATGATTAATTTATTGGTCAATACATCACAACTATATAATATTAACTTATTGGTTATTGCAATTGCTTTACGTGGTTTTTTATCCGTTTCAAAAATAAAAAACCTTATTTTTAATCCAAAAAATAAAATACTTTACATGATTAGGTTTGATTGCTTTACTAATTTGGGCTAAAATGCAAATTACACTAAATTTGACTAAAATTTACTCTAAATTTATTTTCGTTCAATTAAATTTTCTAAGTTTCAAGTTTGTTTAATTTAGGCAGTTTGTTTAATTCTATCAAATTATCTCCTTTTAAGTATGCAACCTCCAATGAAATAACTTAATGCTTAATGAACTACAACTTCCAATATATATACAAAAATGTTAACAAAACTCTAGAAGAATAGAAATCCTAATTCATTTTTAGCATGAAATTCTAGAAAATGCCCTAGAATCGATGAGACTTATTATGACTTTTAAAATGGGAGTTATAATAGAAACAAAATTTTACTAGTACTCTTTCACTTCCCAAATTTCTGAGGTGAAAATTGATGTTGATTTCTTTGTTTAAGCAAATTGACTGTACTTTCACTTTCTAAAAATGACCGCACTACATCTCAGCACGCACTAAATGAACTGCTAGTAGAAGTGCAACAATTTAGGCATACAATCTATACCCTCTAATTTTGCCCAAAAATCATTTTGGTTCTTTAAGTCTAAAGTTGGTCAATTTAATATTGTAACTCTCCCCAAAAATCATTTTAGTTCTTTAAGTTTGAAGTTGGTTATTTTAATCAAGTTGTAACTTTGCCCAAAAATCATTTAGTCATTTTAAGGACTCACTTGTCACTGCGCACCCTTGGTACTGTAGTCATTCCGCAAGTATAAATTCTTGTGGAGTGTGGGAGGCAAGGACCGGAGTTCAAGTCTCCAAGAAGGAGCTTCACATACATTTACACTTAGATTAAGCTAGAATAAAATTTTATCTTGTAAAAAAAAAAAAAATACTCACTTAGTCGAATAACTTTGACTAAAAATCACTCAAAACAAATTATGTCTTGCAATTTAGCATTATTGATGCTGTTATACCTGGCCATAAATGGCTGTAGCTTTAGCGCTTCCCAAATAATAAAATGCACGTTAATAAGAGAGCAATCTTAGAGAGTTAAATCAGACTCTTTTTCAAATGTTATTGCAAGCAGGGAGGGCCAGTACTGAGGATGATGAATTCCAATCAAGGTTGGCGGAGAGAGAGTGACTTGCGTCTCTCAACTGCTCATAAATCCCAGTCTCAAGATCCCAAAAGATCACTGTGTTCACTGTTCAGTTGCCCACTTTTTAATAAATTTATTTATGATGGCTATTTTTTTTTTAATTGCTGAATTATTTATATAAGATGGGCATATACATATATTGCAAACATGGCATCAAACTCATACAATTAACATATTTTTATGAAAACAATAAGTTACAATATAGAGGATTTAAACTCATAATAATTTTGAAAGATAATATTTGTACTTTTTTTCTCTTGAAATTAAACTGTTGCTTCTTTATTTTTCTTGATAAAACTTGATATATGAAAGAGATATAAAAGACAGCTAAGGAAAATCTACACACACACATATTTATAAAGCCCAAGTTTTGAGAAAATTCAATTAAATTCTAAATTAGGTTTCAATTGTGGGGCTAATTTTGTGTCATGTTTCCACTTAAGTTTTTTAGTCTTTGTGTCAAGTGAGTTAATGAGTACAAAATACTGAGTAATTCTTAGGTACCATAATGGGGTCCACCATGAATGTGAGAGAATGAAGCACCATTTGAATACCTAAGAATTTTTCCAAAATACTAAGATTATAATATTGATAATTATAAAATAAAAATAAAAAACCAATCATATATCTATTCAATAAAAATCACCAGATAACAAAGATCATCACGCGTTCTATCCTATTAAAAGTTAGAAATAAAAGATCATAAATTGTATTAAATTCAAGCAATAATTTTAAAATGTAAATAATTATGTTTATTTTTTCTTCTAATTTGACTAATTATTTATATTTTTATGATAAAAAATGTATTTATTTTTAAATGTATTCATGCGTATGCATGAGTTACAAACTAATATAGAATAAAATAGATAGCATAAAATATAGTGCAGGCATGGGAAGTTTTGGTGGGGCCTGTTCCCTCCAACCTCCTTGGCTCCACCCTTGGTCACACACATGTTTAAATCACAAATTGTTATTGGAGGCTGAAAAGCTTATGGTAATGAACTAATAATTATAATGGATTCAAATGCATAACAGTCATCTCTTATCAACTCAATAAATTGTGAAAAAAAAGTTGTCAAATATGTTATGTCACTAATATTACTCTACTAAAGGTTGCAAAACTATTCCTTATAATCTTTATTCCTGTTGTATAGTTAAAGATGAAGATCCATCTTTAATAAATTGTTCTACCTACCTTTTCATCTCTTTGAGGTACGAAAAATCCAAACAGTACTGAGTAGGGCAAGGCAAGTCAGGCGGGTGGGACGTTTACCATCCTAATACCTACATGTCTTGCTTATAGGAGTAGTACTCTTATTATTTTTCTCATTATTTATTTATACACATAAATTAATAAGTGATAAGTTTGACATTTGTTTATAAATGAAGGACAGTTGATATGAGTAAATAATTACTATAAGACTAGCATAAACCAACCATGAGAATTTTATATTTCTAGAAATTTGATCATATTATTAGTCAAAACACCCGTGGTGACAGTGACATTCTAACTTATCCAAACTCCCATGCATCTTATTTTTGGAAATCTCAATGAGAAAGCATATTAGATTTCTAAATTTTCCTGCCTCAACCTGTGACCTGTCTTATACGTCCTTGTTCTGCCCAATGTATATATATACATATATTATTTAATATAAATACATACTAAATTTCTAAAAACTATTGTTTTAGATTTTCAGGCCTTGAAAATAGGACACCCAACCCCATCCATTGTTATGGCCTGTCTAATAGATATTTCAAGAAAATAATAGTGAACTTCATCTGTGTTTAGGTCCATTTGGATACAGCTAAAAATTGAAAATTGAAAACTAAAAACACTATAGTAAAATAATTTTTAAGTATATTAATAGTGCTGCGGGTCCTATTTTTAATTATAAAAAAAAAATTGAAAAGTAATGAACAGTTCATTACTGTACAGTTGCTGTTCACGTATAGTAATAAACAATGCATCATGTCTGCTGTTGAATTCTGTGCGTCAAAAGAAAAAAAAAAAAAAGCGTAAAAAACGTGAGACATAGACGCAGCCTCCCTGTCCAAATCCACCCTTAATTACAAGCTGGTCACATCACACAATCACGCTTTAACTTCAAGTGAAAATGGTCAAAACAAGTGATAGTTGTGGCGATAAACGAGTTAATTTTCACACCCAATAGAGAATCCATTATCAAAACTTTTCTGCATCCGAGAAGCTTATATATCTAAACTGAACCAAAAAGTTACATCGATCTTTAAACTGCTATAGCTTCTGTAGCTGGGAGGGATGGGAAAGAGTGAAATCATACATCACACAAATTATCATATGCTTAACTTCTAGTGCTCAAAAGTATATCTAAATTGAAGCACATCCACATCAAATTGATAATCCATTTTATCTAAACGTTTGTGCATATGAGAAAAAAAAAAGGGGTCATGGATCAGACCTGAAAGACACGGCAATTGTCGCTTTTACGTTTAGAAAGACAAAGGTAAAAAATACTGGATGTGATTAAAAAGCAAAAGTTGGTAAGCAACCTAAGTTTCGACAAAGAGTCCCAAAGATCGATATGGAAGTACTTTACCCAAAATATCTATTGCAGTAATGTACTGCATATATGCTCGATTGCTCGTTATACATTCTAGAAGGACGTACGTGCAAATCCAGACCAAGTCTTTCTCATGGCAGTGTGGCTTGTGGCTTGCTTCTCCAGATCCTCGACGACCTTGATAATTATATACACACCAAACCGTGTTCTATGACTTTATATAGTCTATACTCTATAGCCACATCTTTATTTTTCTTTTTTTTTTAGTTATAAAGACTAATGAGAGACTAGCTACCACCACCAACCTCTTATGGGCGGCAGAAGAGGAAGACGTGACGACAATGACTAGATAAACTAGCTTATTTCTTTAATTTTACGCTACTTAAACAAAAGCAAGTTGCAGTACTATCGATCTTGTGATTAATCTTACATGTCTAAGTGTTTTGCTTCTACCAAATTAAATGTTAAAGAATCTTACATCGGTTGAGCCTATTTATACGCAAATAAAACCAGCTGCTCATCGTTGTTTTTCAGATGATATTACGTAAAAACCAATTGGTATCAAGGAGCAGACAATGTAAATTAAAGTTTTATTATTCTAAGAATTTTTCTTAAGGTGTTATTTAAAAAGCATAAATTGTACAATCTAATAAAAAGAGAAATTCATATATTAACAATAACAATAATAAAAAAATACCCAAATACATAAATTTACAATTGTCTTCTACAAGTTTCATATTTTGAAATCGTTACATAATATTTTTATTATTTATGCTACAAGCTACATTTTTTTTCAATGTATACAACTAAGTAATCATTAATTCATTGAATGTAGAACAAATTATAGAGCAAAATTTAATTTTATTTGCGTAAAAAAATTGAGAATGTTCCCAAAATTTTTTTGAAAGGGTAAACAAACAAATTTTTTTAAATTATTAGATATATAAAAAAAAAAAAAAAAATTGAGGTCGGGGTGGTCCTGGGACCACCCTAGCCTTAAGGTGGCTCTGCCCCTGCTGTCATATCTTTTTCTTTTCTTTTCTTTTTTTTTATAAAAAAAAACAGCATAATTTTACAACTCTTGGATATTATACTATATACCGATCATGTTCTTTTTCTTTGGGTGGGGTGGGGGGATGAAAACAACAAACTGAACATGCATGTACTAGTAAATGCATGAAAATTTTCAAATTATCTTATTAGAAATAATGTTAATCAGTACTGTGGTACTTGTTAAAGTTTCTCTAATGTAGGTCTTATTTAATAAAAAAAATTAAATAAACAAAAGAAAAAGATATAAAAGTAGCTTATAGTTTATTTTAATATTTTTTTCTCTTTATGAAGCTGGCCTCACAGCTTATAAAGCTAAAAAAAAAAAACATAAAATTACAGAAAAGACAAAAAACTGCCCAAGAAAAAGTAAAAAATATTAATGTTAACAGAGCCCAGTAACACAACCCTTGTTTTATTATAACAACAAATTTGGTTTTTAGTGGTACTTGAACATGGATCAATATTGAATATATTACAATCCCAAGTGTTTTGGTAGCTTAAAATGCAGAAAGAAAAAAGTGCAAGTACAGTTTTCTAATTTAACACTTTCATAGCGAAAAGATGCCTAGTACTTAGGCCATTCTAGCATTTAATTAAATTAGGGGGAAGGCTGCTAAGGAAGGAACCTAAATCCAAGCAATACTTACATGATTTTACAATGCACAACCTAAGCAAGTTATGACAACTTTCACGTGACTTCTTTAAGCAAAATATCAAGTCCTATAGCTAGCTAGTAATACCATGCAGTCAATAAATTAAGGAAACTTCTCCACACACACCCTCTCTCTTTCTATTGCATTTTGATTAATCATTAACCAGAGATAAAATAATATTATAGTACAATTAAGATCATTTATCGTAAATCTCTCAACTTTTCTCCTTTTGTAGTTTTCATCTAACATAGTGATATATATATAAAAAAAATGGAAAATGTTATCAAGCACCGGACCGTCCTTGTTAAGGTTTTTTATTTTATTTTATTTTATTTTTTATTTCACTTAAAAAATGAAAAAAAGTTGTCAAAACAATTGTCAAAAAGAGTAAAAAAAATGCCAAAAACTGAAAGATTGTTAAAAATTTAAAAAGTTACCCACAAATTTATCCAAAGTATGTTGTTAACGGGTACTTTATGGTGCCGGTTAACACAATCCAAAAAAAATTGTCTTATTCTTGTTGAGTTATCTAGCTAGTTGGTACTTATATTTGCTAGTCAATGGCGTTAAGTACCAAAATATTATAGGCGGGCGCTTCCATGTGCTAAACATAAAGGCAATGATTACAACTATGATTAGAAATTAAGGGCTAAATACAATGATTGAAATAGTAAAAAAAAAAAAAAAAAAAGGCTCTATGAATGTGACATCAAGAAATGCATTTCTTTTTTTTCTTTTTCTTTTTTTCTATTCCCAAAAAAAGACAAATACAAAGAACATAAGAACAGTTAAATGAAAAAAAAAAATTAAATAGAGTAACGATTGTTAAGGCTCACCTTACCCTTTGACCTCTACTTATAAATTAGCTGTTCCTTACTCACTCACTCCCCAGTCCTTTTATTTTATTCAAAATTGTCTTAATTCTTCATCAACAACAACAACAACAAACAAAATCAAACACTACCTCTACGTGGCACAATCCTCGCCGTTGTTTCTCTAGCAAAATAACACACAACAGCAGCAGCAGACACAGCATCTTCTCCTTATAAACCTGTAAATTAATCTCACTCTCTTTCTCTGTCTCTTATTATCATTACATCAAACACAGTTTATATATATTAAGTTTATTTTCCATTATTGAAGCAAATGTTTTATTTTAAAAAATATATATATATATATTAATCTGTAACTACTCTATAATCAGGCGTTGAAATCGTGTGCTGAGATTGGTTGAGAGGTGTTTGTTTTGTTGGTTTTTTTTCATTGTCAACCAAACCAGGCATAGAGTATTCTAAACCTTCTCTCTTTCTTTGTGCAATGCGTATTAATTAAGGGAGCTAATAGAGAGTTAAAAAATTTACCTGATAAAATGAGGTTATCGGCGTCGTCGGGATCGTCGTCGAAGCGATCCAATTACAGCCGGTCATTCGACCTGCCGGAGGACGATCTCGACGGCTCCACCACCATCTGTGGCGGCGGCGGCGGCGGAGCAATGCTGCCGATATTTCTCAACGGCCTCGGACGACAGAGCAATAATTCGCAAGACTTAGTTGAAGTCACGCTAGAGCTCGAAGACGACTCGGTCGTCGTGTGCAGCGTAACTCCGACGAGAGACGAGTTGCTGCCGCCGCCTCTGCCGCTGAGACTGGAGAAGAACCTGTCGATCACGTCGAGGATTCGCCGGAAATTCCCGTGGCTGAGATCTTCTTCGTCTAACGCGTCGGAAACTGCTTCGGAGGATGAGGCGGCAGCAGAGGAGAACACGATCATGTCGGCTCGCGATGCTCGAAGAATCAAAGCGAGTCTTCAACGATCGGGATCGAACGCGGAGCAAGCTCTCAAAGGACTCAGATTCATCAGCAAAAGTACAAGCACTAGAGCTTGCGATTCCGAAGAGTTATGGAGAAAAGTTGAGTCCAGGTTTCGCAAACTCGCTAAGGACGGTTTGCTTTCTCGAGAAGATTTCGGTGAATGCATAGGTATATTATATATATATATTTTACTGTTTGTTTTATTATTTTCATAGTCGATCGACTCGTTTGATCGTTAAGAGTGTGATTGTCGGTAGGTATGGTTGACTCGAAAGAATTTGCGGTTGGGATATTCGATGCATTGGCACGGAGGAGGAGACAAAAGATAGCGAGGATAACGAAAGAAGAGCTACGCGATTTCTGGTTACAGATTTCGGACCAGAGTTTTGACGCGCGACTTCAGATTTTCTTTGACATGTATGTGCGCTCGCTTTTCCGTTAATACGTAGCATTATTATTATTATTATATTATTATTATTATTATTCCTTCCGACTTCAACTTCCAAGCACATGAGTTCAAAATCATAGGTGGTGGTAAATTGAATTTTAGTTGTATTATATTATCAAAAAAATAATTCATAATCATTTGTCAATAATTTGTTTTAGAAAATTTTAAACACAACTTTCATAAAAAAATATAAAATGCTGTAAAATTAATCAGTTTCAATTTTTTTTTAATAAAAAGTTCTAAAAATATTCATAAATTAGTCTATTAAATTTTCCCATTTTTTATAAGGGAAAATGCTATTAATCTATCACACACATAGTGTATATATTTACAAAAAACCAAGAAAAAAAAAAGTGAAAGTCACGATTTCAAATCACATTCTCTTGTTTTTTGAGAGTGTTTTATGCATGTGACAATGTGTATAAAATAAACCGTGCTCATTTAATAATTGCACATATTCTTTGCGAAGGAAATTAGACTAAACTGTTGAGAAAACTTTTACAGAATTTAAATTCTGAAATCCACAGTTAGATATATCTGAGATGTTGCTGCCCTCGAAAATATAAGCAAAAGGCGGTAAAATAAATTCATAGAATACTACTTGCATTGGAAAAGTTAAGCAATCATAGTGTTTGAAAAGTCAGGCAATCATAGTATCTATCAATCATGTTCCGTTTATATTAAACAATTTTATCTTGCATTGCATAAGTTAGGCAAGGATGGTCTCTATCACGTTACGTATCTTAAACAATTCTATCCAAGTTGGTAGAGTGTCAAATTCGTTCGTTCCATTATCGATTCGAGCTCAAGACTTAATATTAAAGAGAAAAAAAAAAATTCAATGTGTTTTTCCGTTTTTTCAGGGCGGATAGCAATGAGGACGGAAGAATTACAAGGGAGGAGATTCAAGAGGTGAGAACTGTTTTAGTTGTAAAAGGATTGCGTTATATATATAAAATATTCAATATTCTCGGAGTAGAGTGGTATTGGTATGAAATACCAGTAAACGTAAATTACTTAGAATATGTTTGGATACTATTTATTTGTTGAAAACTGAAAATTTATTTCTGAAAATACTATAATAAAATAATTTTTAAATGTGTAAATAGTACTATGGGACCCAAAGAGAGAAAATTTTTGTCGACTTTTATGGGTATGTGAACAGTACCCATGGACCCACACAAAAAAAAAAAAAAAAAAATAGAAGCATGGATTTGCTGAAAAATGCCAATCCAAACGCATACTTAGCGTGTGTTTGGATTGGGAGGTTGCGTCCAACGTCCAGCGTCCAGCCTTCAGTTTTTTTTTTTTTTTTTTCTTCCCAGCCGCAGTTGTTGACCAAGTCTTCCGTGAACAGTGCATTCGTGCACTGTTCACGGACCCACAAATTTTACTTTTCAGCCACTTTTTCATTAAAAATAGGCCCCGCGGTACTATTCACACATTTAAAAATTATTTTGCTACAATGTTTTCAGTTTTCAGTTTTTAATTTTCAGCAATAAGCTTTATATAAAACTTTTAGTTTGCATTTTGATTGTTGTTTAGCCCAAATTATTCAGCGTTTGCGATTTTGGCTAGGTCCCATGGTACTGTTCATGACCCAGCTAAAAACGCAAAAATGTGCATATTAATACATTTTTAGGTTCCACAATACTATTCACACTTTCAAAAATAATTTTTCTCCAGTATTTTCAGCAATAAGTCTTTACTTTTCAGCAAATAAGTGGTATCTAAACCTAGCTAGATTTATTTTTCTTAAAAAACTTTGACTTTTATTTATTTTTCTTCATTCAAGTGATAGCCTTGAAGTAATGGCATCATTTGTGGTGATAGTGGCACGTAATTAATAATTAAAGTTGATGAAAGCCTTTAAAAAAAAGCATGTTAAGTTCATGTTTTACATTTTAGCATGTTAAGCTTTACCATGTTACTCTCATTTAATTACAGCTTATAATGCTCAGTGCTTCTGCAAACAAGCTATCCAAGTTGAAAGAACAGGCTGAAGACTACGCTTCGTTGATAATGGAAGAACTAGATCCAGAAAAACTAGGATATATTGAGGTATATAAAACCTTTTCAACTTGCTATCATTCCACTGTTAGATAGTAATTATTTATTGCTGCAATTTTATAAATAAGTCATTTGAGTTCTTAAATGATTTAAAGAACTTGACATATTTGCTGCTCCTGTCTGTTTTGTACCCTTAACTCAGTTATGGCAGTTAGAAACGCTGCTCCTACAAAGAGACAACTACATGAACTATAGCAGACCACTGAGCACAGCTAGTGTAGGCTGGAGTCAGAACCTTGGTTCCTTCAGACCCAAGAATGTGATGCGAAGAGTAACCGGAACACTAAGGAGTCACATACTAGAGAATTGGCAGAGAGGCTGGATTTTGATGCTGTGGTTCTTTGTCATGGCTGGCCTTTTCGCCTGGAAATTCAACCAATATAGAGATAGAGCGGCATTTCAAGTCATGGGCTATTGCGTGGCAACTGCAAAAGGGGCTGCCGAGACTCTGAAACTCAACATGGCTCTCATCCTCTTACCAGTTTGTCGAAACACTCTCACATGGCTTCGGTCCACAAGAGCCAGGTCCTTAATCCCCTTTGACGACAACATTAATTTCCACAAGGTAGTAGAATGTCAAAATGATCTTACTTTCCTCAAACAAATAGATGCATTTCTTCACAACAAAAGGTATAAAAAGATTAAAAATGGATTGAGTTTTGTGATGAGATTGATTCATTCTAGCTTTACTAATAAACCTTCTGAGAAATGCAAAGGGAGAGAGATCGAAGTGTTTGATGATGAAATTAACCTAGTCTATTTCTATATTTAGGCTAATTCGATCCACCACCAGCGTTATGCAATCTTACTAGCTACCCAAATCAAAAGCTGTAAATAACTATAGCAAGAATTTGCGCATATATATATATATATATGAAATACTGGAAAAGACTAAATCAAACCGAGCCAGCTTCAAAAGGCAGGTGTGTAACGCAAAGCTAAGGTACCCATATTGTTGCGCCACGTTAATATTTTAGTACTTCTAGTATTCCATGTTTAAAACCTGTTCCCTCCCTAAAAAAGCAAAAACAATAAAGGGTATGATACCAGCTAATTACCAAAAGCCACTTATTCTCAGTGTCTATAAGTAATTTTTGTCATATTGTTTCTTATTGACTCTTTACTTCACAGACGATTGCATGTGCTATAGCCATTGGAATCTTCATTCATGCGGGAATCCATCTAGCATGTGACTTTCCTCGCATTATAAACTCATCTCCAGAAGATTTTGCCTTGATAGCTTCCGATTTCGGAAACACAAGACCCACATACAAAGGCCTCTTGAGTGGGGTTGAAGGGGTGACTGGGATTGCTATGGTGGTCTTAATGGCTATCGCTTTCACATTAGCAACACGAGGCTTCCGGAGAAATCTGGTGAAGCTGCCTGCACCATTTAACAGATTGACGGGGTTTAATGCATTCTGGTACTCTCATCACCTTCTTGGTCTTGTCTATATTTTGCTACTTGTTCATGGAACTTGCTTGTTCTTGGCGCAAGAGTGGGATCAAAAGACGGTAAGAAACTTAGGAATATGATGATCTTTTAATGAGTTATGACAGAAGAAGATTGCCAGTATTGGAACTGAATGCTTTGCCAACTTTTTTTAACAGGCATGGATGTACATCTCTGTTCCATTGTTGCTCTACATAGCAGAGCGGAGTGTGCGAACGTGTAGATCAGAGCATTATTCAGTTAAAGTATTAAAGGTAAATTGACAAAGAAGAGCAATTGAATTCAAGCAGAGGGTAATATAAGTATATAAAAATAAAAAATAAAAAAAAGTAGTAGAAGTTTTCAACGAGTTCTTCCTCTTGGTCACTGCAGGTTTCAGTACTACCAGGAAATGTTTTTAGTTTAGTCATGTCCAAGCCTCAGAGATTTAAGTACGAAAGTGGGCAATACATATTTCTACAATGCCCAACAATCTCTCCATTTGAATGGTGAGTAGTATTGGTACTGATAGTGACATACATTCAGCTACCACTCTCAGATCGTCCATTCTGATAATCAATCCCTTTTCCTTTCCAGGCATCCATTTTCCATCACTTCAGCACCAGGAGATGACTACCTAAGTGTTCACATCCGGATAGTAGGCGACTGGACACAAGAATTGAAGCGAATTTTCACAGAGGGTACTCATTTACCACCATCTATTATTGGTCCAGCCAAACTTAGTACTCTACTCAGCCAAAAGGATCAAACAAGGTGGGTATTGCATTCTAATTTTACTCTCTTGGACTGGAATGGTAATACGGAATACATGTGAAAAGGCAAATGAACTTACCATGTTATGTTGATGCAGCCAACCGAGACTGCTAGTTGATGGACCATATGGGGCTCCAGCACAGTACTACAAAAATTATGATGTCTTGCTCCTAGTTGGACTTGGAATTGGAGCTACTCCTTTTATAAGCATCCTTAGAGATCTTCTAAACAATACAACAGAAGAACAGCAGGTAAGAATTCACACTCAAGCATTTCACTTCACTCTTCATTATTTTTACAACACTTTTTTCTTCAGGAATTTGAGTTTTTGACCACTGTTGACCTAGGATTCCACCACAGAAACGAGTAGATCAGATGACAGCCTTAATAGCTTTACATCTTCAAATGTGACACCAGGAAGTGGAAACAAGAAGTTGCAGAGGGTCAAAAGTGCTCATTTCTACTGGGTTACCAGGGAACCTGGATCATTTGAATGGTTTAAAGGAGTCATGGACCAAGTAGCAGAAATGGATCACAAAGTAATGAATAATAACTTCTCGTCCTTGCCCATCAGAGATATATGCATTTTGAATTATTACATATGAACAGGAGAATTAGTGTCATCCTAATCTTCTCATATATATGTATATACCTAGGGTCAAATTGAGCTGCACAACTACCTTACAAGTGTTTATGAAGAGCATGATGCAAGATCAACCCTGATCACAATGGTTCAAGCTCTGAACCATGCTAAACATGGCGTTGACATTCTATCTGGCACCCGAGTAAGATCTTGCATTACCTTTACAACCGACAGTTTTTCCATACACCCAATAGCTCTACCATCCCATCACTTTGCTAATTGACAGATACTGGGCAATAGAAGGTCCTTAGCACTCTATGCTTAAAACAGTCATTTTATTTTTTGGCAGGTAAGGACGCACTTTGCTAGGCCTAATTGGAAAGAAGTATTCACTAAAATAGCTTCAAAGCATCCATACGCAACAGTAGGTAAAGATACTCTACCAAATCACAGAATTCCAATATGCTACTATGCATGCGTACCAGGTTCACACCATTAAGAAAATAACTTCACTGGCAACCATCTGATAACAGCTGCTGTGCCAGATTAACAAAACAGATATAAACACACCTTAGCTCTCAATAAAACTTGGGCTTAGACTTGCTTGAAATGTTTTGCACTGTACAGCTCTATTCAGGGGTCATAAGTAAAAGTGTAAAACAATTCAATGTGTGAAAAAAATAAGAGATGATATATTAAAGAAATCAGCAATTGATTAGAACTTTCGTGATCTAGAAAGCGGTAGGTTCTCTTATTTTATGTTATTTAATTTTTAATTTATCAACGAAGGTGGCTTGTGTGGACCGTGTGGTCTAAACAGGCAACTTTAAAATTATGATCAAATGACTCACCAATCCACAATGGTTTTAGAAGTGTAGGTAATATGAGCATGAAAAATATTCCAGATATGAAGAAATGGTTTAACAGGAAGGCGTTGTTAATTTGCAGGGGTTTTCTACTGTGGGTTGCCAGTTTTGGCAAAGGAACTGAGGAAGCTATGTCACGACCTCAGTCACAAGACCTCTACACGCTTTGAGTTTCACAAGGAATATTTCTGAAATAAAGGAATCACCATCCAAATACCAACTTTTTTTTGGGTAACCATTCTAATGATTCACGAGCTCAGTCACAAGACTTCTACACGCTTCAAGCTTCACAAGGAATATTTCTGAAATAAAGGCATCACCATCAAAATACCAACTTTTTTTTTTGGTAACCATTCTAATGATTCTAAAGGAAAAGATATTAATGTATCCATTATAATAGCTCACAAGATGTAAATACAAGCACTATATCTTACAAAATTACTAGTGCAGACCAACACAAATGAGAATTTTATATAATGAGAGGAAATACAGATAGTTAATTTCTAGCTGCACTGACTCGAAATTGCTTTACCCACAGCCCCTAAAACTAAAACAAGAAATTTTTGTCCCAAATATTAAGGTCAGGTATGGATCCTCAATAGAAAAATAAGGGTTAGCCACCGAATTTTAAAAAACAAAAAAATCAGTAAATCATTTATCTATTTTGATAAAGCCAGACTAATTGTTTTTCTTGGAGATGAAACTATTATATTGCTCTCTTTCCGAGGTAAACAGCAATAATCAGTAAAATCACTTAGCTGTAAATGATTATACTGAAATTGGCATAAGATGGAAAGGGCAGGATGGCATCAATTATCTTTCAATCTCTTGAGAATGTTGGAAGCCCAGCGTTTGACACGTCGCTTCAGTGTGAAACCAAACACAACTCCAACAACAAATGAAATTGCACAAAGCTTTGAGCAAGTCAACAGCGATACCACTTGTCTGCAATCAGGCATTCAATTATTGTTATTTTACAGGAGAAAACTGAAAAGATTGAAAAAGAATTTGATAATTGCATTTAATTAGTTCCCAATGAGAGACAAACAAGATCATTATAGAAATTTCCAATTTATGGGAGCTTTCTTGTTGAACTCACTACCCTGCTGATCAGACTTTTTTTTTTTTTTTAATACAAGATAGAAATCCTACTTTAGAATAATCTTAGTGTATATGTGTGTGAAACTCCCTCCAAGAGACTTGAACTCCGGCCCCCTACACCCCACAATCATTTATACTTGTAGAGTGACCATTGGACCAAGGGTGTGCGGTGGTAAAAGATAAATGAGGAACTGCTGATCAGACTCTGGTTTCCCTAGAGTTTCTAAAAACTCAGAAAAAGTTATTTTCAACAGACGCTATAGCCCAAAGTTTGTAATTGTATAATTCATACTAAACTAGCTAACCTAAACACCTATACTGCTTGTAAAATCAGTTTGACAAAGTACAATTGCCCCAAAGGTTAGTGGACTATTTCATCTGTTAAAGAAACTAAATTAAGCACTATTGGTTGCATCCATGCCATATCAGGGGGGAAAAAAAATGAAAACCTATATTTAATGGCCTTAAAAGCTGCCAAAAAAACCTCATGGTAGTCCTTTCACAATCAAATTTCAAAACAATCCCATAAACCATGAATCCTTTCATTGACTAATTAGATTGCTAAAACTCATGAAAACCATGCTAATTAGTTGCCATATTATAACTCAGAAGATCAGTTGTAAACTTTTAATAGAACAGTTCAAACTTCAAAATGCCACTATAAAGTTATAAACTCTCCACCATCTGATGTACACTTTTCCACGTTCCCAAAAACCATTATAGCTGATAACATATGTCATTAACATATTAAGACAAACTTCTACAGAGTTTCCACTGGGCACTCCCCAATCCCCCCAAAACATAGAAACTATATCATCATTATAATAATAATAATAATAAAAAAAATAAATAAATAAAAAAGAGCATGTCAATTGTCAAACCTTTAGTTTTATAAAAGAAAAACAAGTTGCATAAACAAATAAAAAAGAACATTTCAACAAAGAGTAAACTAAACAAACAAAAACAAAAAAACCAAAAAACAAAAACAAAAGAAAGGAGAGGAAGCGTAGTGGAGGTACCTAGGTGGAGACCTGGTGACCAAAACATGAGACTTATCAATCGAAGATAAAGCGGCAGAAACTCCTCCTCCTCCTCCTCTAGCAGCACTCAAAAGGGGAGTGTCAGTGTCAGACCTATTTTTAATCTCTTTAGAGATTTTAGGAATCAATTTCTGAAACCCCTCCATTTTTCAAAGACAAGAAGACAGCCCCAGAAGACCAAAACCACCCAACTAACAATCCAACTAACAATTCAACCAACCCCAGTAACCGATTTTCACCGCTGAATTTGAAAAGAAAAGTATACGACCAGATCTTATAAAAAATAATGAGCTTTAGGGTTTTAGGGGGGGTACTATGCTACAATCAGTACTATGTACTAAGGTGGGACATGGACTGCGTGGCTGACAAGTTACCAACTTTTATCACATGATGATTGGGTTTATGATTGTTGTGAGTTCCTAGCCCAACCCAACTCAAAAGTGCTACTTTGATGTTGGACAAGATGGGACTATTACGAATGTCAATATGGGCCTTACATTTTCAACTCTTAGCCTGAATAAACCCATGGAGCCTTTAGGCAATCCCAAAATCCTTTCCATTTCAAGTAAAAAAAAATTAAAAATTAACAATTAAAGATTTTATTTCTAGAATTTAAGGAGGAGTTGGCCTCATTAATTTGACCCAAAACCTTTTTTTTTTTTCTTCTTTTAATGCTGAATTTATATATTTGAGTCAACCTTTTTTTTTTAAAAAAAAACTTAAAATCAAGGAGTCAACTATTTTAATTGTAACTTCGAAAAGTTGGCTTAGTGATTTCTAAGACTTCATAAAATCTATGAAGTTTTGAGTTCAAAACCTCTTACTAATATCTTGTGGCTACCCTCATGAGATTTCTTCCTGTAATAACCTAGTGCGTGTGAGACGAGAGGGTTACATACATTCGAAGAAATAGTCAAATACTCCTAGAACTGAAGGAATAATCAAACACTTGAAGAGATCTAGATAATACCAATGTTTGGATTTTAGAAAATGTAATTCAAAGTAATTATCAAGTCTAGCCTAATTAGAAATCCAAAAACAAACCACTTAAGCTAAAGTATTGATATTATATTTGTAAATGAATATGGGTTCATGGCTGTTGTCAATAATTAAGAAAGTTATACTACTAATTCTTAATTTATGGTTAAATTTAACCATTTTGAAATCCCATTTTCTAAAAGACTTTTATCTACTCAAATGACACCTTTCTTTTTGATTTTTGATCTTATTATTTTTCACCACACAAGTGAAACAGCGAAAGAAGGAACCCATGGTTAAAAGTTAAAACATCTAATAAATAGAGTTCTTCATGTACCATAATTTTTGCTACAATTATGATATTGAAGATTGTGAATGTGACTATCTATCTATCCCTTTCGCATAAACTTACTACTTTTTCTCAATTATTCACAATTTTTTTGGTAAAAATGGTGACAAAAGTCATGGCAAAATAGCGGTGTGCTCAGATTTTAAACCAATAAAAGTAAAAAGCTAACTACCAGCTTGCCCAACAAAGAAATTTTTTGAGAAGGATGTGGCTTAGATACATAGGGCAGTCAATGGTTAGCAATTGTCCACGCCAGAAGGCAGAGGCCAATCTATTTCTATTCCCTATCTTTCCCAAGCAAGCACCAACACAAAACTAAAATAGAAGAGCAAAAGAAGTGGGAGTGGCTCACTCATAGGAGGACCCTTCATTCATCTCTTTCTCTATCCGATCCATGGCTTCACTTACTCTCCCAAAGCACTCTATTCCCTCTCTACTTCCCACTCAAACTGTTAGTCCTAGACACTCATTGTTCTCTCATAACCTTCCAATTGTCTCCAATTCATCACAATCTCAGTTCTATGGCCTTAAGGTCTCTTATTCTTCATCCTTGTCAATCCCATCTTCTTCTTCAGTGAAGGGTTCCATTTTTGCCAAGGTACATTACTTTACAATATAAAATTGTGGTGCCAATGCCACAGCTAGTCATTTTGTAATAATTAAGAGTTATTGGTTTTATTATCACCTACGATTATGAGTTTTTGTGTTTCTTGAAAGGTGAACAAAGGTACGACCCCACCATCATTCACATTGAAAGATCAGGATGGAAAAACTGTGAGCCTCTCCAAATTTAAAGGCAAGCCAGTCGTGGTCTATTTCTACCCTGCTGATGAGACCCCTGGCTGCACCAAACAGGTTCTTTTTTTTTTTTTCCACGGCCAGTATTACATTTCTTATTAGTTATTATTATCACTATAGTACATACTTTGATCAATGTTTTTTAAATTGTTACTTTTATGGGAATAGTTTCACATAGACATATTTGTCACCCAATTGCAATTAAAGAGGGCCTTTAGGTTACGCAGGCAGGAACTAATAGATTACTATTATACTCCGACAGGCTTGTGCTTTCAGGGATTCTTACGAGAAATTTAAGAAAGCAGGAGCTCAGGTTGTTGGGATTAGCGGTGACGATCCATCATCTCACAAGGTAATACAATAACCTTCTCAGAATGAGTTTTAAAAGAATCCTTTTTGCCTGTATTTTCTGGTACTTCTAGCCATATTGAGTTACAGCTGCTAAACATATTTAATGTTGTATGTATACACCTCAATTCTACAATAGTATGTATTTTAGATAGCCTCACATATTGTCTTCTTTAATATAATTGTACAATTTCTAAATGTCCCACTTAGTGCACAAAGGTCTCACTCTTTTCAGCATTTGGCAGAGATCTACTAATTGTACAATTATTAACTCCAATTAATTATATGTAACTATTATTTGGTGGCATGAGAGCTCTGTATTTGTTTTACTTATGTACTATCTTGCCCACCAATAATAGGTATGCTTCGTGCAAGGTCCTCTTATTTATTAGTCATGTAAAATGGGACCTGACTACCTCTAGCTATGTTGTGATATTGTACAAATTATCAACTCTTTTTTTCAACATATAATTGGGTAATCATATTGAAGCTTAGTTCTTTTTTAAAATGAATGTAATATTTTTTTTATCACAGATCCTTATAAATTAGTCTTAGTAAGCTTTTGCAATTTCAAGCCTAGTTAAGCTTTTTGAAAATATAGTTCATCCTACCATTGAGTTATTGTGGTATTTATAGTCTTGTAATCATAGCTAATCATGATTGAAGTTGACAATGAAGGTTTAAATTAATGTTTGTAGGCTTTTGCAAAGAAATATAAGCTTCCTTTCACTTTGCTAAGTGACGAAGGGAACAAGGTGAGGAAAGATTGGGGAGTGCCATCAGATCTATTTGGAACACTGCCCGGAAGACAGACTTATGTTCTTGACAAGAATGGGGTGGTTCAACTTATCTACAACAATCAGTTCCAACCCGAAAAGCATATTGATGAGACTTTAAAGCTACTTCAAAGCCTTTGAGCCTGTTGTTATCTCTTCAATTCTTTTTATGCCCCCTTCCTCTGTCTCTTGGAGTTAGACAAGTATATATTCTTGTACCATTCAAAGTCCTTAATTTGTTAAATTATGGTTAAATTTAACCATTTTGATTTTGAAATCTTATTTTCTATGAGACTTGTATCTACTAAATGACACCCTTCTTTTTTTTATTTTTGATCTTATTATTTTTCACTGAACAGTGAAACAAGGAAACAAGGAACCCGTAGTTAAAACAATTAATAAACAGAGTTTTTCAGATACTACAACTTTTGTCACAATTATGACATAGGAGATTACAAGGATGATTGACTACTTATTACTTTCTCATAAGCTTTCACTACTATTCATAATTTTTAAGTTAAAATTGTAGCAAAAGTCATGTCAAAATAGTCACTAATTTTGGGTCAAAATTATGACAAAAGTCGTGAAAAAATAGTTGTACTTTGATCTTAAACCAATAAAAATAAAAAGCCAATTACCAGCTTTGGCCGACAAACAAATTTTACGAGAATGGGTTAAAATGGTAGCAAAAGTCATGTTAAAATAGTCACAAGTTTCGGATCAAAATTGTGACAAAAGTTGTGTCAAAATAGTTGTGCTTTGATTTTAAACCAATCAAAATAAAAAGCCAATTACCAGCTTTTGGCCGACAAACAAATTTTTCGAAAAGGATGTCGGTTAGAGACATAGGGCAGTCAATGGTTAGCAATTGTCCACGCCAAAAGGCAGAAGCCAATCTATTTCTATATTCTATCTTTCCCAAGTAAAAACCGACACAAAACTAAACTAAAAAGCAGAAGAAGTGGGAGTGCCTCACTCATAGGAGAACCCTTGATTCATTAATTTCTCTATCCGATCCATGGCTTCACTTACTTTCCCAAAGCACTCTATTCCCCCTCTACTTCCCAATCAAACTCTTAGTCCTAGACACTCATTGTTCTCTCATAACCTTCCAATTATCTCCAATTCATCAAAATCTCAGTTCTATGGCCTCAAGGTCTCTTATTCTTCATCTTTCTCAATCCCATCTTCTTCTACTTCAGTGAAGGGTTCCATTTTTGCCAAGGTACGTTACTTTAGAATATAAAATTGTGACTACCATGCCGTGATGACCCATAAATATAAGGACTTGTAGGATGTAGAACATGTACGGATTTTTATTTATATATATACTTAGATTAGATTAGGTTGCAGTAAAAATTTTATCTATATAAATATATATATATATATTTATTTATTTGTGGTACCAATGCCACAGCTAGTCATTTTATAATAATTAAGATTTATTGGTATCACCTACGACTATGAATTTTTGTGTTTCTTGAAAGGTGAACAAAGGTTCGGCCCCACCATCATTCACATTGAAAGATCAGGATGGAAAAAATGTGAGCCTCTCCAACTTTAAAGGCAAGCCAACTGTGGTCTATTTCTACCCAGCTGATGAGAGCCCTGGCTGCACCAAACAGGTCCTTTTTTTTCCCCTGCCAGCATTACATTTCTTACTAGCTATTATTATTACTACATACTATGGTCAATGTTTTTTGAGTTTGTTACTTTTATGGGAATAGTTTCACCTAGACGTTTTTGTCACCCAATTGCAATTAAAGAGGGCCTGCCTTTAGGTTATGCAGGCGGGAACTAACAGATTACTATTATACTTCGACAGGCTTGTGCTTTCAGGGATTCTTACGAGAAATTTAAGAAAGCAGGAGCTGAGGTTGTTGGGATTAGTGGCGACGATCCATCATCTCACAAGGTAATACAATAACCCTCTCACATAGAGCAATAGCTTTAAGTTTAACACCAAAAGAATCCTTTTTGCTTGTCTTTTCTGGTACTTATAGCCAGAATGAGTTACAGCTGCTAAACATATTTAATGTCGTATGTGTACACCTCAATTTTACTATAGTATACATTTTAGATAGCCTCGCATATAGTCGTCTTTAATCTAATTTTACAATTCCTAAACATCTTACCCAGTGCACAAAGCTCTTATTTTTTGCTAGAAGATTTGGGAGAGGTGTTGATAGGCAATCTCACACCAATTTTTTTAATCTTATTGTACAATTTTTAAGTCCAATTAATTATATGTAACTCTTATTTGGTGGCATGATAGCTCTGTATTTGTTTTATTTATGTACTATCTTGCCCACCAATAATAGGTACGCTTCATGCAAGGTCCTTTTATCTATTAGCCATGTAATGTATTTATGCAGCAAGTGGCGGAATGGGACTTGACCACCTCTACTTATGTTGTGATATTGTACAAATTATCAACTCTTTCTTTTAACGTATAATTGGGTAATCATATTGAAGCTTGGTTCATTTTTCAATGGATGTAATTTTTTTTTTATCACAGATCCTTATAGATTAGTCTTTGTAAGCTTTTGCAATTTCAATACTAATTAAGCTTTTTGAAAATACAGTTCATCCTACCGTTGAGTTATTGTGATATTTATAATCTTGTAATCGTAGCTAATCATGACTGAAGTTGACAATGAAGGTTTAAATTAATGTTTGTACTTTGTAGGCTTTTGCAAAGAAATATAGGCTTCCTTACACTTTGCTAAGTGACGAGGAAAACAAGGTGAGGAAAGATTGGGGAGTGCCATCAGATCTATTTGGAACACTAGCCGGAAGAGAGACTTATGTTCTTGACAAGAATGGGGTGGTTCAACTTATCTACAACAATCAGTTCCAACCCGAAAAGCATATTGATGAGACTTTAAAGCTACTTCAAAGCCTTTGAGCCTTGTCTCTTGGAGTTAAACAAGTATTTATTATTGTACCATTTAAAGTCCTTAATTTGTAATTACTTTAAGACACTAGCCAGGTTTGGACCCTTCATTCCACTGCTAGAGAAGGTGATCTTCATTTCTGCTCTAGAAGAACATCAAGGCTATTTTGACAGTTTCAATGAATGAATATCAAATATGAAGCTTGTTTTTATAGGTGAGGTTTCAGTTGTTTTTGCATTTCCATTGTGCAATTCTGGATTTAATTAATAATGTAGCCAACTGCGTGAGCTTTGAGGGGTTATTTGGTGTCTTAACCCCTTCAATTTGACACAGGGAAGACCATAAGCCACCATGGACATGTCCTTAAGGGTGAAATTCTGAGTTTTGGTAATGAGCAATTGCCACCAGAGAGTTTCAAGCCGTTTTTCTCTTTGATTTTATGATTATCCATATCCTAAAATATAAAATCCTAAAATATGAGACAACAGCTTCAAACTACCAGGCAGCAACAACTTATAAAAACATTTGGAATTTTCAATCTTAAATTATTCTGAATTAACCTTCCCACCAAGTAATTTTCTGGCAACTTCTTAAACATGCTACAGTTGTTTTCCAATGTTACACATGTTATACATTTAAATCTATTCTTCTTCATGAAATTTTTAATATAAATTTTTAATTTTAATTTATTAACATAAATATTTATTCATTTAGCTTTTTATATTTCTATAAAATTATTAAAATTTGAATTTAATGTGGTAGTTTATGTATGTGCATATGTTAATGTTTATGTGTATGTTTGGATGTGCATATGTGTGTATACAAGATATTGGTAAGTTGTGAATTCTAATTAGCTCAACTAGTAAAGTCTGTGATAGTTGTAGAAGAGATCTGGGTTCAATCCCTGCCTATATTAAAAATTGATCGGTGTCTTGATTTGATAATAAAGAGCTATCATTTGGAGCGGACACTATAGGTTGAAACTTTCTCTTAAAAAAAAGTTATTGGTAAGTTGCACTCGCACTAACATTAATTAGATAGGAATTATAAAAAAAGTACTATACTTGACTCTAACAAATTGAAAAGAATCCATCTTTATTACAAAATCTAGATTTTGGGCGCATTGTTGTCATCTTTGACACACATTTTCTACCTAGTGGGAAACTTTATTAAAAAAAAAAAAAAACTATTTGAAGTTCTAGATGAAGAAAAGATTTGGAGTTGCCCTGCCCATTCAAATGACTACAACAAGACATAGCTTTAATGAGATATTGGTGCAAGGAAAGTATATGCATTGCATGTCAATATAATTTGCGAATATGTTTATTCTTATAAATGAAGTAGGACTAGTGTTGAATTGGAGTGTAGTAATAATTTTATACTCTAAGGTAAGGACAAGGGTTCACAAGTTACAGTATTCCATTGTGATTTCTACACTGTGACAATAAATGTGAATTTCTGGGTATATGATAATAATAAAATCACTCAAAATACCAAGTAATTTTTTAGCATAAATAATTTTCTTCTTAGTTCCTATATAGGTATAGCTAGCTAATAGGTTTCTATCAATAATTAAAATTTAATGATTTTAAATTTCAAAAGAAACAAAAAATCAGTAAAAACAATTGATGGTTTTGGTGGGTATCTATGTTAATGTTTATAAGAGCCAGGAAAAAATCTAATAATTTTCTATAAATACCTAATAATTCCCACCATCCATTGATTTATCAAATAAATAAATTTCCATAAAATTTTGATTGGTAAAAATTCGTAATATTAATTCAATTGTTATTACATACACAACCCGAGGATATAAATATGTCATCCAAAAGAAAATACTCAAATAAAAAAAAATAAACTTTAAAATTTCCTTTTAAAACTCATTAAATTTGTTGTTCTTCATGAATTTTTTTATATAAACTTTTAAATTTAAGCTAACAACATAAATATTTGTTCATTTAGCTATTTTATGTTCTATAAATTTATTAATTGTTGAATTTAGTATGTTAGTTTATGTACATACATATGTTAATAGTTATGTTTAATTATGTTTGGGTGTGCTTTTTTTTTTTTTTTTTTGAGAAACACACACACACATACATATATAGGAGAAGGGGATGAGACAAGGAAATACACTCACACATATTTGGGTGTGCTTGTGTGTGTCAATCTATATACATATGTTATTAGTAAGTTGCACCTTCACTAACATTCATTAGACAATAATTGTAAAAAGTAATGCACTTGCCCCTAAGAAATTGACATCTTTAATACAAATAAAACATAAAAATGAGATTTATTCCTTTGGTATTGTTCTTTCTTTCCAGTTCCTATATAGATAGCTGGCTAATAAGTCTAAATAAATAATTATGAATTGATGATTTTAAATTTCAAAAGATACTAGTATAAAAAGCAATTATAAAAAAAAGGCCTTTTAAAAAAATGACGGTTTTGGGGTAACTATATCCGTAAGACCTGGACAAAATCTAACTAAATGCCCAATAATTTTCTTCCTAATTCTTACATAGATATGACTAGCTAAAGGTCTAAATAAATAATTAAGAATTAATGGTTTTAAATTTAACAATAAAATACTAATATAAAAATTAATGGTTTTGGGGGTAACTATATCTATAAGATTCAAACTAAATCTATTAAAATACCTAATAATTTTCTATAAATACTAAATAATTTTACACCACAACTTGATTTATCAAAAAAATAAAATACATTTCTGTAAAAGTTGTTATTTGAAATTTTTTAGATTAATTCAATTTTACATATACACAACCCAATGAAATATATATGCAATACAAAAGAAATATTCGCAAATTCAAAAAAAAAAATTACATTTTAAAGTTCATCAACTTTGTTATTTTCCATGAATTTTCATATATAAATTTTATTTATTAACATAAATATTTATTCATTTAGCTGTTTCTATTTCTAAAATTATCAATTGTTGAATTTAGTAGATTAGTTTGTGTAATGTGTATATGCATATATTAATGTTTATATTTATGTTTGAGTGTGCATGTTTTTTTATATAAATAAATAAATTTAAATATAAATTCATACATACATATATATATATATATATATATATATATATATATATATATATATATATATAAGATTTGCCTTTCGTATATAAAGTTCTGCCATGTTTGTCAAACTCAAGCAGCTTCGGTGGCTGGGATTTTAAAAACTTCCATAGCTTCATATTCATATTTACAACTTCTATCAGAAATTCTTTAAATGTCTGAAAGAAAAAAAGAGAAAAAAATCATTTTTTTTGTTGTTGCTGGAGAGTGGAGACAACAACTTGTTCTTACTAAAGCATTTAAGCAAATAGAGTTAAAGATATGTAATAAGGTGTTATACTTCAGTAAATAGAATTGAAGATATGTAATGAGGTGTACAGTATAACATCAAGTATGTAATGAGATGTACAGTTGTGTAAAAACGCTAGACGCGCAATGCTGGGCGCTCAATGCTGGACGCGTTATCCAAACTCTACCTAAATTTAGAAAATTCCTATTTACACTAGTCACAAAGCTTTTTTTTTTTTTTTTTTTTTTTTTTTTTGGAGTAACAAAACATTAGACAAACCTATAACTTCTGGTAGAGTCATATGGATTAGCAAATTGAATATCAACTAAATTTTTTCCTTCGAGGTGAACTTCCTGCCAATGAAGCCCATGGAGGATTGCATTAGGCAATTTTAAAAAAAATTCTGGAAACAAGCTATTCATATATTTGTCAACATTTGAGTGCACTGCAGTCAGTTTATGTACATTGTAATTGCAACAAAACAAAACAATACCAAGAAAGAAATACATTTATATAAGATTTGTCTTCTTGCCACGAAGAAATTCACGGCTAGTCACGTTCTCATAAGGATCGAATATATGCTTCACCGTGAGATCGGGGAAAAAGCGCAACTTCAAGAGGAGGTGGTCAAAGAATTTCCTTTTCTTGTGGTATGCTATCACCAGCTTAGCAATGGTTTGAATAAAGTTCTGCGATGTTTGCCAAACCCAAGCAACTTTGGTGACTGGGATTTTGAGAACTTCCATAGCTTCATATTCATATTTACAACTTCTATAAGAAATTCTTTAAATGTCTGAAAGAAAAAAAGAGAAAAAAAAATCATTTTTTGTTGTTGTGGAGAGTGGAGACAGCTACTTGTTCTTACTGAAGCATTTAAGCAAATAGAGTTAAAGATATGTAATAGAATTGAAGATATGTAATGAGGTGTATAGTATAACAGCAAGTATGTAATGAGGTGTACATTAGTGTAAAAACACTGGACGCGCAATGCTAGACGTTGGACACGCTATCCAAACTCTACCTAAATTTAGAAAAATTCCTATTTACACTAGTAACAAAGCATTTTTTTTTTATGGGAGTAACAAAGCATGAGACAAACCTATAACTTCTAGTAGAGTTATATGGATTAGCAAATAGAATATCTACTAAATTTTTGCCTCCGAGGTGAACTTCCTGCCTATGAGTCCTGCGGAGGATTGCAATAAGCAATTTTAAACAAAATTCTAGAAACAAGCTATTCATATCTTTGTTGACATTTAAGTGCACTGTAGCCTGCAAGACAAATAGAAAAGCCAATTTATGTACTGATGATGCAAAGAAGATCAGTAGGCTGGATGCTTCAGACTTGAAAAGACCACTTACTCTCTCTGCGGCCTAAAGAAAAAGAAAAGCGAATCAAAGGTGACCGGGGCTGCCAGCCAAAAACCCTCCGATGGCAAAGTTAGTTTTTCTCTCTATATTTTTGGAGTTCCAACTTTTTTGGAGTCAAATTCACATACCTTTGCCTTGTCTGAATCAGTCTTTATATAGTGCCTTCATAGACGGTTATCGAAATTGGAACCTCCCCTGGATTCAAGAAGGCTTAAACGTAACTGCCATAACCATTTAGGAGTTACACTTCTATTTCACAACGGATACATGACAGTTATGCGTGGGATAAGGGATTGTCACATTATATTCGAAGATTCTCCTAAGTATGATACCCTCGTCCTGGAATTCATTCGTTTAGTGTGCCTGTTAATTCCAAGTGTAGCATCCTCGTCCACGAATCTTTACGTGGACGAGTCCTCTCGGGGCAGGCTGTGCGCATCCCACGGACGAGGGATGTAGCATCGCTATCACCTTCAGGACGACCTTGTCCGTTACCCTCGTCCTGAGGATAACTCCAGGACGGTTGCCGAGGTGATGACCGTCTAGGGACGATCTGAGCATTTTCATCCCACATCATGTACATTGTAATTGCAACAAAACAAAACAATACCAAAAATGAAATACATTCATATCAGATCTGTCTTCTTGCCACAAAGAAATTCACAGCGAGTCATGTTCTCAACAGGATCGAACGGATGCTTCACCTTGAGATCGAGGAAAAGGCGCAACTTCCCGAGGAGGTGGCCGAAGAATTTCCTTTTCTTGTGTTATGCTATCACCATCTCAGCAATAGTTTTGAATAAAGTTTTGCCATGTTCACCAAACCCAAGCAGCTTCGGTGGTTGGGATTTTGAGAACTTCCATAGCTTCATATTCATATTTACAACTTCTATCAAGAATTCTTTAAATGTCTGAAAGAAAAAAAGAGAAAAAAAAAATCTTTTTTTTTTTTGTTGCTGGAGTGTGGAGACTACAACTTGTTCTTAATGAAGCATTTAAGCAAATAGAGTTAAAGATATGTAATGAGGTGTTATACTTCAGTAAATAGAATTGAAGATATGTAATGAGGTGTACAGTATAACAGCAAGTATATAATGAGATGTACAGTTGTGTAAAAATGCTTGACGCGCAATGCTGGACGCGTTATCCAAACTCTATCTAAATTTAGAAAAATTCCTATTTACACTAGTAACAAAGCTTTTTTTTTTTTTTGGGAGTAACAAAACATTAGACAAACCTATAACTTTTGGTAGAGTCATATGGATTAGCAAATAGAATATCTAATACATTTTTTCCTCCGAGGTGAACTTCCTGCCAATGAAGCCCATGGAGGATTGCATCAGGCAATTTTAAAAAAAAAAATTCTGGAAACAAGCTATTCATATCTTTGTTGACATTTGAGTGCACTGCAGTTAGTTTATGTACATTGTAATTGCAACAGAACAAAAAACTACCAAGAAAGAAATACATTCATATCAGATTTGTCTTCTTGCCACGAAGAAATTCATGGTGAGTCACGTTCTCATTAGGATTGAATGGATGCTTCACCCTGAGATCGGGGAAAAAGCGCAACTTCCAGAGGAGGTGGCCGAAGAATTTCCTTTTCTTGCGGTATGCTATCACCAGCTTAGCAATGGTTTGAATAAAGTTCTGCCATGTTTGCCAAACCCAAGCAACTTTGGTGGCTGGGATTTTGAGAACTTCCATAGCTTCATATTCATATTTACAACTTCTATAAGAAATTCTTTAAATGTCTTAAAGAAAAAAAGATAAAAAAATCTTCTTCTTTTTTGTTGTTGCTGGAGAGTGGAGACAGCAACTTGTTCTTACTGAAGCATTTAAGCAAATAGAGTTAAAGGTATGTAATAAGGTGTTATACTTCCGTAAATAGAATTGAAGATATGTAATGAGGTGTACAGTATAACAGCAAGTATGTAATGAGGTGTACATTAGTGTAACAACGTTGGATGCGTAATGCTAGACGTTGGACACGCTGTCCAAACTCTACCTAAATTTAGAAAGATTCATATTTACACTAGTAACAAAGCATTTTTTTTTTTATGGGAGTAACAAAGCATGAGACAAAGCTATAACTTCTGGTAGAGTTATATGGATTAGCAAATAGAATATCTACTAAATGTTTGCCTCCGAGGTGAACTTCCTGCCTATGAATCCTGCGGAGGATTGCAACAAGCAATTTTGAACAAAATTCTGGAAACAAACTATTCATATCTTTGTCGACATTTGAGTGCACTGTAGCTTGCAATACAAATAGAGAAGTCAGTTTATGTGCATTGTAATTGTAACAAAACAAAACAATACCAAAAATGAAATACATTCATATCAAATCTGTCTTCTTGCCACGAAGAAATTCACGACGAGTCACGTTCTCAACAGGATTGAACGGATGCTTCACCCTGAGATCAGGGAAAAGGCGCAACTTCCTGAGGAGGTGGTCGAAGAATTTCCTTTTCTTGTGTTATGCTATCACTAGCTCAGCAATGGTTTTGAATAAAGTTCTGCCATGTTCTCCAAACCCAAGCAGCTTCGGTGGCTGGGATTTTGAGAACTTCCATAGCTTCATATTCATATTTACAACTTCTATCAAGAATTTTTTAAATGTCTGAAAGAAAAAAAGAGGAAAAAAAAATCATTTTTTTTGTTGTTGCTGGAGTGTGGAGACAACAACTTGTTCTTAATGAAGCATTTAAGCAAATAGAGTTAAAGATATGTAATGAGGTGTTATACTTCAGTAAATAGAATTGAAGATATGTAATGAGGTGTACAGTATAATAGCAAGTATATAATGAGATGTACAGTTGTGTAAAAACGATGGACGCGCAATGCTGGATACTCAATGCTGGACGTGCTATCCAAACTCTATCTAAATTTAGCAAAATTCCTATTTACACTAGTAACAAAGCATTTTTTTTTTTTTTTGGAGTAACAAAACATTAGACAAACCTATAACTTCTGGTAGAGTCATATGGATTAGCAAATAGAATATCTACTAAATTTTTTCCTCCAAGGTGAACTTCCTGCCAACGAAGCCCATGGAGGATTGCATAAAGCAATTTTAAAAAAAATTCTGGAAACAAGCTATTCATATCTTTGTCGACATTTGAGTGCATTGCAGTCAGTTTATATACATTGTAATTGCAACAAAACAAAACAATACCAAGAAAGAAATACATTCATATCAGATTTGTCTTCTTGCCACGAAGAAATTCACGGCAAGTCACATTCTCATTAGGATCGAACGGATGCTTCACCCTGAGATCGGGGAAAAAGAGCAACTTCCAGAGGAGGTGGCCGAAGAATTTCATTTTATTGTGGTATGCTATCACCAACTTAGCAATGGTTTGAATAAAGTTCTGCCATGTTTGCCAAACCCAAGCAACTTTGGTGGCTGGGATTTTGAGAACTTCCATAGCTTCATATTCATATTTACAACTTCAATCAGAAATTCTTTAAATGTCTTAAAGAAACAAAGAGAAAAAAAAAAATCATTTTTTTTGTTGTTGCTGGAGAGTGGAGACAGCAACTTGTTCTTACTGAAGCATTTAAGCAAATAGAGTTAAAGATATGTAATAAGGTGTTATATCTCAGTAAATAGAATTGAAGATATGTAATGAGGTGTACAGTATAACAGCAGGTATGTAATGAGATGTACAATAGTGTAAAAATGCTAGACGCACTATCCAAACTCTACCTAAATTTAGAAAAATTCCTATTTACACTGGTAACAAAGCATTTTTTTTTTTTTTTTTTTGTCAGAGTAACAAAGCATTAGACAAACCTATAACTTCTAGTAGAGTCATATGGATTAGCAAATAGAATATCTACTAAATTTTTGCCTCCAAGGTGAACTTCCTACCTATAAAGCCCATGGAGGATTGCATCACGCATTTTTAAAAAAATTCTGGAAACAAGCTATTCATATCTTTGTCGACATTTGAGTGCACTGCAGCCTGCAATACAAATAGAATAGTCAGTTTATGTACATTGTAATTGCAACAAAACAAAACAATACCAAAAAAGAAATACATTCATATAAGATTTGTCTTCTTGCAACGAAGAAATTCACAGCAAGTCACGTTCTTAATAGGATCGACCGGATGCTTCAGCCTGAGATCGGGGAAAAAGTGCAACTTCCCGAGGAGTTGGCCGAAGAATTTCCTTTTCTTGTGGTATGCTATCACCAGCTCAGCAATGGTTTTGAATAAAGTTTTGCCATGTTTGCCAAACCCAACCAGCTTCGATGGCTGGGATTTTGAGAACTTCCATGGCTTCATATTCATATTTACAACTTCTATTAGAAATTCTTTAAATGTCTTCAAGAAAAAAAGAGAAAAAATCATTATTTTTTTGTTGTTGTTGGAGAGTGGAGACAGCAACTTGTTCTTACTGAAACATTTAAGCAAATAGAGTTAAAGAAATGTAATTAGGTGTTATACTTCAGTAAATAGAATTGAAGATATGTAATGAGGTGTATAGTATAACAGCATGTAATGAGGTGTACAGTAGTGTAAAAACGCTGGACATTGGACGCGCTATCCAAATTTTACCTAAATTTAGAAAAATTCCTATTTACGCGCTATCCCGCAACAGATGTACAATTAAATAAATAGTTGAGATCAGTTCATTTCAATACAACTAAAATAGTGCCTGGATCACCATAACCCATACTTATCATAACTGTACTGAACATCAACTTGAGCAATGGTCAGTTTTCTATTGAACCAGTTTAACAGTTGCATCACTAATTGAGGCACTGACTTTCTTAATATAACAAATATTATTACTATACATAAACTATAATTATTAATATAGGTTAAAATTAAAAAGTATAAAAAGATAACATATCTTACTAAAGTGGCTCTTATGACTTATAGATACAACCTTTTCTCATTTAAACCAGAGGTTCCAAGTTCAAATCATAGTGATAATTGCTGCATGCAATTTGCCCACTTCAAGTAGAGCATACAGAAAGAGGATACCTTTGCTCAATATGCTTTATTCTCTTCCCACCCAAGTTATAATTTTTGTAGTGGTCAATTCAATCCAATTCAGCAACCGATTTATATAGTTGAACAGCTGGTTTTACCCTATATCTGGCTATATAAAAATATCAAACTAAAAAATTAGTCAGTTCATACTTCAGCCATTCAGCGGGTTTAAATGCCCAGCATAGTGCATTCTTGATAACTTTGCTTTAACCTCATCCCAAAATCAATTTCGGGTCTCAAATTTGATAAGAATTCAACTATGCTAAATAAAGCATAGTCCGCTAAACAAGCAGGTTGTATTCTGGCTCATCAAACTTAAATTTATCAAGAACATGAATCTTGAGCTGAAGCACCCATACCATCAGTAAATAACCTATTTCAAGATCATGGTTCACTGTAGCTCGAACATCACTTGGACACATAGCAGACAGTTTTTCCAAATTTTTTATTCCAATTTCCTTTCTGCTGCACTCGTTTCTTTCATCTTCTTGTAGTTGTAAACAATTGTCAAGATATTCAAGAGTTGCCCTTTAATTCATGGAGCCACTCACAAGTAATAAATTCATTTTATAGTTAATAAATAAAAGTGACTTCTAGGGTTAGTGACGAAAAAATGAATAAAAATGAACTAAGAAACAAGGTGGGGGAAGGAAAATTGATGGTAGTGAAAAACCAGTAACCATGCTTCAAAGTTCAAACTGGCTTTAATAGTTGGTAAGTCTCAGGTTAATTACAAGCCTTTATAAGCACACATTATTTCAAACAGTACACACACACACACACACACACACACACACACATATATATAGACACACACACACACACATTAATTGAATCTGTGAAAATAATTTAACAAGAACATGAATGTTTAGCTAAAGCTGTGGATTGAGCATGTTAATACTTGCTTCTAATTTGTCAAGAACTCCTAATTCATCTTTAATTTCCTAAGATTTCATCTTGAGGCAGCCAATGGAATTCAAAACCTATCTTTCCTAAATTTCTCTTACATTCATCTGATGCTGAAAATTTTCACTCTTGAAATCTTAAAATCAGTACGCTAGAGTAACATAAATGTGAAACAACAACACCATGCCCTTTTCAAGTCCCCCCCCCCCCCCCCCCCCCCACATTTTGACACCATTAGAAAAAAATAAAATAATAATAATCATAATTTACAGTCAAAGAGAAGCATATGTCATGGGCTTGGGAAGCTAAAATTTTCTGTCCGTATTGCTTGAACTGAGGGAAAAAAAAAAAAAAACTAATGGCCTGTTTGGATGGAGGGGGAGTGGAGGGAAGTAGAGTAGAATTGGCTAAAAATAAGCTAATTTTGTTCTAAATCTACCCTACTCTACTCCCCTTAATCCAAACGGACCATAAAGATCGAAATCTACACAAAAGAAGCCCCCTCTACCACCATCAAGAACTCTCAGAGTAAAAATTAGGGCACCATACATCCACATTATATAGCATGTTAGCATGTTAGTGGATATAGCAAGTACTAGATATTTTGTGCATTTTTTTTTCCAAAAAGAAAATACAAGGAGAGAGAGAGAGAGAGAGATTTCACTTACAAACAAGTATTTCTAATCTTGAATCCATTAAAGTTTCAAATGAAAGATGCAAAGAATAATGGGCATTCCCCTTAAAACTACTGCTTCTGGACAATTAAGAGAGAGTAAAAATAGAAGCATCCTAGTCAAATGCAATTTGACAAGTTTGAGAGGTCCTTGGGAACTTCATTATCTCCTCGCAAAAACGAGGCTTAAGCTCTGAGCATAGATCTCTTTCAACAGTGATATCATTGTCTTTAAGATTTTTGCTTATTTAAATTTTCACCTAAATTTAAGCTAAAACCATTTTTTCTATTTTAACACACCACTTTTTGAAGTATAGTCTCTATCTTTTCTCTATTTCATTTAAATTTTTTTAAAAAAAATTGATTGGGGTGGGCCAGGGTGAAGGCGTAGATAATGGCATCTCATCCTTAATAAAAGAGACTATGCCAAGTGTTGTTTAAAATATAGCAGGTTCTTTTATTTAAGCTAGGCAACAATTTAATTAACTATCCTTTGAATGAATTAGCATATGAAATGCCCGATAATCTAATTCACACTCTATTCACAGAAAATCCAAGGGCTTGTGACCAAAATAATTAAGTTTTCCAGGTCTTTGAAATGTGGGGATTGTCGAATATTACATATGCTCAAAAAAATCATGAAGGTGCCATTGAGGTTTAGGCTTCATGCATCAAGTCGGACCAGGGATTCTAGTGATATTGGGAATCTTCTAGTAGTAAGAGTCATATGACATATCCTATGCACTCAAAAGGATGAAAATGAAAGGACATCCCATCAACAACATATGGTTCCCAATCCCATGTCTTGTTTGGGTGGTGGTCATTATTATATATCTAATATCTTACATGCTCATTGCTCAATTTCTTTGCCTTTTTTTTTTCTTTTTTTTTTTTGGGCTTTAGCGTTTGTGTTCAAACTGGTATAGGACCTCAAGGCCCATTCTATGGGAGTGCCAAGTCCGATTTGCCTTTACCTCTTGACAAAAGTCCAGACCAATTTTTAAGTAGGGTCCAAAATTTTTGAGTTTTATTAGGCGATGAAAACAGAGTTGTATAACCCAAAACTCATCAAACTAAGGGTCTGTTTGGATACCACTTATTTTGCTGAACTGAAAATTTATTGCTGAAAGTACTGTAGATAAAAGGTAAAAGTTAGTTGAAATAGTACAATGGGGTCCATAAATAGTACCAAAAAGTGCAGTAGGGTCTATAAATAGTAGCAAAAATAAGCTAAATAGTAAAATAATTTTAAATTTTCATTGATATCCAAGCACACACTAAACACTCTCTAAATGTCCAACTCATGACACGTTTTTAAGGTGTTGAAAAACAAAGACCCTCACAGCAAGAAAATTTCAGCTAAACAATCCGGTGACTCTCTTGGAGATGCTTTTGACGTTACTTTGGTGATAACAACCAAACTGGGGATCCGGATCCTCTCCACTTCTATTTGAAATGGAGAGGCTCTAATACACGGTGGGGATTTCGTCCAAAATGATCCACGCTCAAAAATTGGACACGTCATTTAAAATGTTAACACCACACTTAACTGGAGTTCAACGCACTTAACTGGGGTTTAACTCAACCGGACAAAAAAAACTCAAGTTGAACTCTTAACTCTCACCAGCCGTTCAAACTCTCTCTCTCAAATTTCAAAGTTCAAACTCTCTCTACCTCCACTTCTAGCATACTCAACTCAAACCCATCAGCAAAAACAAAGAAAAAACCTTAGCTCACTAGAGATCCCAACACCTATACACGCATCCTTTTTAGACCCAGATCAGAGAGAGAGTAAAGGTTGGGGTTTGGAGAGAATCGGGTGTAGAGAGACACATTGATGCTTTTCAGACCCAAATCAGAAAAGGTAGGGTTTGAGTTTGGAGAAAATCGGGAAAGAGAGAAGTTGATGATCTTTCAGGTTTGATCTATGGAGGGAAATGAGATTAAGAGACAGAGAAAGAGATATTGGTCGAAGGAGAGAAGAAGCCACCATTGGAGGTGGTGGTTGCGGTGAGCCAGCCTTGCCGATTTGGTTTAGACCCAAATCAGCGAAGGTTAGGGTTTGGGTTTGGGGAAAATCGGGAAAGAGAGAAGTTGATGCTCAATCTCCATAGCTACCGCTAGCAGCCACCATGTTCCGCTCCACCAATTCTGGCCGTGGTTCTGGTAAAGTTCCTCTATCTCCCTCTTTGGTTTTTCCTTCTTTTAATTTTCTCAACCAAAAAAAAAAAAAAAGATTTTTTAATTTTTAGTATTGTATTAGGATTTCGTTTTCTTTTGATAAAGAAATTGAATTCCCTGTTGTACTTGGGAAAAAAATAATGTGAAATTTGTGTTATTAGATACAGATTGTGTTCAAGTGAAAAGACTACAAAAATAACAGAATCTGTATGTATACATGGTGGTTTACCTACTTGTTTTCCTTTTAAATAAACAAGCATTTATCTTTTGTCATTTTTCACCATAAGAGGACTAAATCCCAAACTTTTACGAAGTTTCGCTTTGTTGATTTAAAGTTGTTATATATTCATCATAATCTTTAAGTTGATGAATGCGTTTTACCATTGTCAAACTAATTCATGAATTTTTCTAATTCATGTTCCATGTTTTTCTTGATTAGCTATAAACCGAAAATTACTTCAAATAATGATTTTTTTTAATTGCTTAATAGTGAGTGAGTATTTGCTCTAGCAGACCTTTGAAATGAATTCCTCAAAAGTTAGGAATTTTTTTTTTGTCCAAATTGGAGTATCTCTTGATCTGTTTTTTTTTTTTTTTTTTTTTTTTTTTTTTTTTTTTTTTTTTTCCATGTGTATGACAATATGATGAGTTTAAGTGTTTATAGTCTAGCTGCTTGTGCAGACTGTGAGCAGAGTAACATTAAGGCTAAACATGCCTTTATAGGTATGGTATTCTTTTTTGGAACTGTCATAAATACTGAATTGTTCATGGTTGATGCATTGTTTCTTTTTTATTCTACTCATGATGGGTGCATTGTTCTTTTAAATGTCAATGTCAAGTTTGCCTTGTAAAAGTGCAATGTTGGCATGCTTTGACTTGAAATGCTACTATTTGCTAATCTTGGTCCCATATTCTGTTTAGAGTAAAAATTATGGACAATATGGACAAAGTGATGGGTGCATTGTTCTTTTTTCTTGCATATGATTAATGATGCCATTTACAAACAATATTGAAAAACAAGTAACAATAATTTTGTGTATCATGGTGCAGGGGCTTTGAGTAACAATTGATTACAAGCCAGAAAATGGACACTTAAAGACAAGAGGGGTAGGGAAACTCGATGAAGAAGGAAAGTTCAAAGTGTCTATTCATCGTAAGATTGTAAAAGATGGCAAACTGAATGAAGAATGCTATGCACAGCTTCACAGTGCATCAGCTGCACCATGCCCTGCACATAATGGCCTAGAGTCTTCAAAAGTAGTATTCAAGTCCAAAGCCAAAGGAAAATACACGTTTGGGTTGGCTAGTAAACTCAAGTTCTCCCCTGTGACATGCACTTCAACTTTCTTGTGGCCTCACAATAAGTACCCACCACTAATCAAGAAGCAAGAGGTGAAATGTATAGTCAAGCAATAAGCACACCAATTGTAGAAGTTTCATGTTATTTTAATCGAAGTGTTTATTTTAATGGAATTTTTGTTATGTGATCAAAGTGTACATTTTACTAAAATTTGTTCATTTTTTTTATATTAAATTCTCTTATTGTCTACTCTGTTGGATTGAATATTGATTGTAAGGATTGTGAAAGTTGTTATTGTAAGGATTGTAAGGATTGACCATTCTGCATAATTACTGTTTGTAATTTCTACATAATTACTGTTTGTGTTTCTGCATAATTACTGTTTCTGCATAATTAGTGTTTGTGTTTCTGCATAATTACTGTTTGTAATTCCTGCATACTGCATAGTTGTTTCTGCACAATTTCTGCATAGTTGTTTCTGCATAATTTCTGCATACTGCATAATTACTGTTACTGCATAGTTGAGTGTATTATGGTTCCCAATAATATCACAAACAAGCCTTTAAGGTACTGTATACTTTAATGAAGAAAACTTTATTGAAATGTGTACTTTGATTACAAGGCTATTAGAACAAGAGCCCTAATTAAATACACAGTCATGGGCAATGATTTATTTCACTCAATACAACCCAATCATAACCCAAGACAACCCAATCAAAACCCAAGACAATCAAAGCAATCCTAAACTTGTGCACTTTCTACTCAGCAATTCGGGTTGCAACTCTACACTTCTCAGCTTTGCGCTTGGCTATCCATTCCCACTCTAATGCTTCTATCCCTCTCAATTTTGGCAGCTTTTGCCTCAGCTGCCAGTCTCGTTATCTGTTTAAAAAAAGTACCAAACATAAGCCAACACAAAATAATGGCATATCTGTTTAAAAAAAGGAAGCATATTGTCCTAGTCATGGGAATATAATGGCAATACAACTAACTTTTGTTAAATAAGAGCATAAGCCACAGCGACACTTATACTACATAATCTAATAGTCACATTGACAACCACTAGAGAAAAACGTAAACAACTCAACAAGAAAAGCAAAAAACAAATGAAGTTCGCAGCCATTAGGGCTGTAAAGGACAAACATTGAGGTACACATTTTCAGAGATATAAATTGTAAACCCCCAAAAAAGGCCAAAACAAGAATGAAGAAAAAAGAGGTACAATCACCAACACAAAATAATAATAGCCCTTTGAATACAAATTACAAGGATTTAAGCATTTTGATACAATAGACAAAAAATGCAGGCAATATAAAAACTGAATTTTAATTAAAACTCATAAAATTCCAAACTTACAACTAACAGGTGAAAAGTTGGTATTTTTAAACATACTTGCAAAGATCCCTGTGCCATGTTGGAACATTCTTGTATGTCAGCCAAGCAGTAACATCAAACATGATAATTGCACATTGCCCATGGATACTGCATGATGAACAAGCTTTTTAATACAATAACCACAACAGACACATTACACTTTCAAGATTCTAGACTCTGGTGATATTAACGAACAGCCAAAAAAAATTTAAATAAAAAAAATTAAACAATATTTTTATTCAAACACAAAAACCTTTTAACACTTGCTGTTCAAGAAGTCAAGAATAATGGTTAAGGAGGAAGACATGGGCCTTGGTGATTGTTTTTTGAGAGGTGGATAAATTCTCAACTGAGCATGGTAAGCATGAAGCAGATATTGTATAGTTTAACTCATGTGCATGTTAACAGGCAATCGATACAAAATTTGAGAAATTCATATTAACATACAAAGCTCACATCAAGTCATATTGAGCAATTTAATCAGTAAAAACGACTCTAGCTAGCAGGTTGCAGTTGCAAACAAAACCAAGTACAAAGTTACAGGATTCCCATTCTTCACGTAGGGATTTTGCTTATCTCTCTCTCTAATCTGAGTTTTTTTTTTTTTTTTTGAAAGGTCTCTGATCTGGGTTTGAATTAGTTGAGTTAAGGTTTTAAGATTTTTGTTGACTTGGCACATCTTAGACCCTAGATGTATTTCAAATAAATCCAGACTGGGGACTCTAGAGTAGGATAGGCACCGACAGAAAAGTGCTCTCAGCTGAGTCGATTTTTATTTTAGACTTTAGCTGTTTAGCAAATACGCATATAACATATATCCTTTTCTACGGCCCAGCAAAAATAGACCTTCCCAGACTGAAGCACAGGTTGTCATGGACCGACCGTTGGCCTATATTAACTTACCCATTAAAGAAGTTAAAAAAGGGCAACAACAATTTGCACTACAATTTACACCACCTATCATCCAACTTTTTGGACATTTCGTTGAGGTAGTGAGTTGTTCTACGATAACAAACCTTTTTTGCTACAATTTTGCCACATTTTATACGTAATTAACATATGAGTGGTTGTATATCACTTTTAGGTAAACCCATAATTTATTTTCTAAATTATACACATTTTCTTTCACTGCTTTTTAAGCTCTTCTGTTTAGTAAAACAAAGGTAATTAATCTCTCATTGTGGAAGAAAAATTGTGAAATACTATAGCATTGCCATTGAGAAGTAGTAAAATCATAGCAATATACATACATACAGCTTTAACCTTAGTTAGGAGAACAAAGCCTGATACGTATATATTTATATTTATAAATATAAAGATATTGATATTCAAAAGTTGCATAATATATAAATATATCATATGATACACACTGCACAGTTACACAGAGTGATCAGGACCGTCCATCATCATCATTTTTACCAAGATTAAAAAAAAAAAAAAATTACTCTCAATAATCTAAGCTAGGCTTTACCACGACTCTCATCAAGGCGATTGATCATGTAGAGAGCGTTACTAGTAACCTTACCCACATTCCTAATCTTCCTCTTCACATCAGACTTGAGCTTATTCCCATCAACACCTTGAAACCCATCAAGACACGTGTCCTCATACGTCAAAGCCGCACTCGCCCAAGTCTCAGCATTATTCATCTGCCACCTGAAAGTTTCTACACGCAGGTGCTTCAGCTCGCTCAGCGTCTGCCTCAGCTCCTCCACCGACTCTGATATCTGCTCCACACAGTCACTCAGCGCACCTCTCTGTCTCTTGCTGATTTTCAAGTCTTTGGCTTCACTCACTTGGGCCAAGTAGTTGGAGACTCGCTTGGCTTTTGACAGGCTCACTTTCACCGCAGCTTGGGCTAAGTCTTTGGGAGTCTTGGCTGGTCCAGTGTAGGACGAGAGTGTGCGGATACAGATGTTGGGGTAGCTAGCGTTTTCACAAGATGAACGGACCAGATCTTGGGGTTGGGGTGCAGCATTGGTGGGTGTTCGTGCAGATGCGAAGTAGGAGAAGAAAACTATGAGTTGGAATGCTAGTGTTAGTGTTATTCGAAGACAGAATGGGTGGTGAGCCATTGTGATTTGTGAGACTGAGACAGACACACACTTCGAGTTTTTGAGTGGTTTCAACTTTCAAGAGCTGAGTGTTGTGTAGAGTGATACTTCGTTGTGTTGGTTTTATAGGGGTTTTGTAATTGTGCATTTGGTAGGGAACTAGAAACTTGTGACTATGGTCTTTAAATTGGGAGGAAATTACTAAATTGCCGTTTTAATTATTAGGTTGGGGTGGGATGGAGTGTGAATGCATGATTGGATTTTGGAAATTTAGATATGTATATAGAGTCATGTTGTTGTCACATAAAGTGGTACAGTTTGTGTCACAACTTGCTTATGTGGTGAGTTGTGAACGATAAAAAGGTGATAAACACATCTTTATCACTAAAAACTCTCTACGTAAATGAGTTATAGCATAAATTATACCACTTTATGTGGTACTAGCATAATTATGTATATGTAAATTTTTTTTTTTTTTTTTTGTCTAGAAGGGTAAAACTTTTGAACTTACGATGGGCTGCTTGTCAACATCATTTATGAACATTGTTCAGTGGCTCCAATCAAGGCGCTATATATATATATATATATATATATATATATATAAACTTTAGGTCCGTGAAGAATGGCAAATTTGGCACTTTGAAACCAAATGGTAGTGACTAGGATGCTATTCTGAGTCTCTGGCACTCTAATGGTAAGATTGCTTTGTTTTGATCTTCAGTAAGTCTCAAAAAAAATTGAAAATACAGTCGGTTTTACATAGAACCAATAAGTTGTGGCCAATGGCCTTGTAGCCAAGTGGCACCGGGTTCCTTTGTAACCTATATGAGTGATAGAGCTATACATAATAAAAGTATTCTACAACTAATTAGAGGTGAAAATGGCCAAATATCACTTTTGGTCAAAAATTTTAGTAACTTACTACTGATTATGAAATAATTAGCCATCTACTTTTTTTTTTTTTTTTTTTTTTTTTTTTTTTTTTAATTTGAGTTGGTGAAACTTGAATTTATTTTGAAACTGCTTTGAAATTCAAATTTCATAAAAATAGCTACTTCACCTGAAGTGGATTTTTTTATTTAAAAAAAGTTACATAGAATTCAAGTTTTATAAACCTCAAGTTCCTTGTAAACAAATTATAGAAGTAAAATGTCAGGCACGTTATATACAGTAAATTTGTTTGAAGATATGTTTGAATTGAATCTCAGCACATTTGAAGTCCTATCCCAGGATAAGAGGCATCTTCAAGAAGCTTGAATCTGCCACTTCGAAATTTGTATTTGATGCTTCAATCAACCAATTTGAGAGGACAGAAAGTTGTCAGAACAAACTCATTCTCATACGGAAAGAATTCACCAACCTTCCCGATTGTTGCTTATAATTGGACAAACTTTTATATAAAATTTGATCATCATATAACTTAAAAGAATAAACGATTTTGTCAATGTTCTGAATTTGGAACTTACTATGAGTCTATAAGTTAATGTTAAAAGCCAACAGATCCATACGCACACATTGGGCCATACTCAATAACCCCACTTTCCAAGCCCGAACAGAATTATCAAGCTTTACTCTCAACAGAAAACCCGGTCATCAAGCTTTACATTTCTTATTAGTGTTATTAGTACTACACGCGATTTCTCAAAAAAAAAAAGAAGTGCTACACGCAATGATCATAGTTTTACGGGAATAGACGAATAGATTCACATAGACATAGTCGTCACCCAATCAAAGAGAGTCTTTAGAGCATTCCCATTTATTTTTCTCAATTTTATCATATTTTACCATCAAAAAATCATTTTATCAATTATACGATATCATTTTTCAATACACTCAACATCAAAACTTCTATTTTTCTATTTTACTTATTAAAATAATATATTTTCAGAATAAAATATTTTTTTTCTTTTTTTGTTTTTTCTCAATTTTATCTTCCTTCTCGAATCTTTTGTTAGTTTATTTCTCACCCACCTATGCTGATCACATATACCAACAAACCCAAAAAAAAAAAAACCACCCACCTACTCCGATCTCCACCATGCCGATCTCGTCAAAACCCACACCGATCACAACCACCACAACGCCGATCACATATACCAACGCCGATCACAACCACCCACGCCGATCAAAACCCATGAACAAACCCATCCAGCCAAATCAAAATCAAAAACCAAAATCCACATCAAACCCAACAAACCCATCGGAACAAATCCCTCAAATGCCGGCCTAAATCCGACCCAAACGCCGAAAACCCATGAACAAACCCACGCCGGAAACCCATGAACAACCCCACGACCTCCACGCCTCCACCACAGCAGTTGATCGATCCTTCACGCCGTTGCCTTCATGCCGTTGAAGAAGAGAGACCATGAAGAAGAGAAAGTAGAAAGAAAGAGAGAAAGATAGAAAGAAAAAGAGTAGAGAGAGCAGAAATGATTGCACTGTAGCTCAATTGCATTTTTTTTTTTACAATTCTGGTATTGTACAACTTTCAATGGAGAAGGATTTTGGGCCTCAATGCTATTATACTTTATAATTAGGCATAGAGAATGGGTTTAGCCCATTCAATGCTGGTGCTCTTAGGTTATGCAGGCACTAACAGAGAACTATTATTCATACTCTGACTGCCTTGTGCTTTTAGAGATTCCAAGAGAAATTTGAGAAAGCAGGAGCTCAGGTTGTTGGGATTGGCAGTAATGATCCATCATCTCACAAGTCACAAGGTAGTACAGAAACTTTGCCATATAGGATAGCTTTATATTCAACACTAGAGAAATTTTTTCGTATTGATATATTGATTTTTTTTTTTCTTGGTACATGCGAAGAATATTGTGTTACAACTTCTTTAAAACATGTTTAATTTCGTGTTCACCACAATTTACTACTACTTTTTGGACAGCTCCAAGTATTGGCTCCTTTAATCTAGTTGTACATTTCCCAAGTAACTCCAATTAATTATAACTCTTTTATTTTGTGACATGGTAGCCCTGTTTTTGATTTTAATTGTATGGCCCCCGAATTATTTGTATGCTTTATGCAAGGTCCTCTTACTTATTAGGCATATGATGGATGAGCTAGCAATAGGCCGAATGGACACTAACTACCTCTAGTTATGTTGTGATATTGTATAAATTATCAATTCTTTTTTTCAAAATGTAAGGTGGGTCCGTTTGGATACAGCTGAAAATTGAAAATACTATCGCAAAATAATTTTTAAATATGTAAATAGTGCCGTGAGACCAATTTTTAATGAAAAAGTTACTGAAAAGTAAGGTTTGTGAGTCTTGTGAATAATGCACGGGACAAACTAATGTGCAGAAAAGTCAAAAATCACGGCTAAAAAAAAATGGCGTGAAATGCCAGCTTAGCACTGTTCATAAGACTAAATGCACTGTTCATGGACAATGAGCAGTGCAAGAGGCACTATCCAGGAGGGGGAAAAAAGAAGAAGGCTGAAACGCGTTTTTAGCAAAACGTGGACGCAATAATCGAAATACAAACGGATACGGTGCATTTGGATACCGCTTATTTTGCTAAAAATTGAAAACTAAAAACACTGTAGTAAAATAATTTTTAAATGTGTGAATAGTGTCGTAAAACCTATTTTAATAAAATTTTTGCTAAAAAAAGAAGTTTGTGAGTCCCGTAAATAGTGCACAGAACCCACTAGAAGTGTTATAACGCACTTCTAAAAAAAAAAAAAAAAAAGCCAAAACGCAAACGCTATAAGCTTATCATCAGTATCCAAATGGATACATAATTTGGTTACTAATAATGTAGAAGCTAGTTCATTTTTTTTAATGGATGTAATCTTTTAGATCAATTTGGATACATAATTTGGTTACTAATAATGTAGAAGCTAGTTCATTTTTTTTAATGGATGTAATCTTTTAGATCATAGATACTTATAAAATTGCCTAACTAAGCTTTTGCAATTTCAAGACTAATCTTTTTGAAAAGATACCTAATCGGCCTACCTATAATAATTACCCATGAGTTTTTGTGATTTTTTAAAAATTTTATTTTATAATTCCATTGTTCTAATAAGTGGGAAAGGGGGATTCTAACCATGATTCTCTTTATAAAAGATGTTGGGGATCACAATTCAGCTCTCTACAATTACTCTAAAGATAGACTCACGTGATGCAATATCAAATGCTATAAAAAATTTGAACGTCTTTCTAATCAGCAATTGATTTTGAAATAAAGTGGCATTGCTTGGAGCACTGCCTAGAAGACATACTTATGTTCTTGAGAAGAATGGGGTGGTTCAACAAATCTACAAAAATCAGTTCCAACCCAAAAAGCAAATTGATGAGACTTTAAAGCTACATCAAAGCCTTTGAGTTTGAGCCTCTTATAACTTCTTCTTTTCTTCTATTTTTTTGTACCTCAGCTGTCTATTGGAGTTAGATAAAGTCCTTAATTTGTTATTACTTCTAGATATTAGCCAGGTAATTTGGACCTTCATTCCACTTGTAGAGGAGGTGATGATCATCATTTCTACTCTGGAGAACATTAAATTATTTAATTTTGATCTTTTCGAGGAATGGAAAAAAATCAGATATGAAGCTTATTTACTGGTGAAGTTTCAGTTGTTTTTGCATTTGCATGGGGCAATTTTGGGTTCAATTAATAATGTAGCCAACTGTGTAAGCTTTGTGGGGGTTATTTGGTGTGTCAGCCCCTCACTTTGACATAGGGACGAACTATTTGCTATGCCCCATAGAGTGGTATTTAAGTCAAACCACACATGGATAAAATTTTTCTCTGTTCAAGCAACAACATAAATAAAATGCAAGTCAAACCACACATAGGAAACATGACCGGATTGATTCTTGGTGCCAAGAGGTGTAAACCCTATTGAGATATTAAATGCTTTTGGAAGATCCTTTAAGTGGTCCTTGTTCAATATTACTCTTATACTCTGGACTTACCTCTCCAATTTTCTGGACAATGTAAGTAGAAATATATTGGTAGAAAAAACATTGTTTATTCAAACATAAAAAACCTCCTTTACATGCTACATTTTTTTTTTTTTTTTGATAGTACATACATACATACATACATATATATATATATATATATATATATATATGTTTAATTATTTTCCCCTTCTATGGTTATAAACTGTAGGTTATTCTACGCTAGGAAGGAGAAACCTCTTAGCAAGTAATGAAGGACAATAACTTGCTTTATTATCGCCGCTTCCTTTATTCCTCTCAAATATAGTCTTGACTACCATAGGGGCTAAATGCTTCTGAAATCCAATTCTTCTTCCTCCAAGAATTCCATCCCATCTCTTCACATATTTCATCACTGTGGTTAATGCTGAAGGTAGAAATGCAGTGCCTCTTGTAGAACCTGGTTGTCCTCTTGGTGACTGCCATTTCTTTGGTTGTCTGTTCAATCATCTTTTCAACACTAGGGAGCTTGAATTTGTCATCTACAAGGCGACCTAGCCATATGGAACGCAGCTCCGATGTATGAACATTTGAAACACTCTCAAGGTAACCCACAAATGCAATGTTCGGAACTAGTGGATGGATTGTGCCCCTGCAATTAAAAGAAGAGAAATGCATCATAAAACTTTTACTTTTGCTGGGTTTGGAAGAGGGGGTTGAAGTATATTTTGACCATGTTACAATTTAGAAGCAATGATTACAATTTCAAGAGTAGAATTGTTAATTACCTATACAAGGGCATGATACCAGAAGGATATTCTAACAAAGTACGAAAAGGCTCTGGTAAGATAGCTTTGAGCTTTTTCTTCCCATCGTAACCAGTTGCAAGAACACAACATCAGCCTCCAGTTTGGTGCTATCATCAAATTCAATTCCTTCCTTTGAGAACCACCAATTTGATACTCTTTTAAAGAGAATCTTTCCCTTATCAGCCTCGGAGAAGAAATTCTCTGGCATGATAGCCATCTGACAAGATGCATAGTCTTCTTCAAAAGGGTGGTCTGGTTTTAATCCATACTTCTGCAGAGGAAGTTTCCACAGCAAATAGGACTCGATAAATTTTGAAGCTCCTCGCCTCTGTCATAGATCATTATATACAACAACTTATTAACATTGGCACTATACTCATCAACCAGACTAATATTCAGTTTGTACTAAAAGTTAATTTTTAAGTGCAAACAGTAGAAATTAATATTGATCAATTACCATTGGAGATAAAAGAAGGCAAAGAAGAGTTCTGAGAAAGCTTTGGTTAGGCTTTTCATGGAGGAACTGAGAGGATCTTGTTGAGTAAAACATGTAAAATGGCAAACCCCAAATCCAGTAATGGGGAACTGTCCAGTGCAAAGTCCTTACCACCATGGTGCAAGGTTGTCCTTCTGGTCCTGCAAAACATCAAAATATTGATCATCTCATAATGCAATCTAAATAGCCAATCCACTAAGAAATTATCCAAATTTCCTTGAAATATATATATATATATATGAATTGTAGAGAGGGATTGACAAAGGTTTAGCTTTTCTCAGAATTTGTAGAGTTTCCATCATTTTAATAGAAAAATGCTAAAGTTACTATTAACTTTTACTGGTTTTAACACTTATATAATAAATTTAAAATACTCATAATATCACTATTTTTTAGCAACTACAAAGGAATGACATATGACATTTCGATTTTACATATTTTTTTTTTACACAACATTTGTTGCAATTTTTGTTTAAGTGGTTGTGAGCAATGAAAAATAATTTTTATTTGGATCCATAACTTTTCATCCCTTACTTGTAGTCATAGTTTAAAATCAAACTAACCCGGCTGGATTCAACTGGAATCTGGTATCAATTCGATCTAGTAAAACTACCCAAAACTAGTCAAACTAGTCAAAATTGGTAACTAGCCAAAATTTATCAAAAACCAAAAATCGAGTGCAAAAATGGTTCATGGACCAGTTCAATTTTTAAAACCCTACTCGTAGTTGGTCATATTAAAATTGTGACATAATATATGTGTTCAAACCTTTATGAAAACAAAATGAAGTGGAAGAAGTCAAGAAGTTAAAATCCTCCACCCTAACATTTGAACTATTAAAAAAAAAAGCAATTTTCTTCGTACTTTTTCATTTTGAAAGTAAAACAGGAACAAAAGTTATTTTCTTGCACATTAATGCATCTCAAAATTTTCCATGCAAAACTAGTTGACAGCAATTAAAGGGAACATGTTGGTATCAAGAATTTTCCAAGCTTGGCCCAATACGGAGCAGACATATTATGATACCCGTTGCTGCAGTAGGTGTTGTTGAAACTTGAAACTTGAAACTTAATAAGTCTTTTTCTTTTCCTCATTATGTACAGAAGATGTGCGGAATTCTAATTCATGTGTTTTGGAATCGTCTAAAAAGTACAAAGGTGTAAAGTCAACAAGTCAAATACGTCTTGATTGTGTGAAACCCAAACCATGCAAATGCCAACTACATAACATGAAAAATAAGAGCTAATTAAATTGCACTACATTCACTATTGTCTTTTGGACCAAATTGATTCTATGTTTCAATTAAAGAGCAAAAAGTGTACTGAAACAAAAGGTAATTGGCGACCAAAAAGTCCCTGAACAATCAACTTCATCCAAATGGGTAATTGTAAGTTGCGGAAACAAAGGTTAAAGGACAAACTTGATGAACTTAGGAATATATATATATATATATATACACACCTCAAATTCTCTTATTGAAGACTTGAAGAAAAAAAATACAGACAGTTGAAGGGGTCTACTATGAATAGGGGCATGGTCAACTAATGCAGACGGTACTCTTCACACCCACATGAATGTGTCTTGGATATCTTGTCATTGTTCTCTCACAATGGCAGAATCCGAGCAGATGACTTGTCTCTTTCCAGAAACATGGATTATGAAATATAAGATGCTTGTTCTCCAAGGAGGTCAAATAGGTTAGACTACTTGTATGAAATTTTCCATGTACAACTAAAAGGGTGTAAGAAGATCATGGAAACTGGTTAATGACATATATTGCTAAGAACGTATAGAAGACATATTAGAAAATATTATTAGATTCAACAGCTTTTTTTACATCAGACATAAGAGAAACTAAAAAACATATTACAAAGGGCTTTCTTCACTCTCTATGTCCCCTTCTAAAGATACAAGAGGCCTATTTATAAGCAATAAATTACAGAAATATTTTACACTCAGAAGATAAGGAGACACTTCAGCAGATGTAGGGGTCTAGGTTCAAAATGGGGGTCTAGGTACAAGATGGCCAAGAAAGTGGGGGTCTTCAAAATGGATTGACAATTGTCATCTGGAGTCAGGGGTCTAGGTTCAGTAGTGATATATCTTTCTCCGAAAATGTTGCACAAAGAGATAAATATCATATGGGAGGAGAAAATAAGAACTTCTTGCATGGTGGACAATTGTCATTGTAAAGTAATAGGGGCATGGCCTCAACAACCATCTGGCAAGGATAGTAGGGGCTGTTGCAGGAAAAGTCTTTTGTAGTTCGTCAGAAAAGATGCACATGCTAAGAGAGAGAGAGAGAGAGAGAGATATCTTTATACCTTGGTTCTCCTCTGCGCACTCGAGTGCTAAATCAATAGCTGATTTCTTGAAACCAATGACTGCAACCTTCTTCCCCTTAAGTAGTTGTGAAGTCTCTTCCTTTTGAAGTTTGCAGTAATCAATGGTATGCAAGACCTTTCCCTGAAATATTTCAGGGCCTTTGTTTCGTGGAAATTCTGGGATTTTAGGTACATCTCCATATTTTCCAATGCAAACCACAAGAAACTCGAAGGCATACCACTGAAATGAATCGAATAAATTAACACAAGTCAATATACATATAAAATAATATAATCTAGTCACCAAAATACTAGGTAGATGTAAAGGTAATACTAACGATCGTATATACATAGACTTTCGACCTTAATTTCTAGGTAATATACTTATAGGAAGTTTCATTATACGATTCCTCAAATTGCCAACTATATATACAATTGGTGGACCACAAAGGATCACACAAAAATTACATATTTATAGTCTACCCATGTGTGTTTGATTCATTTCGTTTCATTTTAAACTTTGATTACTCAAAATAAAAAGATTTTTGACTAGCAAAGCTTGCTAAAGCATAAAGTTGAACGATCATATTGAAACAAAATATTTTTACTCATTATCAACAAATTATATATCCCGCTACCGCTAGTCGCAAAATATATGACTTTGAAGGTTGACATAGGCTAAACTACTAGGTGTCAATTTTTTTCTTGGAGACCAGCTTTGATTTAAAAAAAAATAAAAAAAAATTAGAAACTAGGAAATACCGGAGTATGTAGGTTCTAAATAGATTAATAGATAGGAAAATGAGGAGTAAATGAAAGGAAATACACAAAGAAAGAAATAATAAAATCATGTTCTTTTTCTTTTGGAACCCTAGCTAGTAAAACCCTCAAAGCCATATTTTTTTTTATTAGTTAAAGAAAAAAGAAAAGAAAAGAAAAGAAAAAAATGGGTAACGACCTCAATGGTATCTGAATGGTTGGTTTGCACAGCAACCTCCCAAACAGGGTGTCCGGGCAATATAGTAGGATAGTCACCAGGTTTCCCAGTGAGATCAGTGGCTTCCCTATAACCAACAAACCTAATCTCCACCACTTTTGAGTTGAACCTCACAAACTTGAGGACATCAAAGTGGTTAGCATAAGATATTAAGTATTCCAATATCTCAGTATAAGATGGAAAACTTGTGCTATCCCTATCAGGCCAAGGGAAATCAGAAAACTCATAATCACAACGAAGGGACTGAAGCTTTGTGGAACTATAAGAACAATGCTTCCAGACCCCTCCAATAGAGTCAGAGGCTTCAAAGACTAAAGGATTGTGGTGGGCTAGTTGTTTAGCGGCTGCTAAGCCACTAACACCAGCTCCTATTATGCCAATTTTTGAGAAAACAGGAGCCATTTATTATGTGATGAGAGCTGAGAGCTATAGGGTAGAAACTTGAAATGTGTTTGGCTTATGATAGTATGGAATAATGTGAAGGTTTTGCTTGGTATTTATAGGGATTTTGCATGAGTGGACACGCTGAGAGCACATGTTATGAAAAAGGGACGTTGGTGAAGGGCCGAATGTGACTATTATCGAACCAAAATAATAATAATTATATTGCTCTAACGCTGAAATTGATTAGTGAGGAAAGGGAAATTTCGTCCATTCCCTGGTTTTTCCTTAGGTGGTACATGGTAATTATTGTTGGGGGAAAAATCTTAATCCTCTCAATGTTTGTGTGAATTAAAATATATATAACTACAAAGCAATAACAACATTATAGAAACAAAAATTTCAGCGGAGTCACCATTGTCCTATATCAATGTATTTATATTCTAGATTCTTTATATGCATATTATCAACAAATTAAATTATTTTTAATGGATAACATTAGTAATAAGTAACAATTGAAGGTAACTCGTCATTATAAGATTAAATTTAGAAAAATTCCTATTTCATACTTGTTTGGGTAGTGTGTCCCGTGCATCTGCATCCACATTTTGGCTTTTTTTTTTTTTTTTTTTTTTTTTTAGAATCGTGATTTAGCTTTTAAATGGGTTCTATGCACTGTTCACAAGACCCACAAATAGGGCAGATGGAGGGGGACCCGGGGGGAGGGGAGGTGCCCCTGAACTTCCAATTTTTTTCATTGCCAATATAGTACATATATCCTTATGCCCTCCCTGACAAAAGAAGACACTAGGTGTAGTTGTGCACAAAAGCAAATTCCACTGCTATAGGAAATCATGTGAGAGACCCACCTAATAATGAGTTTTTTTTATAAAAAAAAAAGAAGAAGAAGAAGATTATTCTACAGCAAAATGAAATAGGAATCACACAAGTCATCCTACTGCTATAAGGAAATAGGAAATCATGTGGGAATGGGACCCACCTAATAATGATTAAAAAAAATCCTACAGTAAAACGAAATAGGAAAGATATATTAAAGACTATTGAGTTTAAACAAATCATGCAGCAGTTTCAAAATATGAAAAATTGCCAAGGGCAATTAAGTAAATTAAGCTAGGTGTGAAAAGAAAAATTAAAGTTTAGATTTTATGTTAGATTCTATATGACAATTATATTAGCATTTAGTTGTTTATTTATTTTGTCATTAATATGGATTAATTTTTTTAGATTAGTTTTTTACTTTTAATCTTGCCCCTTCTGACCTAAATTTCTAGCTCCGTCACTGCCCACAAACCTCTTTTTTCAACCAAACTTTTCTTAAAAATAGGTTTCACGATACTATTCATACATTTAAAAATTATTTTGCTATAGTGTTTTCAGTTTTCAGCAAAATAAGCGGTATTTAAACACACTTTTACACTAGTAACAAAGCATCAGACAAACCTATAATTTTTGGTTGAGTCATATGGATTAGCAAATAGAATATCTACTAAATTTTTGCCTCCAAGGTGAACTTCTTGCCTATAAAGCCCATGAAGGATTGCATCAAGCAATTTTGAACAAAATTTTGAAAACAAGCTATTCATATCTTTGTCAACATTTGATTGCACTGCAGCCTGCAATACAAATAGAAAAGTGAGTTTAAATACACTGCAATTGCAACAAAATAAAACAATACCAAAAATGAAATACCTTCATATCATACTCTATTTTTGCAACGGAAATGCTCATGCAGATTACTCAAATACTCTTAAACACTGTTAACATTGTTTTGATATTTGTTCCTGTCATGATCATATACTTCATGTAGAGGACCAGAAATGGGAATGTGAGCACGCTAGTCATGTGGTCCATACGTTGAACAATGTAGATAGGTATTACAATAGAAAAAAATTTGACCTCTTGCCTTAAGAACATTGACAGCGTTTAGAAATCTCTTGCAGTCTTCAGAACTGTAAAATATTGGATGCATAAGTTGTATATTTGAATGATCTAAAATTGCATGCTCAGTGAAAATAGCTTGAAGTTGTCTGGCATGAAACCAACATAACTACCTTTGTTCCCAATTTGTTTCGTGAAATAGGTCTTCATTAGCTTAGCAAACCCATGCTTACTCCTATATCAATGTATATATATTCTTGATTCTTTATATGCAGATTATCAACAAAGTAAATGGTTTTTAATGGATAACATTAGTAATAAGTAACAATAGAAGTTAGCTTGACATAATATGATTAAATTTAGGAAAATTCCTATTTACACTAGTAACAAAGTATTAGACAAACCTATAACTTCTAGTAGAGTTATGTGGATTAGCAAATAGAATATCTACTAAATTTTTGCCTCTAAGTTGAACTTCTTGCCTATGAAGCCCACGGAGGATTGCATCAAGCAATTTTGAAATTTTTTTTTGGAAACAAGCTATTCATATCTTTGTCAACATCTGAGTGCATTGCAACCTGCAATACAAATAGAAAAGTGAGTTTATGTATATTGCAATTACAACAAAATAAAACAATACCAAAAAAAAAAAAAAAAAAAACATTCATATCATACTCTATTTTTTCCATGGAAATGCTTATACAAATTCCTCAAATACTCTAGAAGACTGTTAACATTGTTTGGATATTTGTTCCTGTCATGATCATATACTTCACGTAGAGGGCTAGAAATGGGAATATGAGCACGCTAGTCATGTAGTCCATACGTTGAACAATGTAGATAGGTATTACGATAGAAAAAATTTCGACCTCTTGCCTTTAGATCAATGACAGTGTTTAGAAATCTCTTGCAGTCATCAAAACCATAAAATATTGGATGCATAAGTTGCATATTTGAATGATCTAAAATAGCATGCTAAGTGAAAATGGCAGAAAAGAACAGCTTGAATCTGTCTGGCATGAAACCAACATAACTACCTTTTTCCCAATTTGTTTTTTGAAATAGGTCTTCCCCAGTTTAGCCAACCAATGCTTACTCCTATATTAATGTATTTATATTCTAGATTCTTTATATGCAGATTATCAACAAATTAAGTGGGTTTTAATGGATAGCTTGTCATTATAAGATTAAATTTAGAAAAATTACTATGTAGTACCTATTTGGGTAGTGCGTCCTGTCCGTCTGCGTCCGTGTTTTGGCCTTTTTTTTTTTTTAGAAACATGATTTAGCTTTTTAGTGGGTCCTATGCACTGCTCACGGAACCCACAAAACCTCTTTTTTCAACAAAACTTTTCTTAAAAATAGGTACCACGACACTATTCACACATTTAAAAATTATTTTGCTATAGTGTTCTCAATTCTCAGTTTTCATCAAAATAAACGATATTCAAACACACCCTTACACTAGTAACAAAGCATTAGACAAACCTATAACTTTTGGTTGAGTCATATGAATTAGCAAATAGAATATCTACTAAATTTTTGCCTTCAAGGTGAACTTCCTAGCTATAAAGCCCACGGAGGATTGCATTAAGCAATTTGAACAAAACTCTAAATACAAGCTATTCATATCTTTTTCAACATCTAATTGCACTACACCCTGCAATACAAATAGAAAAGTGAGTTTATGTACATTGCAATTGCAACAAAATAAAACAATACCAAAAAAGAAATACCTTCATATCATACTTTATTTTTGCAACGGAAATGCCCATGCAGATTCCTTAAATACTCTAAAAGAATGTTAACATTGTTTTGATATTTGTTCCTGTCATAATCATATACTTCACGTAGAGGACCGGAAACGGGAATGCAAGCACGCCAATCATGTAGTCCATACGTTGAAAAATGTAGATAGGTATTACAATAGAAAAAATTCAACCTCTTGCCTTTAGATCAATGATAGCGTTTAGAAATCTCTTGTGGTCGTCAGAACTGTAAAATATTGGATGCATAAGTTGCATATTTGAATGATCTAAAATAGCATGCTGAGTGAAAATGGCAAAAAAGAATAGATTGAAGTTGTCTAGCATAAAACCAACATAACTACCCTCATATTAAATGGTTTTCAATGGATAACATTAGTAATAAGTAAAAATAGAAGATAGCTTGTCAGTATAAGATTAAATTTAGAAAAATTCCTATTTAGTAGCCATTTGGGTAGTGCGTCCCATGCATCCCCATCTGCATTTTGGCTTCTTTAAAAGTGATTTAGCTTTTCAACGAGTCCCATACACTGTTCAGGTATAGAACCAACAACCTCCTAAGAGTTTCTGACCTTTGTCCAACACGCTAACCACTGAACTAGTAGGTTTTCTTGTGTCCTTCTTGAAATTTATATTTTATTTATTTTAATTTTACGAGATTAATAGTTTTGGATTTAATTTATCACTATTTACTTAATAGTATTCTCATTTTGTTTATTCAAGAATTATTCTTTCACGTCAATATATATGAATATGAAAATTGTAAATTTAAATTAAAAATGATTTTATCTTAAATTAAAATGCATTTTTTATTTGAAAGATTAATAAATACAATTTTTTAAAGCTTGTTTATATTTATTATTTTCTATTCACTTTATAAAAATAACGAAAATAAATTTGAAAGTTGTTTTAATTACTTTTTTTTTAAGGGTAAATTTTCATATTTTTATACATTTAATACATTTATTTGTATTTAAATTAATTTTGACGTCATTACGGTTTGATCTCAGTTGGACCTCGATCTGACCTTAAAAACCTTAAACCTTAGTTGGATTCTAAAGATAGGCTTGCATGATGCAATATTGAATGCTATAAAAAATTTGAGTGTCTTTCTCATCACCAATTGGTTTTGAGATAAAATGGCATTGCACGTGGTTCGACAAGTGATATCCAAGCCAATTAACCAAGTTCATGAGTTTTGAGTGCCGCTAAGTGAGGAGAGGACTAGGGTTAGGAAAGATTGGGGAGTGCTGCTTGGAGCGTTGCCTGGAAGACAGACTTATGTTCTTGAGAAGAATGGGGAGGTTCAACAAATCTACAACAATCAGTTCCAACCCAAAAGGCAAATTGATGAGACTTTAAAGCTACATCAAAGCTTTTGAGTTTGAGCCTCTTCTAACTTCTTCTTTTCTTCTATTTTTTGTACCTCCACTTTCTATTGGAGTTAAATAAAGTCCTTAATTTGTTATTTCTTTTAGATATTTGCCAGGTAATTTGGACCTTCATTCCACCTGTAGAGGAGGTGATGATCATCATTTCTACTCTAGAAGAACATCAAATTATTTTGACCTTTTCGAGGAATGAAAAAAATCAGGTATGAAGCTTATTTACTGGTGAGGTTTCAGTTGTTTTTGCATTTGCATGGGGCAATTTTGGGTTCAATTAATAATGTACTGTGTAAGCTTTGTGGGGTTATTTGGTGTGTCAGCCCCTCACTTTGACATAGGGACGAACATATTTGCTATGCCCCATAGACTGGTATTTAAGTCAAACCACACATGGATAAAAAATTTCTCTGTTCAAGCAACAAAATAAATAAAATGCAAGTCAAACCACACATAGGAAACATGACCTGATCGATTCTTGGTGCCAAGAGGTATAAACCCTATTGAGATATTAAATGCTTTTGGAAGATCCTTTAAGTGGTACTTGTTCAATATTACTCTTATATAGGAATGACAATGGGGTGAGGCGGGGCCGGAGGATGGGATCTTCGCCCCCACCCCGTATAGATTTTTCTTTTCCCATCCTCGCCCCGCCTCACATGATGGGAAATTTTTTTTGCCCCATCCTCGCCCCTTAAGGCCCCGCGAAGCCTCGCCCTACACCATAAAACTTTATTTCTTGTTAATTTTCTCTATAACTATTACCATTTTTTTAAATAAAATGACATGTTTCAATTTTAAAAGTATACTTAAAATTATAAATAAATTTAGCCTATCAAATGAAACTAATTTTTAGCAAAAACTAAATAATATTATCTAAATGTTTAACAAGATAATGTCACAACAAAAATCTCATAATTTGACACAAAAATCTCATATTATGTTAATGATGAAAAGTAAGTTGAGAAAGACATATAAATCATGAATGAAAAGACAAAAAAGAGAGTTAAAATTGGTACCTTATTTTCAACTTTGCTTGAGAGAAAAGAGAGGTAGAACCATATTAGGTAGAATAAAATAAGCTAATGATATTTTTGTTTAAATAGTAGGATTTTAGAGTATGAAAAAATTACAACTTAATCCTTATCAACGAGGGGTGTAGCGGGGCGGAGAGGGGTGAGTCTAAAAAGTGTAAATTCATCCCCGCCCCGCCCCGTGATGCGGGTCTAAAATTTTGCCCCATCCCCGCCCCATCACCTTTGCGGGGCGGGGAAAACCCACACGGGGCGAAGCGGGAAGGGGCGGATCAAGTGGGGCAGAAAAAAATTATCATCCCTACTCTTATACTCTGGACTTACCTCTCCAATTTTTTGGACAATGTAAGTAGAAATATATTTTTTTATTTTTGGTAGAAGAAACATTGTTTATTCAAACATAAAAAACCTCCTTTACATGCTACATGTTTTTTTTTATAATACATATATATATTATGTTTAATTATTTTCCCCTTTTATGGTTATAAACTATAGATTATTCTACACTAGGAAGTAGAAACCTCTTAGCAAGTAATGAAGGACAATAATTTGCTTTATTATCGCCGCTTCCTTTATTCCTCTCAAATATAGTCTTGACTACCATAGGGGCTAAATGCTTCTGAAATCCAATTCTTCTTCCTCCAAGAATTCCATCCCATCTCTTCACATATTTCATCACTGTGGTTAATGCTGAAGGTAGAAATGCAGTGCCTCTTGTAGAACCTGGTTGTCCTCTTGGTGACTGCCATTTCTTTGGTTGTCTGTTCAATCATCTTTTCAACACTAGGGAGCTTGAATTTCTCATCTACAAGGCGACCTAGCCATATGGAACGCAGCTCCGATGTATGAAGGTTTGATACACTCTCAAGGTAACCCACAAATGCTATGTTTGGAACTAGTGGATGGATTGTGCCCCTGCAATTAAAAAAAGAAAAAGAAGAGAATTGCATCATTATTAAAAGGTCTTATCTAGTGCACAAAACTTTTACTTTTGCGGGATTTGGAAGAGGGGGTTGAAGTATATTTTAACCATGTTACAATTTAGAAGTAATGATTACAATTTCCAGAGTAGAATTGTTAATTACCTATACAAGGGCATGATACCAGAAGGATATTCTAACAAAGTACGAAAAGGCTCTGGTAAGATAGCTTTGAGCTTTTTCTTCCCATCGTAACCAGTTGCAAGAACAACAACATCAGCCTCCAGTTTGGTGTTATCATCAAATTCAATTCCTTCCTTTGAGAACCACCAATTTGATACTCTTTTAAAGAGAATCTTTCCCTTATCAGCCTCGGAGAAGAAATTCTCTGGCATGATAGCCATCTGACATGATGCATAGTCTTCTTCAAAAGGGTGGTCTGGTTTTAATCCATACTTCTGCAGAGGAAGTTTCCACAGCAAATAGGACTCGATAAATTTTGAAGCTCCTCGCCTCTGTCATAGATCATTATATACAACAACTTATTAACATTAACACTCTACTCATCAACCAGACTAATATTCAGTTTGTACTAACAGTTAATTTTTAAGTGCATACAGTAGAAATTAATATTGATCAATTACCATTGGAGATAAAAGAAGGCAAAGAAGAGTTCTGAGAAAGCTTTGGCTAGGCTTTTCATGGAGGAACTGAGAGGATCTTGTTGAGTAAAACATGTAAAATGGCAAACCCCAAATCCAGTAATGGGGAACTGTCCAGTGCAAAGTCCTTACCACCATGGTGCAAGGTTGTCCTTCTGGTCCTGCAAAACATCAAAATATTGATCATCTCATAATGCAATCTAAATAGACAATCCACTAAGAAATTATCCAAATTTCCTTGAAAAAAAACAAAAAAGAATATATGAATTGTAGAGAGGGATTGACAAAGGTTTAGCTTTTCTCAAAATTTGTAGAGTTTCCATCATTTTAATAGGAAAATGCTAAAGTTACTATTAAGTTTGACTGTTTTTAACACTTATATAATAAATTTATGATACTCTTAATGTCACTATTTTTTAGCAAATACAAAGGAATGACATATGGTATTTCGATTTTATATTTTTTTTAACAACATTTGTCGCAATTTGTTAAAGTGGTTGTGAGCAGTAGAAAATAATTTTTACTTGGATCCATAACTTTTCATCCCTTACTCATAGTCATAGTTTAAAAACCGGACTGAACCGACTTGTCAAACTAATTCAACTGGAAATTAGGTACCAATTTGGTATGGTAAAACTACCTAAAACTGGTCAAAACTGGTAACCAGTCAAAATTTATCAAAAACCAAAAACTAGGTGCAAAAACGGTTCATTGACTGGTTCAATTTTTGAAACCATACTCATAGTTGGTCATATCAAAATTGTGACACAATGTGTGTCCTAAACCTTTATGAAAACAAAATGAGGTGGAAGAAGTCAAGAAGTTAAAATCCTCCACCCTAACATTTGAACTATTAAAAAAAAAAAAAAAGCAATTTTCTTCGTACTTTTTCATTTTGAAAGTAAAACAGGAACAAAAGTTATTTTCTTGCACATTAATGCATCTCAAAATTTTCCATGCAAAAATAGTTGACAGCAATTAAAGGGAACATATCGGTATCAAGAATTTTCCAAGCTTGGCCCAATACGGAGCAGACATATTATGATACCCGTTGCTGTAGTGGATGTTGTTGAAACTTATAAGTCTTTTTCTTTTCCTCATAATGTACAGAAGATGTGCGGAATTCTAATTCATGTGTTTTGGAATCGTCTAGAAAGTACAAACGTGTAAAGTCAACAAGTCAAATACGTCTTGATTGTGTGAAACCCAAACCATGCAAATGCCAACTACATAACGTGAAAAATAAGAACTAATTAAATTGCACTACATTCACTATTGTCTTTTGGACCAAATTGATTCCATGTTTCAATTAAAGAGCAAAAAGTGTACTGAAACAAAAGGTAATTGGCGAGCAAAAGTCCCTGAACAATCAACTTCATCCAAAATGGGTAATTGTAAGTTACGGAAACAAAGGGAAAAGGACAAACTCGATGCACTTAGGAGCATATATAGATACACATATACATATACATCAATTTGTTACTTAAAACTTAATACATCTTATAATACATAATAACATATCAATAAACTCATAGTTAAGTTATATTTTCAAATGAATATTAAAATTTATTGAATGTGGTTATGTCTATTCTTTAATAGATAATATGATTATGTGGTAATTTGAAATTGGAGGTATAGGACTTAGATTTTGAAATACATACTTATAAAATTTAATCTCTATATATAAAAGATATAATATATAAATAATACATTAGTAAGTATTCGTAAGTGTTGAATGGACCTTTTCATCTTATAAAACCTTTTCTGGGCTTTGAATTGACGCAATTTTTTAAATATTTTTTTGGGGTCCCATTCAGTGCATTCATATCTCAATTATAAGTTTCCAAATGAAACTAGGCTTACATAGAATATTACTTGTTACTTTATTAAAAATTGACTCCACTTTTGACTTCATCTTCCACGTGCAATTGTGCCTGTTAAAAATTCACAACTCCTGTATGGATCCCTAATAATTCAACTCTTCACTTTATCTTCCACACTTGTAGAAAATGTGAGAATTTTGATTCCAAGACTAACAGAGTTTGAAAATCATAAATTACTAGCCGCTATTAGCTGTATAACCCATCAACCATTCCATTGATTGTGCTTGTTAGAAATAAACTATACTACCTATAAAAAAATATAATAAAAAAAACAAATTAAGCTAATAATAAGAATAAAAAAATTTGATAGGTCACTTAACAAGGTGATGACAACTGAATTGGGTCATGATGACTACACATCAATGAACTTGTTTCTCTCTTTAGGATAGGGATCCAACAATATTTTGTGAGGGAAATAAATGAATGAATTATTAATTAACACAATAATAATAATAATAATGATGATGATGATGATGATGATGAAACTTTGGTAACTAAAACATTTAGAGTTTAAACTCCCTCTTATAAGATGTATAAAACATTAAAACCTTTATATATATATATATATATATATAGAGAGAGAGAGAGAGAGAGAGAGAGAGAGAGAGAGAGAGAGAGATCTTTATACCTTGGTTCTCCTCTGCACACTCGAGTGCTAAATCAATAGCTGATTTCTTGAAACCAATGACTGCAACCTTCTTCCCCTTAAATAGTTGTGAAGTCTCTTCCTTTTGAAGTTTGCAGTAATCAATGGTATGCAAGACTTTTCCCTGAAATATTTCAGGGCCTTTGTTCTGTGGAAATTCTGGGATTTTAGGTACATCTCCATATTTTCCAATGCAAACCACAAGAAACTCGAAGGCATACCACTGAAATGAATCGAATAAATTAACATAAGTCAATATACATATAAAATAATATAATCTAGTCACCAAAATACTAAGTAGATGTAAAGGTAATACTAACGATCGTATATACATAGACTTTTGACCTTAATTTCTAGGTAATATACTTATAGGAAGTTTCATTATGCGATTCCTCGTATTGCCAACTATATATACAATCGGTGGACCACAAAGGATCACACAAAAATTATATATTTATAGTCTACCCATGTGTGTTTGATTCATTTCGTTTCATTTTAAACTTTGATTACTCAAAATAAAAAGATTTTTGACAAGCAAAAATTGCTAAAGTATAAAGTTGAACGCTCATATTGAAACAAAAGATTTTTACTCATTATCAACAAACTATATATCCGGCTATTGTCGCAAAATATACGTAAGACTTTGAAGGTTGACATAGGCCAAACTACAAGGTGTCAATTTTTTTTCTTGGAGACCAGCTAGGATTAAAAAATAAAAAATAAAATTGGAAACTAGGAAATTCCGGAGTATGTAGGTTCTAAATAGATAGGAAAATACGGAGCAAATGAAAGGAAATACACAAAGAAAGAAATAAGAAAATCATGTTCTTTTTCTTTTGGAACCCTAGCTAGTAAAACCCCCGAAGCCATATTTTTTTTGTTAGTCAAAGGGGGAAAAAAATGGGCAACGACCTCAATGGTATCTGAATGGTTGGTTTGCACAGCAACCTCCCAAACAGGGTGTCCAGGCAATATAGTAGGATAGTCACCAGGTTTCCCAGTGAAATCAGTGGCTTCCCTATCACCAACAAACCTAATCTCCACCACTTTTGAGTTGAACCTCACAAACTTGAGGACATCAAAGTGGTTAGCATAAGATATTAAGTATTCCAATATCTCAGTATAAGATGGAAAACTTGTGCTATCCCTATCAGGCCAAGGGAAATCAGAAAATTCATAATCACAACGAAGGGACTGAAGCTTTGTGGAACTATAAGAACAATGCTTCCAGACCCCTCCAATAGAGTCAGAGGCTTCAAAGACTAAAGGGTTGTGGTGGGTTAGTTGTTTAGCGGCTGCTAAGCCACTAACACCAGCTCCTATTATGCCAATTTTTGAGAAAACAGGAGCCATTTTTTATGTGATGAGAGCGAAGAGCTATAGGGTAGAAACTTGAAATGTGTTTGGCTTATGATAGTATGGAATAATGTGAAGGTTTTGCTTGGTATTTATAGGGATTTTGCATGAGTGGACACGCTGAGAGCACATGTTATGAAAAAGGGAGGTTGGTGAAGGGCCAAATGTGACTATTACCGAACCAAAAAAATAATAATAATATTGCTCTAAAGCTGAAATTGATTTGTGAGGAAAGGGAAATTTCGTCCATTCCCTAGTTTTTCCTTAGGTGGTACATGGTAATAATTGTTGGGAGAAAAATCCTAATCCCCTCAATGTCTGTGTGAATTAAAAAAAATATATATAATTACTAAGCAATAGCAATATTATGGAAACAAAAACTTCAGCAAGCATCGCATAAACACAACCACATAAAAACACCAAATCTTAGGTAGAAAACCATTTGGTGTAGAAGGAAAAACTATGAGACAATTTTGAAAAATATCTACTATGAAATGGAGATTACAACTATCAAATTTATGCTAAACTTAAGTCCACAACAAATTAAAAATACAACAAATAAATCACAAAGAGTAATTACAATCTCACCACAATGCCAGTAACAAAATCTTCCTCTGAATACTCCAACTCTCCATAGTTGTAGTACTCAAAAACTCCATGAGAACTCCATCAATTTATCTTCCTTGTGTGTAACTTGAGTAAAGAAAAATGTCTTCTTTTTCTTTTTCACTCTTTCATACTCTCACTATGTTTCTCTCTATCTTTTCGGACTGCAGCTCTCAAGTTGAAACTCTCTCTTTTCTGTGTTTCTTGCTCACTCTGGAACTCACACAAAACAGCCAAAATGGCTCTCTGTTTGCTTCAGCTTCCCACAACGCCGAATGGCCTTAGTTTCTTTTTTTATTCTTTTCTTTTCCTTCAGTGTGTCCCACACGTCTTGCATCACTTCTCACTAAGAGAAGTCAGACCTCTCCCATGCTTTATTCATTTCTCAATAAATGAAAGAGCTAGCTTAGCTAACTTTTGAAACAAGCTCATAAATGAGCTTTGACAAAGGTGTGTGCTGGAATCCAAGGGTGTCATGTGCACCCAGCAATCTCCCCCTCTAGCACACTACGAAGGAGATGTTCAACCCAAGTCTTTATTAGAATTCATGCTGGCCAACCCGACACAAAGCTTTAGCTTCTCTCTAGACACAACCTGGGTCAACATGTCAGCTAGATTTTCATCTGTGTGAATTTTCTCTAATTTAAATGACTGTTGTTCAACAGCTAGTCTTAACCAATGGTATCTCACATCAATGTGCTTCGAGTGTGAATGGTACATAGAATTCTTGCTCAAGTCTATAGTACTTTGACTATCACAATTAATTACATACCCATCTTGCTTCAAACCCAATTCTTGGAGAAACTGTTTCAACCAAAGCATCTATTACCTATTTTATTAGCTGCAATACTTAGCCTCAGTTATAGATAAGGCAACACACTTCGCAATCTTGACTGCCATGATATAGCTCCCCCTGCAAAAGTAAATACATACCTTGATGTAGATTTCCTACCATTAAGGTCACCTGGTTTAGAATCACCAATAGTCAAGCACAATTTAGAGCTACCTCTCAAATACCTAAAAATTCACTTCACTGCTTCCTAGTGATCTTTACCAGGATTAACCATGAACCTACTTACAGCACCAACTGCGTGAGCAATATCTAGTCATGTGCAAACCGTAACATACATCAAACTCCCAATTGCTGAGGAATAAATGGTTGAAGCTAAATCTTTTGTCTCTTTCTTGGATGAAGAACAAGATTTCCTTCTTAGCTTGAAATAAGCACCAAGAGGTGTACTGACTGGCTTGGCATACTTCATATTAAACCCTTCAAGAACCCACTCAATGTATTTCTCTTGTGATAACGATAACTTCTTAACTTTCCTATCACGTAGAATCTACATACCCAAAATTTGTCTTGTTGGACCCAAGTCTTTCATATCAAAGGACTTGAACAAGTCCTTCTTTAAATTTCTAATCACACCTACATCTTGTCCTACTATCAACATATCATCTACATTTAACAGAAGAATAACAAATTTATCATTAGGAAATTTTCTAACATACACACAATGATCTGCATTTGTTCTCGTGTACCCATAACCCACCATGAATGAGTCAAATTTCTTGTATCACTGTCTTAGAGCTTGCTTCAAGCCATACAAACTCTTCTTTAACTTGCAAACCATATGTTCTTTCCCTTTTCCTTTGAATCCCTCTGGTTAATCCATGTAGATTTCTTCTTTCAAATCACCATGAAGAAAAGTTGTCTTCACATCAAGTTGCTCAAGCTCAAGATCCAAGCTAGCTACTAATCCTAGAACTACCCGAATGGAACTCATCTTGACTACTGGAAAGAATATCTCATCAAAGTCAATTCCTTGTTTCTGACTGAAACCCTTGACCACCAATCGAGCTTTATACTTCACTAACGTGTCACCATCTTTCTTTAGCTTAAACACCCTTTTTTTTTTCATTACCTTCTTGCCGTTAGGAAGTTCCACCAAGTCATAAGTCTTATTCTTGTTCAAAGAATTCATCTCTTCATGCATAGCCTTTAGCCAAATTTGCTTATCCTTATGAGACTGTACTTTTTGAAAACTTTCTAGCTCCCCCTATTCAGTAATCATGGTATTCTCAGAAGTGGGATATCTAGTCCATGGACGACTCTCTCTAGTAGACCTTCTCACTTGAGGTTCTACCATCTCTAGTGGAGGAGGCTACTCCCCCTGCTCAACACCATGTGTATCTGTCACATCATCACCATCAACACCTGCTGGCTCAACAAGATTAAATTCAGTTGGTTCATCACCATAATTATCATATTGTACCGCTTCCTTATTTGTGACATTATCTAAGGAAGAAGAGGTAGGTGTAAGATCGGGAGCACCTTCAACTGTAGCTTTAGGCTTCTCAGTTTTCTCAAAATTTGCCAAGTTTTCATTCTCATGAAAATCTACATCTCAACTTCTGATCATCTTCCTTTCTTTTGGATCCCATAGCTTGTAGCCAAATTCTGCATCTCCAAATCCAACAAATATACAAGAAGTGGATTTGCTATCAAGCTTTGATCTTTGTTTCTTAGACACATGAACATATACCTTGCACCCGAATACCTTCAAGTGAGAGTAAGAAACATCTTTCCCTATCCATACTCTTTATGGAATATCAAAATCCAAAAGAACTGATGGAGATCTTCTAATTAGGTAGCATGCAGTCACAACAGCTTCATCCCAGAATGACTTAGGCAGATTAGCCATTCTCAACATACATCTGATCTTCTCAACAATAGTGTGGTTCATCCTTTTTGCCACACCATTTTGCTGTGGGGTACCAGGAACTGTCTTCTCATGTCTAATGTCTTTCTCAGAGCAGTAAATCTTGAATTCATTAGACGTGTATTCATCTCCGTTATCACTACGGAGACACTTCAAAGACTTCTTTTTCTCTCTTTCCACCATGGCATGGAATTTCTTGAAGTGCTCAAATACCTAGTCTTTTGTTTTTAAAACATAAACCCACACCTTTAATAAAGCATCATCAATAAATGTAACAAAATATTTATTTCCACCTAAAGTCTCAACATCAATTGGACCACATACATCAGAATAAACAAGATCTAATACATTGGGTTTTCTAGTAGAAGGTATATTAAATGAAACTCTATGTTGTTTACCAAATAAACAAAAGTCACAAGGATTTAGTAACGTACCTTTGGCAAAGGGAATGACAACAACCTTTTTTCATTTATGTGAGCCAGCCGCCTATGCCACAAGTTAGGCGAAGAATCCTCCTAAGTTGCACTAACAACATCCTTGCACAACTTTACTTGTGTCTTCTAAAGTGTACAACAAATTTTCCCTCTAGTGAACACCAATGATCCTCTGCTAAACCACCATTTTCCATCACGAAAATAATTGCCATAACCTTCTTTATCAAGAACACGAGTGGAAATCAAATTTAGGAGAATATCTGGAACATGTCTCACATCCTTCAAATTCAGGTTGTATCTAGTGTTAGCCTTAACACAAATATCACCAATTCCCATAATGTCAGCATAACTATCATTGCTCATCTTCACTCTCCCAAAGTTTCCCGCTTTGTATGAAGTGAATAACTCATTTCTAGGAGTGACATGGCAGGAAGCAGCTGAATCAATCACTCATTCAACATAAGGATCTGAAACTATACAACAATCATCTTGTCCTATGGCTAGGACCTCATCTTCCAACACTATAACAGCAGTGGTATTCTCATCATCCGCCTTTTTCTGATTTTTATCCTCTTTCTGTTTGTTCTTCCAAGTTTTGTAATTCCTTTTTATGTGACATTCTTTATCACAGTAAAAGCACTTGAGTTTTCCTTTTGATTCTGACAGACTTCTGGATTTATCTCACCCTTTAGAACTTCTACTCTTACTTCTCCTCCTGTTCTCTGTGACAATAGCATGTGCAATATCCTTGCCCATATCATTTCTTCTAGTTTCTTCATTAAGAAAACTATCTTTAACCATGGCAAGTTGTAACACACCATTTAGAGCAGAATTACTAAGTGACACTACCAGAGTCTCCTAACTGTCAGGTAAGGAACTCATAAGCAATAAAGCTAGCAACTCATTATCTATTACTAGCTTCATTGTAACCATCTAATTAACGAAGTTTTGGAACTCACTAAGGTGCTCGGCAATGGACTTACCCTCCTTAAGCTTCAAATTCACAAGCTTTCTAGCAATAAAAGCATTATTTTGAGCTGTCTTTCTTTCATAAAGACTCCTTAATTTTTCCCAAAGAGCCTCTACATTTGTTTCTTGAGACACATGGTGAAAACACTGACATCGATGCATTGTCTAATACACCTGATAGTTTTTCTATTTAATTTCTCACAGTCTCTATCTGACATATCACTAGGCTTGGCACTATCACCCTCAATAGGGTCATGTAAATCCTTGCAATAAAGGACATCCTTCATCATCAACTTCCATATCGAATAATTCGACGCCGAGAGTTTAACCATAGTATTCATACTCATATTCTCCATTTAATCCAACACAAGACAGTCAAACCCAAGCAACCAAAAGCTTTGATACCTCTTGTTGGGAAAAAATCCTAATCCCCTCAATGTCTATGTGTCAATTAATATATATAACTACCAAGCAATAGCAATATTACAGAAACAAAAATTTCAGCAAGCACCACATAAACACAACCACACAAGAACACCAAATCTTACGTGGAAAACCCTCCGGTGTAGAAGGAAAAACTAAAGGGCAGCTTCGAAAAATATCTACTATGAAATGAGATTACAACTATCAAGTTTATGCTAAACTTGAGTCCACAATAAATTGGATATACAACAAATGAATCTTAAGGAGTAAATACAATCTCATCACAAAGCCAGTAGCAAAATCTTTCTCTAAATACTCCAACTCTCTACGGTTGTAGCACTCAAAAACTCCATGAGAACTCCACCAATTTATCTTCCTTGTGTGTAATTTGAGCAAAGAAAAATGTCTCATTTTTCTTTATCACTCTCTCACAACTCACTGTGTTTCTCTCTATCTTTTCGGATTGCAGCTCTCAAGTTGAAGCTCTCTCTTTTCTGTGTTTCTTGCTCACTCTGGAACTCACACAAAATGGCCAAATTGGCTCTAATTTCTTCAGCTTCCCACAAGGCCAAATGGCCTTAGTTTCTTTTTTTATTCTTTTCTTTTCCTTCAGTGTGTCCCACACGCCTTGCATCTATTATTATTAAGAGAAGTCAGACCTCTCCCATGCTTTGTTCATTTCTCAATAAATGAAAGAGCTAGCTTAGAAGACTTTTGGAACAAGCTCATAAGGTGTGTGCTGGAATCCAAGGGTGTCACATGCACCCAACAATTATATGGTGGGATTTCTCAATAACTTCTTTTTCTTGGTAAATGCATGCCTTTAAAGACTAAGCAGATAAAACATTGATAGGAGGACAACACCATCGTAATACAAATTCAATTTGTCACAATGAAGCAAAATACAAAATTCTCCAAGGGGACTATGAAAAATAACAAGATCCTAGTCAATGGCCGCTTCAGGAATTTTTTTTTTCCAGGGAACTTCATATTTTTACAAGAAAAACACATGCAAATATATAAAATCTTACAATTTCTTTCTACAATCTTATTTTAAAATCTTTGCATGATAGTATCATTATCAATGCTGCAAGTTATATGTCTTTCAAAATTCTTGTTCAATAAAAAATATTCTTGGACTTTTTCTTTTTGTTTGTAAGGGCCTAATATATATGGTGTTAAAGAGACCAAAGTTTAAGGACAATGTTTGACTGCAAATTTAATTGTATCTTAAAGTTACAACTCTCACTAAATAAATTAAAATGACTACATATTTTTAAAATCTAGTTGTTGAATTGCATATTTTTAAGAAACATGTCAAATTTTATTCCAATTAGATGTTATTTATTATCGATCTATAAACTTATTTTTTATATATATTTGATTGATAATATAATTTTTAATCTTTAAACTAATTGAAATTTTGCAAACATGAAGGATATAAGAAGAAACTGTAATCCAATGGTATATTTGTCAAAATTCACATCCAATAAAAAAATATTAAATGAAATTATAGCCTTAGTCTACCGCCAAGTTTGTTGCCAGAATTTTTCCAAAGTTTAATTATGTTGGACCTAAAAAAATTTAGGGTGGTCATAAATTTTTTTTAAAGGTAAAAAATTCATAAATTTTTTAAATTTATATATAATAATTATTTTTTGTCCATATCATGTGGTCATGTGACCACCTTGGCTTCAATGTGGAGTCACCTTTGATCCTGGCTTAATTAGATCTAATCGTTTTCTAGCCATAGCATTTGTACATTAATTCTCATCGCGGAAATAGTGCTTCATCATTAAATTTTTTAATTTTTTAGAATACTAAGTATTTTAATACACACACGGGGAGAGAGGAGGAAATCTTAAAAAAATTTACAGTAGTATATATTTAAAAGAGCCTAACTCTTGAATACATAGTACAGAATTTAAATTTCTTTAACTAAAACTCATTTAGTATTTGACTAAGGAGATTTCCGCAATTCATAACAAAAATTGTATGCTGTAAATGACTACAATAAGAGCCAGCAACCCAATCAAAAAGTACGTAGTATCAATCTCAATTTCTACCTAATAAATTTAGATTAATACACACTGCTAGACCATCTCTCAAATTCTTTTTTTTTTTTTTTATAATAAATATGAAAGAATTTGAAGTTATATATAACATGTGCTACAGACAATTATCCTTTATTATAAGAATAAGATATTAATGCGTTTATAATTTATGCTAACAGTAAAGATCACATTCAAATTCCTTATTCAATGATGGAAATCTTTATTCATTAAAAAAAAAAAAAAGACTGAAGACTTATGAGTAAAAGTAACTAAAACCCATAATTTCATATTCAAGCTAGTTATGTGCATATTTGTACAACAGTTGACTGATGGATTTGCTTTTCATATTTATTGCTTAAAAAGTAATAATAACAAAAGAACTAGAACAAGGACAACCGAAGTAATACCAACAACACCTCATCGAGACTGGTAAGTTCTTTCACACCAGCTTTTAAACTATATATTCAGACTGGTCTCATCCTGTCTATAATAGCTTTGCTCTACCTATGTCGTTTTTCTTTACACCTTAGTGGGAGACCATATAGAAATATGCGAAAAGATGACGTGCTATAATACAAAATTTTAGCAGGCAAACTCACGGGTTGGTTAAGTTAGTTGGGCTCTCAATTTTAAGGTGTTTGTACTGGACTTAACTGAACGTGCTCTTTAATTCGAGTCTTGTTATCTGTATTTTAAAAAGAATTTCTTAGGTCAGCGTTTACCCCTTTGTAGATCCACTCAACACAAACAGTAATTAGTCTTTAGTTGAAAACTTTGAAGAAATATTATGAGAATAAAAAATAAAAAAAAAATTAGCAGGTGTACCAAATTAACAGCTTGGAGGACAAATGGGGTTAGAGTCTCGCATAAAATAACGTGAATCAAAACGGGTTTATGTACCTTTGACAAAGTTTCTTTGATGGATAGTTTGCGTTAATAAATGATCTTGTTGGGTACAGAAGGAAAATACATAAGCAATTTATAAGTACATAACCCACATGAACTTTTGGCGCATCAAATCAGTGTTTTACGTCTTCTTCTTTTGGGATTTGTTAAGAAGCATCCGGTGATTGTTAAGGTAAAAAGGACAAAAAAAAAATGTCAAAAAAAATATTATATAATATTTAGAAAGTTAAAAATTTGATATAAAAGTGAATAAAAACAACAACCTTTGTTAGAAAAAATATAAAAATATTGTTTTACTTATGTACTATCTTCTTGCCCACCAATAATGGGTATACTACATGCAAGGTCCTTTTATTTAGGAGTGTGCATGAGTCAAATTGGATCGAGTTGAGAAATTTTTTTGATCCAACCCATCATAGTAGGTCAAAAAAATCGATCCAACCCAACCCATCACATATGTCCAATCCAACCTAACCTAACCCACATAGGTCGGGTTGAGTTGGGTTGAACCTATGGGTTTGACATTTTTTATTTATTTATTATTATTAAATTGAACCTATATATTTTTTTAATTAATTATATAATATATTTAAATATATATTAAATAAAGTAATAGGATTTTATATTATATATGTTTGTAGAAATTGATGAATGACTTGGGTTTTAACTTAAAAAAATATTTATTAAATATATAATATATTTTAAATATATATTAAAATATAGGTGGGTCGGGGTGAGTTTGGCAGGTTTGTAATTTTACGACCCAAACCCAACCCGACCCATTACAAAAAAAAAAAAAAAAAATTATAACCCAACCCAACCCACTAAGCCCTAAAAACTGACCCAACTCGGCGGGTTGGGTTGGGTCGGGTCAGGTTTGGTGGGTCAGTGGATTTTCTGCACACTCTTACTTTTATTCATTAGCCATGTAATGTATGTATGCAACAAGTGGGGGAATGCGACTTGACTACTTCTACTTATGTTGTGATATTGTACAAATTATCAACTCTTTCTTTTAACATATAATTGGGTAATCATATTGAGGCTTGGTTCATTTTTCAATGGATGTAATATATTTTTTTTTATCACAGATCTTATAAATTAGTCTTAGTAAGCTTTTGCAATTTCAATACTAATTAAGCTTTTTGAAAATATAGTTCATCCTACCATTGAGTTATTGTGATATTTATAATCTTGTAATCGTAGCTAATCATGACTGAAGTTGACAATGAAGGTTTAAATTAATGTTTGTACTTTGTAGGCTTTTGCAAAGAAATATAGACTTCTTTGCACTTTGCTAAGTGATGAGGGGAACAAGGTGAGGAAAGATTGGGGAGTGCCAACAGATCTATTTGGAACACTGCCCGGAAGAGAGACTTATGTTCTTGACAAGAATGTGGTGGCTCAACTTATCTACAACAATCAGTTCCAACCCGAAAAGCATATTGAGGAGACTTTAAAGCTACTTCAAAGCCTTTGAGCCTCTGTCTCTTGGAGTTAGACAAGTATTTATTCTTGTACCATTCAAAGTCCTTAATTTGTAATTACTTTTAGATATTAGCCAAGTTTGGACTCTTCATTCCACTGCTAGAGAAGGTGATCATCATTTCTGCTTTAGAAGAACATCATGCCTATTTTGACAGTTTCAATGAATGAATATCAAATATGAAGCTTGCTTTTATAGGTGAGGTTTCAGTTGTTTTTGCATTTTCATTGTGCAATTCTGGGTTCAATTATAATGTAGCCAATTGCGTGAGCTTTGAGGGGTTATCTGGTGTCTCAACCCCCTCAATTTGACACGGGGAAGACATAAGCCACCATGGACATGTCCTTAAGGGTGAAATTCTGAGTTTTGGTTATGAGCAATTTCCACCAGAGAGTTTCAAGCTGTTTTTCTCTCTGATTATATGGTTATCCATAAAATCCTAAAATATGGGAGACAACAGCTTCAAACTACCAAGCAGCAACAACTTATAACAACACTTAGAATTTTCAATCTTAAATTATGTCTGAATTAACCTTCCCACCAAGTAATTTTCTGGCAACTTCTTAAACAGCTATAGTTGTTTTCCGATGTTACACATGTTATACATTCAAATCTATTCTTCTTCGTGAAATTTTTAATATAAAATTTTAATTTTAATTTTAATTTATTATCATAAATATTTATTCATTTAGATTTTTTATATTTCTATAAAATTATTAAATTTTGAATTTAATGTGTTAGTTTATGTATATGCATAGTTAATGTTTATGTGTGTGTTTGGATGTGCATGTGTGTGCATATAAGTTATTGGTAATTTGTTGGTTCCAATTAGCTCAACTAGTAAAATTTCTGATAGTTGTATAAAAGATCGGGAGTTTAATCTCTACCTACATCAAAAATTGATTGGTGTCTTAATTTGATAATAAAGAGCTATCATCTGGAGCGGACATCATAGGTTGAAACTTATTCTTTAAAAAAAAGTTATTGGTAAGTTGCACTTGCACTAACATTAATTAGATATGAATTATAAAAAAGTACTATACTTGACTCTAACAAATTGAAAAGAATCCATCTTTATTACAAAATCTAGATTCTAGGCGCATAGTTGTCATCTTTGACACATATCTTTTTTACCTAGTGGGAAACTTTATTTAAAAATATATATATATATAAAAATAAAAATAAAAACATTTGAAGTTCTAGATGAAGAAAATATTTGGAGTTGCCCTGCCGATTCAAATGACTACAACAAGACATAGCTATAATGAGATATTGGTGAAAGGAAAGTATATGCATTGCATTGTCAATATAATTTGTTCATATGTTTATTCTTATAAATGAAGTAGGACTAGTGTTGAATTGGAGTATAGTAATGATTTTCCTCTTTTTTGGGAGGACCAATACTCACAAGTTACAGGTATTCCATTGTGATTTCTACACTGCAACAATTTATGTGAATTTCTGGGTATATGATAATCATAAAATCACTCAAAATACCAAGTAATTTTTTAGCATAAATAATTTTCTTTTTAGTTCCTATATAGGTATACCTAGCTAATAGGCTTATATCAATAATTAAAATTTGATGATTTCAAATTTCAAAAGAAAAAAAAAAAAAAAAAAAACAATGGATGGTTTTGGTGGGTATCTATGTTAATTGATGGGACTGACGAAGTTAAACACCGACGAGATAGCCTTTACGGACGGGCATGACCAATTATCTGCGTCATTGGAGAGAACGTTAATGTCATTTAATGCTGCCAATAATGCCTCGACCGTTACAAGACCAGCTGGACGAGCCGGTGGAAACGCATTAAAACTCATTACTCCACCAGAGACGTTATCAGGGGAGTCATTAACACCCCAACGGCTATAGTCCCCAAGGATATATAAAGCCCTCACAACACCAATACAAGGTACACACAGCATCACAACCTATACTAAGTTATTCTTGATATTTTGACTACTACCTTCTTTCACACTGACTTTGGCATCGGAGGCGTTGTGGCAAGCACCACACCGGTGACCATTCGAGTAAGTTCTTGCTTCCATAGGTTTGTTAGAGTACAACCGGCACCATCTAGACAAACCCCCAAAGCAACCGACGAGATTCTGCTTCATCAGTTTGGCGCCGTCTGTGGGAACGATTTTCTCATACAACGAAAATGCGGTTCCTACCAGCTCTAGATGGAATCCAACCAAGTTTCAGCGGCCTTTTCACAGCAAGTTCAAACTCTCACGGCCACCATCGAAGAACTCACTAGACAGAATTAGGAAATGAGACAAAGGCTGCAGTAGGAGGAGAACCGGTCAAAAGCTGTCCAAGAGGATGAGGGGGACAACCATGGAAGGAGTGACCGACGAAGAACCGTTACTCCAGAGGAACAACATTCCAACATCCTCCAAGAAATGAGAAAGGAGATGGATGAATTAAGAAATGCCATCAAAGAGAAGACAGACCGAAGCCTAGATAGAATGGTCAGGGAGACGGACTCCCCTTTTACCATGGCAGTCTTAGAACGACCAGTACCAGCAAAATTTCGGCTACCTCAGCTCGAGCCTTTTGATGGACTCAAGGATCCCCAAGATCACCTTAATACCTTCAAGACGACCCTAGGCCTTCAACAACCCCCTGATGAGATCATGTGTCGTTCCTTCCCTACTACGTTGAAGGGAGCTGGACGAGAGTGGTTTACGAGACTGCCCACTTCTTCCATCGACAACTTCGAGCAGTTAAGCAGTGCCTTCCTGCGCCATTTTGTTGGGGGGCAATGTCCCAAGAGACCAGCGGATCACCTACTCACTATTAAGCAAGGAGAAAGGGAAACCTTGCGGTCGTACGTAAAACGCTTCACTCGAGAGACCCTAAAGGTGGACGACGCGGACGACAAGGTCTAGCTAACAACATTTAAAGCAGGGCTTAAGTCCAGAGAATTCGTCATCTCACTGGCAAAAAATCTGCCCCGGACAATGGCAGAGATGCTACTGAAAGCCCAAAAGTACATGAATGCTGAGGACGTGTTGGCGGCCATCGTAGACGAGGAAAGGCCGAAGAAGGAAGGAAGGAAGGAAGACGAACGCAGGGGACAAAAGAGGGAGCGCCCAAGCCGTCGAGGAGGTGACATTGACAAACGAAGGGACGAGAAAGCTCCACGACCGGTAAAATTCACACCTCTAATTATGTCTATTGACAAGATTTTGACGCAGATCCAGGACCAACACTACCTACAATGGCCAAGACCCTTGCATTCGTCACCACACATTTGCGACAAAAACAAATACTGCCGGTTCCACAAGGATCACGGCCATTACACGGAGGATTGCCGAGACCTGAAAGGACAGATAGAAGAGTTGATACGAAAAGGAAAGCTTCAGAAGTATGTAACAAAGGGGGACTCCAGCAGGTTCAGGGAGGGCGACAAGAGCCAACGTGAATCCTCGTCCAAGAATGAGATTTGCCCATCCCAACCACAACATGATGTGATTGGGGAGATAAGCACAATCGCAAGGGGATCCTTCATGGGGGATCATACAAGTCACTCAAGAAAGCATGCTAGAGGCAAGTAAACAGTGTCCATATGGAACCCCTATTGAAGCAAAGACGGACGAACCAGGATATATTCTTCAGCGAAGAGGATGCTCGGGGAGTAAGGCAACCCCATAACGACCCCCTGGTCATAGCACTCACGATCGAAGGGTTTAACACTAAGAGGATCCTCGTCGACAACGATAGCTCTGCAGACATCATGTACTTACCGACCTTCCAACAGTTGAAACTAGATCCTGGTAGATTGCGCCCGTTCGATTCCCCCCTCGTCAGCTTTAGCGGTGACAGAGTATACCCCAAGGGTATTGTGACGCTAAAAATCACAATAGGAGCCTACCCGAAGCAGCAAACCCGTCATCTGGACTTCCTAGTGGTAAATTGCCCCTCCTCATATAATATGATCATTGGGAGACCCACGCTCAACAGGTGGAAAGCAGCCACGTCCACCTACTGCCTAAAGGTAAAATTCCTAACCGAAGACGGAGTCGGCGAGGTAAAAAAAGATCAAGTTTTGGCCAGAGAATGTTACCAGGCCGTGTTGGCTGTAGGGGAAAACCACACATGGACGATCGAAGGAGAAAAAGAAGACAACATGGAAGCCCTGGAAACGGTAGAACTCGTCGAGGGGAAACGTCAAAGGTGACGAGGATAGGAACGACCTTAAGCCCCGAGATGAGAAATAAACTTGTCCACTTCCTAAAAGGAAACTTGGACGTATTTGCATGGAGTCATGAGGATATGCCCGGTATACCACGCCAAGTAATCCAGCACGAGTTGAAAACAGACCCCGAGAAAAAGCTCGGCCAACAGAGACTATGGGTCTTTGCCCCCGAACAGAACCGAGCAATCATAGACGAAGTTAACAGGTTGTTGCAGGCAGGCTTCATCCGAGAGGTTTATTATCCCGAGTGGCTAGCCAACGTCGTGCTGGTAAAAAAAGCACATGAAAAGTGGAGAATGTGCGTGGACTTTACAAACCTGAACAAGGCCGGCCCGAAGGATAGTTTTCCCCTGCCGAGGATAGATCAATTGGTAGATTCTACGGCTGGACATAAGTTAGTAACATTCATGGATGCTTTTTCAGGATACAACCAGATAAAAATCGCTGAGGAAGATCAAGAAAAAACTGCTTTCATCATAAGTCAAAGACTCTACTGCTATAAGGTAATGCCCTTCGGACTAAAGAACGCGGGAGCAACATACCAAAGACTGGTAAACAAGATGTTCAGCAAGCAAATTGGTAGAAATATGGAGGTATATGTGGACGATATGCTCGTCAAGAGCAAAAAAGAGTTGACTCACCTGGATGACCTGGGAGAGACATTTGATACCCTCTAGAAATACCAGATGAAGTTGAATCCTAGTAAGTGTGTGTCCGGGGTGGCTTCAGGAAAGTTCTTAGGATTCATGGTGTCCCAAAGAGGAATAGAAGCAAATCCAAAGAAGGTTCAGGCAATACTCAACATGGCATCACCAAAGACTGTCAAGGAAGTCCAAAAGCTCACAGGGAGGATCGCTGCACTCAATAGGTTCGTCTTTAAAGCAACAGACAAATGCCTACCCTTCTTCAAGGCATTGAAACAATCTTTTTCCTAGACTGATGAATGCGAGGTAGCCTTCCAAGAGCTCAAACGTTACCTAGGCAATCCGCCCCTCTTGAGTCCCTCAAAGGCAGGGGAAAACCTTTATTTATACCTGGCTGCGTCGTCCATGGCCGTCAGTGCGGCATTGATCTGAGAGGAATATAAGAAGCAGCTTCCAGTTTACTACGTCAGTCAAGCCTTCCAGGAAGCAGAAGCCAGGTATCCCAAGATTGAGAAGATCGTTTTTGCCCTAATAGTAGCTTCGCGGAAGCTACAACCATACTTCGAAGCACATCCTATCCATGTGATGACGGACCAACCAATCAGAAAATCCATGGATAAACCTGAGGCAGCGGGGAGAATGGTCCAGTGGGCAATTGAACTCAATCAGTTTGACATCGAATTCCACCCCAGAACAGCCATCAAGGCGCAAGCCCTAGCAGACTTTATTGCCGAGTTCATGCTTCCCGAAGATGACGACGGCAGTGACGAGTTGGAACGATGGACGATTCAGACTGACGGTTTTTTAGCCCAAAAGAGAGGGGGGTAGAGGTCATCATAAACACCCCCGATGGAGAAAAACTCTGATATGGAGTCCAACTTAAGTTCCCAGCAACCAACAACGAGGCCGAGTATGAAGGGATATTGACGGGACTAAGGATTGGAAAAGCCCTTGGGATTAAGAACCTACTTATTCAGAGCGACTCCAAATTGGCAATAGGACAGATCAGGGACGAGTATGAGGCAAAAGAAAAGAGAATGCAAAAGTACCTCAAGCTGACAAAATATTTAGCCCGCGAGTTCGATAAGTTGGACTTCGCCCGGATCCCAAGAAACCAGAATATGGCGGCTGATGAGGTTGCGAAAATGGCCTCGTCCGAAGAAGAACCGATGAACGGGGAGTTACTCATGGAGATTCAGAAGCACCCCAGCATCGAAGAATTCCCAATATTTTCCATCTGAAGCATGAATAGTGAGATGGCACCGATCGTGTCATTTCTTCAAGACGGGCATCTCCCTCGCAATGCCCTAGAAGCCAAGAAGATTAAAACGAGAGCGGCCAAATTTACGATCCTGAATGATACCTTATACAAAAGGGGCTTCTCCCTGCCCCATTTGAAGTGTGTCAACGAGGAGGAAGCCAAGTACGTTCTCCGAGAAGTCCATGAAGGGATTTGTGGAAACCACACTGGGCCTAGATCTCTGGTAAGCAAAATTATTCGAACAGGATATTTCTGGCCGACCAAGCAGACAGACACTACGGAGCTCGTCAGAAGGTGCGATAAGTGCCAGAGGTTCGGGAACGTCTAGAGGCTGCCAGCAGAAAAGATGACGACGATAACTTCCCCGTGGCCATTTGCACAGTGGGGGATTGATATCATCGGCCCTCTGCCTCAGGGAAAAGGACAGGTAAGGTTCCTGCTCGTTGCCATCGACTACTTCACAAAATGGGTCAAAGCAGAAGCAATAGGGACTATTACAGAGGCGAGGATCCGTAATTTCGTATGGAAGAATATAATTTGCAGGTTCGGGATTCCACAAATGATTATCTCGGATAATGGTCGTCAGTTCAACAGCCAGGGATTTAGAGACTTTTGCTCGAGACTAGGTATCAGGAACCAGTTCTCATCCTCTGAACACCCACAGGCGAACGAACAAACAGATGTAACTAACCGGACGCTGCTCAGAATTATCAAAGCCTGACTAGACGAAGCAAAGGGCGCGTGGCCCAAAGAATTGCCCACCGTCTTGTGGGCCTACAGAACAACAGCAAGAACGCCAACGGGAGAGACACCTTTCAGACTCACTTATGGCACTGAGGCGGTAATCCTAGTCGAGGTGGGTGTGGCCAGCACCAATCGAGAAGTATTCCGCGAGGAGGACAACAACGATCAGCTTCGAATCAATCTAGATTGCTTAAACAAGGTAAGAGATAAGGCCTCCAGCAAGATGATGAAGTACCAACGGAAGATGACCGAATACTATAACAAGAGGATAAAGCTCAGAAGACTTGAAATTGGCAACCTCGTCCTATGCAAAGTCACCAATGCAACAAAAAATTCTGCCCATGGGAAGCTCGGTCCCACATGGGAAGGACCTTACAGAATCGTCCACTACTCTTGGCAAGGCAGCTACCACTTGGAAACCCTAGACGGGCAGAAACTCCTGCGACCTTGGAACATTGAACACTTGAATAAATACCATGGACAGATGTAACCCAAAGAATGTACCCAATCTTGAAAATTAATGAAATAACGATTCAAAAAAATGTGTTCATACAGGTATCGTAGGTACAAATTTCCGAAAACCCGTTATGGCGTAGACGAATGTACATTACTGACGAAGGCAAAAAGATAAAGAATGCCTAAGTAATAAGATTCCGCATAGACGGATGTACATTACTGAGGAAGGCAAAAAGATAAAAAAATGCCTAAGTAATAAGATTCCGCATAGACGGATGTATATTACTGACGAAGGCAAAAAGATAAAAAATGCCTAAGTAATAAGATTCCGCATAGACGGATGTACATTACTGACGAAGGCAAAAAGATAAAAAAAAAATGCCTAAGTAATAAGATTCCGTATAAACGGATGTACATTACTGACGAAGGCAAAAAGAAAAAAATGCCTAAGTAATAAGATTCCGCCTAGACGGATGTACATTATTGACGAAGGCAAAAAGATAAAGGAAAATACCAAGCTAATAATATTCCTCGTAGAAGGAATCGCGTCGCCGATGAAGGTAGAAAAGAAAAGAAAGGCATTCACCATTGTTTTTAAGCAAATACGATGTGTAAGTAAATACGATGTCATAGAGGCCTAAAAACCAAAGGCATTCACCATTGTTTATACATCAAAAAACCCATAAACACTGGGCTAAAAATAAACATAAATTTTTTTTAGATGTTCTGGAAATTGAGCCTTAAAACATATCAGGCACCTCAAAAAAAAAAAAAGGGAAAAAAGAGAGGGAATTTTTCTGATTGATAACAGGTTCAAACGTCCGGGACGGCATCATCTTCAACTGGGGCCTCAAGAGCAAGAGCCTCGACGACTGGGACATCAATAGCAGGGAGGTCTCGAGGAACGTCAGCAGCCGCGGCTTGGGCAGCCTCGTCAGCAGAGATCTCCCTGTCCACTTCCTCCATGTCCAGCGTCTCCAGGTCAATCCTAGAAGGGTGCTTGATGCAGTACCTCCTCAAAAGCTCGAACCCTTTGAAATACCAGCTGAAGAGCACAGAGTTGTACTCCTCCGTCTGCTAGAAACCTTTGATAGCTCTGGAGGTGATGACCTTGATCTTTTCCTTTGCGGCTGCCAGCTCCCCGTCCTTTTCCAGTACAAGCTGCTGCTCTACCTTCAGCTCGTCACTCAGCTTCTTGGCCTCATCCCTAGCTTGATGAACGTCCTCCATCGAAGCTATTAGATCTCTCTTCAGCTTTGAATTCTCCATCTCCAGAACCTTGATCCGAGAAAGCGAGGACTCAACCTTAACCTCCTGAGCAAGATACTCAGACGAAAGGTGAACAGTCTCCCCCAGCACCTAAAAAAAAATATATTTATATATATGCGACGGAATTTAGCCCAAAGCACACCAATGTAAGAAACATATATATATATATATATATATATATATATATATATATATATATATATATATATATATGTAGTCACTTAAAATGAGTAGGTTACCTGGACAAGCTTCTGGAGATGACGACTCATCAACTCATTTGGGGGCATACCCGAGAACACCTTTAGGTCTTCTGCGGTCACGACACCATGAGCCCGGTCCATCGCCAACTTCTCGTCATCCCAAATGGTTGACGAAGAAGTAGCCTCCTTCCCCCTATCTGATGTACGAGGCCTCTTCGAAGCAGGGGTCGAGATCTCCTCCACCGAAGTAGCCGGCGAAGCCATCCTCGTCGTCTCGGCGTCGGAAACCACAGGAGTAGCCGAAGCAACCGGAGTGACGGAGGAAACCTTCCCTTTCACACGAACCACCTTCTTCTCAATGTTGGACAACGGTTTGTCCTTCTTGGATCGCATCTTCTCGTACATGCCCTTATTAAATTTAGTTGTCATCTCTGCGAAGAAGGAAAATATTGTAAAGAAACAATGCAATTAAATACAGGTACGGGATTGAATTTGACGAACCCAAATACTTACTCTTCTTTCCTTCAATATCAAGGTTCCGCAGGACATAGGGAGACGGATCAGGACCGAGGTTGTAAAAGGCGAGCGTCTGCGGATCTACTAAGTCGTCCCAGTTTTCGATAGACTAGGAATACACAATGGCCGTCTCAACACGCTCCTTGTACCTGCTTTTGAGCTTTGGCCTCCTTTTGACTGCACAAGGATGAAAGAAATTAGTAACGATAACATCGAATCCAACAAGAAAAGGAAAGGAAAGGATACTGACGCACCTAAAGTCGGGGTTCCCACCGACAAAGCAATCTGGAGATATCTCCCCAATCCCGGTTAGAGGGGGTCTCAAAGTCATCCCCAGACATAAACACAAATCTGGACTTCCAGTACCTGAGGACGAAGGTAAGCCCTTAACGATCCTGGTTCTTCTCTCCCAAGGTACTAGCTCATAAACCCGTACTCCTTGGACTCTTTTAAACGATACAAATAAACGAGCTCATTTACCTTGATCATATCCCCGTTAGCAGCCAACTATATTTCCATACAGTTGACCACTATCCTCCATGAATTAGGCATAAGCTGCCCAGGAGCGATACCCAAATAAGCTAAGAGCTCCATTACAAACGGGTGGACGGGAAGCCTTAGTCCACAAGTAAAAGCGGCCTCATAAAAGCACACTTCACCTAGAAAAAACTGACAAGCCCTCTCTTCGTCAGTAGGCCGACGGACCCGAACCCGTTTTGGGAATTGAAACCTATCCCTAAACCTACCCACGGTGTCAGAATCTAGTCCACACGCCTCCACAAAGGCATGAAAAGCCTTAACTTCTTTAAAGGACGATGCGGCAATATCCCCCTCCATAAGATCGCCGCTAGACGACAACCCAGTCTCGAGATCACTAGACCTAATCTCAGACATCGACCGTTGCCCCCTCACCAAACCTTCAAACCAATCGACTGATTGGCGGAGTAAGGGAAACAAATCGCCCAAAACAATGCCTAAGCTGTTACCCACAAAAACGAAACCCTCCAAATTGGGAAAAACACCTAAGGACCCCCCTAAGCGAGCAAAAAGAAAGGAAATCGAAGGGCAAGTTTCTCTAACTTCTAAACTACTGACCATGGACACCTAGACAAAGTACAAGTAAAAACGAAGTACTGAAAAAAAAAAAAAAAAAAAAAAAAAAAAAAAAAAAAAAAAAAAAAAAAAAAAAAAAAAAAAACAACAACAACAAGCAAGAGCCAAAAAGAAAAGGAAATCAAACATTTGCGAAGAGGAAAAGAGAAAAGAAAGAAAAATAGAATAGAAAACGTACCTCAAAGAAAAGAAACAAAAAGCCCAACACGCACCAGCTCAAAGAGAAATGAAGAAATAGGTGGAAAAAATGCTCAGAGGGACAAACTGAAAATTGGGAGAAAATATAAGATAAAGTAGGGGAGGAGAAGTTTAAAAACCAAATGGAAGTGAAACCGAAAATCGGCGAGAAACCCAAGGGTCATGCAATGAGGACATAATCCTTCTCCAACCACATCACGCCACGTGGCCACAACTCACGTAACGCCGCCACCACGCATTCAATGCGGCACGAAATCCGAAAGGTAAAAAAAAAAAACTGTTCGTCTTCCACGATCGTCACTGACGACCATGAAACCCGAGGGGCATCTGATAGGATTGATGAAGTTAAACACCGACGAGGTAGCCTTTACGGATGGACATGACCAATTATCTGCGTCATTGGAGAGAACGTTAATGCCATTCAATGCTGCCAATAATGCCTTGATCATTACAAGACCAGCTGGACGAACTGGTGGAAACGCATTAAAACCCATTACTCCACTAGAGACGTTATCAGGGGAGTCATTAACACCCCAATGGCTATAGTCCCCAAGGATATATAAAGCCCTCACAACACCAATACAAGGTACACACAGCATCACAACCTATACTAAGTTATTCTTGATATTTTGACTACTACCTTCTTTCACACTGACTTTGGTATCGGAGGCATTGTGGCAGGCATCACACCGGTGACTATTCGAGTAAGTTCTTGCTTCCATAGGTTTGTCAGAGTACAACCGGCATCATCTGGACAAACCCCCAAAACAACCGACGAGATTCTGCTTCATCATTAATGTTTATAAGAGCCAAGAAAAAATCTCATAATTTTCTATAAATACCTAATAATTCCCACCATCAATTGATTTATCAAATAAATAAATTTCCATAAAATTTTGATTGGTAAAAATTCGTAACATTAATTCAATTGTTATAACATACACAACCCAAGGATATAAATATGTCATCCAAAAGAAAATACTCAAATAAAAAATAAATTAACTTAAAATTTCCTTTTAAAACTCATTAACTTTTTTGTTCTTCATGAATTTTTTTTATATAAACTTTTAAATTTAAGCTAATAACATAAATATTTGTTCATTTAGCTATTTTATGTTCTATAAAATTATTAATTGTTGAATTTAGTATGTTAGTTTTATATATATATATATATATATATATATATATATATATATATATATATATATATATATGTTAATATTTATGTTTAATTATGTTTTGGTGTGCTCGTGTGTGTTAATGTATATACATATGTTATTAGTAAGTTGCACCTTCACTAACATTCATTAGACAATAATTGTAAAAAGTAATGTACTTGTCCCTAAGAAATTGACATCTTTAATACAAATAAAGCATAAAATGAGATTTATTATTTTGGTATTGTTTTTTCTTCCCAGTTCCTATATAGATATAGCTGAATAATAAGTCCGAATAAATAATTATGAATTGATGATTTTAAATTTCAAAAGATACTAGTATAAAAAAACAATTATAAAAAAATGCCTATTAAAAAAAATGATGGTTTTGGGGTAATTATTGTGGGGAGTAAAGGGACCCGAGTAGGCATTTTTGGGCCTTTGGGTTCTAACAAGGAGGGCCAACCTGTTCTTGATAAAAGGTCTGTTAAAACTACAAATCGGCCCATGCACCGAGGGTTCGAGGATACATCTGAGGATGAGTTTCTCCTCGGATAGACCCAGGAGGACTGGGAGTCTCACTAGAATGATCAACACGTGGGGAAGTAAACCCTGAACAGTAGAAGGGAACCTTCTGGGCAAGGAAGGATTTGGGCAACACGTGGATAAAGCACCAAGAGAAGAAGTATTTAAGGAGGTGTAGAGGCCAAAGAAAAGGGGGAATTGGCCAGTTATCAAGAAAGAAATTAAGAATTGTAACCTTTAAGAAAGAAAGAGAAATAATACAGAAGTGGTCTTCGGCTTACGTCCGAGGAGGTCCTTTTGCAATTATCATCTACTATTTATAAGTATCTTCACACCTTAGCCTGTTATCAAGTTCCCAGTATCTCTAAATTAGATTTCAAACTCACACTCTACAAATTTAATTTTTTAAGGCTCATTGGGCCTGAGCCCATAATCGTCTTTGGGTCCAGGCGCAATTGTGCACTTACAATTGGCGCCGTCTGTGGAAAACTAGTCTGGAAGGAGCTGGGATACTATGGGAGGCCTAGGCTCACACCATGCAGAGTCTCAAGGATCACAACCTGAGGATCTTTTTAAGCGTCTTGAGCGTCGAAGGGATCGAGAGGGAAGTGTTCATACGGAATACCCTAGGGTGAGCTGTACTCATGGCGGGGGCAGCATCACCCACGAGGATGGTGCTAAGGCCATGCAGAAGGAGATTGATCATTTGAAAAGGAAACTGCGCCGCGTCAAACGCAAGCATTCGTCGTCCTTATCTAATCCTCCTTCAGTGGAGGTCCGGGGAAGTAGTTACAGCTCGAGGTCATGGTCGCCCCCCAGCGCAACGTCCTATTGTGAGGAGGACGACCCGCCAGCTCGCAGGCACAAGAAGCTCCCTTCCAGGGGCTTGGGGAACGATGCTATGAGTTGGGCGTTACACCAACTCTCCAAATCGCCATTCTCACGGAGGATTAAGAAGGGGAGGCTCCCCAAGAGGTTCACCCAGCCCACCTTTACCATCTACAATGGCTGGACTGACTCAGTGGAGCACATGAGTCACTTTAACCAGAGGATGGCGCCGCATTCTCATAATGAGACCCTGATGTATAAAGTTTTCCCCTCTAGCTTGGGACCTGTTGCTATGAGGTGGTTCAACGGCCTTAAATTGGGGTCTGTAGATTCGTTTGGGGAGATTACTAGAGCATTTGCGTCGCGGTTTATCACATGTAGTAGAGTGCCTTGACCATTAGACTCACTGTTATCCATGGCCATAAGGGAAAGGGAGATGTTGAAAGCATACTCCGACCGGTACTGAGAGATGTTTGACGAGATAGATGGTGATTTTGATGAGGTGGCGCTCAATACCTTTAAGGTAAGACTTCCTACTGATCACGACTTGAGGAAGTCCTTGACCAAAAAACCCGTCCACAGCGTACGTCGCCTCATGGATCGCATTGACGAATACAAAAGGGTAGAGGAAGACCAGTAGCAAGGAAAGGGTAAGGAGAAGGTTATCCCGCAGGAGAGAAGGGATTTCAAGTCTGACAGATACCACAACAGCAAGCCGAGAAGAGATTACATCGGGCAATCCGACTCGGCAGCTCCTCAGATCGTGAATACTATGTTCTGAGAACCAGTACACCAATTACTGGAGAAAGTTTGTAAGGAGCCCTTCTTCAGGTGGCCTAGTAAGATGGCGGGAGACCCTGCGAAGAGGAATCAGAACCTCTTTTGTCAGTACCATCAGGATATGGGCCACACTACCGAGAACTGTCGGACCCTTTGGAACCACTTGGAGCAGCTTGTCGGTGAAGGAAAACTCAAGTAGCACCTTTATCAACCTAACGGGCAAGGCCATCAATCCGGCTCAAACAATCAGAAGAATAATTCATTTCGGCCCGCATTGGGAACAATTAACGTTATCTTTGCTGCACCTGGTAGGACCGGCTCAGGTCCCACCAGGGTGATGGCAATTTCCCATTCTCAGGCCGAAGAGGCAGGCTACAGGCCGAAGAGGTTGAAGGTGAATTTACTCGTCTTGGGATTTTCAGAGGAGGATAAGGTTGGTACTATCCAACCCCATGATGATGCTCTTGTGGTCACTCTTAGGATAGGAAATTATGACGTAAAGAGGGTGATGATTGATCAGGGTAGCGGTGTAGATATTATGTACCCTAATTTATTTAAGGGGCTAAGGTTGAAGCTGGAGGATCTTACTCCTTACGATTCGTCACTTATAAGTTTTGAAGGAAAGGCCGTTGTACCGAAGGGACAGATTCGTCTGCCCGTTCAATTTGGCTCAGAAACGGTTGAGGTGGATTTCATTGTGGTTGACGCATATTCCCCATATACAGCCATCCTTGCCAGGCCATGGCTGCACACTTTGGGTGCTGTCTCCTCTATCTTGCATGTTAAGGTTAAATTCCCCTCAGGGGAATATGTTGAAGAGATCCTCGGCAGCTAATCGGTGGCCAGGCAATGCATATCAGCCACAGTGCTTCATCAGACAGAAGCCGAGTCATCGGCTTTGATCATCAAAGACTTATAGCAATTAACAGCTCCGGATGCACTTAGGGCGGTGACAAGAAAGGAGGCTCTTTGTGAGGATTTAGAGAATTTTTTGATAGCGGATGACCCTGAGAGGTTCTTCCAAGTTGGCATACGCTTGCCACACTAGGAGAAGATGGATTTGTTGGAGTTTCTGAAAGACAACATTGATGTTTTTGCGTGGGACCCTTATGAGGCTCCGGGCGTAGACCCGAGCTTCATTTGTCATCATTTGAATGTCAACCCCGCCATTGTTCCGAGAAGGCAGCCACCTCGGCGTTCTTCCAAGGAACATTCCGAGGCTGTCAAAGAGGAGGTGCTAAAGCTCAAGAGGGCTGGGGCTATTAAAGAAGTTTTCTACCCCGAATGGTTGGCGCATACGGTTGTCGTCAAAAAGAAGAATGGAATGTGGAGAGTGTGTGTGGACTTCACGGATTTAAACAAGGTTTGCCCGAAGGATTCGTTCCCAATGCCGCGTATTGATCAGCTTGTGGACGCCACTGTCGGACATCCTCGTATGAGTTTTTGGATGCCTTTTAGGGTTACCATCAGATTCCATTGGCATTGGAGGATCAAGAGAAGACTGCTTTCATTACTCCAACAGGAAACTACCATTATAAGGTCATGCCGTTTGGATTGAAGAATGCTGGGGCTACCTATCAAAGAATGATGACCAGAATGTTCGAACAGCAACTTGGGAAGACCATTGAGGTATATGTGGATGATATGGTGGCAAAGAGTAAAACAATACCTTCGCACGTTAAAGATTTGGCTGACACCTTCCAGGTGCTTAGGAGGCACAAGTTGCGCCTTAATGCCTCAAAGTGCTCTTTTGGTGTGGGTTCTGGAAAGTTCTTGGGTTATATGATTACTCATAGAAATATAGAGGTAAACCCAGCATAGGTCAAGGCTATTCAGGACTTGCAACCACCTCAGAACCCAAAAGAGATCCAAAAATTGACCGGAATGATCGCCGCACTAAGCAGATTTATCTCTCGGTCAGCTGACCGGTGCTGTCCTTTCTTCCAATTGTTGAATAAATGGAAAGGGTTTCAATGGACCAATGACTGCGTGTTAGCCTTCTAACAGCTTAACGAATATTTCTCTCAGCCACCCATTTTGTCTCGCCCCGAGGCAGACGAGGTCCTGTTTGCTTATCTAGCAATGGTTGTCCACGCGGTCAGCCTGGTCCTCATAAGGGATGAAAGCGGGGTGCAGAGACCGGTCTACTACGTTAATAAGTCCTTGAATGAGGCCGAGGTGCGCTATCTACTCTTGGAGAAAGCACTTCTGGCCATAGTTCATGCCACGCGGAAGCTTCCTCATTATTTCCAGTCCCACACTGTGGTGGTTCTGACCCAATTGCCTCTCAAGGCGGTGTTTCGCAGCGCCGATTACTCTGGCAGGGTGGCAAAGTGGGGAACTATTTTGGAGGCCTTTGACAATAAATACATGCCTCGTACCTCAGTGAAGGGCCAGGTCCTTGCTGATTTGGTGGCAGAGTTCGCTGAACCATTGCTAGAAGAAACTCTGAAGGAAGCATACATGGATGAAAATCAGTTGGCGTGATCACAGCCGCAGCACCCCCGACTTGGAAAGTGTGTGTGGATAGGGCATCTAATCAGAGAGGGTCTGGTGTTGGGCTTGTCCTGATATCCCTTGAGGGAATTGTCTTTGAAAAATCTCTGAGGCTAGCGTTCTCGGCTACTAATAATGAGGCCGAGTACGAAGCAGTCTTGGTAGGCATGAGCATGGTATATAAGATGGGTGAAAAGGAAGTTCATGTGTTCTCGGATTCTCAGTTAGTGGTCGGCCAGGTCACGGGGACCATGGAGGCTAAGGACCCAAGAATGCAAGAATACTTGGCCTAGGTCAAACGTCAGCAAGCTAAATTTGATTCCTTCGTCTTATCTCACATCTCTAGGAGTGGAAACACCCATGCAGATTCTTTGGCCATGCTAGCAACGTCTTCGGCTCAGGGTTTGCCCAGGATTATCCTCGTAGAGGATTTGCTAAAGCCAACTCTTACTGCTGCCAACGAGGCTCGCATCCATCTGATAAGGCCTGAACCTAGTTAGATTGACCCAGTCATATCTTTTCTTAAGAACGACGTCCTTCCTAAGGACAAATCTGAAGCAGATAAGATATGTCGAAAGGCGCCACGTTTCTGGTTGTCCAAGGATCAGAAACTGTATAAACGATACTTCTCAATACCATACTTGTTATGTGTACACCCTGAATCAAAGGAGGCGCTTCTAGAAGAACTGCATGAAGGGATTTGTGGGAGCCACACTGGGGGAAGGTCCTTAGTCCATAGAGCCCTGACTCAGGATTATTGGTGGCCCAATATGCAGAGGGAGGCTCAGGACTATGCCAAAAAATGTGATCAATGCCAGAGGTTCGCCCCTAATATTCATCAACCTGGAGGGGTTTTCAACCCTCTTTCCAGTTCTTGGCCTTTCGCACAATGGGGATTAGACATAGCGGGGCCATTTCCGAGGGCTGCGGGAAACAAAAGATGGCTGCTCGTGGGGACAGACTACTTCACTAAATGGGTCGAGGTTAAGCCCTTAGCAAATATCAGAGATGTTGATTCCAAGAAGTTTGTTTGGTAAAACATCATCACTAGATTCAGAATACCACACACACTTATTTTGGACAATGGCGTTCAATTCGACAGTAAGGCTTTTAGAAATATTATGGTGATATGGGTATCATAAATAGATACTCCACCCCAGCTTATCCTTAGGGAAATGGGCAAGCTGAGGCCGTTAACAAGGTCATAGTCAATGGGCTCAAGAAAAGGTTGGACGATGCGAAAGGTTGATGGGTAGAAGAACTACCACATGTTCTGTGGACGTATCGGACTACACCGCGTAGGTCCACTGGAGAAACTCCATTCTCTATGACTTATGGAGCCGAGGCGATGATACCTCTGGAATCTGGTTTTCCCACCCTAAAGACGAGTTCTTTTAGCCCGGAGAATAATGATGGCCTCCTAGAGAAAGGCCTGGATTTAGTTGAGGAACGGCGCAAGGCAGCTATGGTCCAAATGGTTTATTATCAACAAAAGCTTAAGCGGGGATATGATGCCCACGTGAAGCTAAGGCCACTCACACTTGGGGATCTTGTACTAAGAAAAGTGGTGGGCACTGCTAAGAACCCAGCTTGGGGTAAGCTAGGACCAAACTAGGAAGGTCCCTATCGCATTGTTTCAGTAGCAGGCATAGGGTCGTATCGGCTAGCTGACCTAGATGAAAGAATTGTACAATGCCTATGGAATGTAAATAACCTTCGAAGGTATTATTATTAATAAAAGGTACTTTTGTTAGTTAGCAGTTCAAAGTTATGAATACATTAGGGGCTTACAGTTATAGTTCTTAAGTGTCAAATAGAAACTTAGTTGAGCATGGTCCTCGGACCACAAACCTTGTGGAAATTGATATCAAATCATTTGTTAAACAGAATCTTAGTTATGCCAGGTCCTCGGACCTTCTACTTTGGAGAAATTAACATTTGAAGTTACTATTCTTAAGTGTCAAACAGAAACTTGGTTAAGTATGGTCCTCGAACCACAAATCTTGTGGAAATTGATATGTTATCATTTGTTAAACAGAACCTTAGTTATGCCGGGTCATCGGACTTCTACTTTGGAGAAATTAACATTTGAAGTTACTGTTCTTAAGTGTCAAACAGAAACTTGGTTAAGTATGGTCCTCGGACCACAAACCTTGTGGAAATTGATATCTTATCATTTGTTAAACAGACCTTAGTTATGCCGGGTCCTCGGACCTTCAACTTTGGAGAAATTAACATTTGAAGTTACTTTTCTTAAGTGTCAAACAGAAACTTGGTTAAGTATGGTCCTCGGACCACAAACCTTATGGAAATTGATATCTTATCATTTGTTAAACAGAACCTTAGTTATGCCGGGTCCTCGGGCCTCCTACTTTGGGGAAATTAATATATGAAGTTACTATTCTTAAGTGTCAAACAGAAACTTGGTTAAGTATGGTCCTCGGACCACAAACCTTATGGAAATTGATATCTTATCATTTGTTAAACAAAACCTTAGTTATGCCTGGTCCTCGGGCCTCCTACTTTGGGGAAATTAATATTTGAAGTTACTATTCTTAAGTGTCAAACAGAAACTTGGTTAAGTATGGTCCCTAGACCACAAACCTTGTGAAAATTGATATCTTATCATTTGTTAAACAGCACTTTAGTTATGCCGAGTCCTCAAACCTTCTACTTTGGAGAAATTAACATTTGAAGTTAATGTTCTTAAGTGTCAAACAGAAACTTGGTTAAGTATGGTCCTCGGACCACAAATCTTGTGGAAATTGATATCTTATCATTTGTTAAACAGAACTTTAGTTATGCCAAGTCCTCAAACCTTCTACTTTGGAGAAATTAACATTTGAAGTTAATGTTCTTAAGTGTCAAACAGAAACTTAGTTAAGTATGGTCCTTGGACCACAAACCTTGTGGAAATTGATATCTTGTCATTTGTTAAACAGAACCTTAGTCACTGTTCTTATTCTTATCACACACTTTGTGGAAATCAATATCTTACCATTCGTTAAATTGGATCTTAGGTTATATATCCTTAAGTGTTGAACAAAATTTTGTAAGGGATGGTCCTCGGACCTTACACTCTACTAAAATTGATATCTCAGATTACAAAGTTTAACCATCATGGGGGTTTTCTAGCTAAGGCATGGTATAATATCCAAACTAAGTTAGTTTTTGTTAGGTTCCTTAATGTTTCACTTTGCAAAGCAAATATGCGCATGGCTGTTTAAAGGTTATAATTGTTCAACTGCTGGAGTTAGCCTTGTTTGTTCCGTTCTGTCTTTAGCTATGTGTTAGTAAAAACTTTAATGACAAGCATAAAAAGGACAAAGTGAAATAAATACAACTCGGATGGAAATAAAGTAAAACTGTTCTTTATTAATTATAAATGGAATACATCATCATATGAAAAATGAGAAAATACAGAAAAGTCCTATGCTAGGCCCTAACCTTGGGGAGGGGGGTCTTGGAGGGAGGTGCTACCAGCCTCGGTGCTCTTCAACTCCAACTCAAAGGTAGACAAGACTTGTTTCCCTTTGTCTGTTGAAGGAAAGAGGGGCTCCACGTTCTAGCTTTGCTCCTTTTCGGCACCTCCACACCCGTCCTTCTCTTTATGGGAACCCTCAGGTTCTGTAGGATCAGGAACGAGTTCTGGCACCACGGAAGGAAGGGCAGGAGAGGCAACAATAGGAGTGTCTTCTATCTCCTGTATGTCAAGGGGAAGCCAAACGTTCTCGGGCTTCCTCAGCTTGGAAGCTTGAGGAACCTCTGCTGCGTTTAAGGTCTCCCCCCAAACCTGCTGACAGTATTCTCGGCATAAGGCCGCGAAAGCTTCTGTCAGCTGGTCCTGTGTTGCGACCACTCCCTCCTGATAGCTGGCCTGCTTCGCAGCCTCTAGTGAGTGCTTGTAGGTGCGAGCTTCCTCCTTAATCCGCACAAGCTCCTTCTCCAAGTCAGAGCGTGCCCGTTGGGCTTGGGAGAGCTTGTTATCCTTTTGGTGAAGAAGCTTGCGTTGCCCTTCCACTTGATTCTTCATTGTTTTCAGACTAGCTTCGGCACCATCTCTCTCTGTCTCTTCAGATTAGCCAGCTGAGAGGCGAGCTTTCCATTCTCCGCCAGGGCCTAGCATAGGGACTTTTCTGTCTCTTGCCTTATTTCCTGCTCTGCTCCAGCTCGCTTCTGAGAATCCTCCACGAACTTCTTGACAGTGAAAACTTCTTGAATGGCCTGCGATAAATGTTAGGGGGTTAAAATATAGTACGAAAGTTATGAATAACCCTAAGAATACAAGAATGGAGTGAAGCTTACCAGAGCTAAGTCCCTTTTTAAAGAAAGGAATAGCTGAGGCTAGCTCATCTTTTCCAAGGCTTCCATGTCCTTGGGCAGCAGAAGTGGGCGCTCCAACGCATCGGCCAGGTGGCGGGCATGGCCTTGTTGGAACGCCCTGATGTTAGACTAAAGGGGAATTGGCGCTCCATCCAGTCTCAGTTCGGGAGACCATATAGCTGGTGCTAGGCGCACCTCGGCCATGTCTTTGATCTCTCCACTTTTAACTGAACGGGCGCGCCCTTTGCCCTTGTCCAGCTTCTGCTTCTCGCCACCAACCCCTTTGACCTCCACCTTCATTTTCTTCTTCGGATCGTCGGCAGGAGGCTTGGGGTCGGCTAGAGGAGGGGGTGGTGGCAAGGCTGGGGGAGCTTGGGATCCCCTCGCCCTCTTTTTAGCAACTCTCTGGCCTTTCGCGGTCAAGAGGCCCTAAAGCGCGTCCATGTCCTCTTCAATAGAGCTGTCGTCTAGACGTGCTATCACTAGGCCCACGATCCCAGAGATCTCGGCGGGCTCTTCTTCCTCATCGGAAAGGACAACAAACGGGTTTCCACGAGGTCGTTGGACGTCCTCGAGTTGAAAGTGTTCTATCTCCTCGTCCAACGTGTTCGATGAGGACACTTGCTCCTCTGGGATAGCGGTTGCTTGAGAGTATACTGCGAGGGCGATCGCCGCGAGGGGTTGCGTGTATAAGATTGTGTGGGGATTGTCGGGAATATCGTGGTCGGCTAGGAAATGCAGCTTGGCAACGTTGATTCGCCTACGTCTCCGGTCTCCCGCAACGATCGCGTTCTCTATCTCCTGGAAGTCTGTAGATATGGGGTCATACCCTAATATCAAGTGAGCCGCTCGAAGCTGCAAGTCTTCACTCACAAAAATCTCTGAGCGAAGCACTCAGTTCAAATCTGCAACGTTGCAGTGGCTCAAGCGCGGGCGCATGTGTTGTTTATCTGCAAAGAAAGACACCCAAAACAGACAAACATAGTCAGATTTGTAGGACATGTAATAAACTAAAGTTAAACGCTTAAGTAAATGTAAATGAACATTTCAAGATGTTAGATGCAGCTACGGGGTGGGAAGTTAGATCTTAAGGAGTCACACCTGGATCTCCCCACTCGACTGGGCAGTGGGGGTCATCGTGCCAGTTGCCTTAGGCGATGAGGTAGTGGTCCTTCATGCCTTTATTGGACTTGGGCAGACAGGAAATCAACCTAACTATGCTAGAGCGGGATTTGATGTAATAGCCTACCCTAGTAAGTTTGTGGCATTCGTACATAAAAACGACGTCATGCCAAGTGAGGTTTAATCCCAGTTGCTCATTTAGAGTATCGACGCTCCCTAAAACTCTAAAGACGTTGGGAGCGCACTGGTCAGGACACAACCGGTGGTTGCGGAGGTACTCCCTGGTTACGCTTTTCATTGGGAGGGTCATCCCACCTTCTATGAAGGCAATCATAGGGATGATGACCTCTCCTGTTTTCCTAGAATCGGCCACGGCTTCCGCCGGACAATATCTCAAACCTACGTCACCGGGGATGTGGTATTTAGCCCTAAAACCTTCCATCCCAGTGGCGGTGTCAACTAAACACTTAAATCTACCCATCTATAAGAGATGAAAGGGCAGGTTTTAAGAAGGAGAATGGTTAAGAAGGGAGCCAAGGATGAAATCCGAGGAGAAAGGAGTAAAGAAAAATTAGGAACTTACGAGTTTGAAGTTATGCTAGTTTCCACAGTTTTCTGCAGAGAAAAGGCAACGACTGATGTTTTGATATGATTGTGCTCTGGAGAAATAAATGAAGGCACATGTTTCCAAGGCGTTATGACGTGCGGGAAGCGGCCTCGAAATTGCATCCGTCTCGCCAAATTTTCGGGGAGCGACAAGGGCCGTTGGATGCTCATCTCACCATTGAACATGGGGAACCAGGTGTAACTTACGGTCATAAATGCGCGCGTTTTTGAAATTCAAAACCGCCAAATGGCATCCTCTTGAACACGAAGCGATCTCCACACGCGAGATTATTTACAGAGCGTGCGGGGTAAGTTCTCGTTGGATCAAAACCCTATTTTCCTCCTCGGATGTTGAAAAATAGAGTTTTGAAGGGCTATTGTGGGGAGTAAAGGGACCTGAGTAGGCATTTTTGGGCCTTTGGGCTCTAACAAGAAGGATCAACCTGTTCTTGATAAAAGGCCTGTTAAAACTACAAATTGGCCCATACGCCGAGGGTCCGAGGATACATCCGAGGATGAGTTTCTCCTCGGATAGACCCAGGAGGACTGGGAGTCTCGCTAGAATGATCAAGACAGAGTTCCAGAAAGACTGTTGGTTAAAAGGGGGATCTCTGTACCCTCTAGAGGCGCCGGTGGTAGAAAAATATCTTAGGAAAAGGCTGCTACCTCCACATTAAAGACCCTGCAACCATCTCCCAAGCCGCATTAATGGGGAAGTGATCCCTGAACAATAGAAGGAAACTTTCTGGGCAAGGAATGATTTAAGCAACACGTGGATAAAGCACCAAGAGAAGAAGTATTTAAGGAGGGGTAGAGGCCAAAGAAAAGGGGGAATTGACCAGTTACCAAGAAAGAAATTAAGAATTGTAACCTTTAAGAAAGAAATAGAAATAATACAGAAATGGTCTTCGGCTTACGTCTGAAGAGGTCCCTTTGCAATTATCATCTACTATTTACAAGTATCTTCATACCTTAGCCTGTTATCAAGTTCCCAGTATCTCCAAATTAGATTTCAAACCCACACTCTACAAATTTCATTGTTTAAGGCTCATTGGGCCTGAGCCCATAATCGTCTTTAGGTCCGGGCGCAATTGTGCACTTACAATTATATCCATAAGAACCGGACAAAATCTAACAAAATGCTGAATAATTTTCTTCCTAATTCTTACATAGATATGACTGGCTAAAGGTCTAAATAAATAATTAAGAATTAATGGTTTTAAATTTAACAATAAAATACTAATAAAAAAATGAATGGTTTTGGGGGTAACTATATCTATAAGATTCAAACAAAATTTATTAAAATACCTAATAATTTTCTATAAATACTAAATAATTTTACACCACAACTTGATTTATCAAAAAAATAAAATACATTTCCATAAAAGTTGTTATTTGAAATTTTTTAGATTAATTCAATTTTTACATTTGCACAACCCAATGAAATAAATATGCCATACAAAATAAATATACGCAAATTCAAAAAAAAATTACATTTTAAAGTTCATCAACTTTGTTATTTTCCATGAATTTTCATATATAAATTTTATTTATTAACACAAATATTTATTCATTTAGCTGTTTTCTATTTCTAAAATTATCAATTGTTGAATTTAGTAGATTAGTTTGTGTAATGTGTATATGCATATATTAATGTTTATATTTATGTTTGAGTGTGCATGTTTTTTTTTATACAAATAAATAAATGTAAATATAAATATAAATTCATACATACATACATATATATATATATATATGCATATATTAATGTTTATATTTATGTTTGAGTGTGCATGTTTTTTTATATAAATAAATAAATGTAAATATAAATATAAATTCACACACACACACACACATATATATATATATAAAAGATTTGCCTTTCGTATTGGTCTTTACTTTACAATGGAAGCAAAAAGACCTTGAGAATCTTAAGTAGTGGAATTCAAGAGAGGCATATAACATATAGGACAACACTATGTTATGTGATTTTGGGCTTAATTAATGTGTTATATAGCTTATATTAATCATTCATTCTTTTCATTATTATTCAATATGAAACTTAACATGTACACCCAACAATTCTGGCACTGAAATGGCACTATGTGGTTAGCAAGAGAAACATGCAGATTAAGTAAAACCTTAATGAAGAAAATCTCTTTCAATATGCTTGTCAAATTTATCTTAGTCATACAAGTAGCTTCATTCTTCCACAAGAATGTTTTAAAAGAGGTGTAAATTTTTAATAAAAAATTGTCACATCACTTAAAAATACGTCACATCATTGTTCCATTAGCCACATAATTAATAGTACTCACTTAAAACTTAAGAGACCAAAAACACTCACTTAGCAAACTTGAGGAACTAATGATATGTTATGGCATAATAAAAATAAATATGCGAGGAAAAGTCTCCAACTATACACAATGGAAAGCATTGCTTAAGAACAATATAAAATGAAAACTTCACAATTGTACCCAACCAATTGATTTTGGACCTTTTGGTTAGAATCAATAGCAATTATGTTGATACTATTACTTATATTAATATTTTTTTTGAAGTGTTCATGAATATTTATTAGTTTGTTATGAATTTGTAGAGAATTATCATATTTATGGCAAGTAGTTAAATCATAGTTGGTTTTTTTGTTCCATTATCTTGTTATTTTGAGGACATGATCAACAATATTGATGGTGTGACTTGGTGTTCCCGTCGTAGTACTACCTTACCTCTTCCATTTGAGTTGCACTTAATTTTGACGTTTGACCTTCCATTCCCCTCCTTTGCTATCTTGTTGAAATTCTAAGAATTTTTCTCCCTTGAATTTGATCCATTGGTAGATTTTTTTTTCCCCTTTCTATCCGTGTTTCTCTTTCTTACGTGAGAAATAGGAATTTTTAACAAATGAGTCTAGGCATACAATATATCTGACAATTTATTACACAATTGTTGACGTGGCTTATTATAATTAATGTATGTGTATGTCAATGATGAATAAAAGTGATGTTATTTAATTACAAGATTCACAACTCTTTTAAGATACATGTCAAATTAAGCTTGGGAGCCCAACTCGACACCAACTCCAAGAATGACGGGTGGCTACGAGTTTGTTCCTTAGTCAACAAAGAAATTAAGAGTCGGCCAAAGTTTGGAGAAAGAGAAATTACTCATCATAAATGCTTTGTATCAGAGAATTGAAAATAACGTGCAAGAGAAAGCTTAATCATGCTCTGGATCACAGCAAAGAAGAAAAGAAGAATAAGGAAATTAAGCAAGACTAGTCAACAGTATTTTTATTGTAAACGACAGTGGCTTACTTGTATCGATAAAACTACAGGTAGTTTAGTGTAAATGAGTTAGTTCTAATATATGCCACGTGTCAGCTTGTTAGTGGCTGGTTTATACTTATCTTAGTATGAAGGTTTAGTTTTGGAGCTTAATTAGAGAATTAGTTAGTAAATGGTTTTTTTTTTAACTGAAAATTTTTACTGCAAGAAAAGGGAAAAAAAAATTACAAAACATGATAAGTGACTTCAACAATTGAGGGAGAAAGATGCTCGAGGAAACGGTCTAACTTCATTTGTGAGAGTTATTTTGAATGTTGCCCAGAGTAACAAGTATAACAGTGAGATTGTGAACAATGATGATGAAGATGACTTGTCGAAAATGAGTATGGGTGGACGAGTAAGTGATCTTTTGTTTTGTTTATTTTTTGGAATCAAAAGCATGTGAATTCCTTATTTATGCCGAAGAATGTTTTGTTTTTCATATGAACATAAGGTATAATTGATGCTTAATTTTAATCACTTACCTTATTATATTGGTTTTGAATAGCATGGAATATCCATTCTATGCTGCAATTCCATATTCTTGTCCAGATACACTAGAAGAAAAAATAATTAGTGTCAGGGATGGACTTAGGATTTTAAGTTAGGAAGGGCAGGAGTATAAGCAAAAAAAAAAAAAGTTACTAAGTAGTTGATTTCTTCATGATCTATAAATCAAATAAGAATTACATATATTATCTCTCACAAGAAAACTAATTGTATTAATTATAAATTTAATATTTTTCAATTTATAGATTTACTAGTTTTCAATTATAAGTTTATTTAATTTAAAATTGTTAGTTATAATATGAGTTAGCAACGTGGGCATACTCTTATTTTCTTATGTATTTGTCTTTGTCTCTTTATCTCTGTCACTTACCTACTACCCCAAACACACTATTACCCAATAGGCCAATATTATAACTTTATTCACAAATCACAACTCAAATCCCACTTTTGTGTGTGTGTGTGTGTGTGGATAGAACCGTAGGTTATAAACTTGAAATGGGTAATGTGTTATAATTTTTTTGGGTTGGGCTGGGCTGTATAAGAGGGGGTCCAACTATAAAAAATAAACCCAAAATATATCTATAAAAAAAAAAAAAAAAAAATTAGCCAGTGTGACTGGTCTATACATAATAATTACACTACTTTATTAAAACGCTTTTGAATAGGCAAAGGTCGTCTTCATCGGTAGGACTTCGAGATAGAGAAGGAATGGGAACTTACAAATTCAATGAGCAGAAATAAGCAATGCCAAAAGCTGCATTTCAGTTTCGTGTGAAGTTGCAAGATGACTGATGAGGAATGTGGCTAGCATATATGAGAATGAGAGAACAATTAAGAGTAAAGGATCTATGACTATCTACTTAAACTGGAACATCAAGTTATATAACAAATTCAAGAATAATAACCCCTCGATCACCATATTTCACCTCTGAATGGAGATAACAATCATGTCTGGATATATATAATTGAATCTGGATTTTAAATCAAGGGTTGGAATTCCTTAATTATAAATCTATAAATTTTTAAATTCTTTTTTTTTAATCCATTTTCCAAAAGTGAAGACAAGTCCAAGGTGCACACTTCCTTAAATCTATAATTTCTTGTTAAATATATGTGCGGTGATAGTGATGGTTTTACAAGTTGTTAATGCATTAAGAAGGCTGACGGGAGTATGGAACCCGTTAGTCATAGTCATTAGGACATCTCCTTTTGATGCTCGAAGTCACACCCCATACGTGACGGCGTTAGGTTAAAGTGTCAGCTAACAGAGTCACGGCTGAAGGTCCTAAGCTGACGGCCTTTCCGGAGAGGTACTTAGGTTGACGACCATATAGGAGACGTACGTGGAGTGACAACCTTAGTAAGTAAAAGCTAAAGGAATAACCCAACATTCATCCTTAACCTGTTTTGTCCTCTACATATGTGCATATAAGGAAAGTTCTTGTGCTACACGCTCAGCCTCAGTTAAAAAGACTCCTATAAGGAAAATGGCTCTAGATGATACGCAAAACCCACAAATTACTCTCCTAGAAGAAAAGTACTTCGTCACCAAGGCACTTATTTCGGATCCATGCCACTATATATACTCCAAAACCCTCATAAGCCAAGGTACGCACAGTTATCTCAACTCTGACACTCTAGGGTTGTTTAAAAGACTTTAACTTGACCATCGGAGGGTTTTTGGCCGGCACCACACCAGTGCTCTTTGTTCGGTTTTCTATTTTCTCTTTGCAGGTGTTGCTTCGATCTGGAGAGTGCTCGCAGCTTACTGGTGATTTCTTCGGCATCATCATTTTCCTCAAGTGCAAAAGCTTCTTCGTGAGTGTTTGGCTTGTCATGATGTTAGATTATGTCATTATATTATGTTATTGTAATCTTACATTAATTAAATCTCAATACAAAAATAAAACATTACATTATTTAGGAAGATGAAGTTATATATTTTGTAATTTTATATTATGGTAACGTTAGAAAAAATTAAATAAACCAAAAACCTTAATATCACATCATCGTAATGTGGATAATATCAAAAGCACATTATAGCGAATCAAACACCCCTTAGTAGTTGGAAGAAAGTCTTGGAATTTGAAAGTTCCTTCTTCTTCTTCTTTTTTTAGTGAATATTTGATGTGCATAAAATATATACAATAAAGTACCCTCACATTTACATATTTAACCTTACTTTTATGATATTCTGTGGCTAACTATATATTATTTTTGTGTTGCAGGTAATAAGAGTTTTACATGCAAAGTCAAGCTAATGTCAATTGCTATGCCGACTTGAAGAAACCTGGAAAGCGTGAAGTAAAAGGAAAATAATTAAAGAAAATAAAAGAAGGAAGAAGAAAACCAGGAGTGAAGTGTAGAAGGCAAAAGAAAAAGGAATAAAAAATAATAGAATAGGAGTGCTTTCGTGGATAAGAGATGTACGGGTGGGCTTGTGGTCATAATTGCATAAACGATGTTGGGCATTCTTCTTACTCCACCGAAACACAAATAAGTGAGATAATTGGGCCACTCCGTGAAAAGAAAGGATGGATGTTCTACTTCTCTGGGCTGAATCTTAATTTCACAGCACGCTCTATTCTCTTAAGTTGGCTTTATAATCGGCCTGGCCCACCTAGCATACAAGGCTTTTTTTATCTTTAGAAAAAAAAAATTCTGTGTTTTTATTTTATATATATAATTTTTATTTTAAAATTTTAATTTATAAGTGAATAAAGTAATTTGAAAATTAACAGGAGAGTGGTCCTATTTTTTAGGCAATGTTTTAGTAGAAGTTAGAATTATATTTTTCTTGGATTGTCCTTTAGTTTTGTCTCTACTTAAATATAGGGATGTAGGGGCATTTTTAAATTAAAAAAAAATGAAAAATTCAAATAGGAGAAACCATTTAAATAGTAGTATAGGTAAAACAAATATAATATATAATTAGTCACAAAATAATATAAAAGTATTGAATTATATTATTGGTAAGTTGCACTCGCACTGACATTAATTAGTTAGGAATTATAAAAAAGTACTATACTTGACTCTAACAAATTGAAAATAACCCATCTTTATTACAAAATCTAGATTCTAAGCACATTGTTGTCATCTTTGACTTTGACACACATTTTTTCTACCTAATGGGAAACGTTATAAACCAAAAAAAAAAAAAAAAACATTTGGAAGTTCTAGATGAAGAAAATATTTGGAGGTGCCCTGCCGATTCAAATGACTACAACAAGACATAGCTATAATGAGACTACAACAAGACATAGCTATAATGAGATATCGGTCCGAGGAAAGTATATGCATTGCATTGTCAAATATAATTTGTTCATATGTTTATTCTTATAAATGAAGTAGGGCTAGTGTTGAATTGGAGCATAGTTATAATATTCCACATTTTGGGGAGGATCAATATATACAAGTTACAGGTATTCAATCGTGATTTCTACACTACGATAATTTATGTGAATTTCTGGGTATATGATAAGCATAAAATCAATCAAAATACCAAGTAATTTTTTAGCAAAAAAAATTTTTCTTCTTAGTTTCTATATAGGTATACGTAGCTAATATGTTTATATCAATAATTAAAATTTTATGATTTTAAATTTCAAAAGAAACAAAAAATTAATAAAAAAAATTGATGGTTTTAGAGGGTATCTATGTTAATATTTATAAGAGCCGGGAAAAAATCTAATAATTTTCTATAAATACCTAATAATTCCCACCATCAATTGATTTATCAAATAAATAAAGTTCCATAAAATTTTTATTGGTAAAAATTCGTAACATTAATTCAATTGTTATAACATACACAACCCAAGGATATAAATATGCCATCCAAAAGATAATATGCAAATAAAACATAAATTAACTTTAGAATTTCCTTTTAAAACTTATTAACTTTGTTTTTCTTCATGAATTTTTCTATATAAACTTTTAAATTTAAGCTAATAACATAAATATTTGTTCATTTAGCTATTTTATGTTCTATAAAATTATTAATTGTTGAATTTAGTATGTTAGTTTATATATATACATATGTTAATATTTATGTTTATGTTTGGGTGTGCTTGTGTGTGTCAATGTATATAAATATGTTATTAGTAAGTTGCCCCTGCACTAACATTCATTAGACAAGAATTGTAAAAAGTAATGTACTTTCCCATAAAAAATTGACATCTTTAATACAAATAAAGCATAAAATGAGATTTATTCTTTTGGTAATATTTTTTATTCCTAGTTCCTATATAGATATAGCTAGCAAATAAGTATGAATAAGTAATTAAGGATTGATGATTTTAAATTTCAAAAGAAACTAGTATAGAAAACAATTATAAAAGAATGCCAAATAAAAAAATGATGGTTTTGGGGTAACTATATCCATAAGACCCGGACAAAATCTAACAAAATGGGAACGCAAGCATGCCAATCAAGTAGTCCATTCATCAAACAATGTAGATAGGTATTACAATAGAAAAAATTTCGACCTCTTGCCTTTAGACCAATGACAGCGTTTAGAAGTCTCTTGCGGTCATCAAAACTGTAAAATATTGGATACATAAGTTGCATATTTGAATGATCTAAAACTACATGCTGAGTTAAAATGGCAGAAAAGAGCAGCATGAAGCTGTTTGGCATGAAACCAACATAACTACCCTTGTTCCCAATTTGTTTTTTGAAATAGGTCTTCACCAGCTTAGCCAACCAATGCTTACTCCTATATCAGTGGCGGTTTCAGGAATTTTTTTCAGGGTATTCCTTTAGAAGTATAGTTTTTTCCCAATAGAGGCTCCAGGAATTTTTCCCAAATGTATTTTTGTTTAGTTGTTTCATTAATTTTTTTGTCTTTTATAAACTATAATTCGTTATATTGTTGTTTCATTAATATTAATTGTTGTTTAGCCTAACATAATTTAATTTGTTTGTCTTTCGTAATGTATTAGTTAATTAAATTATTAATTATTGTTTATTAGTTGTTTTTCCCAATTAATTATTGGTTAATTAATATCCCAAACAAACAAAATTAATTAGTTCAACTAATTACTATGGTTGTTTGATACTTGGAATATCACACTATTACTTAACAAACAAACAAACAAAAAAAAGTCAATAAATTGTGCAACACAAAAATATATAGGCTGTATAGCTTAAGTCCAAGTCTAAAAATATATAGGTCATATAGCTTAAGTCCAAGTCTAAAAAAGAGTGATTTATAACATATTTTATGACCATTAGTTAAACTAATCAACTAGCACACAACCATATTTATTAATTATTGTTGCACACTAGCACTAGCACTAGCACTAGCACACAGTAAATTAGTTTAAGCCAATTTATCATATCTCACCAAAAGACACCAACACCAACACTAAAAGACAATTAATAATCTCCCCAACACCAACACCAACACCTTACACCTACACCAACACCAACACTATATCAAAAAAAAAAAAAAAACACCAACACCAACACTAGATAAAGCCAAAACAAATAGGGTAACTATTGAAAAAAAGAGACTAAGATGAAGAGAGAGAGACTGAGACTGAGAGAGAGAGAGAGAGAATAAGATGAAGAGAGAAAGAGAGAGAGACTGAGACAGAGATGAAATACCTTGAGGTTGAGGGAGCAGGGAGGCCTGAGGCTGAGGGGCGGTGTCGTTAGGACTCAGGCAACACGTCGAGGTGAGGAAGACCGATCCTATCTCTGATTCGATGTGTTCTACCATTCTGGAGCTCAAGTTTGAGGCCAAATCTGGCGATCTCTTCTCCGATCTAGCAATCCGTTGGTTCTAGCATTCTGCCGTTCTAGAGCTCAGTATATTGGGTTTATGGGTTAGGTTTTTTTCTTTAGACTTTAGGTTAGGTTTCTTTCTTTCTTTCAAGCACTGTTCGTTGGTTTCTGATTTCGGTATATTGGGTTTTGGTTTGTTTGGTTTTTTATTTTTTTTAGAATCCATGGGTTTGCTACTGTAATATGTTGGGTTTACTTTACCTTGTTTTTTTTTCCTTTAGATTGAGTTTGCTTTACTGATTAATGTTGGGCTTTTTTTCTTGGTAGGCTTGCTCTGTTACCATTTTTTTTTTTTTTTTGGCTTGAAAGTAAGAACAAATAATTTTTTTTTTTTTTTTTAAGTTGAGAGTGTTCCTAGTTTTGATTAAGGGTGTTCCTCATTTTTTTTAAAGGGTAAACAAATAAAATAATTTTAATTATTATATATAAAATAATGTTTTTTTTTCAATTCAGGGTGTTCTTGGGATCAACGTGGAGCCGCCACTGTCCTATACCAATGTATTTATATTCTAGATTCTTTATATGTAGATTATCAACAAATTAAATTGTTTTTAATGGATAACATTAGTAATAAGTAACAATTGAAGGTAACTTGTCATTATAAGATTAAATTTAGAAAAGTTCCTATTTCGTACCTGTTTGGGTAGTGCGTCCCATGCGTCCCATGCGTCTGCATCCGTGTTTTGGCTTCTTCTTTATTTGAGAAGTGTGATTTAGCTTTTTAGTGGGTCCTATGCACTGTTTACGGGACCCACAAACCTCTTTTTTCGATAAAACTTTCCTTAAAAATGGGTCCCACGACACTATTTACACATTTAAAAATTATTTTGCTATAGTGTTTTCAATTTTTAACAACATAAACGGTATCCAAACGCACCCTTACACTAGTAACAAATCATTAGACAAACCTATAACTTTTGGTTGAGTCATATGGATTAGCAAATAGAATACGTACTAAACTTTTGCCACCAAGGTGAACTTCCTGCCTATAAAGCCCACGGAGGATTGTATCAAGCAATTTTGAAAAAAATTTTAAAAACAAGCTATTCATATCTTTGTCAACATCTGATTGCACTGCAGCTTGCAATACAAATGGAAAAGTGAGTTCAAATACATTGCAATTGCAACAAAATAAAACAATACCAAAAATGAAATACCTTCATATCATACTTTATTTTTGCCACGAAAATGCTCATGCAAATTACTCAAATACTCTGGAACACTGTTAACATTGTGTTGATATGTGTTCCTGTCATTATCATATACTTCACATAGAGGACCAGAAATGGGTATGCGAGCACGCCAGTCATGTAGTCCATATGTTGAACAATGTAGATAGGTATTACAATAGAAAAAATTTCGACCACTTGCTTAATAACAATGATAGTGTTTAGAAATCTCTTGCGGTCGTCAGAACCGTAAAATATTGGATGCATAAGTTGCATTTTTGAATGATCTAAAACTGCATGCTGAGTGAAAATAGCTTGATGTTGTCTAGCATGAAACCAACATAACTACCCTTGTTCCCAATTTGTTTTGTGAAATAGGCCTTCACTAGCTTAGCAAACCAATGCTTACTCCTATATCAATGTATATATATTCTTGATTCTTTATATGCAGATTATCAACAAATTAAATGGTTTTTAATGGATAACATTGGTAATAAGTAACAATAGAAGATAGCTTGTCATTATACAACTAAATTTAAAAAAAATCCTATTTACACTAGTAACAAAGCATTAGACAAAACCTGTAACTTCTAGTAGAGTCATATGGATTAGCAAATAGAATATCTACTAAACTTTTGCCTCCAAGTTGAACTTCCTGCCTATGAAGCCCACGGAGGATTGCATCAAGCAATTTTGAAAAAAAAATTGGAAAAAAGCTGTTCATATCTTTGTCAACATCTGAGTGCACTGCAACCTGCAATACAAATAGAAAAGTGAGTTTATGTACATTGCAATTGCAACAAAATAAAACAATACCAAAAAGAAATACATTCATATCATACTCTATTTTTTCCATGGAAATGCTTATATAGATTCCTCAAATACTCTTGAAGACTGTTAACATTGTTTGGATATTTGCTCCTGTCATGATCATATACTTCACGTAGAGGACTAGAAATGGGAATGCGAGCACGCTAGTCATATAGTCCATACGTTGAACAATGTAGATAGGTATTACGATAGAAAAATTTTTGACCTCTAGCCTTTAGATCAATGACAGCGTTTAGAAATCTCTTGCGATCGTCAAAACCGTAAAATATTGGATGCGTAAGTTGCATATTTGAATGATTTAAAACAGCATGCTGAGTGAAAATGGCAGAAAAGAACAGCTTGAAGCTGTCTGGCATGAAACCAACATAACTACCCTTGTTCCCAATTTGTTTTTTGAAATAGGTCTTGACCAGCTTAGCCAACCAATGCTTACTCTTATATTAATGTATTTATATTCTAGATTCTTTATATGCAGATTATCAACAAATTAAGTGGTTTTTAATGGATAACATTAGTAATAAGTAACAATAGAAGATAGCTTGTCATTATAAGATTAAATTTAGAAAAATTACTATTTAGTACCTGTTTGGGTAGTGTGTCCAGTGCGTCTGTGTTTTGGCTTCTGTTTTTTTTAGAAGCGTGATTTAGCTTTTCAATGGATCCTATGCACTATTCACAAAACCTACAAACCTCTTTTCCAACAAAACTTCCTTTAAAAATGGGTCCCACGACATTTTTCACACATTTAAAAATTATTTTGCTATAGTGTTTTTAATTTTCAATTTTCAACAAAAATAAGCGATATCCAAACACACTCTTACACTAGTAACAAAGCGTTAGACAAACCTATAACTTTTGGTTGAGTCATATGAATTAGCAAGTAGAATATCTACTAAATTTTTGCCTCCAAGGTGAACATCCTGGCTATAAAGCCCACGGAGGATTGCATCAAGCAATTTTGAACAAAACTCTGGAAACAAGCTACACATATCTTTTTCAACATATGATTGCACTACAGCCTGCAATACAAATAAAAAAGTGATTTTATGTACATTGCAATTGCAACAAAATAAAACAATACCAAAAAAGAAATACCTTCATATCATACTTTATTTTTGCCACTGAAATGCTCATGCAGATTCCTTAAATACTCTAGAAGAATGTTAACATTGTTTTGATATTTGTTCTTTTCAAGATCATATACTTCACGTAGAGGACCAGAAATGAGAATGCAAGCATGCCAGTCATGTAGTCCATGTGTTGAAAAATGTAGATAGATATTACAATAGAAAAAATTTTGACCTCTTGCCTTTAGATCAATGACAGCGTTTAGAATTTAGAAATCTCTTGTGGTCATCAGAACTGTAAAATATTGCATGCATAAGTTGCATATTTGAATGATCTAAAATAACATGCTAAGTGAAAATGGCAGAAAAGATAGCTTGAAATTAAATGTGCATAAGTTGCATATTTAAATGATCTAAAATAACATGCAGTGAAAATGGCTGTAAAGAATAGCTTGAAATTAAATGGTTTTTAATGGATAACATTAGAAATAAGTAACAATAAAAGATAGCTTTTCACACATTTAAAATTAATTGGGAAAAACACATGCTCCACGCTAAGCACTAAACTAGTAGGTTTCCTTCTTTTATTTATTTTAATTTTACAAGATTAATAGTTTTGGATTTAATTTTATCACTATTTACTTAATAGTATTTTCATTTTTTTTTTATTCAAGAATTATTCTTTCACATCAATATATATGAATATAAAAATTGTAAATTTATGTTAAAAATGATTTTATCTTAAATTAAAATGCACTTTTTATTTGAAAGAGTAATAAATACAATTTTTTAAAGCTTGTTTTTATTTATTATTTTCTGTTGACTTTATAAAAATAACAAAAAATAAATTTGAAAGTTGTTTTAATTGCTTAGTATTTTTTTTAAGGGTAAATTTTCATATTTTTACACATTTAATACATTTATTTTTATTTTAATTAATATTATATTAATTTTGACACCATCATGGTTCGACCTCAGTTGGACCTCGATCCGACCTTAAAAACCTCAAACCTCTCCATTCTCTAGTTTTTTGAATAGTTCGTGTCTGAAAACCAATAAGATAGCTTTATATTCAACACTAGAGGAATTTTTTCGTATTGATTTATTTATTTGTACATGCCAAGAATATTGTGTTACAACTTCTTTAAAACATGTTTAATATCATGTTCACCACAATTTACTTCTAATTTTTGGACAGCTCCAAGTATAGGCTCCTTTAATCTAGCTGTACATTTCCCAAGTAACTCCAATTAATTAAAACTCTTTTATTTTGTTACAAGCTAGCTCTGTATTTGATTTTAATGCTAGCAATAGGCGGAGTGGACACTAACTACCTCTAGTTATGTTGTGATATTGTATAAATTATCAATCCTTTTTCCAAAATGTAATTTGGTTATTAATCATGTAGAAGCTAGTTCATTTTTTTTAATGGATGTAATCTTTTAGATCACAGATACTTATAAAATTGCCTAATTAAGCTTTTGCAATTTCAAGACTAATCTTTTTGAAAAGATACCTGATCGTCCTACCTATAATAATTACCCATGAGTTTTTGAGGTTTTTTAAAAAATTTATTTGACAATTCAATTGTTCTAATAAGTGGGAAAGGGGGATTCTAATCATGATTCTCCTTATAAAAGATGTTCGTGGATCACAATTCGGCTCTCTACAATAACTTTAAGGATATGTTTGGTTGGGGGTGAAAACAAAGAGGATGGAAAATAGGAAGAGGAAAATAGGGTGGAAAATAGCCTTTTCTACTATTTGGTTGAGAAGAGAAAACAAGAGAGAGACAGAAAATAAGGAGGAAAATTTTCCCTCCGGGCCTACCTTTTTTTATCCTCCCAATTTGGGAGGAAAATTGGGAGGGAAAAGTGCTGAAAGATGCACTTTACACAAGTACCCTCAATTTATTCATCTCACCTACCCCTCACTTTATTCATCTTACCTATGACCTGATGACTTTTGCCTCTTCATCCTTTTCACTTTACCTTCACAGCATAGCAACGTCCAAGTTCTCTTCTCTCTTCTTTTTTTTTTTTTTTTTTGCCTTGTTCAATCAGCAGTCAACACAACAACAGATGAAGAAAGTTTGCCCAGTTACTGACCACGTTGAATGGTTAGATAAAGTTTTTTTTTTTTAATGAGTGTAAAGTATGCCCAGTTGTTGACCACGTTGCTGAGAATATGTAAAAAAAAAATTTAATGCAAGTTTTGATTTATAAGTTTTGCTCAGTTGAATTGCTTAGCTTATTTGTTGCCCACGTTATAGGAATACTTTGGTCGCAAAATCTTTTGCCCAATTAAATTTATATGTACACTTGTAATTTTTACATTATAATAATAAAAATAATGATATAAATTTATATATATGATATGGTAAATTTTATTTTATTTAATTAGTACAAATAAATCTATTTCTTACATATTATGTAACAATGGTATAATAGTCAATTTATATAAACTACATTTTTCATCCTCTACATTTTTCATCCTCATCTTTTTCATCCTCATCTTTTTCTCTCCAACTAAATAAGATAGTTTTCCACCCTCTCACTTTTCCACCCCTCCAACCAAACACACATGAAGGAAAACCAAATATTTTCTATCCTCCCACTTTTTCACTTTCCAACCAAATGGACCCTAAAGACAGACTCACATGATGCAATATTGAATGCTATAAAAAATTTGAGTGTTTTTCTCATCACCAATTGGTTTTAAGACAAAGTGGCATTGCACGTGGTTTGACAAGTGATATCCAAGCCAATTAATCAAGTTCATGAGTTTTGAGTGCTGCTAAGTGACGAGAGGATGACTAGGGTGAGGAAAGATTGGGGAGTGCTGTTTGGAGCGCTGCCTGGAAGACAGACTTCTGTTCTTGAGAAGAATGGGGTGGTTCAACAAATCTACAACAATTAGTTCCAACCCAAAAAGCAAATTGATGAGACTTTAAAGCTACATCAAAGCCTTTGAGTTTGAGCCTCTTCTAACTTCTTCTTTTCTTCTATTTTTTGTACCTCCACTGTCTATTGGAGTTAAATAAAGTCCTTAATTTGTTATTACTTTTAGATATTAGCCAGGTAATTTGGACCTTCATTCCACCTGTAGAGGAGGTGATGATCATCATTTCTACTCTAGAAGAATATCAAATTATTTTGACCTTTTCGACGAATGAAAAAAAATCAGGTATGAAGCTTATTTACTGGTGAGGTTTCAGTTGTTTTTGCATTTGCATGGGGCAATTTTGGGTTCAATTAATAATGTACTGTGTAAGCTTTGTGGGGTTATTTGGTGTGTCAGCCCCTCACTTTGACATAGAGACGAACATATTTGCTATGCCCCATAGAGTGGTATCTAAGTCAAACCACACATGGATAAAAATTTTCTCTGTTCAAGCAACAAAATAAATAAAATGCAAGTCAAACCACACATAGGAAACATGACCTGATTGATTCTCGGTGCCAAGAGGTGTAAACCCTAGCTATTGAGATATTAAATGCTTTTGGAAAATCCTTTAAGTGGTCCTTGTTCAATATTACTCTTATACTTTGTACTTACCTCTCCAATTTTCTGGATAATGTAAGTAGAAATATATATTTTTTATTTTTGGTAGAAGAAACATTGTTTATTCAAACATAAAAAACCTCCTTTACATGCTACATGTTTTTTTTTATAATACATATATATATTATGTTTAACTATTTTCCCCTTTTATGGTTATAAACTATAGATTATTCTACACTAGGAAGGAGAAACCTCTTAGCAAGTAATGAAGGACAATAATTTGCTTTATTATCGCCGCTTCCTTTATTCCTCTCAAATATAGTCTTGACTACCATAGGGGCTAAATGCTTCTACATGTTTTTTTTGATAATACATATATATATTATGTTTAACTATTTTCCCCTTTTATGGTTATAAACTATAGATTATTCTACACTAGGAAGGAGAAACCTCTTAGCAAGTAATGAAGGACAATAATTTGCTTTATTATCGCCGCTTCCTTTATTCCTCTCAAATATAGTCTTGACTACCATAGGGGCTAAATGCTTCTGAAATCCAATTCTTCTTCCTCCAAGAATTCCATCCCATTTCTTCACATATTTCATCACTGTGGTTAATGCTGAAGGTAGAAATGCAGTGCCTCTTGTAGAACCTGGTTGTCCTCTTGCTGACTGCCATTTCTTTGTTTGTCTGTTCAATCATCTTCTCAACACTAGGGAGCTTGAATTTCTCATCTACAAGGCGACCCAGCCATATGGAGCGCAGCTCCGATGTATGAAGGTTTGAAACACTCTCAAGGTAACCCACAAATGCCATGTTTGGAACTAGTGGATGGATTGTGCCCCTGCAATTAAAAAAAGAAATAGAAGAAAAAGAAGAGAATTGCATCATTATTAAAAGGTCATATCTAGTGCATAAAACTTTTACTTTTGCGGGATTTGGAAGAGGGGGTTGAAGTATATTTTGACCATGTTACAATTTAGAAGCAATGATTACAATTTCAAGAGTAGAATTGTTAATTACCTATACAGGGGCATGATACCAGAAGGATATTCTAACAAAGTACGGAAAGGCTCTGGTAAGATAGCTTTGAGCTTTTTCTTCCCATCGTAACCAGTTGCAAGAACAACAACATCAGCCTCCAGTTTGGTGTTATCATCAAATTCAATTCCTTCCTTTGAGAACCACCAATTTGATGCTCTTTTAAAGAGAATATTTCCCTTATCAGCCTCGGAGAAGAAATTCTCTGGCATGATGGCCATCTGACAAGATGCATAGTCTTCTTCAAAAGGGTGGTCTGGTTTTAATCCATACTTCTGCAGAGGAAGTTTCCACAGCAAATAGGACTCGATAAATTTTGAAGCTCCTCGCCTCTGTCATAGATCATTATATACAACAACTTATTAACATTGGCACTCTACTCATCAACCAGACTAATATTCAGTTTGTACTAAAAGTTAATTTTTAAGTGCATACAGTAGAAATTAATATTGATCAATTACCATTGGAGATAGAAGAAGGCAAAGAAGAGTTCTGAGAAAGCTTTGGTTAGGCTTTTCATGGAGGAACTGAGAGGATCTTGTTGAGTAAAACATGTAAAATGGCAAACCCCAAATCCAGTAATGGGGAACTGTCCAGTGCAAAGTCCTTACCACCATGGTGCAAGGTTGTCCTTCTGGTCCTGCAAAACATCAAAATATTGATCATCTCATAATGCAATCAAAATAGCCAATCCACTAAGAAATTATCCAAATTTCCTTGATATATATATATATATATATATATATATGAATTGTAGAGAGGGATTGACAAAGGTTTAGCTTTTCTCAAAATTTGTAGAGTTTCCATCATTTTAATAGGAAAATGCTAAAGTTACTATTAAGTTTTACCATTTTTAACACTTACATAATAAATTTATAGTACTCTTAATATCACTATTTTTCAGCAAATACAAAGGAATGACATATGGCATTTCGATTTTACATATATTTTTTTACACAACATTTGTCGCAATTTGTTAAAGTGGCTATGAGTAGTAAAAAATAATTTTTACTTGGATCCATAACTTTTCATCCCTTGCTCGTAGTCATAGTTTAAAATCAGACTAACCCGACTGGTCAAACTGATTCAACTGGGAATCAGGTTCCAATTTGGTCTAGTAAAACTATCCAAAACTGGTCAAACTGTTAACTAGCCAAAATTTATCAAAAACCAAAAACTGAGTGCAAAAATGGTTCATGGACCGGTTCAATTTTTAAAACGATACTCGTAGTTGGTTATATCAAAATTGTGATATAATATATGTGTCCTAAACCTTTATGAAAACAAAATGAAGTGGAAGAAGTCAAGAAGTCAAAATCCTCCACCCTAACATTTGAACTACTTAAAAAAAAAAAAAAAAAAAAAGAAGCAATTTTCTTCGTACTTTTTCATTTTGAAAGTAAAACAGGAACAAAAGTTATTTTCTTGCACCATAAGTCTTTTTCTTTTCCTCATTATGTACAGAAGATGTGCGGAATTCTAATTCATGTGTTTTGGAATCGTCTAAAAAGTACAAAGGTGTAAAGTCAACAAGTCAAATACGTCTTGATTGTGTGAAACCCAAACCATGCAAATGCCAACTACATAACGTGAAAAATAAGAGCTAATTAAATTGCACTACATTCACTATTGTCTTTTGGACCAAATTGATTCTATGTTTCAATTAAAGAGCAAAAAGTGTACTGAAACAAAAGGTAATTGGCGACCAAAAGTCCCTGAACAATCAACTTCATCCAAATGGGTAATTGTAAGTTACGGAAACAAAGGGAAAAGGACAAACTTGATGCACTTAGGAATATATATATATATATATATATATATATATATATATATATATATATATAAAGGTTCGTTTAACGTATGTTCTTAGAGCACACATTAAACCATTTATTTATAAAAATATTTTTAAAAAAATTGAAAAAATTATCAATACTTTTTCAATTTTCAAGAGAATATTTTTAAAAATGATTAATTATTGTGTGTCCCTAGGGCATACATTAACAAAATCCACACACACACACACACACACACACACACACACACACACACACATATATATATATACCTCAAATTCTCTTATTGAAGACTTGAAGAAGAAAATACAGACAGTTGAAGGGGTCTACTGCAAGATTTTCAGATCTGGACCATTCATCGAACCGTAAAAAGAAGAAATTTAAGGTTTTTAAGGTCGAACTGAGGTTGGACCGAGGTCGAACGGTGATGACGTCATAATTAATTTAATAATTATTTTAATTATAAACAAATATAATAAATTAGTATAAATAAAAAAACTAACTAAAATAATTCAAATAAATATAAAGACCATTATTCAAATGTATTTTTTATATCATAACTTTCATTATGGTGTTTCAAAAATCAATGAAATATTATTATTAATTGTTAATAATAATAATAATAATTGTGAGGTTCTGAGGACCCGTGACCCCGAAGACCCGAGGAAAGGGAGATCGACGTGCCTTAGCAAGATGAAGTAAAGGAGTAAGAGAAATTATCTGGGGAGACCCGAAGATGATGTGGCACGGGCATTGCAGACTTAAAGATCAAAAATATCTGAAGGTGACAAGCCAATCTTAGTTGCATTAAATGCCCAACAACAACCACTCTGGTCGCATTAATGGGAGGACACCAACTCAATCCGTTGCATTAATGTAGATATGACCTGAACAGTGCCGAATGTAAAGTTAGAACTCTGCTCCATTACCGACGGACAGGTGTTAGAGGGAGAAGCTTAGTAGATGTGAGGTGTAAGGCCATGATGAAGGGAACTGATGATATAAATTAAAGTCCGAACACTAGGAAAGGGGATTGGGATTGAGATTGGGATTTTTTCTTTGGCTTCTTGGTTGTTGAACCCTCTCTACCAAATGTATTGTATGAGAACTTCGAGTGCATAAACCAAAGGGAAGCGTTTGAGGTCCTTACAATTGGCGCCGTCTGTGGGAACAACAACAAGAGAACACATCCCATTTAGAGGTGTATGGCGGAAGTGTATCACGAAGGGGAGGAATCAGTGAGTTCACGAAGCAGGGACGTAGATGTGAGTCTCCAGCGTAACAAGGGGAAAGGACATACCTGAGGAGTGGTGAAGGCACATGATGACGGTCAAAGGGTTGAGCGGCGATCACTAACTGAGGGGCATGTGTCTCGCGATGATATATTGCAGCAGATGCAGTCTGAGATAGCTTATTTACGTAAGTGCGTGGATAGCAAGAAACGAAGACGTAAAGGTGATGCTAGCTCTTCCAGTGACAGTTTAGAAGCAAGCTTTGGAGGAATTCATCCCCCAGAATATGATCCTATTCGAAGTGTGTCCCGTGTCAGGGCGTCTTCGGGCGCTAGGGCAAAGCAGCAGAGGGAGGCGAGGATGCCAGGTGCTAATGGGGTGTCTCGCGATGAAGAGAGTGATGCAATGGGTGAAGCCCTGAGGCAGATTGCCAAATCTCCTTTTGTGGCAAGGATAAATGGGGCAAAGCTACCTCGGAGGTTTTCTCAACCCATCTTTACTATGTATAATGGGAGGACTGACCCTGTAGAGCACGTTAGCCATTTTAATCAGAAGATGGCCGTTTACTCGAACAATGAAGCATTAATGTGCAGAGTTTTTCCCTCCAGTTTGGGACCCGTGGCTATGAGGTGGTTTGACGCCTTGGCAGAGGGCTCTTTGAGATCTTTTGAGGACTTGACTAGAGCATTTGGAGCTAGGTTCATAACTTGTACTAGGATTCCAAAGCCTTTGGATGCCCTATTGTCTATGTCCATGAGGGAGGGTGAAACACTCAAAACCTACTCTGATCGGTATTGGGAAACCTATAATGAGATTGATGGGGATGTGGAAAGTGTAGCCGTGAGAACTTTTAAGGTGGGTCTTCCCACGGAGCATGGGTTGAGGAAGTCTTTGACAATGAAGGCTGCGGTGGATATGCGTCAACTTATGGACCGGATAGATAAGTATAAACGGGTTGAAGAGGATCAGATGCAAAACAAAGGAAAGATGAAAGGATATCTGGAAAGAAAGGATCCCCGGGTGGGGGGGTTTCAAGGTATTCGATCCAAACGAGACTTCCCAAGCCATCCGAGGAACGCCGAGTCTCCTCTAGTCAACTCGCTATTTAAAGAACCCGTGCATCACATATTGGAGAAAATTCAGCATGAGCCATATTTTAGACCACCCAACAAAATGAGTGGAGACGCATCTATGAGAAATCAGAACCTCCACTGTCATTACCACCAGGATAAGGGACACACCACGGAGGAGTGCCGGACACTGCGCGACCATTTGAATCAATTGATTAGGGCTGGGAAGATCAACCATTTGTTGGCAAGGCCAAATGGGAAACAGGAACAACTAGACACTCGGAAATATTGGGGTCGGGCCCCTCAACCATCTCTAGGCACTATTAACGTCATCTTGACTCGGCCGAGAGGAGAGTTTGGGAAATCTTCTCGGGTCATGACCATTCAAAACAAGCTTAGGAATGGAGGCGTAGGAGAGGATTATCCAGTAAACAAAAGAATGAAATCCTCGGCGACCCCCATGCTGGGTTTTTCTGATGAGGATAAGGAGGGAACGTTTCAACCCCATGATGACGCCTTGGTCGTCACAGTTCGTATCGGGGGATTTGATGTGAAACGAGTCTTGGTGGATGATGGAAGTGGTGCCGAGATTATGTATCCGGACCTGTTCAATGGACTAGGGTTGAAAGAAGAAGATTTGGAAAAATATAGCCAGCCTTTGGTCGGCTTTGATGGAAACCAGGTGATCCCACGGGGAATGATCAAGTTGCCTGTACAGGTGGAGGGCTCCGAGGTACAAGTAAACTTCATAGTTGTTATGGCATATTCTCCGTACACGGCTATTTTGGCTAGACCATGGCTGCACGCAATGGAAGCAGTTTCATCTACTTTACATGTTATGGTAAAGTACCCTGTAAGAGGAAGCGTGGGAGTGTTATATGGCAGTCAATTGGTGGCCAGGCAGTGTCTAATCTCTGCCACTATTCGTACCGGCCGAGGTCCGTTGGAGAGCGAAGAGGCTGGGTCATCGTAGCAATTACAGGAGGCCGCTCGTGAAGTCGGCCAAGGTGAGGATGAAAGTTCTGCCGAGCAACTAACCAAGGTAATTATTGGGGAAGATAAGGAGAAATATTTTCAGGTTGGATCCAGGCTGCCGGTGCGTGAAAAAGAAGAGTTGATCCAATTCCTGAGAGATAATATTGATGTGTTTGCATGGACGACTTATGACGTACCAGGAATTAACCCAGAAGTTATCTGCCATCATTTAAACATCAATCCCCGTGTGACGCCTAGACAGCAGCCTCCTCGGCGAGCATCTCAAGAGCACGCAGAGGCAGTTAAAGAGGAAGTTGGGAAGCTAAAACAAGCTGGTGCGATCAAGGAAATCTTCTATCCTGAGTGGCTAGCCAATACTGTCGTGGTAAAAAAGAAGAGTGGGAAATGGAGAGTCTGCATTGACTTTACAGATCTGAATAAGGCATGTCCCAAGGATCCTTTCCCTATACCCAGAATTGATCAGTTGGTGGATGCAACTGTAGGGCACCCTCGAATGAGCTTCTTGGATGCATTCCAAGGGTATCATCAAATTCCTTTGTCATTGAATGATCAGGAGAAGACGGCTTTTCGTACCCCTAATGGTAACTACCATTACCGGGTAATGCCTTTTGGTCTTAAGAATGCGGGGTCTACTTATCAACGAATGGTGACAAGGATGTTTGATGCGCAATTGGGTCGCAATATGGAAGCATATATTGATGATATGGTGATTAAAAGTAAGAGGACAGAAGACCATTTGGCAGATTTGCAGGAGACCTTCTCGGTGTTAAGAAAGTATAAGTTACGCTTGAATGCATCGAAGTGTTCCTTCGGAGTGGGCTCGGGAAAGTTTTTGGGATACATGATTACTCATCGTGGCATCGAAGTTAATCCTGATCAAATCAAGGCTGTCTTAGGTTTGCATCCCCCTCAGAACCCGAAAGAAGTGCAGAAGTTAGCTGGAATGATCGCAGCCTTGAACAGGTTCATTTCTCGGTCCGCAGATAGATGCCGCCCATTTTATCGCCTTTTACACAGGTGGAAGGATTTCCAATGGTCTGATGAATGTAGCTTGGCTTTTGAGGATTTAAAACAATATCTATCCAGACCACCGATCTTATCAACGCCCGAGAAGGAGGAGGTGTTATATGCTTACCTGGCCGTCACGGATCACTCCGTAAGTCTTGTCTTAGTACGGAACGATGATGGGGTACAGAAACCAATCTATTATATCAGCAAGACGTTGCAAGAGGTAGAACAGCGATATCTACTGTTGGAAAAAGCGCTTCTAGCCGTGGTGCATGCAACAAGGAAGTTGCCTCATTACTTCCAAGCTCATACCGTGGTAGTGCTCACTCAATTGCCTCTGCAAGCCATTATGAGGAAGTCGGATTATACGGGTCGTGTAGCAAATGGGGAACCAAGCTGGGAGCTTATGACATCAAGTATATGCCCCGGACAGCTGTCAAAGGGCAAATACTTGCTGACTTCGTGGCCGAATTCACGGAAGGTCAGGATAACCACGAGGCTGCCGTGGTGACAGTAATGACAGTTGGGACGGAAAATATCACTCCTTGGGAAGTCTATACGGACGGGGCATCAAATCGAAAAGGAGCCGGGGTTGGAGTCGTGTTAATATCCCCCGAGAAATTAGTCATCGAAAAGTCATTGAGATTGGGATTCCCAGCCACCAACAATGAAGCCGAGTACGAGGCTCTCTTGATGGGCTCTCAGATGGTTCAACATTTGGGAGGAAGGGTAGTGAGGTTATTTTGTGATTCCCGATTAGTAGTAGGGCAAGTTAACGGAGAGTTTGAGGCAAAAGACGAACGGATGAAAAGCTATCTTAAACGTGTCCAAGGGGTTTTGGGTTTGTTTGACAGTTTTAAAGTACAGTAGGTACCAAGGGGACATAACGCTCATGCTGATTCATTAGCAATGTTAGCCACTTCACTAGGTTCAAAGTTACCGCGTATGGTCCTAGTAGAAGACTTACTGTCCTCTAGCATAACCAACATTTCCGCAGTACGGGTTCACACGTGTCCAAGGGGTTTTGGGTTTGTTTGACAGTTTTAAAGTACAGTAGGTACCAAGGGGACATAACGCTCATGCTGATTCATTAGCAATGTTAGCCACTTCACTAGGTTCAAAGTTACCGCGTATGGTCCTAGTAGAAGACTTACTGTCCTCTAGCATAACCAACATTTCCGCAGTACGGGTTCACAGTGTTCATGTTGGTCCAAGCTGGATGGATCCAATTGTGTCTTTCTTGCAGCATGGAATACTACCTGAAGACAGAACAAAGGCCGAGAAGGTTCGAAGAAGCGCTCCTCGTTATTGGCTATCAGAGGAGCAAAAACTCTATCGACGTTCCTACACAGGACCATACCTGCTTTGTGTACATCCTGAGGCCGTGGAACCTTTGCTAGAAGAGTTGCATGAGGGTGTGTGTGGAAGCCACACTGGGGGGAGATCACTGGCTCATAGAGCCATGACCCAAGGGTATTGGTGGCCAAGCATGCAAAGAGCTTCTCAGGATTACGCCAAGAAGTGTGATCAATGTCAACGGTTTGCACCTAATCTACATCAACCCGGAGGTAATTTAAACCCGTTATCAAGCCCATGGCCCTTCGCTAAGTGGGGTTTAGATATCGTCGGACCCTTTCCTCGGGCACCAGGTAACAAAAGATGGCTCATTGTAGGCACAGATTACTTCACAAAATGGGTGGAAGCCGAGCCATTAGCCAGTATTAGGGATGTGGATGCGAAGAAATTCATCTGGAAAAATATCATCATTCGTTTCGGAGTTCCCCATACTTTGATTTCTGATAATGGGCTTCAATTTGATAGCAAGGCTTTCCGACGGTATTGCGCAGAAATGGGAATAAGAAATGGATACTCGACACCGTCCTACCCTCAAGGGAATGGTCAGGCCGAAGCAACAAATAAAGTCATCCTGGCAGGCTTGAAGAAACGACTGGATGATGCTAAAGGATGCTGGGTAGAAGAGTTACCTCATGTATTATGGACATACCGCACCACACCCCGAAGATCAACAGGCGAGACTCCCTTTTCGATGACGTATGGAATGGAAGCTGTAATACCATTGGAATCAGGTTTTCCCACCCTCAAGTCCGACCAGTATAACGAAGCAAGCAATCATGACAGGATGTATGATTATTTGAATACTATTGAAGAAAGGAGAGAAATAGCAACTGTGAAGATGGGTGGATATCAGCAGAAGCTCAAGCAGACGTACGACAAGGGAGTTCGGTCCAGGCCTTTAGTACCAGGAGATTTGGTACTGAGAAAAGTAGTGGGGGCAGCCAAAAATCCTGCGTGGGGAAAGCTGGGTCCTAATTGGGAGGGGCCGTATAAAATTACCTCAGTAGCAGGTGTAGGGGCTTATCGATTGGAGGACCTGGAGGGAGGGGTAATTCCTCGCCCCTGGAATGTAAATAATCTACGACGATATTATTACTAATAAAAAACCCCCCTCCCTTTCTTTTGTGTGAATGGTTTGTGTTTGTTTCAATACTGTGCCAATAAACATACAAGTATTAAACTGACCTTAGTTCTTGTTCGGCTCCTCGGGCCACAAGTCTAAGAGAAATTAATCACTTGCAAAACATACAAGTATTAAACTGACCTTAGTTCTTGTTCGGCTCCTCGGGCCACAAGTCTAAGAGAAATTAATCACTTGCAAAACATACAAGTATTAAACTGACCTTAGTTCTTGTTCGGCTCCTCGGGCCACAAGTCTAAGAGAAATTAATCACTTGCAAAACATACACGCATTAAACTAACTTTAGCTCTTGCTCGGCTAAATTGGGCCACAAGTCTAAGAAAAGGTAAAGGCTGATGATTCTCAAGCATCTAAGTATTAATATAAGCATACCATTAAGCCTCATCACTTACTAGCGTAAGAAATCTTAGGCTTTACAAAATTTTTTATAAAACTATAGTGCCCAGGTTGAGTTGTTTTTTTTTTTTTTTTTTTTTTTACAAGTATGATGACCAGTTTAAAGGTGGCCTACCAAGTTTGAAGTGACCTTATGATTTTTATTTCAAGTAAGTTTGAGGTGGCCTTATGATTTTTCGATTTAAGAAAACGCTTATATGGATGCTTACAAAAATGACAGGTGGATGGCATCACATTATGATAAGAGTTTTGCATAAAGCTAAAGAAGAATGGCTGAATATTGATCCCTTAAAACTTTGGTCCAAAAATGGGGTCATCACATAGCCCCTTACATCCGCAATATAAAAAAAAAAAAAAAAAAAAAAAAACAAAAAATTACATAATGATTAAGTAACAGGTTGCTTGTCCTTCTTCTTCTCCGGTTCTTTTTCTTTTTTCTTCTTTTTTGGCTCTTCAGCCAAATCCACTTCAGTTGCTTGCTCCACGGGCTCATGTGGGAGAGAAGGGTCTTTTGTGGTTGGGGCATCAGAAGGAACAGAAGCAGGGATAGGCGCTTCAGGATCATTCGTTGATGTTGGGAGAGTAGGCGCTAAGCGTAGTGCTGGGGGATAATAAATGTTATCAGGATTACGAAGCACTGCGTCAGCATCTACCCCCGCAGCGTTCAGGGCATGACCCCATACCTTCGAGCAGAACGTTCTGGCAACCCCCCTTAGTTGGGCAGTTAAGCTGTCAGATGCTTTTTTCATCCCAGCGTCGTACGCCGCTTGCTCGGCAATAGCCTGCTCCTGATCCTTCTTAGCTAGCGAGTCTTTCGCCTTTTTGAGCTCGACCGCGGTGATGGCGAGCCTGCTTTGAGCCTGTTTTTGGGCCTCAAGAGCAAGATTGGCTTGCGACTCATAGCTCTTCAGAGCTGATTCAGCGTTCTTGTAAGCCTTCTCTACCTCGGACAGGCGAGTGAGGGTCTCTTTCAAATTCAACTCGGCCTCTTTCTGTGCCTTCACTGCCGCCTCGGCATTTTGATCAGCTTTTCGGGCAAGATCTAGTGAATGATCTACCCATTCCTCAGCCATAAACGAAGCCTGAACTGCCTGTAATATATTCAAGTTAATAGAGTTAAATCATAATGAAAAGTTAAACTCCTATGTGGAACGTGCAAAGATTTGGAAAATACCTTGGCTAAGTCCTGCTTCAGAGATAAAAAAACTTCCCTCTTGCGGAAGGACCGCAACTCTGCCATATCTTCTGGAAGGCATAGAGCCTTCTCTAGACACTCGGCCACCAGGCTCGAGCTTCCCTTCTTCGGGTCCCGTAAGTTAGCATCATCCATGACAGGGCTACCCGAACTAAGAGTAAAGTTGGGTCGCCAGGCTGACGCCTTCTTCACAGACTCACCACTGGGGTCCTTAGACGAACCAGTAGGAGCAGCTTTCTTGGAAAGGGCTTTCCCCGCCCTGGTATCTTTAGCGGAAGGGTCAAGACTCTCCCCTTCTTCAATTTCTATCACTTGTTTACTGCTTTGGCCCCTTTTCCGTTTCTTGTCCACCGCCTCCGAGGAAGGGGCATGGGTCACAACCGGAGTGACTGGACGAGGGGGGACCGGGATTGCCGGAGAGGAGTCTCCTGCATGCGCCTGCAGTAAGGCTAACAAGTCGGGCTCTTTCTCTTGGAAACCCATGTCGCTGGTCGATGGGTTGGAGTTGGAGGGAGCGTCTGGACGGTAGAACACCTCAAAGTCCTTATCGGTCACTTCGGGAGGATTTGGCTCGGGGGTAGCAACTCTGTCCTCGGCAGCAAGATTAGCAGCTTGGTCCAAGGGGGGATAAATTAACTGGGCGGCAAGGGGAGCAGGCAGCTGTGCGTCTTGAGTTCCTGCGGGCGGGGGTGTGGGTAGCAGAAATCCTGGGGCCGCTACGTCAATTTGAGCAAGGCGTAGATCCCTCGCTCGTATTACGTTCTTCGGGCTTTGGAAACGTCTCGTGGATGGGGTGTATCCTAGGATGACGTGGGCTGCTCGGAGTTGTCCGTCCCGATGCAAAAAGATCTCTGATCGTAGAATTCTGTTCAGATCGGCGCGGTTCACAGCAGACAAGTTCGGAGCGGTGTGGTAATCGTCTGTAGCAAGGAACAAACCCATTAAGGACAAACACGTTAAAGTATTAGGAGGCACATAAAAGGAATTTGGTCAAATCCTAAGTACTAAGTTAGTCCTCGGGAACCCTACCTGGAACCCCTTCTCGGGTAGGGCAGTGTAAACCGTCATGCCAGTTGCCCGAGATGACAAGGAAATCTTCATCCATCCCTTTGCTTGAATCAGGTAGACAAGAAATCAACCTAACGGAGGGGACCCTACACTTCATATAATATTTAGTTCTATCCCCTTTTTGACAGTTGTATACCCAATTTACATCCTGCCAGGTCAGATTGGTCCCCATTTTCCGATTAAGGGCATCTGTGCATCCTAAAATTCTAAGGACGTTCGGGGAACATTGTGAGGGGGTAAGCCTATAGTTTATTAAGAAATCCCTGGTTACCCTACCCATAGGTATCTCCATGCCCCCCTCAATAAACGCAATAATGGGAATCAAAACGGACTCGGGGGGGCGAGGCACGAGTGGAATCTCTTCTAGCTCGCAATACATGATATCTACGTCATCAGGGATCCTATACCGGGTTTTAAAGGCCGCCTTTGCCTCATCCGTGTTTACTAACTTAGCGTACCTACCCATTAATCCCCGCGGTAAAGTAAGCAAATAGAAAGAAATAAAGGGAAAATGAACACACCTCTGAAGATCGCCTAAAAATGGTCCTCGGGAGCTCACTCTTCCTTTAATCCTTCAGAATGCCAAAATGAGCTACATATGGCCAAAGGGTTGCTTTTATAGGGGAAGGGCGAAATAAATAAGAGCGGTAACTTTCCCGCTCATAATTGAACGCGGGATCTGGACCGTACATAACACATCCAGCCATAGAACGTGCACGGGAAACGAAACGCCAGACTCCATAAATGCTCTGTCGTGGGATACGAGGCGCCAGATGCGGGTCATGGGGCAGTGAAAAGACGGTTGCACGTGTGAAAGTAAGGGGAAGGAAAGAAGCGTGTGTAAAATATTAAAACTTGGTTATTAACTGGTCGTTAATAACTCAAGTGTTAAAGGGTCTGTTGTGAGGTTCTGAGGACCCGTGACCCCGAAGACCCGAGGAAAGGGAGATCGACGTGCCTTAGCAAGATGAAGTAAAGGAGTAAGAGAAATAATCTGGGGAGACCCGAAGATGATGTGGCACGGGCATTGCAGACTTAAAGATCAAAAATATCTGAAGGTGACAAGCCAATCTTAGTTGCATTAAATGCCCAACAACAACCACTCTGGTCGCATTAATGGGAGGACACCAACTCAATCCGTTGCATTAATGTAGATATGACCTGAACAGTGCTGAATGTAAAGTTAGAACTCTGCTCCATTACCGACGGACAGGTGTTAGAGGGAGAAGCTTAGTAGATGTGAGGTGTAAGGCCATGATGAAGGGAACTGATGATATAAATTAAAGTCCGAACACTAGGAAAGGGGATTGGGATTGGGATTGGGATTGGGATTTTTTCTTTGGCTTCTTGGTTGTTGAACCCTCTCTACCAAATGTATTGTATGAGAACTTCGAGTGCATAAACCAAAGGGAAGCGTTTGAGGTCCTTACAATAATAATAATAAAATTATTAGTTTACGTTATACTATCAAGATAAAATAAATTTATATTATAAACAAAATGAATGTCTACAACATTATATATTTTATGCAAATATGTATAATATTGTAAACTTTTTTATAAATTTATGTAATATTATATCTATAATATAAATCATATTTTATAATAACATGAATGGTTGTAGAAAAGAATAGTACATGAATTTATTATACGAATATGTGGGTTTGTAGTACCAATAAATCATGCAATTAAATATTTAAATATCCTATAAAAAGTGCAATTAAATGAAAAAAATTAAAGAAATTTAAAAGCTAATAAATGGCTGAAGTGTGGCCACCCACGTGTCCAACTTTTTCATGGGAAGGGGTTGTTTCTGCCATAGGTAGGCAGCTTATTGGAAAAGAAAAAAATCTTGGGCTTAGATTTCTTTTGGTTTTGGGCACCAGTGACAGAAGAAGAAAGGACACGCCAAAGTGATTTCATTTGGTTTTGGTCACCAGGGACAGAAGATGAAAGGAAACGCCAAAGAAGCAAAAGAAGAAAAAACGCAGAAGAAGTGAAGAACAGAGAAGAAGAAAAAATTGGAAAACACAGAAGAAGGGGTAAAGATAAGGTTTGTGCTTTTCATTTCTTTTTTATTTTGTGGACTCAGTGAGTTTTGGGACTGCATTCTCGGATTTGTGGTGAGGATGAGAGATAAAAAAGACAAAGTTCAATAGAGAAAATAGCACAATGCTCATTCTTTTTCTTATTTGTTTTAGTTTTGGCCTAATCCGTGAGACCCGGCCACAGTTTTACAACCCGGGCGGTTCAACCACGGTTCGAACGGTTTACCGTATTTGTTGTGTAGAGTGGGTTTTGAAGCTAAAAGAACCGTCTCAAGGGACGGTTCAAGGTTTTTCCGATCAGACAATAAAGTCCGTGAATAGGGCATGGTCAACTAATCCAGACGGTACTCTTCACTGAACGTGACTTGGATATTTTGTCATTATTCTCTGGCAGAATCGAGCAGATGACTTCTCTCATTACATCAGACATAAAAGAAACTGAAAGAGATATTACAAAAGGCTTTCTTCACTTTCTATGTCCCTTTCTAAAGATACAATCACTCTCTACGTCCCTTTTTAAAGATACAAAGAGGCCTATTTATAGGCAGTAAGTTACAGAAATGTTTTACACTCAGAAGATAAGGAGACTCTTCAGCAGATGGTAGGGGCTAGATCGTTTTTGACAGATGGCCAAGAAAGTGGGGGTCTTGAAAATAGATTGACAAATGTCATCTAGAGTGAGGGGTTCAGGTTCAGTAGTGATATATCTTTCTTCGAAAATGTTGCTGACAAAGAAATAAATATCATATGGGAGGAGAAGATAAGAACTTCTTGCATGGTGGACAATTGTCATTGTAAAGTACTAGGGGCATGGTCTCAACAACCAACTGGCAAGGATAGTAGGGGCTATTGCAGGAAAAGTGTTTTGTAGTTCGTCAGAAAAGATGCACATGCTAAGAGAGAGAGAGAGAGAGAGAGAGAGATCTTTATACCCTGGTTCTCCTCTGCGCACTCGAGTGCTAAATCAATAGCTGATTTCTTGAAACCAATGACTGCAACCTTCTTCCCCTTAAGTAGCTGTGAAGTCTCTTCCTTTTGAAGTTTGCAGTAATCAATGGTATGCAAGACCTTTCCCTGAAATATTTCAGGGCCTTTGTTTCGTGGAAATTCTGGGATTTTAGGTACATCTCCATATTTTCCAATGCAAACCACAAGGAACTCGAAGGCATACCACTGAAATGAATCGAATAAATTAACACAAGTCAATATACATATAAAATAATATAATCTAGTCACCAAAATACTAGGTAGATGTAAAGGTAATACTAACGATCGTATATACATAGACTTTCGACCTTAATTTCTAGGTAATAACTTATAGGAAGTTTCATTATACGATTCCTCAAATTGCCAAACTATGGGTCTATTTAGATACAACTAAAAATTAAAAACACGGTAAAAAAATAATTTTAAATGTGTAAATAGTATCGTGAGATTCACCTTTAGTTAAATTTTTTAAAAAAAGTATGTGAATAGTGACTGGACAGTATGTGAATAGTACTGTACAGTAATTTGTCCGAGATAAGATGTGCAGAGAAAAAAGAATTAAAGAGAAAATTGCTGAATGTTGAATGCGTTCAGCACAATCTAAACTGCACCTATATATACAATCGGTGGACCACAAAGGATCACACAAAAATTATATATTTATAGTCTACCCATGTGTGTTTGATTCATTTTGTTTCATTTTAAACTTTGATTACTCAAAATAAAAATATTTTTGACTAGCAAAGCTTGCTAAAGCATAAAGTCGAACGCTCATATTGAAACAAAAGATTTTTACTCATTATCAACAAATTATATATTCTACTACCGCTAGTCGCAAAATATATAAAACTTTGAAGGTTGATATAGGCTAAATCAGGGGCGGGGTCAGGAATTTTTGTTTGGGAGGCCAAATTGCAACTCTAAAATATTTATCAAAACAATTCCTACATACACATATACACACGTTTTTTTATTGTATATACACACTTTTTTATTTGATAAGTTATATATATACACAAACCAAACAACAACAAAAAGAGTTTAGTAATTTAAATCAAATTTATTTTTAGGTGGCGATTTTTCATAAAATAAAATTCATTTTTACTATTTTTATAGTGAAATTCTTAAAAAAATTCATTTTCGATACAAATTATCAAATTTTATATGAAAGTAAGTAAAAAAATCTTTCAATTAAACTATTAAAATTTTCAAAAACATGAATGATCCAAAAATTGGAGGAACAAATTGCTTCAAACATATTTGAAACTATTTTGCTCTAACTCATTATGTAGTAACTAAATAGACGTTTTATGTGTAGCTTTAGTGACATTATTTTTTTAATGAGTCAATAACTTGTTATTTGCCACATAACTTGTTGAAAAAGTTATAAATTCTAATATGTTTGGTGCCAAATTTTATCAAATATTTAACAGGATATAAGAGCATATTTTACAATAAAAAATAAAATTGTGAAAAAAATGTTATGTCTCTATAATTATTAAACCAATTTTTTATAAGAGTATCATTGGACTAAATCAAATATTTGGAGACCAACTCTTATTTTTGTAGACTAAATTTTGAAAACATTAAAATAATTATATATATATATATATTTAAAAAAATTTCAAAATTTTGGGGGCCATGGCCCCCAACCTTACACATGGCTACGCCCCTGGGCTAAACTACTAGGTGTCAATTTTTATCTCGGAGACCAGCTTTGATTTCAAAAAAAAAGAAAAAAATTTAGAAACTAGGAAATACCGGCCGCGGAGTATGTAGGTTCTAAATACATAGGAAAATACGGAGTAAATGGAAGGAAATACACAAAGAAAGAAATAAGAAAATCATGTTCTTTTTCTTTTGGAACCCTAGCTAGTAAAACCCTCGAAGCCATATTTTTTTTATTAGTTAAAGAAAAAAAAAGAAAAAGAAAAGAAAAGAAAAAAAGGGTAACGACCTCAATGGTATCTGAATGGTTCGTTTGCACAGCAACCTCCCAAACAGGGTGTCCGGGCAATATAGTAGGATAGTCACCAGGTTTCCCAGTGAGATCAGTGGCTTCCCTATTACCAACAAACCTAATCTCCACCACTTTTGAGTTGAACCTCACAAACTTGAGGACATCAAAGTGGTTAGCATAAGATTTTAAGTATTCCAATATCTCAGTATAAGATGGAAAACTTGTGCTATCCCTATCAGGCCAAGGGAAATCAGAAAACTCATAATCACAACGAAGGGACTGAAGCTTTGTGGAACTATAAGAACAATGCTTCCAGACCCCTCCAATAGAGTCAGAGGCTTCAAAGACTAAAGGGTTGTGGTGGGCTAGTTGTTTAGCGGCTACTAAGCCACTAACACCAGCTCCCATGCCAATTTTTGAGATAACAGGAGCCATTTTTTTATGTGATGAGAGGTCAGAGCTATAGGGTTGAAACTTGAAATGTGTTTGGCTCATGATAGTATGGAATAATGTGAAGGTTTTGCTTGGTATTTATAGGGATTTTGCATGAGTGGACACGCTGAGAGCACATGTTATGAAAAAAGGGAGGTTGGTGAAGGGCCAAATGTGACTATTATCGAATCAAAAAAATAATAATAATATTGCTCTAAAGCTGAAATTGATTAGTGAGGCAAGGGAAATTTCGTCCATTCCCTGGTTTTTCCTTAGGTGGTACATGGTAATTATTGTTGGGGAAAAATCTTAATCCCCTCAATGTCTAATTTGTGAATTAAAATATATATAACTGCCAAGTGATAACAATATTATGGAAACATAAATTTCAGCAAGCACTACATAAACACAACTACTTAAGAACACCAAATCTTACATGGAAAACCCTTTGGTATAGAGGGAAAAACCACGGGACAGTTTTGAAAAATATCTACTATGAAATAGATATTACAACTATCAAATTTATGCTAAACTTAAGTCCATAATAAATTGGATATACAACAATTAAATCTCAATGAGTAAATACAAGCTCACCACAAAGCTAGTAGCAAAATCTTCCTCTGGATACTCCAACTCTCCATGGTTGTAGAACTCAAAAATTCCATCAGAACTCCACCAATTTATCTACCTTGTGTGTAACTTGAGCAAAGAAAAATGCATTCTCTTTCTTTTTCACTCTCTCACACTCTCACTGTGTTTCTCTCTATCTTTTCGAATTGCACCTCTTAAGTTGAAGCTCTCTCTTTTCTGTGTTTCTTGCTCACTCTAGAGCTCACACAAAATGGCCAAAATGGCTCTCTGTTTGTTTCAGTTGCCCACAAGGCCAAATGGCCTTAGTTTCTTTTTTTCTTCTTTTCTTTTCCTTTAGTGTGTCCCACACGCCTTGCATCACTTCTCATTAAGAGAAGTCAGACCTCTCCCATGCTTTGTTCATTTCTCAATAAATGAAAGAGCTAACTTAGAAGACTTTTGGAACAAGCTCATAAATGAGCTTTGACAAAGGTGTGTGCTGGAATCCAAGGGTGTCATGTGCACCCAACAATCTCCCCCTCCAGCACAATACGGAGGAGATCTTCAACCCAAGTCTTTATTAGAATTCATGCCGGTCAACCCGACACAAAGCTTTAGCTTCTCTCTAGACACAACCTTGGTCAACATGTTAGCTGGATTTTCATCTGTGTGAATCTTTTCTAATTCAAATGATTGTTGTTCAACAACTAGTCTCAACTAATGGTATCTCACATCAATGCGCTTCGAGCGTGAATGGTACATAGAATTCTTGCTCAAGTCTATAGCACTTTGACTTTCACAATTAACTACATACCCATTTTGCTTCAAACCCAATTCTTGGAGAAACCATTTCAACCAAAGCATCTATTTACCTACTTCATTAGCTGCAATACTCAGCCTCAGTTGTAGATAAGGCAACACACTTCTGCAATCTTGATTGCCATGATACAGCTCCCCCTGCAAAAGTAAATAAATACCCCGATGTAAATTTCCTACCATCAAGGTCACCTGCCCAATCTGCATCTACATAACCATCCAAAACTGGTTTAGAATCACCAAAAGTCAAGCACAATTTAGAGCTACCTCTTAAAAACCTGAAAATCCACTCCACTCCTTCCCAGAGATCTTTACTAGGATTAACCATGAACCTACTAACTACACTATCTACGTGAGCAATATCTGGTCGTGTGCAAACCTTAGTATACATCAAACTCCCAACTACTGAGGAATAAATGGTTGGTGCTAAATCTTTTGTCTCTTTCTTGGATGAAGAACAAGATTTCCTTCTTAGCTTGAAATGAGCACCAAGAGGTGTACTGACTGGTTTGGCATGCTCCATATTGAACCTTTCAAGAACCCACTCAATATATTTCTCTTGTGATAACCATAGCTTCTTAGCTTTCCTGTCACGTAGAATCTGCATACCCAAAATTTGTCTTGCTAGACCCAGGTCTTTCATATCAAATGACTTGAACAAGTCCTTCTTTTAATTTCCAATCACACCTGCATCTTGTCCTACTATCAATATATCATCTACATATAGTAGAAGAATAACAAATTTACCATTGGAAAATTTTCTAACATACACACAATGATCTACATTTGTCCTCGTGTACCCGTGACCCACCATGAATGAGTCAAACTTCTTGTATCACTGTCTTGGAGCTTGCTTCAAGCCATACAAATCATCTTTAACTTGTAAACCATATGTTCTTTCCCTTTTACTTTGAATCCCTTTGGCTGATCCATGTAGATTTCTTCTTTCAAATCACCATGAAGAAAAATTGTCTTCACATCAAGTTGCTCAAGCTCTAGATCCAAGCTAGATACTAATCCTAGAACTACCCGAATGGAACTCATCTTAACTACTGGAGAGAATATCTCATCAAAGTCAATCCCTTGTTTCTGACCGAAACTCTTGACCACCAATTGAGCTTTATACTTCACTAACGTGTCACCATCTTTCTTTAACTTGAACACCCATTTGTTTTTCAATACCTTCTTGCCTTTACGAAGTTCCACCAAGTTATAAGTCTTATTCTTGTTCAAAGAATTCATCTCTTCATGCATAGCTTTCAGCCAGCTCTACTTATCCTTATGAGACTGTACTTCTTGAAAACTTTCTGGCTCCCCCTTTTCAGCAATCATAGAATACTCAGAAGTGTGATATCTAGTCGATGGATGACGCTCTCTAACAGACCTTTTCACTTAAGGTTCTACCATCTCTAGTGGAGGAGGCTGCGCCCCCTGCTCAACACCATGTGTATCTGTCACATCATCACCATTAACACCTGCTGGCTCATCAGCATCAAATTCAGTTGGTTCATCACCATAATTCTCATATTGTACCTCTTCCCTATTTGTGGCATTATCTAAGGAAGAAGATGTAGGTGTAAGATCAGAAATACCTTCAACTGTAGCTTTAGGCATCTCAGTTTTCTCAAAGTCTGCCAAGTTTTCATTCTCATGAAAAACTACATCTCAACTTCTGGTCATCTTTTTTTCTTTTGGATCCCATAGCTTGTAGCCAAATTCTGCATTTCCATATCCAACAAATATACAAGGAGTGGGTTTGCTATCAAGTTTTGATCTTGTTCCTTAGACACATGAACAAATGTCTTGCACCCAAATACCTTCAAGTGAGAGTAAGAAACATCTTTCCCTGTCCATACTTTTTCTAGAATATCAAAATCCAAAAGAACTTATGGAGATCTATTAATTAGGTAGCATGCAGTCATAACAGCTTAATCCCAAAATGACTTAGGCAGATTAGTCATTCTCAACATACATTTGATCTTCTCAATAATAGTGTGGTTTATCATTTCTGCCACACCATTTTGATGTGGGGTACTAAGAACTGTCTTCTCATATCTAATGCCTTTCTCGGAGAAGTAACTCTTGAATTCATTCGATGTGTATTAACCTCCGTTATCACTACGGAGACACTTCAAAGGCTTCCTTTTCTCCCTTTCCACCATGACATAGAATTTCTTGAAGTGCTCAAATACCTGGACTTTTGTTTTCAAAACATAAAACCACACCTTTCGTGAAGCATCATCAATAAATGTAACAAAATATTTATTGCCACCTAAAGTCTCAACATCAATGGGACCTCATACATCAGAATAAACAAGATCTAATACATTGGGTATTTTAGTAGAGGGTATATTAAATGAAACTCTATGTTGTTTACCAAATAAACAAAAGTCACAAGGATTTAGTAACGTACCTTTGGCAAAGGGAATGACAAACTTCTTTGCCAAAATCTACAACCGTTTTTAACTCATGTGAGCTAGCCGCCTATGCCATAAGTTAGGCAAAAAATCCTCCTGAGCTGCACTAATAACATCCTTGCACAACTTTACTTGTGTCTTGTAAAGTGAACAACAAATTTTCCCTCTAGCAAACACCAATGATCCTTTGCTAAGCCTCCATTTTCCATCACGGAAATAATTGTCATAACCTTCTTTATCAAGAACATGAGTGGCAATCAAATTCAGGCGAATATCCGGAACATGTCTCACATCCTTCAAAGTCAGGTGTATCTAGTGTTAGCCCTAACAAAAATATCACAAATTCCCACAATGTTGACATAACTATCGTTGCCCATCTTCACTCTCCCAAAGCTTCCCGCTTTGTATGAAGTGAATAACTCATTTCTAGGAGTGACATGGCAGGAAGCAGCTAAATCAATCACCCATTCAACATAAGGATCTAAAAATGTGCAACAATTATCTTGTCCTATGGCTAGGACCTCATCTTCCAATACTATAACAGCAGTGGTATTCTCATCATTCGTCTTTTTCTGATTTTTATCCACTTTCTGTTTGTTCTTCCAAGCCTTGCAATTCCTTTTTATGTGACATTCTTAATCACAGTAAAAGCACTTGAATTTTCCTTTTGATTCGATTTACCTCGCCCTTTAGAACTTCTATTCTTACTTCTCTCCCTGTTCTCTGTGACAAGAGCATGTGCAATATCCATGCCCATATTCTTTCTTCTAGTTTCTTCATTAAGCAAACTATCTTTAACCATGGTAAGTTGTAACATACCATTCGGAGCAAAATTACTAAGTGACAATACCAAAGCCTCCCAACTATCAAGTAAGGAACTCAAAAGCAATAAAGCTAGTAACTCATTATCTATTACTAGTCTCATTGTAACCATCTAATTAACCAAGTCTTGGAACTCACTAAGGTGCTCGGCAATGGACTTACCCTCCTTAAGCTTCAAATTCACAAGCTTTCTAGCAATAAAAGCATTATTTTGAGCTGTCTTTCTTTCATAAAGACTCCTTAATTTTTTCCAAAGAGCCTCTGCATTTGTTTCCTAAGACCCATGGTGAAAAACATTGACATCGATGCATTGTCTAATACACCCGATAGTTTTTCTATTTAATTTCTCCCAGTCTCTATCTGACATATCACTAGTTTTGGCACTATCACCCTCAACAGGGTCATGTAAATCCTTACAATAAAGGACATCCTCCATCATCAGCTTCCATATCGAATAATTCAATGCCGAGAGTTTAACCATAGTATTCTTACCCATATTCTCCATTTAATCCAACCCAAGACAGTCAAACCCAAGCAACCAAAAGCTCTGATACCACTTGTTGGGGAAAAATCTTAATCCCCTCAATGTCTAGGTGTGAATTAAAATATATAACTACCAAGCAATAGCAATATTATGGAAACAAAAATTTCAGCAAGCACCACATAAACACAACCACACAAAAACACCAAATCTTACATGGAAAACCCTCCGGTGTAGAGGGAAAAATCACGGGGCAGTTCCGAAAAATATCCACTATGAAATAGAGATTACAACTATCAAGTTTATGCTAAAATTAAATCCACAATAAATTGGATATACAACAAATAAATCTCA